>JAKZAP010000013.1:21383069-21990915 GCA_023053575.1 Branchinecta lynchi
GCGGAAAGAGAACTTTAGAAGATCGTTATCTAGAGTGCTGCCCTCTGTAAACGTCAGGTTGATTGAAATCCAAATTCGTATTGACCCCATTACTCTCTAAACGTTCTATCTTATTGGTGAAACGCTTCTCTCCTCCAGTTAATTACAGCTATGCAACAGAACTTCGATCTGTAAAAGCTAATCTTCATTCAAAATCTTCAAGGGCCGTGATTGGTTCTTTGTACTTACTTTAACGTGAGATCGACATCTGCTGACTAGAACAAAGTGTGTGTAGATGGCGAGCAAGTTCTGGTTGGTTGAAAAGGCAATTAAAGTTTAACCAAAAAGAGCTGGGATAAGACAATCTAGCTACCCATTACCTATTCACTTAAATTTGCTGGAAGACCCGCTTACGTTACTTCGTTGTTCCACTATTCACGAATTATCGATTTTCAAATTTCAAATAGAGGAATTTCCGGGTGATTTGTGTTAACTATATGAGCTTGTTTTTGCCGTATGCCTTAAGAGAAAAATGTATGATTATTTTTTGTTCAGACACTATGCAATCTTCACCAATCTCACCACTTCCCAGTTAAAAGCCAGGTTTGTGTTGAGATTAAAATTCCCACGTCATTGTAGAATCGGAACGGGCGCAGATATTCAAAAACCTCGGAAAATCTCTTTTTTCTATTTTATTTGAAATGAATGGTCAGCTTGGCTTCAAACCTTATATTCAGATATTCTGAACGTCATAACTAGAGCAGATAGTGGGAAGTAAAAAAAAATCCCTTTGCAGAATCAAATAATTCAGTGTATTCATTTAAATGACAAACAAATAAATTGTCTTTTCAGTTAAACCTTAAACGAGGTAGCCAACAAAGGAGTACGGAATAAGGTTGATATTATTCAAAGACAAGTCTTGTCGCAGGCCCTCATTGCGTTTGAATTTGTACCAGCTAACCCGCCAAATTTGGTGCTTGAAGGAATTGATTCGGAAGCCGTATCTGCAGTGCGTTACGTGGCGTGTCGTCTGTTGACTGGTCTGCTCACTGATTATCCGAAGTTTAAGAATTTCTTTGGATTATAATTTTATTTTAAGCTAGGTCTACCCGCAGAAATGTTAAAGATGTGGTTCCAACTCCGGGCGAACTGTCTCCCATTACGAAGTAGGAAACAGGTTTTTCAAAAGAATAGGTCTTTGCCAGTGGCTGAGTGTGCTTGCCGATTTTGTGTTGAGGTAGAAGAGAGTTTATGCCATCTGCTGACAGATTGTCCGGGGGTGAAGGAAATTAGAGATGTTTTTTTTGGTGGGGTGCCCATACTATTCCCTGGTATTATGAAGTCGACAAATCGTCAGGTAATTCGGTCGATATGTAAATATTTTAAGTGTATACTGGAAGTTTAGATCGGAGGTAATTTGGCAATGCTAGAAGGGTAAAAAGAAGTGATTTTATTGTATGTAATTTTGAAGTTCAGTTTTGTTAGTAAAGTGCGATAATGAATACTGATGTATGGCCCTTTGTTGGCTTTAATAAATTATTATTATTATAATATTCCTGGGTAGTGTGTCCAACCGTAAATCTACTTCCGTTACCATGCCTATTTTCCGGTCTCACCTTCTTAGAAAAGTTATGCACTTTATTGAGAAACTAGACTAGCCCTTAAGTAATAGTGGAACATGGTACTCAATCCAATTGCCAATTTTAATTGGCATGAAAGATTAGTTGGGTGAAGGAAGATGAACCTTTGGAAATGATGAGCGATGAACGAATGAACGAATACGAAAATACCGGCGCTTCGTGAGCAGTGCCACAATCAATGTGATAAAAGTTTGCTTGTGATAAAAAGGCACTTGGGAGAGTCTTTTGAATTGAATAATGATTCAAGGGACTCAGACTTGGGTGTCTTTTCGATGCGAAAATCGGGAGTGATCTTAGGGAGCGTTTAGGTTCTTCTCACTACAGTCGCCCCACCTTACCAGCTTTAGCCCTCAGGGCTAACCAACACCTATGGTCAGGGGCGTCGCAAGTGAATTTTCGGTGGGGGGGGGGGGTGCAGAGCCAAAATTTTACCGAATCTTTCAAAAATTTTACCGAATCCTAGAACTAAAAGTTCGAGCTTTAAATTGTGGAACAGTAACGATTACGTAGGAAGAGTAACAAGAAAGGCAGCATGAAAGACGATAAGACAACTATTAGGCGGCGTTTTGGCGAAGCCCATATGTAGAATATATTGCCGGGCATGATTGAATCAACCGCTTCTATCTATTATAGCCAATAGAAAACTAAATCGAGCGCCGCAGGCGAAAATTTTTGAAATGCCATTTTTTTTTCTGTAGGCCAAAATTTAACTGCTTCCCTTACAAATTCTATCATTTACCGTTGATTAAATAGCGAAACTCTAAGAAGTTCCAGAAACCGGATAGAGTGACATTCCGGCAGCAGCAGCAACTGTAGTCTATACTACCCATAATCACATAAAGTGAGCTCCGCAGGCGAATTTTTCTTTGCTTTTTCCTGTCAAATTTAATTTCCATCCAAATTCTAGTTTTTAATGTTTCAAAATCTCAATCCTAAAACTGGCTTAAAACCCCCGTCAAATGACGCACCCTTCCACAAAATAGAGAATATTACGAAAAGTGCTGCAGGCGGAATTTTGTGGCGTTTATCCAAAATTTTTAAGTCACCTTTTTCAAATTTTTCAGGAGAGCAAATTTAGTGTTCAACTGTTTCCATCAAATCAGTAAATTCCGAGGTGAAAAATGGGAGATACCTACTCAGCTTAGTTTTTCATGACGAATCGAATTAACTTACTCAAATCTGCCTAGATGAAAGGATTTAGAAGATACGGGACTAATCCCATTTTGGCATGTTGCTTTTCTGAGGCTTCTGAGGCAGTTGTCGAACGTATATACTACTGATACTTTATTGTAAAACGAGACTTTCACAGCATTGGATTGCCGAACTTGTCGTTTTCGTCAGGTACATCATAATTACAAAACATTTAATAAGGCGGTTGTACATAATAAAGCAATAGTCAAAAAATGATCAAACAGAATAAAAACCCTAGACAATTAAAACATTAAAGGGAAATAGTTAATCAATTGTTTAAAACTTCAACAAAAGATGGTACAAAGCTCTTTCTGTAGCGATCGGTTCTTGTACAAACAGGGTTAAGAACCGGAACTTTTTGTGCTACAGCTCGAGGTAGTCGAGGTTTTGGTGGGCAATATGGGGTAGGAAACAGGTGCTCAAAACATGAGTGGGAACGCAGACTGTTCCCGAAACCAGTACAAAGAGTAAGACATCGGGCTGCTAAAGTAGGGAGGCGGAATTCTTTGAGGAGGAGGATATAAGGCACTTTGCCCTGGCGGTAGATGATTCTCAAAGCTCTCTTCTGAATAGTTTCAAGCCTATCAGACTGATCTACTGTCAGGCCAAAGTGCCAAACCGGACAAGCATACTCAAGTAGCGGACGGATGAAAGTAACGTAAAGGCGGAGAACATGTGACTTAGGGCACGAAAATTTGGAAAACAGTTTAAGGAGAGACAGAGACGCACTGGCTTGTTTAATAATGGAACAAATGTGAGCCTCCCACTTCAGATCATTCGTCAGTGTGATCCCCAAAAGTTTGGTCTTTGTTGTAAATATTTCATTTGGTACTGGAGTAGTGAACGATGGCTTTGATTTAAGAAAACTTATGGTCATGATATTTGATTTCTGTGAATTAACTTTCATTTTCGACTCGGCTGCTTCGGCAGCGATATCGTCAAGTATTTCCATTGCGGTACTTTTTATGTTCCTTCTGCACCTTTCAAGTAATGTCATATCGTCCACAAACTTCCAGCGATCGGCTGATTCGTTAGCAAGATTGTTAATCATTACCAAAAATAACAGAGGACCTAAGAGCGTTCCCTGTGGAACACCGCAAGAAATAGGAAGTGCATCTGAATAAATGTTTTTATACCTTACAACTTGACTTCTATTTGACAGAAAAGATGCAATGATATTAACTAGAAAAGGTGGTACTTTAAATTCATTTAATAATTTTTCAATTAAAACATTGTGACTAACAAGATCAAACGCTTTTTGGAGGTCAACTAAAATAAGATTCAGCCATGTATCAGGCTCATCAAGTAGTTTATATACAGTGTCGAGAAGGCTAACCAGATAATGTGTCGTCGATAAACCTTTCATGTTTCCGAACTGGTTTTCATCTATTAAATCATGGATCGTTTCTTTGAGCCAATCTGCTACAAAACTCTCATACATTTTGGAAAATATCGGTGTAAGAGTAATAGGACGGACTCCACTAAAATCCAGTTTAGCCCCTTTCTTCTGTATGGGAGTAACGTACCCTTTTTTCCAGCAATCAGGGAATAAACCGCTTTTGGTTATCGTGTTGAAAATATCTGACAAAGGTTTTGATAGTTTATCGGGAAATGCTTGGACCAAATCAATCGGAATATCAAGGGGGCATATTGAAGTTCTCTTTAGTTTACGGATTTTTGCTTCAACATCCCCAGGTAGTATTGCTGGGATAACGTGATCTGGTAATGGGGGAAAAGAAGTATTACTTGGGAGAGGAGGAAGAGTTTGCACAATAGCCGAAAGGTGTTTATTTAGCGAATTAGCTGTGGTTTCTGGCGGTTCATCAAGGTTGAAATCAACAATTTTGACCGTTTTACCGCTAATTTTCCTGACTGTGTTATACCACTGCTTTGGTCGGGATTTGAAAAGTTCGCTTACTTTGTTACGGTAGTACTCGGATGAAGCTTTTCGGATCTGCTTTTTTATACATTTTCTTAATCGGTTAGCTTCTTCAATTTTTCCTTGACGGAATAGCCTTAGTTTTTGGCGGATTAAATTTTTCAGTGCATCGTTCACGTACGGCTTATCATTAGAACATCTTTTCTTTTTGACTTCTGGGAAGTGAAGGACATAATTATTAAGAAGCTTTTCTTGAAAAATTTCGGCCTTCTTATTAGAATCATCAGCAGCAAGGACATCATCCCATAGCTCCTCTGACAGCCATGCCCCAAACTTAAGCAGGCCACCATCGGTAATTGGACGGTATTTAAATTCATCAAACTTGTACTTAGGAATCAGGCCTTGTATTGGGTTTAGTGATAACGTGAAATGGTAGCTTCCGCCAAGCGGGGGGAGGGAATTGGGTTTTTGATAAAATTCATGCATGTTTGTGCATATTATGTCAAGTGAAGTGCCACCTTTTGTCGTTGGAATATTAACGATTTGTTTTAAATTTGCTCCCCGACAAAGGTTACTGAGGTTTAGCTCATTCCCGTCCCCAGCAAGCAGGATCCCAGCGTTAGGATGTTTTGACTGGAGGTAATCAAGAGATGCATGAAGTTTGTCCAAGAAATCTTTTCGCTGCTCTGATTTTTGGCCCGGTGAATAATAAAAGCAACCCACAATAATGTTACTGAAGGGGCGAGGTAAAATTTTTGGTTTAACTTTTATCCAAATCATTTCATCATATTCATTAATTCCGGGAACTTTTACTTCGCTAGGTGACAAATTATTACGGCAAAAAATTAAAACTCCTCCACCCTTTTTACCAAGCTTATGGTCATGTGGTCGAAGTTTAACAAACTCATGGAAATTAGCCATCTTCAAAGTTTCGGTGTTCTGGGATTGAACCTCAGTAATGCAAATTAAATCTGAGGCTAAATTTTTTGCAGTAAGTTCAAGTTCAATAAGTTTATCAAAGTTAAGGCTTTCTGCATTACTTAATAAGAGGCGAGGGAAGTGATACCGTTGATTATTATTTGTATGCCCCCGGGTGGGACTCCCAGGACAACCCTTTTCATCTGGCGAACGATTTGACGCGGAAGTAGGAGGACGCGGATGGGATTTAGATTTACCAGGAAGCTGAGTACGAGGGATGGATGAGAAGCTGTTTTCCAAAACAATCTGGCAAACAGGAGGAGGTGCCAAGGAAAGCTGTCCGAAAGCTCTGAAACGAACGAAAATGCTGAATTAATTCAGCATTTTATGTAGCATTTCGCTTTCGGACTTAGATTTTCGCTCAGTTAATGCAGCATTAATTCATCATAAAATTCATCGAAAACTTCAGCAAGAATGCTAAATTTTATGCTGAATTTTCAAGAAGAAACTGGGGAGGACAGAGATTCTCTCAGTGTTTTCGGCGGCAAACATAACAAATTCAAAAAGACACCTGAAAATTCGGCAAACATTCCAAATTCTAAGACAACTGGCGATCATGGCCAACGAAGAAAGGAAAGATAAGAAGATAAGAAGGATGGATATCAGTATCTGATCCATTTTGTCAGCTTTATACAGATAATTGCTTTTTCTTCTTCTTCTTCCTGACTTAAGTTTTGGTATTCTAGAAGTGTCAGAGAAGAAAAAAACGTGACAGCTTTCGGACAAAAAAGAAAAAGAAATGCAGCATTAATGCAGCATTTACAGCACCAAAAAGCTTTCGGACACGTTCGTCATATTTCAGCCAAAACTGGACTTATTACCCTAACGATTAGACCAAATTGTAGATCTTGAAGAGAGAAATCAGTTGGTGTTTGTAACTCATTTTCGCCAAAAAGGTGACTTATCCCCTTTTGGCTAAACGCCAGAGAATTTTCGAAATATTTATGATTAGATATTCTTTTGGGGATCCAAAATAAAAGTAAGGACTATCGATGGTATCAAAGATCATCCCTTTTGTCTGCGACCAGTGCTTCGCTCGACCTCTTCTGAGTTTCGAGGTTCGTGGTAACTTCCGAATCGTGGTAACTAAAACGAATAAGTCACCGGATCCCAGTTATTATACCGAATAAGTTTAGACCGATAGCATGTTCGGGATTCTGTATAACTACCGTATCCCGGTTATTATACCGAATTGTTTTGGTATCGAAAGACTACCGAATAATATTCTTACTCGGTATACTTTCGTCGAGACTGGAATGAAGTCAGGATTCGTGGTTGACTTCCTAGTCCTGGAAATTATACTGAATAAATTACCGAATCCTAATCATGATACCGAATAATTTTGAACCAATATTTTATAAGGGATTCTGTGTAACTACGGAATCTCCATAAATATACCGAATAGTTCCGGCATCGAAAAACTGCCAACTGATTTCAGTAAGTTCTCTCACCAAATTCGTGATAACTACCGAATACTGGCAATTATACCGAATCCCGATCATTATACCGAAGAGATTTTTAAATTATAGCCTATTTAGGATTTTGTATAACTACCGAATCCCCTTAAATATATCGAACAGTTCTGTTATTTAAAAGATACAGCACTATTTTACCGAATCTCAAAGAGGTGGGGGGGTATAGCACCCCTTGCCCCCCCCCCCTCCCCCTTGCGACGCCCCTGCCTACGGTTAATACAAACACTGGCGCTGTTTATTATGTACAACCAAGTTGAGTTAAACATTACAATAATTGGTTAAGATACATTTGGTATCTGAGTCGGGATCCCAATCGGAGGGTGCCCCTTTATAATAAAGATATATAAAAATAATAATGAAAAAAAATATGGTATATACAACACTGGCAAAACTTGTGTCTAAGTCCTCTCAGGGAGTGCTCGGGTTTTGCCATTTATGCACAAAGCCCAAGTCGCTGGTGCTAGTGGGGTTCTCAGGGTTCCCTCTAGCTGTCATTACATCTGTGCTACTTGGTTTATACACTGAAATATATATTTTTGTTGTTGCTAAGTCTCTCTGTCAGATAAAATCGGTCTTCACCTACTCCCCTTTCACCGTCGGATGAAAAGTCCGACCCCAGGGGAGTGAGTCTCGGCTGGGGTATATACCATCGTAAATATAAAAAATAAGCCTGATATATAAACTAAAAGGAATCTGATACTGTCTTCTGAAAATTCCGCGATTTTTACTGATTCCCTGCATCTCGCACCGTTCGGTCCCTCCCCCACACTATTCACGGCGCCAATGCCGTTCGGGGGTCTCGTTTCGGGGGTCTCGTCTGGCCAATGCCGTTTCGGAAGGTCTCGGCTGGGGTATATACCATCGCAAATATCAAAAATAAACATGATATATAAACTAAAAGGAATCTGATACAGTCTTTTGAAAATTCCGCGATTTTTACTGATTCCCTGCATCTCGCACCGTTCGGTCCCTCCCCCACACTATTCACGGCGCCAATAGGCAGCATAGAGGACACTGCTGTTGTCTGTTTCTGACTTATCTCTCCTTGAGGGATCTTTTGTTGAGTGTTAAGGGTATGATACCTTTACTTCCCAGTGAGGGGTCGTTGCAGTTGTTGGTCCTCTCTTCCAGAACAGGGTATCTTCGGCTCCGTGGCTTCTTTACTGGTAGCCTTCTGCGATTTTTTTTATTTCAGAGTTACGAGCACGACGGATCGTCCTTTATTCATGTTTACGTAATAAGACACTCTGTAAACTTAACTATGTACATCTCATAAATCTTTCGGAGAGCTGGTAAGGTGAGAATCTGGATTTCTAAGATATCATGGCTGTGACCTTTAAATGGTCCAACATGCCAAATTGGCTTCCCGCCAATCAGTTTTTGCGAGTTTACGCGTGGGTCGAATATATTTGCAGACAAACATCACTCGGCCAGTGGCTACGTTGGGCCACTGGTGATTAATCGACTTCTCAATTCTATTGTGTCGTCGGAGTTCTTCCATTATTGCCAAGCAACATTACTTTAAGCGAGCATAGCTAAACAATAGAAAGCAAAGAGAAAATCAAGCGTGGTTGCAAGTTTTCGTGCATTAACGAACGCTAGTTTGCGGGTTTATGATGAAGCTATTGAAGTGCCGGCTAAATTGACTTAGGCTAAATTGACTAACTTGGCTTGATATGTTGGTTCATTCTAGTATGAGGGATTTACCGACCTCGTACATGGGTGTTGAATTCGTGCACTCTGTTAGTGGTCGCAGCACTCAATCGTTGGCATGCAGTCAGTTTTTCTGGTTAATTTACTAGTAAGGTTTAGACTTACCTAGGTCTCAGGATTGGTTGCTGTACCTTTCGTATTGGGCATTTCGCGCCTCTCTGTTGTAATTCCTAAACCGCTGAACAAATGCGGACCCACCGACTTGCCAACTCTCAGAACAGAGAGCTTTAGTGGTTATTCCATCGCTTTGGGTGTTATCCATTTTCATTTAAGGTTATTCAGGTTCCACATGAATTAGACGTTGTCCTTTGGGTGGGTTTATAGACTGGATTTTTTTTGTCTTATCAGGAACTTATTGATACTTTTCAAAATCTGCTTACTTGTACAGATAGGGTTTCGGTGTACTGAGTCTGGTACATAGTTACTGACGTGGCATCAAACACCATCATATTTGCTCTCAATAAAGGCATACCCGAGATCGCCTGGTAGGTAAGTTCTTCGCAAACCACGAAAGGTACTAAGAAATTTTTGTTCCGCCTTATGCTACTGGTATTTTTACTGACGCTAGTGAGTGTACATCGTGCCTTCCTTGCTACGTTTTTTGCCGTCTTTGGAAGTTTGTTGGAGATACTGGTACACAAAATGTTTCGTTGCGCTCCCGTGTCCACTAACCCATCAAATTTCACTCCGTAGGTGCTAAATCCTGTTAGAAGAGGTAGGTTCGGGTAACTATCATTGATATTAAGCACTTCATTGAATTTACACACTTGGGGCATAAAACTACTGCGTACAGTGTAGCCGGTTCTGTGCCCGTTTAGAGACGGCTGTTGTCGTTTAAAATGCCGGAGACGCGCTCGCCGCTAGAGGTACAGGTTCTCCTGTACCCAGTTTCTGGTTTGCAAAAGTTGAATCCCTCAGCCGGTTTCCGTTCGTCTGCCTACAGTTTCTCGTAAGGTGCCCGAATCGCGAGCTAGAATAGCACTGCATGCTTGCTAGAGTTCCGTTCCCATCGGTTCCTCTTACGATCCTGTCACATCATACGGTCTGTATTCTCTAAAGCCCGAAGCGTTCACTTGTCTCTGCCCCGTTGGTGTACGGTCCCTGGGAACGAATCAATCAATCAATTTTATTTTAAACCCTAATAGCACTAGGCTAACATGGGCCGAAAAAAATAAACACTCACTACAATACAAGTAAGACGCAAACTAACAAACAATAAATAAGAAACGAACATAGATCATGAACAGTTAAAATGTTAGGTGGGGTAGGTGGGGGAACAATCTTGGGTTTTGGGTCGTCCTTGCTTCGCGTATTCGGTTCATGAGAGGGTGTAATGAAGTCCGGAAGGAGGGTCCTGTGGTGTTGAGAATTCAAAATTTGGTGGCCAAAAGATTATGTCTTCTTTCAGACAGTTTTTCGATATCGAGGATTTGAAGGCTTTCGTAATAAGATTTGTAATTGTGACCAAGTATTATTCTGCAGGCTCTCTTCTGCAGTCGTTCGATTTCGGCATCCTCAGCTTTACTTAAGCCAGGATGCCAAATTTGGCAGCCGTACTCTGAAATGGGCCTTACATAATTTTATAAAGTGTCACTAGTTCATGTCGTTTCTTGTCGGAGTCCCATCCCTTCTACGTTTGTTTTCGTCACTGGGGAAGGATACCTGTCTTCTAGCAATTTGTGGGGAGGGGTTTTGGGGGACAGGACTGGTATTTGGGTTTTGACTAACCGCGCAGATCTGTTGTGTCTCTTCAACGGAATTTATGGTCAAGCTTTGTTGTCCTTTGATCATTTCGTCGATTGTTAGCTTGTTCAATTAGCGAAACCGCGGCTTCTAGATCGGCTGGTTGTTTCGTCAAATTAGTCTCAGCAACTTTGGCCCGAATCCTACTTTGAAGTTCTCAAATACTGCCCGTGTGAACTGGTCATTGACCTCCGTGGGTCTACCTAGTTTTTCCGACGTCATGACCTAAACTTTATCCGCGTTACTTTGGTCCGCTTGTAACTGAACTGTCTCGTATCAGTCTATTTTTGACACTCGTGAGAGAAAACCGGACTCAGATTCTTTCGAGTAGTTCTGCTGTTGTTGCAATCTGAACCCCCACCTAGTGAGTCGAGGAAAGAAATTGCCGCACCTCTCAATCTAAGGTAGAGCATTTCCTTGAGGTCCTTGACAGTGGTTATACCGGAAAGGGCTAAAAAGTTTGTCTTGGTGGATATGAAAACGTTAATATCCCCTTTATCGTCGTATTGCGGGATTTCTTTCGCAAGTTTCGTCTGAAAACCTTGTATTGCATCTCGGATTTTTGTTCTTCCGTGACCGACATTTTGGATTCGTGTGAAACTCGGGGATGGATGCTTAGAATGGGGCGCGAGTTATTTGTGTGTATGGGGGGGGGGGTGTTTTAATCTTATTTTTAGTGAGTCAATGAGACGTGAAAAAAAAGAAAAAAATTGGGTGGGTGATCACTGCAACTTTAATTTCCTTGACTCTAGACCGCCGCTAAGCAACCACTGGAATACGGGGGAAGATGAACCTTTGGACTACCGGTCCTGTAATGTATTCGGTAGCGTGGGTTGGCTCCTGGGGTATATCTCCTAGGGCGTTATAGAGTCAAATAAACTATAGTGCGAGTATAGGTTTAATAACAGTTTCAACTGACTCAATACATGGAGTGCATACACTGTGTTCACTGGTCTAATCGACTGACTTACGTCTGAGGACTGACTTCATTAATATATGGATAATGGTTCTTATATATCCTGAAGGAATTCGAAAATACTGGCGCTTCCTGAGCAGTGTCACAAGCAATGTGGGAAAATATTGCTTGTGATAAAAAGACACTTGGCGAGAGTCCTTTGAATCGAATAATAATTCAAAAGACTTCGCAGACCTGGGTATCTGTTTGAGGGGAAAATCGGGGTGATCTTAGGGTTCGTTTAGGTTCTTCTCACTACACAATGTCGTAGTTCTTCAACTTCACCCAGAGTGGTCTTTCCTCAGTTCACAGTCCAACTCGAAGGAATCATAGTCCCGGTGATTTTATATCACGGTTAATACTCGTGACAATTGTCTACTATACCCCACCCCCATCCCCTGTCGTAGCCATAAGTTCAAAACAGGACTTAGTTAAATGCGGGATAATCTAGTAGCGCGACACTGTTGGGCACTGTCAAAGTAACTCCCAGTACAACAAGAACTAGAAGCTCACATGGTACTTGTAAGGCTGGTTCAGAGGTTGAAATATAGAATATTCCTTTCCCTGGGTTTGTTTCCCTTGACATGAGAAGGATCATGGACCCTTGGAAATCACGAGAATGTATCGTTTGGTAAAATGTATTTTATTTTTGGCCTTGGCTGTAATGATGCAAACTTTAAAGGCGCTAGAAATTCATCTGTAAGCAAAACCCTTGAGACAAAAACAATACTATTTACTTGAGAATCATTTATATATGGTTTGATGAGAAGTATTATTTTTGCATTTTTGGTTAACATGCGCACTTAGGATGCAAGAAATATTTATTTTTGTATGGCCTCCAGGAGATCATGAAAATGTAAAGTTTGCTTAGAAGTATCTTTTTTACTTTTCGGTTAAGAGTAGTACTTTAAGGAATGGTCGGATTTTGGAAGTGACGACTTCTAAGCCAATCTTGTGGAATCTCTAAATTTCTAGCCGAGTTTCTCCGTCCTAGCACATCTGGAAGTACCTTAACTTGTTATCACCGGAATTCCGGAATTGACCCCCCTCTAACTTCCCCCACAGTGACCGGATCCAACCCGGTAATGCAAATACCTTATCTAGAGGATTTGTTTGTTATTCTCGTCAAGTTCCATCACGATCTCTCCAGTATAAGCGGGTCACGGATTCCCCCCCCTCCCCAACAGTTGTCGGGAATTGATGCACAAATCTTGTCAAGTGCTTTTAACAGAGGAGTTGATTCTTGGGTTATACGTGCAATGCGTTCCTTAGTACAGAAAATTATATGTGCAAATAAAGTTCAAAGGGGGGATCTTCAATTTTTACGCCATCTATCCCAGTTCGAAAAGCTATACGACAAGGAGCTATTACGTCACCTCCTCTTTTCAGTAACAGTGTTTCGGATCCACAAGAAAAAGCGATTACGACTTGTATTTTCCTAGGCTTGATGTGTCATTGACAAATTATGCAGATGACATTTTAAATATTAGTCGCAGTGACTGGAGTCGAATCAAATTTCCGGATACTTAATGCGGAATACAGTAAAATAGGTCTATCATTTAACCAGTCTAAGACTGAAGTCATGATTTTTAATCGCCGTCCTTCTGATGCGGTAGAAGTGGTGGCCAGCCCGTGCGACCCAATGAGTCTCGGACGTACTTGGGTCTACCTCTGGGAACCAGTGTCCGTGCCCCCGCTCGCTTCTTCAAACGTTTCTTATTGGTAAAGCTCGTAAAGCATACGGAATCCTTGTTTCTATGAAATTGAAATTTAATAGATTTATTCTTGCTAAAATGTATAATTCCTTTCTCTAAAATCGGTAGTGATATATCTAGTGAAGCAAGAAAAAACAGTGAACAGTTCATGGATCAGGAATTCCCTGACAACCGTGGTGAATCTTTGTCATTTAATTTTGTACAGTGTAATATGGATGACATTAGTAAAGCTGTCAAGTCGATAAAGTCGAACTCTGCTGGAATGGATGGGCTCAACCTTAAAGCGTTTAAAGTAATTAGTGCTTACCTCCTGCCAGTTCTCCTATATCTAGTGAACCTATCGATTACGAAAGGTGACTTTCCGCATGCATTAAAGCAAGCTAAAGTGATTGTGCTGCACAAAGGAGGTGACAAAAATGAGTTATCAAACTATAGACCGATCTCAATTTTACCTTTATTTTCTAAAATTTTTGAAAAAGTAATTTATGCTCAAGTTTACTCTTATTTAGATTCTTTTGGTTTTATTAGTGATAATCAGTTTGGTTTTAGAAAGCGCCACTCAACGTTGCATGCGATTCATCACCTTCTAGATAATTTAAATGATGGATTTGAAAGAAAGTCTATCCCTCTAACAGTATTTATTGATTTAAAGAAAGCTTTCGATACGGTGGATTTCAGCATACTTTTAAAGCGGTTAAAAAGTCTCGGTATTAAAGATAATGCTTTAAATTGGTTTCAATCTTACCTTCACGGACGGTCTATAAGTGTTGTTCACAAAGATATTGTCAGTGCCGTGATGCCCGTCACTTGTGGTGTGCCGCAGGGTTCCGTTTTAGGACCCCTTCTATTTCTAATTTATGTGGATACCTTACGGTATTATATAAGTGATGGTGTAATAACTTCTTTTGCTGACGATACAGCTATTACTGTTTTTGCCAAGTCAGTTCATGAAGCTGTGGAAAAAGCAAATCGTGCACTTGAGTGTCTCCGTGTCTTCGTGAGTGTGAGTTGCCTTGCTGTCAACGCAAAGAAGACCAGCTTCCTAATTTTTAGCAGAACTGGGTCTCTATCTGCAATGGATTCTGCAGTTGTATATGGATCTGAAGTTATCCAACAAGTTTACAACCTCCGTTACCTGGGATTCCATATCGACTGCAATCTTAGCTGGAAGAAACACAGTGAAATAATATCAGCGAAAGCTTCTAGAGGTCTAGGGATAATCCGAAAACTGAAACATACATTTCCAGTGTCAACCCTGAAGCTTATATATAGCTCAATTCTTGAACCATATATTGGGTACGGGTGCTCGGTATGGGCCAGTAACTTCATAAGTAATTACAAAAGGATACAAATAGTGCAAAACAAAGCAATGAGAGTGCTCGGTGAACTGCACCAGTGTGAAAATACTGTTGCATGTTATAAAAAGCTTGGTGTTCTGAATGTTGGACAACAGCGTGACTACCAGCTATCAGTTTTTGTATTTCAGTGTTTAAATAAGTTGTCCCCTGAGTACTTCTGGAATACATTTTCCCAGAATTCTTTTTACCATGAATATGCTACCAGAAATGGTGACCATCTGGTTCATGAAATCCGACACTCAACGAGGTCAGGTTTCGCTATTAGAAACATCGCTGTTTCAGCGTGGAATGGTCTCCCGGATAGTATTAGAGCGGCCGGTAACTTAATTTTGTTTAAAAGAAAGCTGAAGAAATTTTTAATTGAAAAAGGTAATTGAAAAAGGTGGTTGAATTTTGGGGGTTGTTGGAAGGGGGTGTAGGGAGGCGGAGAGTGAAGAGGTGGGGTGGGGGGAGGTGAGATGGGGGGTGGTCGGTAGGGTGTGACGAGGAAATCATTTTTCTTTCCTATATTCTTTTTTTCTCTCTCTCTTTCTTTACCTCTTTTTTCTTTTCTTTCTTTGAAAATACATTAGGTTAGTTTTTATGTCATTATTTATTGAATAATTTCAAGTTAAAAGGTGGTTAGAAGATACAGCCACCCGCAGGACTTTTGTCTTTTATGTGGTTGTTGAGTTTTTTTGTACAATGGTGAAAGTTTTTGGTGAAGTAAAAAATATCTGAATCTGAATCTGAATCTTTTTGTAGTTCAGCACGTTATTGCTTTGGCTCCTTTTTGGAAGCTGTTTTCCTGCTCAGTTTTGAAAGACGTTCGTAAATCCTTTTACATATATGTTAAGTATCTGCTGAGGGTTCCACCTTGAATAAGTAATAGCAGATTGTCTTTTAAGTATGGAGTAGCAAGACCTATATCTGTAATTCGGGAAAGGCGAGATCGCTTTAAGCGCAGCCTTAATGTAGCTCAGCAGATACTTTACTCAGTGTAGATTCTGTCAGTGTGTGTTGTTTTCTTTTTAAGCTTCTTGTGTTCTTTCCGTTATTTCTGATAACAGTAATGTTCTTTTCTTCATTTCTGTCTTGTTCTTTTTCTTCTTCTTCATTTAATTACTCCGTCTTTTTGAATGTTTGTTGATGTGGTTTCGAGGGTGGTGGATAAGGCTAGGTCTTGAATAGGGTCACTGGGACCTGGTGAATAACGTGGAAATCCTCTGGAGACCGGCGGGCCTGACCTTAAGTTCCACTATCAAAACCAATCAGCAGAACGAGGGGGTGGGGACGGATGTCCTAAATAGCCTATGGCTCGAATGCACCGTGCTCTTCTCTCCTAAAATAACCAAATATATACTTCTCAGTAATATAACAAAAAGGTCTTCTCTCTCCAAGAACGTAAGCAAAGATGTCTGCCGGAGACGAACCAAGTGATGATGCTGACAACGGGTCAGCATCGTCCAATCACAACCGTCAAACAACCACACCATCTACCGGCGGTACAAAATATCACTACCAAGATGGTAGTGATGTGTTTTCACCTTGGCTTGAAAATTATGAAAATATATTAAATGGGCTTGAGGCCATAACATTTGTGTATTATGATAGGCAATAAATCTATTATTATTATTATTATTCCTTAAGCCCATGCTGACTTTGAAACATATATTCAAAGTAATGTATACAACGGATGCATCACCTACGAGGCTTCATCAGCGATATTGCAGCCCTTCTTGGCAAGGGTCCTCGTCAGGCTGTCAATCGTCAGGGTCAACGTCGGGGAAGGAAACATACCTGTAATCGTGTCAGATCTGGTCCGGACATGAAAAAGAACATCAGAGACATGTCTTCTGCTCAATTGTTAAATAAATATTCTTTGAGCCCAAGCTGACTTTGAAACATTTATTGAAACAATGTTTACAACGAATACGTCAGCTATGATTCTTCATCAGCGATATTTCGGCCCTTCTTGACAAGGGTCCTCGTCAGGCTGTCAATTGACAAATTTCCCTGGAATCCGATCACCCACTCCAAAGGCACCCATTACTTAATATTTCGGATTCACCCTCCCTCCCATGTCCCTCACCTCCCGGAACTTCCGGAATCTGGGCTTCCAGACTATTCTTTGATCTCTTCTGTAAATTGCATCTGGAGTATGAACCGGTCCAAACGTATATCAAAATAATCCGGAAAAAAGGGGCTTTTGAACTTCCAGGTTTCCGGAATTTTTAAGTATCGCAGAAGAAATAAAAAAAAAAGTCTAAAAAAATCTGGGAACCCAGATTCCGGAGGGTGAAGACTCACCTTAAATCAGTTTAACCGGGTCCCGGATATGCCGGCCAATTTTCGTCGTGAAAATCCCAAAACCGCCATTAGCGGAATTCCGGGAAACTCCCTTCCAACTCCAACCCACCCCAAACTGTCCGGATCCAGTCTAATTGTTTAAACAATACATCTAGAGCAGATGCTTGTTCTTCCCAGCAAGTATCACTCCGATCCCTCCATTTTAACTGTTTCTCGAGATTTCCGCCCCCCCCCCAAATTCCCCCACAGATGTCGAATCTGGTTCAGAATCCAAATGGGATATCAGAGGTATGTCATCTATTCAGTTCTTAAGTTTCATTCCAGTCCGATCTCCTATTCGAAAGCTATACGCTACTCAATTTTCCGGATTCCCGCCCTCATTTTCCCCCGAGATGGTTGGGTCGGGATACTGATTATTTCCAAGTTAGTTTGATCGGGTTCCTGATACGTCCGCCAAGTTTCATCGTCCCAGCACATCTGGAAGTACGTAACTCGCCATCACCCGACTGACCGAGATCACCCACCAACCGACAGACCGACCGACGGAAAAGTAGTCGGTATATGGCACTTGGCCGGAAAGCAAGTGCCATAAGAAAACATAAAAGATCCTGAAAGAACTGATGAAATTTGGCAGGTTTTTGCTTTGGGATTCTTGCAGCTTTTGTGCTTAACAATCAGTCATATTTTCAAGAAGAAAATGTGTGGCAGTTAAGCTATAGTCAACGCTTACTGACCCTCATAATATTTACTGCACGGACCAGATTGACTGACTTGTTGCTTGTAAACGGTGAATTTGACTATTTTTTATTTTTCGAATAGTGTTGGCTGACGTTAGTATTTTACAGTAGAAAAGGCACAGTTGTGTTCATATCCTGGTGAAAAATGTGTAGCCTCTGTAGTTGTACGAAAAAGTTGCTTGTATTGATGTGCAGAAGTATAGAATCTTTTAATTTAATGTGCCTCACACTGGGCTAATCATAAGCAGTAGTACTCAGTAGCACCTCGCCTTGCTCCAGTAGTATCCATTCTTGCTGTAGTAGCATGTAGTAGCATCATTTGGTACTGCATGCCACTTTTTCGTATAACTTCATACTACTATTTGATTCTCATCGGGGTTGACTACTCCTATAGAGCGGTTATGGTTTCTCCTCCATTTTTAGCCATATCATTCAACTCCTTCAAGTTTCTCTAAACTAATGTTAAACCATTGTGTATTTTTTTTATTATTATTTTTTCATGTTTGTTTCCTATTTTGCAAGTCCATTTTTATGGGCAGAAACTATTTAATAAGGACAATAGTATTCTTCAATGCTAATTTAGGGATTGTCGACTTGCCCATTCGTGTATACAAGGGGGCCTATGGTGACCCCAGATTCGGTAAAGAATCGCGATCTCTGTACTTTGAAATTCGGAGTACTACCCACCTAAACTCAACTGCTACCCGATGAGATTGAAAATATTCCTGGGAAGAACAGGTTCTGGCTGTAGGTTTTAAACCCAACTATCACGATTGTCGCACTATTTCCGACAGCTTTGTAAGAGCTCTAACCACACAGCAATTAACAAGGCCAAATAATTCGGTGGGATACCAACCGAGAAATGAATTCGACGTTCTTGTGCCGTCTGATTCGGGCCTAAATATTGCTCATATGAACGAGAAATAGAATATGTTTCATTATATTTTATGAGATGACGAAAGGCGAGTGCGAGTGCGAGTGAGTGCTTCCGAATCCCTTAAATTACCATAAATCACACTGGCTAGCGTCAGTACTTACATTTTGGTACATTTTAAATCCGTTAAATCGTCAATAATGTGTCATCTCTTCTATAAGGGACGTTAAAGAAACTTCGGTAAAAACTGGCCCTGGGTGAGCTAGAGCTTTTATTCACTCATTTTAAACACAGAAGTGTGACAAATGAAGTGCAACAAAAAAAGGAAAGAAGAATCACACTGACGACCTAAGAAACAGAAAACAAGAACAATTAGTAAACTTCAGAAATGCCTGGTAGAGGCTGTGCTGAGAATCCAGCAACTGCAGAAGCCGTTCCCTACGGATGTTAATGAAAGCCATAGGATCTAGTACGCTATATTTAACACAAAGTTAAGTATTTCTCTTCCAAAGAGGTACTCCATGAAGTGCCTTTGAAATAAGCATGAAAATGCTTTCGTGGACGCGTTCATTCTGATCGACGCTTTGAGATTTGTGTCGTACTCAGTTCAAACCTGGGACATAAATAATACCGTCGAACCCGCCAAATCTACGAGTTTGATAGTATCTAAAATTATGATTTGTCATGTCACTTGTGTTTTAAACTGTATGTCTGTGTATTACAGCGCTGACCTCAATTCAACATCCGCCAGATCTAAAAAATGGACAAAAGTGAAAAATAATGATTTGTCATGTCACTTGTGCTTTAAACTATATTTCTGCGTATTACAGGGCTGGCGCTCAATTCAACACCCGCCAAATCTAAGAGTTTGATAAAGTGTAAAATAAGGATTTGTCATGTCACTTGTGCTTTAAACTGCATTTCGGTGTATTACAGCGCTGAAACCCAATTCAACACCCTCCAAGTCTTAGGGTTTGATAAAGTGTAAAATAACGACTGGTCATGTCGCCTGTGCTTTAAACTATATTTATGTGTATTATAGCGCTGGTGCTCAATTCAACACCTGTCAAGTCTAAGAGTTTGATAAAGTGCACAATAAGGATTTGTTATGTCACTTGTGCTTTAAACTATGTTTCTGTTTATTACAGCGCTGACGCTCAATTCAACCAAGCTGTGATCAACACCAACGTGATTGTCAAATCTGACGGATCCGTTACTTGGCTCAGCCATGGCATTTTCCGAAGTTCCTGCGACATTAACGTTGAGTATTTCCCCTTCGATATTCAGTCTTGCAAGATGAAATGGGCTTCTTGGACTTACGATGGCTACCAGGTAAGTGGCTCCCCCCACTCCTTCTTCCGCGTGCTTTGTTCTAGAATGTTGTAGAATCCGTTGGTGCGAAATTGAGCTCAGGTCGTTATTAATTCAAGTTTAGTTTCGTCGCTCAGGGTTGCCACATCTCGCACATAGTGTGAATTGTCACTCTATTATGTTGTTGTCACTCTTGTCCTACGTAGGACATAAAAATCACTTTATTTCATAAAACGTCCAAGATTGTCATTTTTGTAGAAGGGATTCCCACTAGAATTGGCTATTTCAAGTTTTTATTTGAAAATAAATTACGATGTGTCATTTTTGCAGAGCGATTCCGACCAGAAGGGACCATTTCATGTTTTTTTCATGAATACAAAATTTCACTCTCTGTTTTGGGCCAAAAGTCACTCTCTAAATGTTTCTGATGTAGCAACGCTGTCGTCACTACGATCTTAAGAGGGTCATTACCAAAAAGAGTCTAGGTATCGCTCAAAATAAAATTTTGCAGATTCTTAGTTTTTGTTCAGTTTAGTTTAAAAAAAGCCACCTGAAGCGTGGGGCTTAATTCTCATTAATATACTGTTTTTGTTGAAACAAACCAAATAGAGCAGAAAAGGTATCTCGAAGAGAAAGAACCGGGAGGAGGAAAAGAAAAACAAGAGCTGGAAGCTCAAGTGGCACTTTCAAGACTGGTTCAGAGAATGAAATATAAAGTTTGCCTTTTCATGGGTTTGTCTTGATCATCTGTAAACAAATCCTTGAGATAAGAATGATTATAGAAAGTATCGTTTGGTAAAAAAAAAAATTTGAGCTTGGTTGTAATGATGCGCACTTTAAAGACGCTAGAAATTCATCTGTAAGCAAAACCCTTGAGGCAAATCCGATAATAGGCCCTTGGGGATTATTAATATTTACACACACTGTAAAAATGTCCTCCGAGTAAGGATTAAAGTTAACTGCAGTATTTGCTACTGGGATTAATCTTATCTACTGAGAGATCAATCTGTGATTAATCTCCCTACTGAGATAAGATTGATCCGAATTATAAATAAGATTTTATTTTTAGAGACAGGCAAGGCCGTATCCAGGGGGGGGGGAGGTAGGGGGTTGACCCCCCCCCCCCCCCGAAACAGACAAAAATAATCATTTTTACAGGCTTTTCCTTCTGATCTATGTGTTTTTTGTACTTTTTTGTCCGACCAGCAGGCAATAACCCCCCCCCCCCCCCAATAAATTCCTGGATATGGGCCTGGAGACAGGATAAATACTGCAGTAGTAAGATAAAGCAAGATAAATACTGCAAGATTTTTTTTTACGGTGCATGTGGCAAGCTGTGGGTAGAAATGCATCGTTTGATCGAAAGTACTTTTTGACTTTGTAGTTAAGACGCAGACTTTACGGGAGCTAGAACTTCATTTGTAAGCAAAACCCTTGAGGCAAAAATGATAATAGGCTCGTGTAGATCATGAAAATGTAGAGTTTGCTGGAAAGTATTTTTTTTCACTTTACGGTTGAGATTAGTAGCCTACTTTAAGGAATGGTCGGATTTTCGAAGTCGCGACTTCTAAGCTAATCTTGTCGAAACTCTAATTTTCCAGCCAAGTTTCCTCGTCCTAGAACATCTGGAAGTAGCCTAGCTTAACTTCCAAACACCGGAATCCCCCCCCCCCTCTAATTTCCCCCACAATGCCAGGATCCATTCCGAAGATAATTTCGTAAACCAAATTGGCCTGATATGTCACAAAAAATCAACGAAGAAACCGAAGTAAACGAAAAAACGAAATAAACGATTTATCTACGGCATCTGTTCATTATTCCAACCAAGTTCCATCCCGGTCTCTCCAGTCCAAGCGAGTCACCTCTTCCCCCCCCCCCAAAAAAAAAACAAACAAAAAAAACAGTTGTTGGATATGGTTCAGACATGAAAAAGAACATCAGAGACAGGTTCCCTGTTCAATTTACAAAATTTCACTGGAATCCGGTCACCCGTTCCAAAATTATGCGCGACTCAGTATTCCGGATTCCCCATCCCTCCACTCCCCCCACGATGATCGGATCTAGAAATCTTTTCTTTCAAAGTCAGTTTGATGATCTGATCTGCCTGCCAAGTTTTGTCGTGAAAATCCGTAAGACCACCATCACCGGCATTCCGGGACCCCCCCCCCCCCCCCCCCAAGTGTCCAGATCCAGTCCAGTTTTGTAAACGATTTTTCTAGAGCAAATGCTTGTTAATCCTCCCTGCCAGTCTCACTACGATCCCGCCCTTCTAACTGTTTCTCGACCCCCACCCCCCCCCCAGCTCCCCCATAGCTGTTGAATCCGGCCTGGACTTGAAATGGGACATCAGAGATACGTCATCTGTTCAGTTAAGTAAGTTTCATTCCAATTCCATCACCCGTCCGAAGGTTACGCACTACTCAAATTAATACACCCCTTCGCCGCAGATGGTCGGATCGGGAAAGTGATTATTTCCAAGTTAGTTTGGCGGGTCCCTGATGTGCCTGCCAAGTTTCATCGTCCTAGCACATCTGGAAGTACCCTAGCTTGCAATATGACAGACCGACCGACAGTTGGAGCAGAGGCTGCAAGTGCCATAACAAGAGCTAGAAACTCATATGGCACTTGCAAGGCAGGTTCAGACGATGCAATATTAGAATTTGAATAGTCGGAATGAGAAATGGCGATTTCTAAGCCAATCTTGTCGAATCTCTAATATTCCAGCCAAGTTTCATCATCCTAGCACATCTGGAAGTACCTTAAGTCGCGATCACCGGAATTCCAAAATCATCCCTCCAACTCCCTCCACAGTGCCAGCAGCCAATCCGGTTCTGCAAATAATTTATCCCGAGCATCTGTTTGTTATTCCCACAAACTTCCAGGATCTCTCCAGTTTAAGCCGGTTAGGTATTACCCCTTCCAAAGTTACGCATGATTCAATATTCCGGATTACCCCTTCCTCCACTCCCCCCACGATTATCGGTTCGAGGTTGATTTCCAAGTCGGTTTGATCGGTTCCATGATATGCCTGCCAGCTTCGTCGTGAAAATCTCCCAAAACCCCTTCACTGGAATTCCGAGAAACCACCCACTCCCTAAGTGTCCGGATCCTGTCCAATTGTGTAAACGATGTATCTAGAATAGGTACTTGTTCTTCCCAGCCATTTTCACTCCGATCCCTTCATTCTAATCGTTTCTCGAGGTTTCCGCACCCCCCCCCCCCTCCCCCAGAGATGTCGAATCTGGTCCGTACTTCAAATGGGACATCAGAGATATGTCATCTATTCAGTTATTAAGTTTCATTCCGATCATACCACCCGTTCAAACTTACACACTACTCAATTGTCTAGATTGGGTAGATGGCACTTGGGCCAGAGGCTGCAAGTGCCATAAAAACAAGCGAACGATCTTCCGTCATTTCTTCATACGTTCCGTCGTACGTTTGGCACCAGTGTGCAGAATAATTTACTTTAACTGGACAAGCTAAAAGCTTAACGCAAATGTATTAATACAAAAAAAAAACAATAAATATAAATGATCCAGTTTGAAGAAGAAAACTTGGCGAGATGGCAAGCCCTTCTACTTGCAAATGCCACACTTACTTAACCTAATATCCAGATTCAGACCAATAAAATAAAGCCGTCCCGAGCCGGCAAAGCAAAGCTGTTTCCAAGCACGATGAAAGAAACGGTCAAGTAAATTCAATCTTGCTCAGTTTACCACACGCTTTGCGGTCCTTGCATGCTCAAAGGGGCATGTCGCTGACAAAACAAGACCAAAGGTTTTGATGGGATCCCAGAATTTAGTATTTTATCCAAATTTGTACTGTTAAAATTTAGAAACAGATTAAGAGCAATAGTGATCAAGTTCAAAGATGGATTCAGCATTTATTTTGACGAAATTGATCAAAACTTCCTTCCTTACTTCTCCAAATTTCCGGCCGGATTCCGGACAAACTACTTGTCTGGCAGAAAACTAAAGCTCAAAAATGAATTCAGAATCTCTCCTTACCCCTACCTATACTGAACCTCTACTCAACTTCAGATAGAACTCCTACTGTTAAACAAATTTCCGGTTTCAGCCGGATTCCGAGCGATCTATACTTCCGGTGAGAAGATGATTGTTATACACGTATGCAGCATGTCTTTTTACCCCAAAATCGAACATCTTATCAAATACAAACAAAACTTTTACTTTAAATATATTTCCCGGTTTTTGCCACATTCCGGGCCCGGCGAGAAAATAATTTTCGCTTCTCCTTACCCCGAAATCGAACCACTAATTGAATTCGGATTAAACTTTTAGTATTTCACAAATTTTCCGGTTGGTTTCCGGTGCGGTTTCCTCGGGGTGGATAGCAGCAAAGAAGCCGGAACGAAAGAGTAGGTACAAGTACAAGCTGACTGTGAATATTAGACTTGATAGGTCAGCTGGGATTTATTCAAGCAATATTGTTGATATTTTTCTCTCAAAATGTCACCATGGAGTATAATAAAAAAAATACAAAGAAAAAGGAACAATGAAGAACACACAAGATACAATTTTTAACTTGGCAATACATAATTCAAAAAGAGAGAAACAGAAAATAATTCTTAAATGACACCTGAATGAAGAGTACCAAGGATCATCCCGATCTGTGTGACTTCCGTTAACGTTGCCTGCAGAAAACCCAATCCAGATACGAAAGAGTGTTTCCAAGCTATGATTTTTCCTCCATTTTGCATCTGTCCTTATTTCAGTACCGAACAGTTTTAGAAATGAACAAATGTCTCCAATCAACCCTTCGTCTGGAATATTTTTTAACCAGTTAAGCCCAGACGTATATCTAGAAGAAATTCCAATACAATCCGGCCAGCGCCGTACAAGATTTGAATGAATTGCGCTTTTTGTCTTGGAGTCTGCATGTGCAAACCTCCAGAAACGAACATCTCTATTTTGAAAACGTCACGCTCAGGAGAAGAATGCTCTCCGTGGCCATGTCTGTAAATGCATTCTCCATGGTGTATTCAAGTATGGTTTCATTGTTCAGGTGTCCTTTAACTATTGACTATTATTTTTCTTCACTATTGTTTAATTGCTAAGAGGCTGTTTAGAGGGTCGAGTGACTCGAGGTCAAGGGTCGAACAGGACGCTTATGGCTCCCGAAAGGACCTCTTTCCAAGAGGGGCTGCAACATAGCTAAAATAAATCAACAACTCATAGTAAGGAAGAAATGGCTAACAGAGAGATAGGGAGATCGGTGTATTTGGAAACCCTCTTAGCATAACTAAATTCAGTTTCTTGCAAATTATACATAACAAATACACTACGATTCAGCATTGAAAACCAAAGTAAATAAGATCAAAGATTTCGATGGGATCCCAAAAATCCAATATTTTGATCCAGACAATTGGGTCTTGTCTTTGCCAGGCTAATCATAAGAGAAAACCAAGTTCAGATATACTTATATAATCCATATCTATTTTGACGATACTGACCGAAACTTCCTGCTTTACTTCTGCCGAATTTCTGGTTTCGGCCGAATTCCGAGCAAACTAATTGTCCAGCAAAAATGAAAAATCAGAAACGAACTCAGCGTATCTCCTTATCCCATAAAGAACATCTAATCTACTTCAAATAAAACTTCGGTTACAACCGGATTCCAGACGAGTTATACGGCAGGATAAGAAATGATTGTCATAATATACAGACTCAGCGTCTCTTCTTACCCCTAAATCTGTCATCTAATCAACTTCAAATGCAAGTTTTGCTTTTAACAAATTTTCCGGTTTTGGCCGAACTAGTTGTCCGGGTAGATAATACTTTTAACATAAATGTCCAGCATGTCTTCTTACCCCTAAATCGAACATTTAATCACCTTCGAATGAAACGCTGCTCGGAGGTCTCGGACAAGCCAGTTGATGATCAAGCGTCGGGTCATGGTAAGGCCAAAGGCTTAGGTGCATTGCATGGTGTAACTTAGTTATTAAAAGAAAAAGAAAAAAGGGGAAAGAGTGGAGGAAGGCACAAAACTTTGGTCGTGGACAGTTAAATCTTCATGTCCAGCTATACCGTTGGGCTAAACGAACTTCAGCATTTCTTCTTACCCCATAATCGACTATCATATTAGCAGTTACAAATATGTAGTGTCCCTGGCCTTGCCCCTTAATTTGAACCCCCTCTCCCACCCCTAAATGTAGGAATATAGAGCCCATCTATGAACTCGACACTCTTGACCAAAAGAACCCTCACATCAAGTTTCATCAAAATATCTCATTCCCTTCGAGATTTATCGTGCTCACAGACCAACGGACAGGCGGATACCTTTTGTGATGTCATAGGTATTCCTCCAATTACGTTTTGGGATGCCAGAAAAGGGCACAGACGAGTTCTCGGTGGGTCGCATGCACAAAAGCAGCACGTATAGATAGATAGATAGATAGATAGATTTATTTGCGCTAAAAAGCCACAAGGGCCATGGCAAATACAAAATAATAACAAAAACAACAACATATTGTCTAGCCACGCGAAGTTTAATACCCACGCGTGAACGGTTAATAAGAAGCTTAGTCGCCATGAAAAATTTGAAACTAGGGAAATCAACCAGGTGTATTTTTGAAATGGGAAAATTGGTGATAACATTGTAAGACACATTTTTATATTTAGTTCACTACACTGTCAGAAGTTTCATAACAGATTGCGCATAACACTTTCAAGAATAACACCTTTTCACTTAGAAATAAAGTGTTATGAACAATTAAGTTTATACTATTTCGTGCCTAGACTCCAACAACACCTTTAATAGGTAAAAATATTACACTGTCAGAAGTTACATAACGACAACAGAAGGATGCTCTGTTTCAACAGATAACACTTTGGGATGTTATCTGTTATGTTTATTTCTTTCCCGTTAGTATTTTTACCAACTGAAGGTGTTGTTGGAGATCTATAGGCACGAAATAGTGTAAACTTAATTGGTCATAACACTTTATTTCTAAGTGAAAAGGTGTTATTCTTGAAAGTGTTATACGCTATCTGTTATGAAACTTCTGACAGTGTATTACTATTAGTTGCGTTTTTGCAGATACCATGGTAGCTGTTACCACGGTAACTGGATCTGCAATTAGTCGTTTTGCAGTTGCCGGGGTATCTGATATACGGTTGCTCTGCAAAGACGAAAATTGCCGAAACTGCGCTTTTCAAAGTCATCCCGAAAGAAAAATAGATATTCAGTCACACGACTAAGTGCCAAACTTCTTCTCCACCAATTTGACAAAAAATGATGAAAGTGAGATGAATTTTTCAGATACCACGACCAGTTACCACGGTCGGACCGTGGTTCCTGTATATCTGTAACCACGATAACTGGCCAGATACCACGATAACTGCAAAAACGCCTTTTGACCGTGGTGTCAGATACCATGGTATCTGCGAAAGCGCAACTATTGTTTGGAGGTCTACTTCGGAGGTTTGTTCCTTCTCCGACATTGACCCTGAAGGACAGCCTGACGAGGACCCTTGCCAAGAAGGGCCAAAATATCGCTGCTAAAGCGTCGTCGCTGATCCATTTCATGTATTGTTCGAGTATAAGCACTACTTCACTTACAAATTAAGTCTTTTTTCTTTTTTCTTCATGAGGCCTGGCCATTTGGACCCTGGACAGTTCCTGTGTCTAGGACATTGAAGTCCTCGACTTCTAAATGTAAAAAATTGATTTCTGGTTTATTTGTCAAAGTAAAAATCCTTTGCACAAGTTCCATCGTCATATAAATATCTTTCTTGAAGTTTTTTCTTATTTATCACAAGAAAGTTTGGTGGCTGAAATCTTTACTCATGAGAAAAAGAAGATAAAAGTACTTTATATGTAAGTTAAGTAGTCCTTGATATAGAAACAATAGTAGTGGTGAACAAAAAATTAAAATGCATTTTACTCTGCTATTCCCAGGTTTCCAATTTCAAAATAGCCTGGATGATTCCCCTATAATTTCATATTTTTGTGGCGACTAACCCTCTTATTACCCTAGGATATGACTAAAATCTTTTCTAAAGGGTAACAGTAGAGGGTGGATTGTATGGCCGAGCCTTGGGTTTGTACTGCGAAGATTTCGATATGGACAGGATATGGACTGTAAATGGTCAGACGTTATTGGGGCAATGACCGATTTTCAGCGATCGACTAAAACCAGGAAGGGAAGGGAACGCGGGAAAAGCAGGAAGACATACTAAAACCAGGAAGGGCATACTAAAACGAGGAAGGCTGTCGCCAGAATTCCCTTCCTCTATTTAGTATTCTTTGAGGGGTCGGCAACTTTTCAAATTCAAAGTTCACCTTCCCTTCCTCGTTTTAGTATCCTGACACGGGTAGGCATTAAGTTCAGTGAGGGGTCGGCAACTATACAAATTGTAATTCACCTTTTCATTTCTCGTTCTGACGGTAGGCGACAAAAAATTCTCCGAGGTCAGCGGGGGGGTCGGCAACCATAAAAAATCTAATTCACCTTTTCGTTTCTCGTTCTTACGGTAGGCAAATAAAATCCTCGGATTTTAAATTCAAAGTTCACCCCTCAAAGAATACTAGATACAGGAAGGGAACGGTGCGGTGAATTCTGGCGAGACAGCCTTCCTAGTTTTAGTATGCCCTTCTTCGTTCTAGTATGCCCTTCCTGGTATTAGTATGCCTTCCTGCTTTTCTCGCGCTCCCTTCCCTTCCTGGTTTTAGTCGATCCCCGATTTTCAGTCTTCCAGACTTGATCCATTTTAGAGTCGCTCTTTGTTTCAAGAAGTACGAGTCACTTCTGCTGGAAAATTGATTATTTAATCAATTTGATTACAAAATTTGATAATTCCGGTTCATGTTTTTGTCGTTTTAGAAAATTAAAGCTTTTGAAACTACAGCATTTCTGTTAATCAGATTTTGCTGCTTTTGCAGTCGTTTCTATGTTGAAATTCGAAACCTGACTTGATAATATCCACGTTCCCCGCTTTTTAGTTTCAAGCTGACTTTCGCTTCTGGAAGTTTATTTTAATTTAAGGAATGAGAGCGTAAATGGTGGGACATAATTTGAAAAAGTTCTGATGTCTGTGCATGCAACTTATCTAGCACCACATCTTGAAACCTACAGTTGACATTTTCGTGGAAAATATCCCGGGACAAGCTTATCCTAATCTTATTTAGGATTGGGACGTCTGGGCTAGAAAAAGGGCTAGAAAAAAAATTGGTGAGTTATGTCAATTTGGTGAGCAGTCGGCAAAAGCCGAAATCGGTAGTCTTAGTTCCGACAGCATGGGAAATACCCTAAGGGCGAACGATTCCTCAATTATTTCGTGCCATATGTTACCGAACATTCCAAAGCTCTTTAAAAGTTGTTGTCGTCTATTTCTTTTAAGCCCGTTTCTTTAATTTTGTTGTGACATAAATAGTTTGACCACTGCATCTTTCTATCTCAATAATGTCATGTTTAAATACTAGAATAGTACTGACCACTTATGACGAATAATTTTTGAAATCATTTTAATTCGCGTTCGTATTTTGATGAATCTGTACTTTAAACCGTGAATTGTATATATAAATCGTCGGCTACTATTGTAAATATATCCCTTGGTTGATCTTCTTTGTAATGACATGTCGAGCAGTATTTTTTTTGTTGTAAAAGATATTTATGGATAAATAAACCGAATTGTAATTGTAAAGGGTGCCCCACTCTAGATTCTGGTGCACACAAGGTTCCCGGTGACGGCAGCAGTTACCAGAAAAATCAACACATATTCTAGGCGTTGAAAAATCAATCACTTATTTTATTTTTAACTGGTGACGAGTCGGTGCTGGGGAATGGTGTATACCAAGTGAGGGAAGTATAGCCCTTTGAAATACACAGGTCTACATGTGGTAGCACGTGATGCCGAGAGACCCGGGTAGGCTGTGATGATGAAATGTAATTTTTTTGCTTTTTTTTATCCCCGCGTTGCTTCTTTTTTTCCATTTTTTTCGAATAAAACAAGTCGCTACGTCTCCACCTCCTGACGTTAGTACAAAATGTACCTAGCCGTTTACCCTAATGTAACGTCACTTACAGTTTCGTCTTAAACCTACTTTCTTTTTATACTTTCCAACTCTTCTATTTTCAAACTTCTGTTTTCAAACTTTTCATTTTTGGGATCCCAAAACGTAAGTGGAGGGGTACCTATGACATCGCAAATATTGTCCGTCTGTCCGTCTGTTAGCACGATAACTCTCGAAGGGAATGAGATATTTTGATGCAGCTAGGTGTGAGGACTCTTCGGGTCAAGGGTAAGGTCAAGTTCGTAGATGGGCTCTGTAGCCCTATATTTAGGGGTGGGGGATGGGGTTCAGATTAAGGGACAAACAAAATATTTTGAAACAGCTAATGTTATAGTCGATTATGGGGTAAGAAGGCATGCTGAGCACGATGGTAAAAATTATTTTCTCGTCGGGTAGTTCGTCCGGAATCTGGCAAAACCAGGAAAGTTTTTTAAAAGTTAAAGTTTCACTTTAAGTTGATTAAATGTTCGATTGAGAGGTAAGAAGACATGCTGGACACTTCTGTGAAAAGCATTTCTCGCCGGACAAGTAGCTCGTCCGGAATCCGGCAAAAACCGGAAAGTTGGTTAAAAGTAAAAGTCTCATTTGAATTTGATTAAATGTTCGATTTCAGGGTAAGAAGGCTGCTGAACACGATTAGGAAAACCATTTTCTCGCCGGACAACTAGTTCGCTCGGAATCCGGCCGAAACTGGGAAATTTGTTAAAAACAAACAGTTTTTTCTTCCGGACAAATTTAGGGGTAAGAAGAGAGGCTGAGTCTGTATACGTCAATCATTTTTTACCCGGATATATAATTACTTCGGAATCCGGTTGTAACCGGATTCTTTTAATTTTTTTGTAAGTCAAAGTTTTATTTACAGTTGATTAGATGTTCTTTATAGGTATAAGAAGATACGCTCGATTCGTTTCTGAACTTTCTTTTTTTGCTGGACTAGTAGTTTGCTCGGAATTCGGGCTAAACCAGAAACATGGCAATAGTAAAGCAGGAAGTTTCGGTCAGTATCGTCAAAATTGCAAAATAGATATGGCTTATAGAGGTATATATGAACTTGGTTTTCTCTGATGATTAGCCTGGCAAAGACTGGATCTGGCAAAGACAAAACCGAATTGTCTCAATCAAATATTAGAGTTTTGGGATCCCATCGACACCTTTGGTCTTGCTCTATCAATATTCTCAGAACAACTCTCTCCCTGTTTCGAGAAGACCTTCCCAGTACGGAGATCTTCCCTATTTTTCTAATAATATTAATTTTAACCTACCATATTTAAAAACCATTGATTATCTGTTCTTCATTACGATTAATCTGCTCATATTTTTTAAATCTTGTCAAAGCTTTGAACTTGAAGTCTGATCCTGACCAGTACGGAAGCCAAAATGAAGTCAGATCAAAGAAGCGACTGCGATTTGTTACAGGTTTTCTACGTCGCTCCCCACGTCGATAGCTGTGGGATCGACTAAAAAGAGGCAGGACATGGCACAGGAGGCACGAGTTATAAAAAGAGATTAGCTAGTAGTACAAAGTAGACATGTAAGTGGGAGTTCGTAACTCCAGAGCCTAAAAGAAAGACCGTTAGAACATTGTTCCTGACCCTCGCTCTAAGCAGGAAAGGGCCTTTTGGTTGTCATGCCTTTTTTAGTACTAGTGCCTCCGATAGTATGTGGTGCCATGCCTTGCCTCTTTATATTCAATTTGTCAGAGTAAATTACACTTATGCGAAAACTGTCGCAGATTTGAACTCCTTCCGCCAATTTGAAGGCAACTTTTTGCGAAAAAGGGTTTTGTTGCTTGGCGAAGGCTAGGTCGTATCATAACAGCAAACTGGAATTTCAATTCCGGGACTACACTGTAAAAAGTCTCTCCTATATCGGACTTCAGTGGTTGCACATTACCGAATTTGGTGTCTTTTTATTCCGAATCCGGAGAGTTAAAATCCGAATTCGGAGAGTTAAAATCCGATACAGGATTAAAACGCTAGAATTGAAAATACTACAGATTATAAGTTATCCTCATCTGCAGTATTTTGCATTCTAGCCTTTTAGCCCTATGTCGGATTTTATGCATCATTCGGGAAATGCATCACTCCAAACGATCATACCGATGAGGCAGTTTGATTGCGACCGTGATAGTCTGAAAGCTGCTTACTTGTGTTACGTAAGACCTGTAATCGAGTACGCACGCCCCTTATGGGGCCCTTTCGCCCAAAATACAGCATACGTGTCTGACGAAATAGAGCGTGCACAGAAGAGATCAGTCTCAGTTATACCAGCTCAGCAAGTAACTTCCAGTTCCGACGAATCTCTTCTAACAGAATTATCCCTCCCCTCACTGTATGAACTTCGTAGCATACTAATTCTTAAGTTTGGGTGTAAAAATCCTTGCAACTGTCCAACACCGAACTATCCCCCCACCAGATGCACCAATAAGCAATGTACGCGCTCGCAGCTGAAACTAGAAATGGTTAAAATCAAAACAAAGAGACACAATAACACATTTGTGCGATTTTTCGTGAACATGATTGTTGGATAAAATGTCAGTGTAACGTTAATATTTGCAGTATCTAGTATTTATGTAACTCGTGAGTGCTTAAAAGAATGAAATTTTTGTAAAGACAATCAAATTAGCTGGCTAGCAAGTTTCTGTCTAATAAACCTTACTTTTAACTCTCCGAATTCAGATTTTAACTCTCCGAATTTGGGATAAACATCGCCGAATTCGATGATGCTTAGCCACTAAAGTCCGATGTAGGAGAGACTTTTTACAGTGTCGTAACCGATGAAACCGTTGAAATCGCATTTTGAAATCTTCCAGAAGTTTAGCTGTAATCTTCAAGTCTGAAACTGCCCCGTGAAAAATTTATCTCAAATCCCCGATTTTCATCGGGAATAAAAGAGCCAGATGTCGTAGGTGCCAGAAATGCTGAGACAAATTTAGAGGTTCCGTTAGAAAAAAACGCCAACTTTTAAAGTGTGATTTGGCGACACGTGAAACTTCGCCATATGTAAACGAAGTGCCACGGATACGAAAATGTTTCGCTTTTCAGATGTAGCGCATTATACTTGCCGATCAACCGAAGTTGATCCTACACTGTCAGAAGTTTCATAAGAGATAACACGGGGATGCGCCGTTTCAACGGATAACGTTTAACAGTATGCACAACAAGCTTTGTCAGGAAGAGCCAAAAAAGCATCTACTGACTTAATTCCTTATCGTCATGATGTCGGAAAGCTCAGCAGATACTTTTTGGCAGTTTTTCGGTTCTTCCCGATGGTATAATGCTTACTATGCATAGCATTCTGAAACACAACAGATAACATCCGAAGTTTTATCTGTTACGCATTATCTGTTGAAACCGCGTACCCTCGTGTTATCTGTTCTGTGTAGAAGTACAGGAACAACGCTTTCGACAATATTTCAATTTTACTCCCAGACATGTGAATATTTCGTTGATCAGTTCTATCTGCTGGCAACATTAGATTTTCAACCAAAATTTCCTGCAGCGTGTATCAGGACCAAGGTTGCTAAGAGTTCGACTCACAAAAGTGCCACAATTGCTGAAAAAAGGTGCTTTTTGACACCTTGAATTTTTGTTATGCATTCCGCTGCACAACGCGCAAAATGCGAAGAATTGGTAATAACTGATTCTATAACAACATTTTTCAATCCATTTCTTAACTGTTACATCACAGTTTAGTAACAAAGTTTGATCGGAAACGAGCTTGGCTTAAGGCTTCAAACATTTTTGTGTGTATAAAATCAAAATAAAGTACATATCTTGGCAGTGTTTTTGGGGCGATAATCCGTCACTTGAATATAGAAAATGAACAATTGCTCCTATGACCTAAAAAGTTTCATTCTTAAAAAAATTTGTCCCTTTCAGAGAAAAAATGTCTACGGTGACACCCAGAGACAAAAAGTATCAAAAAGCACCAAAAGTGTCACACTTGGCAACACTGATCCGGGCTCCGCAGACTCTACTGAATCCATCACAATAGTTCCCCAGTCTCCCCTGAATCCATTCCAATATTTTCAGTGCATCTTCTTCTTGCCCAGATGAACCGAAAATACGTAATTTATTTATTTATTTTATTTATTTATTTATTTAATTCAGCCGTAGCCATATACACAGAGGAAAAAACACATTCTAGCCTAAATATCACACATAACCACATATGTATCAAAAGAATCAACGAACCACAAGTTCATCGCTCCATTTTTTCCACAAAGGTAGTGAAAGTTGAAAAATTGGATAACTAGATAATTAGATAACGAACGTCGCTAGAACAGGGCTACTGACCTTTCATTGACAATAGGCTTACACTATACGACCAAGCCTGAAACATGCCAGTAAACCTCGGGAAGAACAAGAAACGTCACCCACATGGATCCTCTAAATTGATTCAAATCACGTGTAACCCATAGTGTGTTCCACCCTTCTAACAATAGTTACTATTTCCGTTCCAACTCACGGAAAGTTACTACGCTGACGGTTCCAACCTTCTCGACGTAGTTACTAATACTCTATATGACTAAGTCCAAAACTCGCCAGTGATCCTCAGGAAGAAGGAGTAAGTGTGTTTGTATGACTCAAAGTCAACGACTCAAATCCTGTGTCAATCAATCACTGCGATCTTTGGGCGCAGCTTTGACACCACTTCTGCCTTTCTTCCGCTAGCTACCCGGAGAGGTCGGAGATTTTGCATCAGCAAGGAGAGATAGTCATCAAGAGTATAGTTAGTTACTATTTGCCTACCATGCTCGGGAGCATGGTAAGCGCAGTAACTACGCATCTCTGTAACGTGATTGGTCCGATTCAACCGTGGTATGATACCCTGCTGGAAAATAGAAAAATCGTTCCAGCCTTGACGACAAAAAGGCAGAATTCGTGACGTCATGCGTAGTAACTAGGGTAAGTAGGATGGAACGCGCTCTCAGTCAACAACATTTCTTGACGTGACCTTTCTGGCTCTTCGCTGGGCTCGCTGGTTACCCAAAAAAGGGCTTTGCCTGGAATCAGAACAGGGCTTCTGTCTTTAGGACAAAGAAGAATAAAACAGAAGATTAGGGGTCCTGTCCGTCTATCCACCAAACGCACGAAAAATTCATTTATCCATGTTTTCTGGTTTGTAGCAACAGGTCCCCCCCTCCATTCCCTCCCCCGCTCCACTGAACCCATCAACGCTCTTTCAGCATATTTCTTCTTGATAAGATGAAATCCTCATTTTCTCCACTCCTACCCTATAAGTTCCGCTGAACCTATCACAATTCTGTCAGCACATTTTCTTGCTCAGATGAACCGAAAATACGGAAATTAGATCTCCGTGAACCGCAAAACCTTCAAGATTAGTTTTGGTATTTCCTGTTCACTCATAGAAAAAACATTGAATTCCAATGGATAGTGGAAACCCCGTCCTTCAAATTTGTGATTTTGCTTGGGCGGAACTAATTTCACTTTTTTAACCTAACGAGGAAGAGGAATTCCATAGCTGTCATCCCTAACGGAAAATTGAAATCGTACGCCCTTCGCGTTTCATAAGAAGACATTTCCGAGCCGTCGGAAATTGAAATGGGGGATGAGGGAAATTTTCCAGATGTAACAAGACCAAAGGTGTCGATGGGATCCCAAAAATCTAATTTTTGATTCAGACAATCGGGTCTTGTCTTAAAGATTCCGTCCTGGACAGGCTAATCTTCAGAGAAAACCAAGTTCAGATATACCTCTATAAGCCATATCTATTTTGACGATACTGACTGAGACTTCCTGCTTTACTTCTGCCAAGTTTCCGGTTTCGCCCGATTTCCGAGGGAACTACTAGTCCAGCAAAAAAAGAAAATTCAGAAAAAAATCCAGCGTATCCCCTTATCCCTATAAAGAACATCTAATCAACTTTGAATAAAAGTTACAACCGGATTCCGGACTAATTTTATGTCCGGGTCAAAAACGATAGTCATCTACCGACTCAGCCTCTGTTCTTACCCCTTAATCTGTCATCTAATCTCACTTTTGCTTTTAACAGATTTTCCGGGTTTGGCCGGATTCCGGGCGAACTAGTTGACCGGCGAGAAAATGATTTTCACCATCGAGTTCAGCATGTCTTTTTACCCATAAATCGAACATTTAATCAACTTCCAATTAAACTTTTACTTTTTCACCAACTTTCCCGTTTTCGCCGGATTCCGGACGAACTACTGGTCCGGCGAGAAAACGGTTTTCTTTATCGTGCAGTATGCCTCCTTACCCCAAAATCTTATATACTATCACATTAGCTGTTTAAAAATATTTTGTTTGTCCCTTACGTTGAACCCCCTCCCCCGCCCCTAAATGTGGAGCTAAATAGACCATCTACAAACTTGACCTTACCCTTGACCCAATGAATCCTCACACCAAGTTTCATCAGAATATCTCATTCTCTTCAAGAGTTGCTCACAGTCGGACATTTTTGCGATGTCATAGGTATCCCTCCACTTACGTTTTGGGATCCCAAAAAACAGACTAATTCAGGGAAAGGGACGTAACATGTTTTTATTCTAGGATCTGTGTAGTACCTGCTCGTTATTCAACGAACTTATTTCCCCCTAAATCATAAGTCTCTAGCCTCTAGTGTACTTCGAGAGAAAATCAATAATAGTTATAGTAATAATACACAGTTTTTGTTATAGTGTTCTAACTGAGAAAAACAAGATTACAGATTTGTCCAGGCTGTCAAGCCACACGCGGCCCCCGTAATGATGATTGGAAACACGGAGTAAATATCAAATCCCGTCTTTCTGACCATTTAGCTACTTGGATATTTGAAGCGGTCTGATCCGCTTTGAGAAGAAAGACATATGCAACAAATCGAATAGTTGTCCCAAGGATGGACACAAATGCCACCGGAGTAAAAAATATCGGAAATGAGGATGGGTGGGATGATAACGGGGGTAGAATGAATCACCTATGTAGAATGAATGAATGAAATGCTTTTATTCCGCCAAATTGACGAGACAAGAAAAAGGTTAAAGGTTAAATCATTTACAATACGTACATTTAAGCTTTCTAATCCTAGTGCACATCATCCCTAGGTCCGACGGTTTTTACCTTTTGCCTTGTTACAATACCGTTTCCAAGAATCTTTCAAATTTCAGATTGCGTGAGTTACTTGATACCTCCCTCTCAGAAGTTTCATAACAGATTGCGTATAACACTTTCAAGAATAACACCTTTTCACTTAGAAATAAAGTGTTATGACCAATTAAGTTTACACTATTTCGTGCCTAGATCTCCAACAACACCTTCAATTGGTAAAATTACTAACGGGAACGAAAGAAACATAACAGATAACATCCCAAAGTATTATCTGTTGGAACCGTGCATCCTTCTGTTGTCGTTATGTAACTTCTGAAAGTGTAGTATTTTTGCCTACTGAAGGTGTTGTTGGAGATCTAGGCATGAAATAGTATAAACTTAATTGGTCATAACACTTTATTTCTAAGTGAAAAGGTGTTATTCTTGAAAGTGTTATGCGCAATCTGTTATGAAACTTCTGACAGTGTACTTTAGCGGGAATTTTGGAAGTGCGGAAAAACACAGCTAGCGTCACTAACAAGTGAAAAAAATCACCGAAAGCGTCATTAAGGATGACTTCATTCGAACGTATGAGAATCGAAAAAATGTCCAGTGAACCACCTTTATTTTAGGAATTTAAGAGTTCACTATTTTACCGCTTTCCATGTGTTTCCACGATAAATCCAACGGGATTGGCAGAAAAGGCAGGACCACTGTTCTGATTTTATTTTATTTTCTTCCTTATGAGTTCAGAGAAAAAAGCCTTGGCATTAGTTATTTCGAGGTTCGGACGATTGTTGTACAACATTAACCTCATTGACGAACTAGTTGCCAACTTCTTGGAAAATAATATCAACTTGGTCAACGAACAAGGAAAGCAGTTCAAATAATCGGATTATAAAAGTTTTTGCGATGTGCTTGGAGTGCCTGAAAGCGATTCGAAAATCTCGCGAAAACCATCCTTATATCTTATTACCGTATTGTAGGTAATAATAATATAACAATAACACTTTTTATTTCAGCGTAAGCCATATAAACAACACAAAAAAATTAAAATATAACAAGCGAGTACAAACTATCTACATCATGGTGGCTCAGGGTCGAGCAAATGACTCCATATCGGAAGATTGAAGAATAGTGGGTTTGCAGCGAACTCCACTAAATCATTCCGCGACTCCATTAGACGACAAAAAAACGATGTTTTCAACTTCCTCTCAATTTCAATAAATGTGCAACAATGGTTCGACACAAACACTTGGCTTATGCTAGCTCGGAATTGTAGCTTTGCTAACCGACGGAAAACACGCTTATAACAAGCTTCTAGGTTCAAACGTGATCTTTTCGTATGGTTATACACCAGGGGTAACGCGAAAAATGAGTAGCAGTACGTCCTAAACAAATGCACTTTAACAGCAAGATTCACGTCATTAAATTTCCAAATTAGGACGTTCCCCCGCTTACATAGGCTATGGGTAAGTTCTAAAATATGGGAATCATCCCGCATCTTATTACTAATCCAAAAGCCTAAATACTTAAACTCTGAAACGTAATCCAATGTACGCATAGAAAGCACCACCGGAAGACGGGGAAGATCACATCCGCTAAGAAGCAGAGCCATTGCTACGGTCTTTTTAACATTGAAAATGATATCAAAAGTAGTTGCATAATGATCACAAACAGCAAGAAGACGGTTCAGTCCATGTACCGAATACACTGTAATACACTGTAAAAAGTTTCTCCGTATAAAGATTAAAGTTAACTGCAGTATTTGTCACTCGATTTTATCTTATCTCTATTTGGTATTAATCTTATCGGCGTAGGGATAAGAATAATCTGAGTAGCAATTACTGCAGTTAACTTTAATCTTTAAACGGACAAAATTTGTACAGTGTATAGTAGGTAAAGACGAACATGAATGGAGAAGATGATTCAGGCTAGTCCATCGTTATATGGCAGGGTTATCATTTTCCCGATACGCCCTTCATAAAACCCAATAACGAATTGCCGTCAGATGCTCCAGAGAGACGATAACAATCACAAGTGAGATCTTGGTATAAGTTATCTGGAGGGATAATAAGTGACTAGGCTTTTGGTCCAAACCGAGTCGCGCATTAGCTCCGTGGAAAGTCAAACAGCAGTCAGCAATTAAGTCGGAAGTCAAGAGTGAAAGACTTTAGGAAGCTGGACAGAACAGAGTTGGGTAGAGTACAAATTGAAGCACAGTCATTTCAAAATCTCAAAACCTCAGAGGAATCGAAAATACCTAAACAAACCTGAGTAAACGTGCACCAAAAATTAACGTGTCGTTGTTTACTTTATGCTAGCGCATCCTGCTGCAAAAGACGTACTAGTCTGGAAGGAATTCTATGAAGACTGCATGGTGAAATAACGGCCTTGGGCAGAATTCTGTAGCTTCGGACTGCTAAGGGCTCTCGATGGTATATTCTTCGCTGGGTAATCAGGTTCTCTTGAGGTTACTAGTAACTCTTAAGGTTAGACTTATAGGGTACATAGTTGTTGTTACTATAGTGAAAATGTTAACAAGCACTGCATGTTCGAATTTTTTGTCCTCCACAGTGCTGGTACAATGTATGTGTATTTGTGTGTAAAATTCAAAAACTTGAACTTGAACTTGAGGTTCTTGGCGACCGGCCAAGACCCTTCACAAGTGTTAAACCGAGGCTTCACCTTCCAGATATTCTTTCGGATTCCTGACAGCCGTTTTCGTAGAGACGGATCTGGAAGGTGAAGCCAAGCCAAAAACTTCTTGAAGTCCGGGGTGTTGGACACCCCAGATTCCGGATGTCTGGAAGGTACCATAGAGGCAATCCATTCGAGAGAGAGAACAAATATGCAAATGTAGTAAGGAAAGGGAAACTGATTGACAGTCGTGACTGGGATGCAAGAGATATTTGAATTGCGAAGGGGACATCTAGGAAATGTTGAAGAATAGCAAAACTGGATGTCATCATTATCATGAAAATCTGGAAGGGTTGGCTTGACTATGCGGAAGCCCCGGACGTCTGGTAATCTGGAAGGTGAAGCCTGGCTTTTAAATCCGAAGCATTCGAGCACTATGCCTAGACCAGAGCCAGTGAAGCAGCGAGTGAAACCCGGGACTCGGTGCGCCCGTGGTGTCATCTAGTGGCACGATTCGGAAGCAGCCTTAAGGGCTAGATCAAAGTGTCTCAAAATGATCAGACGAAAACATTTAGCTGGTATGGGAATAAAAGTTAAAATTTGGCAGCCTCTTTTTCTGTAATAATTTGTTTTGAGGTTTTTACGTCATTTTTTCCATCAATTAGCCACATTTTTCGAAAAGAAGAAGTGTTTCCACTATGCGAGAGGATGCAATCTGAATCACGGAATAATTTTATAGCGGTAGGATTTAATTATGTTCTATTGTCCTTAAGTTTTTTACTTTAATTTTTTCTGCCGTTGCACTCCATACTTTGTTCTTTAGAACCTTGAAGGGTTTTCTTTAGTAATCGAAATGGATATTATCACACGTTCAGAAAATAACGGCTGCATATTTTCTTTCTAGCTGAATTTGGTGAAGCTTTCAGAGTTTGGCGACACGACGAATTACCAACCTAATGGAGAGTTCGACCTGGTGGGCTTCGATGCCGAGCGCCACGAGCAGTTTTATTCCTGCTGCCCGGAGCCATACCCAGACATAACATACATCATAAATATGAAACGGAGACCCCTCTTCTATGTCTTCAACCTCATCTTGCCCTGTATTCTAATTAATAGTATAGGTAAGGCGAAATCTCAGTCTAAGTTATGTTGCCAGCCGTCCATGAGCGTGTTCCACCCTACTTACCATAGTTACGACGCATGACGTCACGTATTCTGGCTTCTTGGCGTCAAGGCCTGGAACGTATTTTTCGATTTTCTCCAAAACTCGACCGGGTAATTCCAGCCAATTATGTTACAGAGGTCCGAAGCTACCACGCTGATTATACACTCCCAGCATGGTATGCATATAGTTACTATTTCGAGAAGGTTGTGACGGTGGCATAGTAACTTTTCGAGAGGTTGGAACGGAAATAGTAACTAATAGTTACTACTGTAATAAGGGTGGAACACGGTCTATATCATTGTTTTGTTCTGTATTTATTCGTACTGTGGTACTGTTGTAGCACAATCATAGACTGTACGGCTTTGTTAGCAACTAGTGCCACCAGCACTTGGGTTTTTGGAAAGTACTAGCTGTAGGCTACTCGACAAACTTAAAGTTAGTGGTTCCAAATTTGTCAGGATAACAATTGGATCGACGAAATAGAGCCACGGCACGGCACGAAATAGTGAAGGAGACACACGTACTAGAAAGAGGCCCGAAAACTAAAAGGGCCCGAGTAAAGGGCAGGAACAATGTTCTAACGTGTCTTATTTTAGGTTCTGGAGTTGCGGACTCCCACTTACTTATTTACTTTCACTACTTCCTAATCTCTCATTATTACTCGTGCCGTCTGTGCCATCTCATGCCGTGACATGCTTCTTTTTAGTAGATCCCGATAATAAGAATATATGGTCTATATTTAAGACGGTAGCTTAGGAGAAAGGAACCAGTTCGGGACCTCGCTCCGTACACGCTGTTTACGGACAAACACGAAATGTTAGGACGGAGACTGCAGCAGAATGGGGATGGGAACGCAGAAGGGGAATGGAAGTGTTCTGCTGTGACTTGCAATCTCTGCCCATGAAAACTGTGTCTTGTTCTACGCTAGAATGCTCTTCTAGGAGGTATTGAGAGATGAAAAGCAAAGTCGATCTCTTTCCAGTAATTTTCGCGCTACTTTGGAAAGTTGCCGAATTTTCTGACCGGTTTTCATGCTTTGGACACTGAAACAGCTTTCTCGGAAAGCGAATCCAGAAAGTTAGTGGAGAGCTCCGCGGAAAGAGAATACACTGTCAGAAGTTTCATAACAGATTGCGCATAACACTTTCAAGAATAACACCTTTTCACTTAGAAATAAAGTGTTATGACCAATTAAATATATACTATTTCGTGCCTGGATCTCCAACAACACCTTCAGTAGGTAAAAACACTGCACTGTCAGAAGTTACATAGAAGTTACGAAGTGCGGAAAAACACAGCTAGCGTCACTAACAAGTGAAAAATAAAATCACCGAAAGCGTCATTAAGGATGACTTCATTGGAACGTATGAGAACCGAAAAAATGTCCAGTGAACCACCTTTATTTTAGGAATTTAAGAGTTCACCATTTTACCGCTTTCCATGTGTTTCCACCAACGGGATTGGCAGAAAAGGCAGGACCACTGTTCTGATTTCATTTTCTTTTCTTCCTTATGAGTTGAGAGAAAAAAGCCTTGGCATTAGTTATTTTTCTTCTTCCTTGACTTATTTCGAGGTTCGGATGATTGTTGTACAACATTAACCTCAATGACGAACTAGTGTCCAACTTCTTGGAAAATAATATCAACTTGGTCAACGAACAAGGAAAGCAGTTGAAATAATCGGATTACCAAAGTTTTTGCGATGTGCTTGGACTGCTGGAAAGCGATTCCAAAATGTGGCGAAAACCATCCTTATGTCTTATTACCGTATTGTAGGTAATACACTGTAAAAAGTTTCTCCTTATAAATATTAAAGTTAACTGCAGTATTTGCTTGACTTTATCTTATCTCTATTTGGTATTAATCTTATCTGCGTAGGGATAGGAATATCCCTACTAGACTCCTAATAGACTGTACGGCTTTGTTAGCAACTAGTGCCACCAGCACATGGGTTTTTGGAAAGTACTAGCTGTAGGCTACTCGACAAACTTAAAGTTAGTGTTCCAAATTTGTCAGGATAACAATTGGATCGACGAAATAGAGCCACGGCACGGCACGAAATAGTGAAGGAGACACACGCACTAGAAAGAGGCACGAAAACTAAAAGGGCCCGAGTAAAGGGCAGGAACAATGTTCTAACGTGTCTTAATTTAGGTTCTGGAGTTGCGGACTCCCACTTACTTATTTACTTTCACTACTTCCTAATCTCTCATTATTACTCGTGCCGTCTGTGCCATCTCATGCCGTGACATGCTTCTTTTTAGTAGATCCCGATAATAAGAATATATGGTCTATATTTAATACTATTATTCATATATTCAGTAAAATTATTATTGGAGCTTTTGACTACATGTGATTACTACCCTGAAAAATGTGGCTCGGTCGCCTTGAGTTTGTTGAGTATCTCACTTTCTGTACAAACTTATGGGTATCCTTCATTTCAGCTGGGGGATGGGGGGCTTGAGGAGTCTCAAAAACAGACTATTTTTAGCCTTGGGATCGAGAATTCAAGTGAACTGACACATGTAAGGTCATACATTTCTCCCTCCGTCTGTCTGACTATCAGTAGGACATTTCTGGCACTGTGAATGTCTGAGTGATTTAAGGTTGAAATGTTTGGGGTGTGAATTCCTAGCGAGGAACGGTCGGTTGAAAAATTGGAACTTAAATGTTTCTGAACGTTCAACTATTCGGAAGTGGCCATACTCGTCCGAGTATGTTTGTCTCTCAGGCAGCGCTTTATATGATATTTTTTATTTCTATTTTGTTGCCAGACCTCCTTTTCCTGCAAGAAATTCGTTCAGTCCAGAATCAGTTTTATTCATTTATAATAGTGAATAACATTAACTTTTATGGCCCAACCTAAGGCCTAACATAAGGCCTGGCGATGGGTGGGGCTTATTCTTAATTCTTATTAAGTCTTGAAGGAAACAAACCAAAACAGAGCAGAAAAAGGAAGGAGAAAAAAAATGACAAAGACCTAACAAACTAGAAGACGAGAAAAACTAAATAATATGACTGGCAAAAAAAAAATCTACTAACGAACGACCTTCCATCTGTTAATGCTGATCATCTTAGCTAATCAGCTAATCTGATCCAATCTGACTAATCATCTGAGAAAACCAAGTTCAGATATGGAATGAGCACGGTGTTTACCACTGTACGTCTTACCTATTTTGACGAAATTGATACAAAAACTTCCTGCCTTACTTCTGCCAAATTTCCGGTTTCGGCCGGATTCCGGGTGAACTACTTGTCCGGCAAAAATCTAAGCTAAAAAACGAATTCGGCATATCTCCTTGCCCCTTTATCGAAACTTTAATCGACTTAAAATGAACTGTAACTTTTAACAACATTTCCGGCTTTGGCTGGATTCCGGGCGAACTATTTGTTTCAGTGAGGAAAACAAGTTCCAGATGGATGAATGTCCGTTTATCTTGGGGTTAAAGGTCCAAACTACTTCAGAATAAAATTTTGTTGCTTACTAACTTTCTGGTTTTACCGGATTCCGGACGAGCCAATTGTCCGGCGAGAAAACAAGTTTCAAATATAGATTCAGCATGTCTCCTTACTCCTACCGACTATCTCATTGGCTTTTTAAAACCACTTTTTTTGTTCCTTAATCTACGATCTTGACCCGTACTTTGACCCAACCGCCCCTCACACCAAGTTTGAACAGAATATTTAAATCCCTTCGTGAGTTGTTATGCTAACAGACAGACAGTTTTAAAGTTGGGAGGTTGGTGGGTTTGTTTTTTTATTGTAAAAGAATTCGAGTCTTGTTTTTTTTTTTTTTATGTAGGTCTTTTTGCCACCACAGTAGACGTGTCCTGTGGCGGAAGACCACCTCTCGGCGTGGGTTGTGCTCTTATGTTTTGTTTTTTGTTCGGTTAGTGTGTGTTTGACTCTTTTTCATGTTACAGTAATCATTTTGAATCCTTTTCATTGATTTTGATTTTTAGTTATTTTTTTTTGTAAAAAGTAAAGGTGAAAATATTAAGGTAAATGTTAAGTTATGAATAGGTTTAAAGAAGATAATATAATTTTAAAGTAAAAATAGAAAGAGTAAGTGCCGCACTCACGCGCCGCCTTTAAGAAATAATCTGACTGCTGCGGCTGCTGCTGCTGCAGTTCCCTAAACCAAGTGGTGCGCCTGGGGCGGAGCCCCAGGCCGCGCACGGAGTTACGGGAAAAGGCGGGGGACCCAGGGTCCACTTTTTTTTAACGATTTTCCCGTAACTCCATGCGCGGCATGGGGCTCCGCCCCAGGCGCACCACTTGGTTTAGGGAACTGCAGCAGCAGCAGCAGCAGCCGCAGCAGTCAGATTATTTCTTAAAGGCGGCGCGTCCTGGGGCTCCGCCCCAGGAGCACCACTTGGTTTAGGGAGCTGCAGCAGCAGCAGCCGCAGCAGTCAGATTATTCCTTATAATCTGTCACTGAGTGGAGGAGGAGGGAGAAAAAAAAGTAGACGACCGACGGACGGACAGCGTTACGAAGTCATAGGTATCAGGTCACTTACTTTTTGGTATCCCAAAAAAGAACTTGGCCCGTGATAGGGTCAACGCAACCCTTACCTTCTCAGTATTGAATTCCATACCCCCGGAGCAAAAAGTTTAATTAGGAAAAGAAGCATTCGTTGTTTTACGGGTGACACTCGCCAACTGTCGGGTATTCCGAGGAAATACTGATTTTGCGAAAACAAAACTCTGAAAAGATAAATTTAAATGATTATTAAAATACTTCCCCAACCGGAGGCGCTATAATCGTAGAGCTTTGGGAAATTTGCATAGCACCTTCTGCGCTCCTTCTATCCTATTTCGTTCTGGTGTCACTCATGTTCTGCAAAAGAGAAGGAGATTCAAAAGATGAAATCTTGTTATGTTAAATATGCAAAGCACCTGCTCCACTTGTCGAAATTAGGTCATATAACCAGACATTGACGGAGAAGTTCAAATTTCAAGATGTAAGTGTTACCCTTTTCGATGTCTCCTCATCACTTTCAAAAATTATGCATAAGAGGGCCCAACAGAAGCACGACGTTATTCACTGCTTCCTGGCCGAAGATAGAAAATTAAGTGTCTTTTTCTGTGTTGTTTAAGTGTTTAATTTCTTTTCTTTCATTTACTCCGCTTTTTCAAAATGGCAGCTTACAAATAAATAATTACTTACTTACTTCTAAGTGAAACCTGGTACTTTTTATTTCGTTTCTTATTGTTGAGACGTCCAATTATTTTATTAGAGCTAACAAGTTCTCTTATTCATTCATTTGACAGCTTACAGGTCGTGTTTACAGATGGGCTCCGTGGTATACAGTTCTGTATTTGTGCCAAGTTATGTTCAAGCTTAGCGAAAGCTCAAAGCTGCATCCTACAGGATCGACTAAAAAGAGGCACGGCAGGGCACGACGCAGAGTAGGAGGCACGAGTACTAAACAGAGGAAAACTGAAAGGGACTTTCAGACGTTGGAGTGGGGGGTTCTAACGTGCCTTCTTTTAGGCTCTGGAGTTAAGAACTCTCACTTACTTGTCTACTTCTATTACTTGCTAACAGGGCCGGATCCGGGGGGGGGGGGGGGGGTTAAGGGGTTTGACCCCCCCCCCCCCCCCTGAAACATGCAAAAATAATAATTTTATAGGATTTTCCCTCTGATCTATGTCTTTTCTGTACTTTTTTGTCCGATCGGCAGGCACCCCCCCCCCCCCCCCCCCCCCCCCCCGAAATAAATTCCTGGATACGGGTCTGCTTGCTAATAACTTTTAATTACTCATGCCTCCTGTGACATGCCGTGCCTCTTTTTAGTGGATCCTGCATCCTACCCTATTTCCTGGCTTCTCCCCAGAACTGGCATCTCTCGCATATGCAGGATTAATATAACTTCTCTGTCAACCTTGTAAATTGTCTGTGCATTGTTCCCTACTTCCCTGGTCGGCACCTGTCACCCCCCTCTCCCCTAATACCCCTATGAATATCATTCAATTTTTACATTTGCCTGTTGTCCACATCCTTTCTGTTTCCTGTGGGGACAAGGCAGGTCTTGACAGAAAAAGAATTGCTTAATAACCGTGCCAGGAGAGTGATTTTTCCCGGGATCCTAATTGTTCCAGTTCCTATCTGGTGGTTACAGTTCAGTAGTTTTTGTGGGAACCATCTCAGGTGGTTTTAATGCGAACTATGGGATAAAGGCCGATCCTCAGTGGAACGGAGATGGAAACAAAACTGGTTTATTTATCTTCTATTTGCTCTTAGAATCAACTTGTTGCTGCAAGGGTCTGCCACAGTCAACCACAAACCCCTGATTTTTGGATACCCTATGCCAAACGCTGGATATGTCTAGCGTTTGGCATACCCTATGCCTAACGCTGGATAGGCTATGCCAAATGCTGGATACTGGGACCCAATAAAATATTGATGATTTGAGTGAAGCTAAAAAATCAACCAATCAGAACTCCTTTATATTGAGGTAGGTCAAGGTTAGGTTACCAACAGGTATCCAGCGTTTGGCATAGGGTATCCAGCGTTAGGCATAGGCTATGCCAGATGCTAGATATACCCAGCATTTGGCATAGGGTATCCAAAAATCAGGGATTTGTGGTAGACTGGTCTGCCATCATCCAATTTAATTCGTGGAGAGCTCGAGCAATCGTAAACAGGACTTAAGCAGGACTTCTTGTTCATGAGAATTTCCAAAAAGTTTCAGGAGAAATTCAGGGATTAAAGTCTTTTGCTACACTGTTCTTTCTTGATCCCCTTTCCAGAAATTCCATTTATTTTACATCCCAGCCAAACAGATGTGGAAATTTCTTGAAAAAGGGAGTGTTTCTGACCAAGGAGCCTGGCGCTGCAGGGAATTTGCAGAAAGGGCCAAAGGAAAAGATTAAAAACTATTTCTACAATTTTTCTAGATTGTTTACCAGGAATTCCTTTTTTTCTAAATCCTCGACAAAAATATGAGGATACTTATTGATAAAGGGAGAGATACTGAACATGGGAACCTGGCAGTGCAAGGAATTTGCAGAAAAGATTAAGTGCAAAGTAAAGGACTTAAATCTGTTCATGAACATCTTTTCCTGATTCCCTAATCAGAAAACTGATTTATTCTACACTCTCGCCAACAACGACGAGGAAATTTTTTGAAAAGGAAGTTTTACTAAACATGGGGGCCTAGCTGGCATTGCAGGGAATTCGCACAAAGCTGAGGGAAAAGATTAGAATCTGTTTCTACCCTTTTTCCCTCATTTACTTTATGATTTTTTTTTTTGAATAATGGAATTGACGAATGACTTAATTTTAACTTATATTAGGGGGGCGTCCGTCGCAGAATGGGATGTCCAGGAAAAAATGTGTACACCAGATTTATGCAGGCTCTGGAGTTGCAACCTCTCACTAGGGATCGTTCCAGTCCAATGTGTAGCATGCTTGCTTGGACTCCCGTGTTTTTTACGACTACTACACCGAATCCAAACACAAACGGATTCGGTAGAACACCAAATCCTGTTCCGGGTTCTCTTATGCAGAACACGGGCACTCAAAATGGGTGATAGCGCAACGTGTTAGGATTCGAGTCAAACACTAACGCGACGCTAACACGCAGAAAACTTAGGTCGTTTAAAGGAACATGCAAAACCGGCATCTTTGACCTATAAGCTCCTGATAGGCAAGGGGAATTCTACTCTGGCTCAAAGAGAATAAACAAGAGCTATTAGGTCATATGGCACTTGCATGGGTTAAGATGTTTTGATTGATCAAAAGTAAGTTTTGACTTTGCGGTTGAGATGCGCACCCTAAGGGAGCTAGAACTTCATTTGTAAGCAAAACCCTTGAGGAAAAAATGATAATGGGCTGATGGGGTCATGAAAATGCACATATTGCTTTCAAGTATTTTTTTTTTTATTTGCGGTCAAGATTGGTCCTTCAAGGAATAATCGGATTTGGGAAGTAGCTATTTCTAAGCAAATGTTGTTGAGTCTCTAATATTCCAGCGAAGTTTCATCATCCTAGCACATCTGGAAGTACCTCACCTCGCGATAACCGGAATCTCCAGACCCCACCCTCCTCCAACTCCACCCACAATACCCGGAGCCAATCCGGTTCTGTAAATGATTAAAGCAGAGCATCTGTTTGTTATTCCCACGAAGTTCGATCCGGATCACACCAATCTAGGCGGGTCAAGTATTCCCCCCCCCCTATAATTGTCGGATTCGGTCCGGAAATGAAAAAGATCACCAGAGAAAAATGTCCTCTGTTCAATTATTACATTTCACTCGAATCCGATCACTCGTTCCAAAGTAACGCATAACTCAATATTCTGAATTCCCTCAAACCCCCCTCCCCCCCAATAATAAATGCTGATGTGTCATTCTTGCGAACTTAGAAATTCGCAGCTGTTGATTGAAGCGTTCCGTGGAATCAAACGTGGAATTAAATACTTCGTGTCGTTACAATTATCATATCGAGGATATTTTTTATTCCAAGTCAGTTTGACCGGGTCCCAGATATGCCTGCCAAGTTTCGTCGTGAAAATCCCCAAAACCGGAATTCCGGAAAACCCCCTCCCCCCCCCCCCTGAAGTGTCCGGAGCCAGTCAAATTGTGTAAAAGATTTGTATTAAATTCAAGTTTGTTTTTTGTTTTTTTTAAATATGGAGCAGATGTTTGCTCTTCCCAGCAAGTCTCACTCCGATCCCTCCATTCGAACCGTTTCTCGAGATTTCCCCCCCCCCCCAAACTCCCCCACGGTGCCCAAAACCAATCCGATTCATTAACTGATTTACCTAGGGCATCTGTTTGTTATTCCCACAAAGTTCCATCCGAATCTCTCAGTCTAAGTGGGTCACTTATTCCCCCCCCCCCCAAAGTTATCGAATCCGGTCCGGATATGAAAAAGATCATCAGAGAAATGTTTTCTGTTCAATTCTTAAATTGTACTCAAATCCGATCACCCGTTCCAAAGTTACGCATGACTGAATGTTCCGGATTCCCCTCCCTCCACTCCCCCCACCATTATCAGATCGACAATTTTTTATTTTGAAGTCAGTTTGACCGGGTACCTGATATGCCTGCCAAGTTTCGTTGTGAAAATCCCCAAAACCGCCATCACCGGAATCCCCCCCCCCCCTAAGTGTCCGGATCCAGTACAATTAATCTAGAGCAGATGCTTGTTCTTCCCAGCAAGTTTCACTCCTATCCCTCCATTCTAACCGTTTCTTGAAATTTCCGGTCCCCCCCCTAACGCCCCCCTGGCTATCGAATACGATCAAGACCTTAAATGGGACATCCCAGATATGTAATCTATTCACTTATTAAGTTTCATTACAATCCGATCACCCGTTCAAAAGCTACACACTACTCAATTTCCCGGATCCCCGGCCCTCCACTCCCCCCCCCCAAAAAAAAAAAAAATGGTCGGATCACAAAACTGATTATTTCTTAGTTTGTCTAGTCGGGTCTCTGATATGCCTGGCAAGTTTCATGGTCCTAGCACATCTGGAAGTACCCTAACTCGAAAAAGTGTGAAAAATGCCCTTAATTTTCAAGTTTCCAGCGCCCTCCACTCCCCCACATATGGTCGGATCGGGAAACTGATTATTTCCAGGTTAGTTTGGTCGGGTTCCTGATATGCCTGCCAAGGTTCATTGTCCTAGCACATCTGGAAGTACAAGTATCCTAACTCGAAAAAGTGTGACAAAAAACTCGGGCAGACCGACAGACGGAATTGTGATCGGTATATGGCACTTGAGCCAGAGGCTGTAAGTGCCATAAAAATGAGAAAGAAAAAATAAGCGTAGTGGTGTATAAAAATGGCATGGAAAGCAAGGAAACGAAAACGGATGGAATATTTAGTTAGGTAAAGAGACAGAGTAGTCTAGGTAAGACGGGTCTGATCCTTTCATAAAATCAGATTCAGAAATACCCCAGACTAAACATCCAATTAAACATCGAACAAAAGCGAGATCAATGAGTTACAGTCTTATCATATCGTAAACTAACGCACAAAGAACCAACTAAAGTCTTTGATTCGTGTTGTCGAGAAGGAATGACACCATCATGTTTCGATGGGTGGGATTTTTCCGAACACACTATTACCTCTGTTTTCCTCAAATCCTCACAGTAGCAAACGTTATCTACAAAGAACTTGAACACAAGCTGCGTTCGTTGCACTCCGGGCTGTCTCTGGTGTTTAGTCACCAGTGTCCGGTTCTTCCCTTAAAACGCGTTTTTTTGTTCACCCGTGAGTTGATGAAAACTGGCTAAGCCCAGGTTCTGGTTAGTCGGCACTGGTTAGATAAAACCGGACACTGGTTAGTTCAAAAACGGTTTATAAGACTGGTGAGAAGGCACCAGTGGATGCAAAAATGGCTTATTAGAAAAACCGGAGACCACCGATGAGAACTCCCGCGACAAAGAACGCAGCTACAGTTCACTCCTGAAAGCAAGTCCGCAATTGCCAATTAACTATTCATTGACCTCCCGGCGTTGGTGAAGAGATATACTAAAGCCTTCGAGAAGATCGAGTGGCGTGTAAGAGGATTAAAACAATTAAGTATGTCACCATGTGGACGTTTAGATATGTTGGAGGAAGAAATCATTCGCCAGTTTGACATTTTTTGGTCTCGGAAGCTGAATATTATTTAGCTCAGTTTCAGAATCTTCAAGAAATCTCTATGACGAGTTTAGTATAATTTACGTCGTTTGTTTCTTGTGATCTAGTATACATCCTTGATTCTTTGGACTTACGGGAATTAACAAGAAAAAAAGAGAAAACAAAATATTTAAAGAAATCGAGAATGCAAATAATTAGTTTGATTTTTCTAAAGATTTTTATATGTCTGCTACAAAAAAATATTTTGTTAGATCCTTAGTCAAACTATGATCCCAGCCTCCCCATGTCGGGCACTTCCGACCCGTGCCACTAGATGCCCCAGCGGTCGGATCGAGTCGTGGCTTCATCTTGGGTCTTGGTTGGGGGTGGTTCTAGATGTTGCAAGTGCTAGAATGCTTATGATACAACTTCTTTAACTATACCACAAACCGAAAAACTTTCAAACTGCTAAATCTTTGCGCTTTCTTCAAGAAGTCGCTATAGCCGGGAGCAACACTTTGGTTTGTTTCTTTGCCGTCGGTTAAAATCTGAATTTGTCAACCCATCGTGGTTTTCAAAATTTTATATTCCAAGAACATTTTTTTTCTGAACTTATGACGCAATCAGTTATCACACGGATATGAATGAATGAATTTATGACGCACTGCCCAAGGGCGTAAGTGCAGTAAAAAAGATAAAGAAATATAAAATAATCGCAAAAAACTCAACAAATATTTTCCATAGAGGTTCACTAATTTAGAATCACGTTGATGGGATCGTGGACAGGTAATTTTCCAATCGGAGAACACAAATTAGAGGAGAGGGCTTCAAGCGTCAACAATGGGTCGGAAATTAACAAACGGCGGATCAGGTAGCGGTTCTTTGTGCGCCGTGGTAGGTAGAGAAGAAATCTCAGATATCTGAAATATGTCGAGCGTATGCGTCGAAGGTATAGTACAGTACTTTCTTCTGAGTATAGTATGTAATCCAGCAAGGAAGTTAACATACGGTGCGCAAAAGGCAGTATATAACTTTCCAAGCCCAAGTCTGCTATACCTTTAACGGTTCGGCACAGTTTTGCAGTAGCCATATCTAATTCCTTTAGCGGCTGATTTAACTGCTTCCTCACAAATCTTTCGCATCGTTTGCGCAATTGTTATACCAAGCCATCGAATTTTTTCCTCGGTTATGAGAACATTGCCTCCAACATTCAGAGAGGGCTTCCGAAGAGTAGCAGGAGCGTTGAAACAAACGTACTGACATTTACTAGCGTTGACTGACAGGCCAATCTCACCACGCGTTTGGTTCAGGCTAGCAACGTTTGTTTCAAGGCCCTTCCTGGATCGGCTGATAAGGAGGACGTCGTCAGCATAGGCCAGGTAGATAACATCGATGCCACGGAAGTTAAAAGTTGGCGTAAGCTTTCTTAGGCACTGAGCAATCTGGGCAAATCTGGGGCGATAGGACCCTGCCCTGAGGGACTCCCTTTTTCACTGTAATAGGGTGACTCAGCCTGTCTTGCCATTTGACTACCAGCTGAGCAATCTGAGCAAATCTGGGGCGATAGGACCCTGCCCTGAGGGACTCCCTTTTTCACTGTAATAGGGTGACTCAGCCTGTCTTGCCATTTGACTACCAGCTTGCATTTGGAGAACCACGATCTTAAGGCCAATATGATCGACCTGTTTACGCCGTTTTCCATCAAAGACAGTAATATCCCCCAGCGAGAAAAAAAAATCTATCATGGATACGTTTTGCCGACAACCCCTTTTTTATGGCACTTGAGCTTACTCAAGTGCCATATAGCGATTGTAATTTCTGTCCGTCAGTCGGTCTGTCGGTCTGTCGGTCTGTCGGTCCCGGTTTTGCTAGTTCGGGCACTTCCAGAAAAGCTAGGACGATGAAACTTGGCAGGCATATCAGGAACTGGACCAGATTAAATTAGCAATTGTCGCTTCTTCGATCCGACAATCTGGAGGGGAGTGGAGGGAGGGGGAATCCGGAAAAAAAAGGAAAAATGATATATTTTTAGCTTACGAACGGGTGATCGGATCTTAATGAAACTTGATATATAGAAGGACTTCGTGTCTCAGACCCTCCATTTTAAATCCAGACGGGATCCGGTGACACTGGGGGGAGTTGGAGGGGGAAACCGGAAATCTTGGAAAACACTTAGAGTGGAGGGATCCGGATGAAACTTGGTGGAAAGTACAAGCAAAAGTCCTAGATACGTGACTGATATAACCGGAACGGATCCGCTCACTTTCGGGGAGTTGGGGGGGGGGGGGAGAAGTCCGAATTTGTAGTGATCCCGCGAGTTCCATGCTTCCTGCTGTGCTGGGACGATGGAAATTGACAGGCATGTCTGGGACCCGACCAGATTAAATAGGAAATCGTCAATTCCCCGATTCGACAATCTGGGGGGGGGGGGGGGGGGGGGTGGAGGGAGGGTGAAGCAAAAATTTGAGGTATTTTTAGCTTGCGAACGGGTGATCGGATCTTGATGAAAATTGATATTTAGGATGACCTCGTGTCTCAGACATCTCACTTTAAATCCGGGCCGGATCCGATGACACTGGGGGGAGTTGAAGGAGGGAACCGGAAATTTTGAGAACCGCTTAAAGTGGAGGGATCGGGAAGAAACTTGGTGGGAAAAACAAGCAAAGGTCCTAGACACGTCATTGACATAACCGGACCGGATCAGGGCACTGTGGGGGAATTCGGGTGGGGGTCTGGATTTCTAGCGATCCCGCGAGTTTGGCATACTTCCTGATGTCCTAGGGCGATGAAACTTGGCAGGCATGTCAGGGATCCGAACAGATTGACTTGAGAACAGCCGTTTCCCCGATCCGACCATCGGGGGGGGGGGGGAGTGGGTGTAGGGGAGTCCGGAATCTAGTGGCGTGCATAACTTTTGAACGGGTGATTGGATTTGAATGAAACTTGTCTGGTGAGCTATCGCCTCGGACGTTCAGTGTCACGTCTGGGTCGGGTCCGATACCTGTGAGGATGGGGTGGGGGGGTGGAAAACTCAAGAAACTGTAAAAGCAGAGGGATTGGTACGAAACTTAATGGATGGAACAAGCATTAGGCCTAGATGAAATTGACCATGCCAGATGGTTTTTTTTTTTTTTTTTTTTTTTTTTTTTTTTTTCAATTTTTTTCCCGCGTAGCTTCTTTTTCATTTGTTCTTGCTTTGGATTGAACCAAAACAAGTGGCTACTTCTCCACCTCCAACTCAGTGACGTTACTACAAAATTTACGTAAAAATTTACCCTACTTTAACGTCACCTACACTTTCATCTAAACCTATTATCTTTGTAATTTATCAACTCTAAATTTAACTTCTCCTTTCAAAATTTTAATTTTTATATTAAATATTCTCATCAAAACTCACTCTCTCATTCAAAAACCCTTTCTCCATAAAATCTAAACCTACAACCTAAATCTACCCTTTTTTCATTTTTTCTAACAATATTGAATTTTATCTACCGATGGTTTCGGGGCTCTGTGGGGGGAGTTGGAGGGGGTTTCCTGGAATTCCGGTAGTCGTGAGTTAGAATAGTTCCAGACGTAAGACGACAACGAAACTTTGCAGGCATATTAGCGACCCGAATTATCTTGACTTAAGAACCTGACACAACATACCCCCGGAAACTTCCGTTCCTAGATCCGAGCATTTTTTGGGGAGCAAGAGAAGAGAAATATGGAAATTGACTTCTATAAATTGCGAACGAGTGGTCTGATTCGAGTGAAACTTCATGGGTGATACGAATCGATGGCCTCGACATGTAAAACATGCGTTAGAACCATATGCGACCACGATTAGGGGAATTGGGGGTGGGGGGACCTTTGACATGCACAAAAACCAAACGGATGGACCGAATGAGATGCAAATTCGACAGTGCCGAGTTTATGCGGCCTAGATTTGTTATTTGGCGTCCGGGATGGATTCGGCCAAGGTAGGGGGGGGTACTGGAAACTTGCAGATAGGCTATGCTCCAATTTCAATCAAACTTGATGGACAGGAACAGGGAATTAAGAGATTGGGCCCGGACCGGCTCCGACAACGTTGGTGGGAGGGGGGGGGGGGGTACCGGAACTTTCCAAAAATGCTCAGATTCGAGTGAAACTTGATAGATGGTATAAACGAAGAAGCTTTAGGTGGTCGATTTTTTTTTATTCCGAACCAGATTCGGCCACGGTAGGTGGAGATAGAGTGAGTACCGGAAATCGTGTAGCACGTCTAAGGATCAAAAAAATGGATTTATTGGGATGAAAGTTTGAACAGTCATGTGCATTTGCTACAGACAATCGAGACGATGCCGGAACTGCTCAGAAATGAGTGAAACTAAATATCCGATTTCTATTTCCGAACCGCATTTTTGGATGGCGGGTGTATTTTGTGACGTTCTCATCTACTTTCTTGTACAGCCTACTCGTACAAGTGCCATATGAGCTCGCAGCTCTTGTTTTATCTAGTGTAACCGCGTAGCAATTTTTCAAAACTTTTCAACTAGATTTAACGCCAACATCAAATCCTACCTGCCCCTAATCTTTCTTTATCTACTAAAAATCATTTTAAAATATTTATACATGATTTCGTCAAGCTCTAATTCTTATAATATTTACTTTAAGCTATCCGTCTTTTTCCCTGCAGGTTTTCCCCTACGACTTTCCCCGTTTCTTCCTGGAATCACAGAATGGCAGGTCTTCCGGGGTCAGATCAAATCATTTTATGTCTGATGCTGTGGTATCGATATGTCGATAAGATTTTGTAGCTTTGTCTTGCACCGTAGGGGATTCGCCGTAGGGACCTGCCGATCACGCACAATTGACTTTTGCGCTGCGCAGACCAGTTCAGTGTTTTTAAGCGGACTATTTTCCATTGTCTCATTATCAACCGTTGTGATTGACATAGAAAAATGGATGTTGATGAGTAGAAATTATTCAGTCTGAGCAATGGAAGATCTGTCCTTGTAAAAGTGAAAGCAGCGTTGTGCATTACCTGACTTCTCAATATTTTACCATCTCTCTGACAAATTTTCTATCTTATTTATTTAATTTTTTTGCACGTGAACAACAAAGAGAAAAACACGGAGACACATACAAAATAAGAAGAAACAAAAGAAAAAAAAGAAAAAATGAACATAACACACACCTAAATAAAACAGAGCATCTACCCGTGTTGTTTAAATGGTGAAGAAGTCACCATAGACAATACGGTTTAATGGGTACACGTACAAATTTCTAGCAGCTCTTCTTCGAGCTCTTATTTTCTGTTTTTCCAGAGGTAGTGCGGGGTCAATAATGCGATTGCGATTACAAACTGAAGTATTTCTAACCCATAATGGCTATCTCAGAAGAAACTTGCAGTACTTGAAGTGCGAATTTCTGATTTTTCGCCGCTCAGTAACGCTAAGAACGGACCACAGAGGGGAATTCTAAAAGACATTCGGAGCACATACTTTCTAAGACCAACAAGTCTATCGGGCCCGCGGCGCATTTTTTCAATGTTGTTGATAACGAGATAATAGAGAAACTAGCCCGCTTGGAGCGCTGAACAAAATGGCGAATGGTCGACTTAAGACTTGTTAACTGACACGCTTCGTCCTGGCCGAATGGTTAGCATGCTGAACCCTCGGTACCCCTCGGTCTGACCCCCCTCCCCTCGGTACCCCTGGCGAAGACCTCCCTGGTACCCCCCCCCCCCCCCCCCCCCCCCCCCCCCCGACCAACCCCCACACAGAGTGTTAGCAAAATATTTTCATGAATATGTAGAGAGCGACCAGCGAGCTGCCGTCACTTGTTTACATTTAAAGGCACAGAAAACTTGACTATGCAACTTTCGGCCATCAAACCGACTTGAAGGGCCTAGATAAAGATACAGGGACTTATTGTCGACAGGATCCCCCCGCCCTTTGTTGTCTCGAACCCCCTCCTTAGTGTTGCCAAAGCTAGCTGGCAGGCCCTTGCCCCTTATGCACTGTAATTATGCACTTATGCACTGTAAAAGTTCGCCTTTGGCCGTGTTTCGGCCACAGTATCGAGACAGTAGTAAAGGGGTCGTGCGTTCGATTCCTACTCCCAGCACACAAACTTTTTGCTTTTTTTTCTACTAACTCAAAAGTCGAATTGTCAGAAACTGCTCGGAAACTGCAATGCGTCGTAACGAGAATATCGACTCAGGGTACCTTCTTGATATGTCAGCTAGCTCCCCAAGTCAAGTCTGAGTCAAGTTTTCCGTTCCTTTAACTCACATGTAGGAAAAATCCCTAATGGCTCGCGGTCCAAGCTGCAGTTTTTAATCAGATTTTTTAGTTTCCTCTACATTTGCATTCGGGGGAGTTTTGGCCAGGGCGGGGGGGGGGGGGTATTGGGGTTTTCACCAGGGGAGTTTGGTACTGGGAGACGTGGTTCCGGGAGCTTTTTGGCGGGGGTTTTATGTCCAGATGGCTCGCTAGGGTCTTTTTGTCTAGACCCTGCCGGTTCTACTCCCGGTGGTTCCTAGCGATTGGTTTCGGCCGAGGGATAGTAGGTTTCCCTGATAGACAAGCCAAAAGTCTGTCCAGCTTCAAACAGTTTCCTAGAGAAGTCTAGGAAAAAGCAAGGCAAGCTATCAAGATTTGCTCCTAACCACGCATCTTACTACTTGCCGGTGCAGACCATCAGGGGATCGGCAACTGCGCTACGCTCAATTTCAACGGTTTGCATGCGCATTTGCTTTTTTGGGTTACAGTGATAATTCCCGGTTGTTTTTGTCTTGTACACTGTGCATCCGAACTAAAGCTTCTAATCTTTTTTAGCGCTCCTAGTCTTCTACGTCCCCTCCGAATCTGGAGAAAAAGTAACCCTGGGCATAAGTGCACTACTCTCAATGACCGTTTTTCTGATGACAATCCGAGAAAGTCTGCCCCCCACCGAGAAAACCCCTCTTATAAGTAAGTGTTGATTATGTTGCTTCTCACAGCTTTCGGAAGTAGGAAGTTCTTTCGGTTGTAAATTTGCGGGACTGTTATGACTCCGGATTCGTGGCAGTTCAGTAAATATGTTTTGGTGTTATGAACTTCCGTTTCGAAGGATTAGCATGTATAATCCTTAGTAGTAAAACAAGCTTGTGGAAAATGGTGGGGGGTTAAACACTTCCAATAAGTTGTGGGTGCCCTGACTTTCTCGCTCGTCGGCTATTGTTATTATTGTATTAAGATTTAGTGAGAGAGAGAGAAAGAGATCGGAATATTTAGAAACTATCATAGCATAAATAAATTCAGTTTCTTACAAATTATAAATAACAAATATTTAAATAACAAGCACTCATTACTATTCAGTATTGAAAACCGAAGTAAAAAAGTCACAAACGAGTTCCTGATAACGAGTAGTGCGGACTTTTTATTTAGCAATCGAGTTCGATTATTGGGAGGGGCTTTTTCCGGTAGCAGTGACACGGTGAGTTGTATTGGCTAGGACATATTTGCCAAACTGTAAAATCAGGTGTTCAAGTCGGACTTTAGGCGGGAGTAAATTCAGTTTCGCAATTACATTAATGTTTGTTGACCACAATAGCAAAGATGCTATTGTGCTATCAAGTGTACATCAAGCTAGTTCTCTAATTAATTTCGCGGTACAAACAAAGAAACTGGTCAGTGACAAGTGTTGGAAAAGATGCGTCGAAAAGAACTATTCAACGAACGAATTTAACCTACAGATCTGGCTGCTTGAGGATACTATGTTAAGTTTAAATGATTAAATTGAATGGAAAAGTTTTTAATATTAGGCAGGATATGATAAAAAAGGTTTGTATAGAATATAGGGAATTGGATAGCAGCCCAAGCTGACTGTGAATCAGATTTGACTGTGCAAAACGGATAGGCCAGCTACATTTTATTAGAGCTATATTTCGGCCCTTCTTGACAAGGGTCCTCAAGCCGCTCAAGCTGGAAAGTTAACTTGAACTAGCTGGAAGTTGATTTTCCAGCTTGAGCCTGAAGAGAACCTTTGCCAGGAAGGGCCGAAATATAGCTCTAATAAAATGTAGCTGACTTATCCGTTTTGCACCGTGAGATAAGGGAGTTACCGTTTAAAAAAAAAAAATGAAATAATTAAAGAATTTTAGGTTAAATGAGAATGTTTGATGGGAAAATGAAGAGTTTGAAAATTGATGGTATTTCTTTTTATTAGAGTTTGGAATGTATAAAATAAAGTAGAAAGTGTAAGTGACGTTAAAGCAGGGTAAACTTTTTATAAGTAGTGAACTACTTATAAAGTAGTGAACAGGGTAAACTGTTAGGTAATTTTGGTATTAACGTCACTGCGTTTGAGTTGAAGACGTAGCCACGGTTTTAGTTCAATCTAAAACAAAAAAAAAATGGAAAAAGAAGCTACACGCGGGATTTAAAAAAAGTCTTAAGGTCCAACAATTTATTCGGGGCACTGCACGTTTGACCGCTTGTGAACTCGTTTCTGATTCAAGCGAAATGATTTTTCTTCTTTCTTTGACTGAGATAATAATACGGTAATTTTGTACGGTGAACTTCCGGATTCTTGTCTGTTTCGGAAGTACGTTTCAATGTTATTTACTTCCGGTTCAAAGAATTATGTGTGGGTGTGGGTGTTTGTTTGTCTTTCGTAGTGGTCGTTTTGGTTGGGGTTAGAGTTCTTGATGTGTAGAGGTGAGGATTCGTAGATAAAAAAAAAAAATGTTTCTATTTGTATTGAAATAAGAGTAAATAAGTATTGAGATTGGTAAAGTTAATTTTTAAAATAATTTGAAAAGTTGAAATGGTAAATGGAGTTATATTTTTTGAAGGTTAAAATTTTGTCAGTTTGTTTGGAAAGAGTAGGTGACGTTAAAGATTTAAAGGAAATGTTAACGTCACCGAGTGGAGGAGGACTCGTAGCCCAAAAAGTAAAGTAAAAAATTGTCGAAAGGCTAAGCGAGTTAAAAAAAAAAAAAAAAAAAAAAAAATTATCGGCCGCAATTGGAGGTAAATGAGGTCTGGTAAACTTTTGCAAACCGGGGTAGGAAGGTTAGAGATTCTCACGAACCTGAATGAACTGAAATTTATAACGCTAAGGTCATGCGTGCGAAAAAGGACAAAGCAATATAAAACACTCAAATAATTTACAGAACGGTTATCTCAGATGAGGTGATGGACAGGTAAGCTGCCAGTAGGAGAAGCCAAGGTCAAGAACAGGAAATCTGTGAGGTAACCTTACGCGATCAACCGTCACCCCGGCGTTTTCCTAGTTTGTTTTTTGTTCCACCCCAAGAGGATGGAAGATTCTGCTGTAACCAGAAATACTGGAGCAATCTCGACGGAGGTGAAGGGGAAAGCCCGGGATAATGGTCGGACGCTAATCCTGTAATTGGATGATTGCTCAGCTGCGGTAAGAGAAACCCACCGCAGTTGCGACAAACTTAGTCCATTATAATAATAACGCTTGTTTATTGAGCCAAAAGGCCATACAAGATTTTATACACTTTTCACTTTACAAATAAACAAATACACCTCTAGAATACTATTCTACGTAATCTAAGCTAAACTTTCCTTCCTGAGACTGAATCCTTTAGTCACACATTTACAAACATCTACGATACATTTGGGGTTTGTAGATTTCAGGATACGGGAAGCGATACCAACCCATCCCCAACAAATGTTGCTCTCAAATGCGAACGCTCTTGGCACTCTAAGAGGAATTGGTTCAAATCCTCCTCCTGCAACTTGCAAAGAGATATATATTTGATAGTGCAAAACGGATACGTCAGCAGAATTTTCTTAGAAATATATTTCGACCCTTCTTGGCAAGGGTCCTCTTCAGGCTCAAAGCCGCTCAAGATGGATAAAGGAACTTGTGGAATAGTTATTCATTATATATGCATATTTAATTTATGACCCACCACGTGCACAAAAGGGGAAGGGAGTGAAAGAAAAAAAAGAAAAACAAGAGTTAAAATCAATATAAAGTACGACAATTTAGACTGAATTACTAACTGATCCTAAGAAATCGATCAGAAAACTCATGTAGATGATGTGCTGGATGAATAGGTGACGCCATCTCCAGTGACTGAAGAAAATTTTCTACACCGAACTTCTGAACTGACTTACTGTTACGGAATGAGCGACGGAGATGCATTAAAATTTACAGTGATTAAACTAGGAAGTCTCCAAACCTTAATGTCTTTTTTCCGCAGAACGTGGTACACACCAGGACAGTATAGGATGTACGGAACGCAAAATGCCTTATAAATTCGCCCAAGCGCCTTCCGGTTATAGCGAGGACAAATTTATCTCAGAATAGTACTATTTAGTAGTACGAAAAAGTAGCATGCAGTACTAACGATGCTACTACGTGCTTCTACTTCAAGGCTACTGTGTTACTGCATACTACTATATGCTACTATTAGCAAGACCGGGTGCTACTATGGCAAGACAGGATGCTACTGGATACTACTACATAAGATTGGACCAGTCTGAGGCACATTAAATGATAGTATTCTTTGCTATTACCTAGTATTACATGCAACGTTTTCGTACTACTACCATACTACTACGCAGGCTACAAATTTGTTATCGGGTTCGTTCTGGACAAAGACGTCATTACGCAGTGCAAATCAGTTTGGAGACATCCAGTGACCGTTTCCTTCTCGCGTTTCCTCCGACAATTTACTGTAAATTCACTTGCAGGCAATACAATTAACTATCACATGCAGTTGCTGATGATTCAGGGGCGCTCCTAATCCTCCCTCAGTGGTTGCGCGCCACAGTCCTCGTCAAGCTGCTTTTTGACCCCCTCATTTTTCTCCCTGGTCATAGTTGTTTCAGAAAGACCGTTGCAAGAAACTGCTCGGTTAGTGAAGAAGAGTTAGCCAATCTAAATCAACCCCCTGATTTTGAGTACCCCACACTGTAAAAAGTTTTTCCGTATAAAGAATAAAGTTAACTGCAGTATTTGCTACTAGGATTATTCTTATCTCTACGCAGATAAGATTAATACCAAATAGAGGTAATATAAGTAAGTAATTTATTTATGACCCGCCATTTTGAAAAGGCGGAGTAAATGAAGAAAATAAACAAAACACATAAACACGCAGAAAAAGACACTTAATTTATGAATATGAATCTGAGTAGCTTTAATCTTTATACAGAGAAACTTTTGACAGTGTATGCCAAACGCTGGATACATCTATCGTTTATCTGAGTACACCTTTGTCCAGTCTGATACTGAGAGCCTTTCCCAAGAGTTCGTATCGGTTGGTAATGATATCGCAATGATAACCCTAACCCAGGCAACGTGAATCAGCGAATTAGCCTATTGTCACTTGTTAATTAATATTCCCGTTAATTACGCGGAAATACTATCTTCTTCTAAAGAACGATTTGGACCCTACTAGGACCGAAGGAACCCCCTTTTCCCATACAAAAAAAAATATAATTGGTAGTGAACCGAACGAAGGGCATTACTTAATTATATTTTTTTGCCTCCACCGCATCTCGGCGGATAAATAATCCCGGATGTTATTACGTCGCCGAGAACCGGAAGGCGATTAGAAAGATTGGATGCCCCCGGCAAATCAGATGTTCTCCCAGCCGTGATAACGTTCCCTCTGGAATTTTCAACCCCCTGACTCAGTTGTGATCGTTCGGAAATAAGGGACGTGAATTTGGCAAGGACAATTAGGCTAGAATTTCTAAATTTTCTGGGAGGAATGCTTTAAAAGTGCAAATTTGTGTCGTACTTTACGCATGCACTGGTTCTGGTTAAATAGCTGGTGGACTTGAGATAATTGCGATGTGTCTGTCTTTCCCATCGTACAAAGAAATAGGATTGCTGGATTATAAGATGGAATTAGAGAAAATAACGAAAATTCACAGGACTTAACAAACTTGACAAACGTATTCAAAAAATTATTCTTTGCCACTTTGTAGAAAGTTAAGCCGTATGTCCATCTCGTCCAGTTTTGAAATCGGTCAGGTTAGTCAACTATGTTTAGTAAAGCACGTGTGGGCAGAAGAAAATACATTTCAAGACAAACTCAAATCATAAATATTATTCAGTAAATAGTATATAGACCTGGATTGCAATATTTTTTGCTGTAATCAGTAGAACTAGCTGAAAGACAACGTTACTTTTAAAAAAATTGCTCAAAATGGATGAGTCATGTAAGGCAGTGGTTCCCAACCTGTGGTACGCGTACCCCAAGGGGTACGCGAGACCCTTTGCAAGGGGTACGCGAAGGAACCAAAATTGATTTAGTCTGTAGCTTAAAAATCTCGCCTTGCACATTTTTGATTGCCGATAGTCTAATATTAACAGCTGAGGATCACCAGCCAAAATGTATCTTGAGGGTCAAGGTATTTTTACTCACACACAGGTCATTTTACCGACTCTTACTCACCCACAGGGCATTTTTACCTACTCTTTTTTTTTTTTTTTTTTTAAATAACCGCTTTTACGAAAAATTGCGCCGCTTCGCGCCGACTCTTTTCTATTTAGTCATCTGGCCAACCTTTTAGGGGGGATGGGTATTGTCAACCCGTGCGTGACTCCTCTGATTACAAGTCCTAGTGAAAGTCAATGACATAAAATTGATTCAGAAACAGCTGGCCGGCTGCCTTAAAATCTGTTCCTGTGTCAAACAATATTGTTTCAAGAAGGATTGAAGTCATTGCAAGTGATATTGTCATCCAGGTTGCGAATTAAGCTAACGAAAAAGTTTGAGATGCAGCTGGATGAAAGCACGGAGGACATCGAAACCAAAGAAACAGGCTGACTGTAAAAGTAAGCCGCTAATGACGCCGAGCCGAGAATTGACAAAATTTTTGGAACAAAGCAGCCTCTAGTAATAGCCTGATGATTTTGTATATATTGTTACACATGTATGCCTTATCATTTATGATAGTAACTGTCGTCTTTTTCAGTTTTTGAAAAAGGGGGTACGCAATCTTTTCGAACCTTGATTAGGGGTACGCGGTACGGAAAAGGTTGGGAACCACTGATGTAAGGTATTATCGGCGATACTTCGGCCCTTGAAAGTACTAATACGAGGAAGAAAATGGTGGACTTGAAATATCTTCGTTGCGACCCCTCGCTGGACTCGGAGGATTTTAGTCGCCTACCTTCAGAACGAGAAATAAAAGGAGAAATACAATTTTTACAGTTGCCGACCCCTCACTGAACTTAAAGCCTACCCATGTCAGGATACTAAAGCGAGGAAGGGATGGTGAACTTTGAATCTGAAAAGTTGCCGACCCCTCAAAAAATACTAAATAGAGGAAGGGAACGGTGCGGCGAATTCTGGCGACAGCCTTCCTCGTTTTAGTATGGCACTTCCTGGTTTTAGTATGCCTTCCTGATTTTCTCGTGTTCCCTTCCCTTCCTGGTTTTAGTCGATCCCCTCAGTTCCCTGCCTATAATGTTTTCATCTCAGGTGGGCCTCCCCGGCTTTGAGTTTCTCCATGAGGACCCGCCATGATAATAATAATAATTTATCGTACAAAAAGCCTGAGGCCATGACAAAAATGGTAACAAAAAGAAAACAGTTAAACGAAATAATTTATCTATTTATTAATAGAAAAATAGGTTAAGCCGAAGCTTCTCACCCTACAAAACACATGAAAACAACGCTGCACCAAAAAAAACTAAACTAAAGGAAATTGTCTCTGTGGTCTAAAGCTACCTTTAGGAACTTTATCAGTGTCATCAGATCTGTAAAACACGTACTTCCAATAACTTTCATATCCACACTTCATCTTCTTCGTTTATTGTAATTACACTGCCAAAAATGTTAACCCGCAGGTCATCTAGCTCACGGCATTCACACATCAGATGCAACAAACTCGCGTTCTCACTACCACACATGGAGCAAAAATAGGGACCAGTACGTCCTAATTTATTCCCCAAACATTTCCTCCGTTTCCCCATTGGAAAACAATCAGCCCGCCGCAACTAATTAAAATCCACCCACTTAATTCCGTCCCCAACATCCACCATAATAATAACAATTTATTAAAGCCAACAAAGGGCCATACAACAGTATTCATTCTCGCACTTAACTAACAAAATTGACCTTCAAAATTACATACAATAAGATCACTTCTTTTTACCCTTCTACTATTCACCAAATTACCTCCGATCTAAACTTCCAATAGACACTTAAAATATTTACATACCGACCGAATTACCTGACGATTCGTCGACTTCATAATACCAGGAAATAGTATGGGCACCCCACCAAAAAAACTGTCTCTAATTTCCTTCACCCCCGGACAGTCTGTCAGCAGATGGCATAAACTCTCTTCTACCTCACCACAAAATCGGCAAGCACACTTTCTTTGGCACACCTTTTTCCTACTTCGTAATGGGTTGTCTTCGTAATGGGTTGGTTTGTCTACAAAACTCTACCACTGTATACCTAGACGTATGAACGTAATTCAAAGTTTAGTTCTGGGTATTTGTCACGGTTATGCTCCCTTGAATATCATCTCATCTTTAAATAATATTTAATTTCTTTCTACGTTAATTTATCTGTCCATCTATCAGTCTGGATAAGGGCATTTCAGTTCACTATTTTCTTAGGTTTGTACTACGGCGTTAGCATCTGTCTTGTTTCCTTCGCCTCTGGCATGGCCGTTGTAACACTCAATATCCACCATCGTGGACTCCGTGGGATTGCCGTTCCAAAATTGCTCAAACTTTTTGTCTTGGACTGGGTAGCGAAAATATTGCTTGTCAAATTTGGAGACGATAAACTGGAAAAAACAAGTAAGTGATGTCAGCCCCTCCCTTCCTCCCTACACCCTTTTGAGTATCATGGCAATACAATACAGTTCCTTGTGTTGTATTGGCAACTTGGCAGGCATGCTAGGGACTCTATCAGATTGGCTTAAAAATAGTCCGTCCCCCGATCTGGTCATCGCGTTGGGAGAAACAGTTATCATTGAGTGGAATAACCATTTCAGATTTAGATCAAGCCGATTTTCTGATGAAATGACTATTGGGATAGAGATGCAACCTTGACAACTACAAACCGTATCTGACAAACATGCTAACTGTTCTTACAAGTGCCATATGAGCTTTCAGCTCTTCTTACACTAGTATCTGTTTCTAGCCAGGGACGTGAATATGCTTAGATTTCAAATATGCGCTCGGACTTCACGTGTTTGAGCGCACCAGTCTATGGAGTCGTGCATTAGTAATGGTCTAAGTGCGTTTTTCGGTGACACACGTGTGGAACGCACTTTTGAGTGTTTTCCGTGGAAAGTATGTGCCACACACTAGACCCACAAGCTGAACCTCGCTGAAACGCCATTTTTTTTGCGGAAATTTCAAATGTCTGAAAACAAAATCCAGGCAAAATCTAAAAAAATAGAACTAGGCTGGCGTCCCTACCCTTCTTTGTTATAAGGATTCTCAGTTTTTACTTTAATTCTCTGCTGAATCTGAATGTCCCGTCAAATTCCAGTCAAAAACTCGAAAATCAAATCGACAATTGTTGTCAAATTTGAGCCTAAACCTTTTTAGTCGTGGAAATACACGTGCTTCACATAGACCGCGGAAACACTGTTTTTGAACCACAACTTGTTACTTGGTTATACACTTAATAGCGTTATGATGGACTTACAATTTGTCTTAAACCAAGAAGTTTTTTCATATTATTATTTCAAACAAGTCTGTATTTTCCGCTCGTTTTTGCACCTGTGGATACTTTGTCATCATTCTAGTATTTCTAGTACAAATAACTAAGAAGGCTATTTACGAAACGCGATCGCAGAATTTCGCCCGGAACAGTGGCTAAGAGACTTTAGATTTAGATGTGTAAAGAAAATGCAGTTACAAAAATTATTTCAGAAATTTAAATGAGAGAAGGAATTTCCAAATTTTAAAAAGGAAGAGTAGTAAATAAAACATGGGTTTATTTTCAAAACTTAAATGACGTGAATAGTTAAACTGCAGGAATTAAGATAAAAGAGAAAAAAAGAGATAGAATATGATTGTCGGTTTTGGAATTCAATTCTCTGAATGAATTTTGGGATTTCAAAAAGTAAGTGGAGGGATACCTATGACATCGCAAAAGTTGTCCGTCTGTCCGCACGATAACTCTCAAGGGGATTCAGATATTTTGATGAAACTTGGTGGGAGGATCTCTTGGGTCAAAGTCAGGTCAAGTTGGAAGGTGGGATCTGTAGCCGTATATTTGAGGGTGGGGGATGGGTTTCAAATTAAAGGGAAACAATTTTTTTTTTAAATCTATTGAGTTAGTTGATTTAGGGGTAAGGAGACATGCTGAATTCTAATATGAAATTTCTTTTCTCGCCGGACAAATAGTTCCTTTGAAATCCGGCGAAAACTGGAAAATTCGTGAAAAGAAAAAGTTCAATATGAAGTTGATTAGAGGTTTGATTTAGGGGCAAGGAGACGTGCTGAGTCCGAATATGAAATTTATTTTCACGCCGGACAATCAGTTCGTCCTGAATCCGGTCAAAACCGGAGAATTTGTTAAAACTAAAAGTTTTATTTAAATTTGATATGATGTTCGATTTATGGGTAAGAAGACCTGCTGAGTTTGCATATGACAATCATTTTCTCACCGGGCGTATGGATCGCTTGGAATCCGGCTGAAACCGGAAAATTTGTTAAAAGTAAAAAGTTTAATCTGAAGTTGATTAGAGGTTGCATGTAGGGGCAAGGAGACATGCTGAATTCGTTTCTTAGCTTTAGTTTTTTGCCATATAAGTAGTTTGTCCGGAATGCGGCCGGAACCGGAAGTTGGGCAGAAGTAAGTAAGGAAGGAGATACGACGTAGACTATAGGGTAAACCATATGCTGAATCCATATTTGTATATTTGACAGCCCAAAAGGGATATCTGAATATATCTGAACCTGTTGAAATTCAGCTGGCTTATCCGGTTTGCGACGAACTTCGGTTGGTCTTCTCCGAATATTACCATTGGCCTTAACCTGTTTGTAAATTTAAAAAGTAAAAATGTTTTAAGAAGTCTGTTGAAGACCGAACATCTACAAGACCGAATTTTGGGAGCAAATATTAAATTTTGGGATCCATCGAAATCTTTTGGTTTCATTTTTTACGATCGTGGTACTATGTCGCTGGACCGGTGTTGTGGGATGGGTTCTCACGCAGCCCCTTCTCTCGTGCTACACTATCCCTAGCAATTAGCTCTCCGCTCAGCAGTTTATTCCCCAAAGTCAACCATCATTACAATAGCCAATTCTTGAATGAATTAGTTAAGGACGCGAGGTCGGGTGACCTTAGCGTCAGAGGGAACTCGGAGAGAAGGGAGAACACTACCGAATCTTACCTGTGCAGAATTACATATTACTTTGACTTTGAGGAAAGCTATTGAGCGAAGAGTGAGTTCAACTATCTTGTATCTTCCTTTTTATATCTTCATCTTGTTTGACCGATCGGAGGTATTTCTGTAAGAATATAGTTATTTGTTTATTTCACTATAGACAAGGTTTACGAACACCATAATACGGCAGTATCCCAACAACCGGATTGTTTTTTTTTTCATCGACCGCTGAACATTCTAAGCGTCTCGGATGTTCAGGGAGTGCAGGTCTAGTTCCCTTTTTTTTCGTCTGAGTGTAAAAGCTTCTGATAATCTGCCGCGATTGATGTGGTCATTTCAGTTCCCCAGAAGTAATCCTCGTCTTGCCAAAATCCGTGATATGACGCGTGTGTTATGGTTCTCAATAAATAAAACTATCCAGCTCTCGGTTACAAAGTACTATAGGAGAAGAAAGAAGAGAGAGTCAAATCAGGAAAGAAGTTGGCCGTTTTGTGTTTAGTGGTGTAGATCTAGGTAAGGAAAATAGTGACCGGGGGTGGGGGGATGTTGACAGAAGGACTGACAGGTGTTACCGTAGTTTCAATAAAACAGAAAAACGAGATTTTCGGGGTTTTTTTCTTGATCAGCTAGTTACCCCTCCAAGATGATGTGCGAGGGATAAATACAATTTTGGATATTTCGGTTGCACTTTCGGCAAACCGTCTTCAGCAAAAAAAGCAACGTTCTTCTGGTTTTTAGTTACATGTCGTCTTATTGTTTCTTGATTCCACATCGTTTTCCTGCTGTTGTTGTGGTGGATTTTATGATTTAGTTTTGTATTTTTTCGCCGTCGACGGTTTGCCGGAAGTGCAACCGAGATATCCGAAATTGCAGTTATCCCTCGCACATCATCTTGGAGGGGTAACTAGCTGATCAAGAAAAAACCCCGAAAATCTTGTTTTTCTATTTTTATTTGAAATGAATGGTCAGCTTGGCTTCAAACCTCATAACCGTGGTTTTTATCCGATTATCTTCTCTGGATTTCGGGATGAAAGGTTTGTAGTCAGATTCCACCACCTCCTTCCCGAACAACTCCAGAGCAAAATAAATGCCAGGCTTCACCTTCCAGATTACCAGACATCCGGTGCTTCTGCATAGTCAAGCCAACCCTTCGAGATTTTCATGATAATGATGACAGCTAAATTTGATGTTCTTCAACAATTCCTAGATGTCCCCTTTACATTTCAAATATCTCAATATCACAACTGTCAATCACTTTCTATTTTCTTCCTCCATTTGCATATTTTTAGTGTCTCTCGAACGGGTTGCCTCTATGGCTCCTTCTAGTTGTGTTTGGCCTGGCTTGACCTTCCAGATGAAAAGGTCCGGAAGAAAAGTCTGGACCTATCCTTCCCATGCATCTAAAATGGGCCTCCGTCGCTTTGTTTGCGTGCAGTGGCGGACGTAGATTCGAGCCATCGCTCGTTAACGATTGGTCAGAGTAAAATAATTCTGTTCTGCGATTGGTTGAGTTTCGGTAGGGATGTTGGTATCCGCTAGTGGAGCTAGTTTTGCTGCGTTTTGACTGTGTGTCACTTTTTCAAAGTTTGCGCGGTACTCTATAGATTTTTTTTGCTCTGAACAACTCCCTGAACCGGCTTACTGAACACGACATATAATTCGCTCAAGCCGCTTCGAGCATCAGGTACCACTACACTCATTCTCCGCCCTTTTTACTAATTGGCCTTATAGTTCAGCGCTCCAAGTGGACAAGTTTCTGTTAGTCCCCCGTTGCCTCATCACCAACACTTGTATAGACGTAGTAAAAAGCCAAATCCATAGGTAGTGGGTCACTTTTACTTTCTGCTGCTCAAAGCTGAAACATACGCAAAACCTCCATGACATGGGACACAGATGACAGGTTTTCCACTCACTAGCCTGTGGATCTATTTTACCATGTCTGATCCAAGTGTTGACGGTGAGGCATAGGGGGAAACTAGTCCGGGTGGAAGCGCTGAACAGGAATATGGCCAATTATTTTAATAACCAGTAAAATTTCACGTTTCTTGTTCACTTGTGCCTGTTCGGTCCCTTGATTTGTTTCTGTATTTTGTTTTTAGTTTCGTTGTTGATGGTAAATTATTTAGATGCTGCTACGTGTGTTTATTTATTTTCTTTTTGTGGTCTGTTATTTAGCTTTTGGTATTGTGGCAAATTTTCCATTAAACCAAAAAAAAAATAGTAATTCGGTCCGTGATCTTTCCTTGGACTGACCCCACTTTTCCTCGGGTCTTGTCATCTTTTATTTTTGTATTAATGGTTTTGCTGGACGCGCCACCGGGTGCTGGGGATGGAGTATTGAGGGGAGAACTGTATTAATTGAGTGGCCTGTATCATAAAATTTTATGTTTACTTTTAGAAGTTTTCCCATCCCGTGCAGTGCGAATTTCTCTTCTCTGCTGGGCTCTGGACTTGCTTTTGATTTATATTTCACAATTAAAACCGGAAACCAGGTTATAGTGACCTACAAGTCCACGGGAAAAACCTTCATCGTCTGCTCCAGCGATACTTCGGCCCTTTTTGACAAGGGTCCTCATCAGGCTTCAGAGGAAAAAGAACCTGCGGTGATAGAACCTGACGACCCTTGCCAAGAAGGGCCATCTGAAGCAATTCTTAGCACATCCGTTGATGCACCTAATATCAGGGAACTTAAAGGACACCTTGCATTACGTGGTGTTTCCACTCAAATGTTATGAGATAGTTAAAACTAAGCTATGCTTCCAGAAAATGTGCACACGGTTTCGGCTGTTTTTAGCCTCTTTTCATGTCTCTTCGACAATTTTGACAAAGCTTGTATGACTCGTTTCCGGACGAATAAGCTCCTCGGAAACATGGATCGGGCGTACATTACATCACGTAAAGAGAATAAACGTGGCATAGTGTGGTAATCAGTGTATTGCTATTAGAAAATTTAGGATACACTTATTAAGTAAACAATCTCAGGAACGAGGATTGATGGGAAAACTACTGAAGTAGAATGAATGAATAAATTTAGTACATGCAGCCTAGTAATAAGGCATTTGCACAGCACATACGAAAAAAAAGGTAAATGGACGCTTAACAATAAATACAGAGGGAACACAAAATCTACAACGACAGCAAAAGATAAATAAACGCAAAACAGGAAATACACTACGAAATACGAAAAGAACAATAAATTTACTACATTAGCTAGCGCATTGGGCAATGGGCAGGAAGTCGATTGAATGATGGCAGAAGATGTTTACTTATTTCTTTCAGCTTGACAGTTGGGTCCAAGACAAAACATATTCGGTGATTGCGCATGCGACGAGGCAGGTACAGAAGAAAACGGAAGATTTATTCAGACAATGTTTACAACGGATACTGACGTATCCGTTGTAAACATTGTTTGAATAAATGTTTCAAAGTCAGCTTGGGCTCAAAGAATATTTGAAAACAGAAGTTTTTAAAAAAACATGAACGCATTCGACTGTTTTTTTTTTCTTCTGAGAATCGGGTACAAAGCAGCGAGGAAAAGCACAGAGGAGGAGCAAAAACTTGGGTACATTTTGCTAGACCTCGTTTGTTGTATTTGAATCTGTTTCGAACGATTTTCCCATTTCCCCTCCTCTTCGCATTTGCAATTGACAGAACAGCTGTTTCGTCCAGAACCAGGACGGCCGCCAGCAATCCAAGTGCGGAGCCAGAATTTAGCCTTGTTTTTTATCTTTTAAATTTCAGGGTTGATTTTCCAAAAGAGTTTCCTTGTGCCAAGACGGATTTTCTCAGTAGGAGCTGCTACTTCTTCTGCTCGGTGCATGCACCAAACAACATGATGGTAACAAGATTCCAGGTCTAAACCGGCCTTAGAAAAAGGCATACTCTAAATGACTAAGAACAAAATGCGCCGGCGATCCTCAGGAAGAAGGAGTAAGCGTGTCCGTACGACTCAAACTCAACGACTCGAGTCCTGTGTCAATCAATCACCGGGATCTTTGGGGGCAGCTGTGACACCACTTCTGCCTTTCTTCCGCTAGATACCCGGAGAGACCGGAGATTTTGCATCGGCAAGGAGCGATAGTCATCAAGAGTATTGACTTTGAGAGAAGGAGAAAAGGGATTTTGATGGAAAACAAAAGCGTCATAAGGGTGTGCAGAAATAAGGCTGTGTCTGTCTTGTCCCAGTTCCACCGAGTTATCGATTTCGAATTTGTATTGGCTTGTTTTAGGCTAGAGGTACAATGAGGTGATTATCGTCGATTTTCTCTTCGTCAACGTGGACATCAACTAAGACTGTAGAAGGGTTGGACGCAATGACGTGATCGTAGCTTGTTTGTCGTGGGTCCAAAGGTGTTGTGAATGTCGGTGTACTCCAGATCCTTAGGAATAAGTTTGAAGCCGACGGGAAAAGATGACCGGAGAAGGTTGCCTCTAAAGCTGTCGGTTCATAGGTTGCAATTGAAATCTCCAGCAATGAGCCAAGTTAACTTTTCCTGGGGGCAATCGTTCAGCAGAATGTTCATCGTATTGCAAGTGTTTGCAAATGACGTAAGAGATGCTTGGTTTTTGGGATCCCAAAACGTAAGTGGAGGGATACCTATGACATCACAAAAGTTGTCCGTCCGTCCGTCCGTCCGTCCGTCTGTAAGCACGATAACTCTCGAAGGGAATGAGATATTTTGATGAAACTTGGTGAGAAGGCTCGTTGGGTCGTCGGACCAGTCAAGTTCGTAGATGGGCTTTGTAGCTCTACATTTAGGGGTGGGGGAGGGGATTGAAATTAAGCGACAAACAAAATATTTTGAAACAGCTAATGTGATAGTCGATTATGGGGTAAGAAGACATGCTGAACACGATGGTGACCATTTTGTCATCGGACAAGTAGTTCGCCCGGAATCCGGCCAAAACCGGAAAGTTTGTTGAAAGTAAAAGTTTTATTTGAAGTTGATTAGATGTTCGATTTAGGGGTAGGAAAACATGCTGAAGACGATGGTGAAAATTATTTTCTCGACGGACAAGTATTTCGCCCGGAATCCGGCCCAATCCGGAAAGTTTGTTGAAAGTAAAAGTTTTATTTGAAATTGATTAGATGTTCGATTTAGGGGTAGGAAGACATGCCGAAGACGATGGTGAAAACTATTTTCTCGACGGACAAGTATTTCGACCGGAATCCGGCCCAAACCGGAAAGTTTGTCAAAATTAAAAGTTTAATTTGGAGTTGATTGGATGTTCGATTTAGGGCAAGAAGACATGCTGAACACTTATGTGAAAACAAGTTTCTACCCGGACATGTAGTTCGTCCGGAATCCGGCCAAAACCGGAAAACTGTTGGAGTTTTATTTCTAGTTGATTAGATAAGTGATTTAGGGGTAAGAAGAGATGCTGAGTCCCTGTGTGACAATCGTATTTTACCCGGACATATAGTTCGACCGGAATCCGGCTGGAATCGGAAAATTTCTTATAAGCTAAATTTCTATTTGAAGTTGATTGATGTTCATTACTGGGGAAAGAAGATACCCTGATTTCGTCTTTGAGCTTTCTTTTTTCGCCGGACAAGTAGTTCTGGAGTTCGGCCGGAACCGGGAAATTGGCAGAAGTGGCAGGAAGTTTTCGTCAAAACAGATATGACTTATAGGGGTAAACACACATGCTGAATCCAAATCTGAACTTGGTTTTCTCAGGTGATTAGCTATTTGGCCTTAATCTGTTTCTGAATTTTAATTGTAAAAATGTTCAAGGAGTCTGGCGAAGACTGGATCTGGCTAAGACAAGACCCAGTTGTCTGGATCAGATATTGAATTTTTGGGATCCCATCGAAACCTTTGGTCTTGTTCCGATCGCATGGAAAATAGATATTCAGAACAACCATGCCATCAAGCCGAATGGCTAGGATGTTAAGCCGAATGAAGTACTATCATTAAGCCGAGAAGAGTTCTGGAAATGAAGCAAAGCAAAGTCTCTGGAAGTCTGGGGATTCTGAATGTCTGGAAGGTGCCATAGAGGCAACTCAAATGTAGGAAGAGTGCATGTGCTTAACAGTTGTGATTGGGATGCAAAAGATATTTGAAGTGCAAAGGGGAAATCTAGAGCGTGTTCCACCCTTCTAACAGTAGTAACTATTAGTTACTATTTCCATCCCAACCTCACGAAAAACTACTATGCTGACCGTTCCAGCCTTCGCGAAATGGTAACTGTTTGCTTACTATGATCGGGAGCGTATTAAGCGTGGTAACTACGAATCTCTGTGATACGATATTTCGCTGAAAATAGAAAAATACGTTCCAGCCTTGACGCCAAAAATGCAGAACTCGTGACGTCAAGCGTATTAACAACAGTAAGTAGGATGGAACACGCTCCTAGGAAACTTTGAATGGCAAAGTTTACTATCATCATTAGAGAAAAAAAAAAAAAAAGCCGAGAAGAGTTCAAAAATGAGTAAGACTTGTTGGGTAGCTCGCTCATGCTCTCGCAAGTCGCCGGGAGAGCCTCGAAATAAACAAAATGTTTGAAGATATATCTATATAAAATATATACATTCGAAGTCTTTCATGAATTGAAAGATGTATGTAGTATGGACAGTGTTATGGCTTTTAAGACGATGCCTGTTACCTCAGTAAAAGGGGAAAGATTTTTAGCAAGATGAATTTGGTCAAGACTACCTTGTGTTCAACAATAGCTTGAAAATCTTGAAGGTCTGTTACTAATCACATGTGAAACCGATCTAGATGACGAATGTGAAATTGGATGTGTTGTGGATAAATGTAAAACGGTTGAAACGCCACGAATAAATGTTTAGGGTGGGTTGAAGGTCGAAGACTTTTTATCGCACTTGCCTTCCGGCCAAGTGCCATATACCGATCACTTTTCCGTCGGTCTGTCGGTCGGTCGGTCGGTTAGCCCGGTGTTTGCGAGTTAGGGTATTTCCAGATATGCTAGGACGATGAGACTTGGCAGGCATATTAGGGACCCAACCAAACTAACTTGGAAACATTCACTTCCCCGATCCGACCATCGTGGGGGGAGGGGGAGGTTGCGGAATCCAGAAAATAGGGGCATGCAGAACTTTCGAATGGGTGATCGGATCTTAACGAAACTTGATACCTGGGAAGATCTCGTGTCTCAGATGTCTCAACTCCGGACCGGATCCGGTGAATCTGAGGGGGAGTCGGAGGGGGAGCCGGAAATCCTGTGAAACTCTCGGAGTGGAGCGATCGGGATGAAACTTGGTGGGAAGAACTAGCACAAGCTTTAGATAAATAACTGACAGAACTGGACCGGATTCGGACACTGTGGGGGGAGTTGGAGGGGGGTTCCGGAATTCCGGCGATCCGTAGTTGATGTACTTCCAGGTGTATCTAGGGCCACTTGGCAGGCATATCAGAGACCCGACCAGATTAACTTGGAAACAGTCACTCGCCCGATCCGACCGTCGTGGGGGTAGTGGGAGGCGGCGGAATCCGGAAATTAGTGGCATGCATAACTTTCGAACGGATTATCGGATCTTAATGAAACTTGATATCTTGAAAGAACTCAGGTCTCAGATGTCCCGTTTCAAGTGCGGACCGGATCCAATGAACTGGAGGGGGGTGGAGGGGAGAACCGGAAATCTTGTGATACGCATAGAGTGGAGCGATAAGGATGAAACTTGGTGGGAAGTAGAGGCACAAGTCCTAGGTGCACCAGTGACGGAATCGGATCGGATTACCGAGGGGGGGGGGGCTGTAGGGGGGTGTCCGGAATTCCGGTGATCGTGAGTTAAGGTATTCCCAGATGTGATAGGACGATAAAACTTTGCTGGAGCATTAGAACCTTGACATCATTTGGTTAGACATAGTCACTACTCCGATCCGACCATTCCTTAAAGAACTCTTCTTAACCGCAAAGTACAAAAAATACTTTAAACAAAATTTACTTTTTCAAGATCCCCATGAGTACATGAACCTTTTTGCCTCAAGGGTTTTACTTAGAAACTGATTTTTAGCACCGCTTAAAGTGCGCATCTTAACCGAAAAGTGAAAAAAAAACTTTTGACCATCACTTCCATCCTCTGACCCAGCCTTGCAAGTTTGGCGCATCTTAACCGAATACTTCCGGCCTTGCCGGTTTTTGTTTTCCTTCTTGTTTCCTTTTGTTTTCTGTCTCCTATTTTTATATTTAAAGTGAAACCATAGGTTGAATTTTCAGCCCCCTTCTTTTTTTCTTGTTGGGGTATCTCTTTACTACATATGCTTGCAAGTGCCATATGAGCTTACAGCTCTTGTTAGTTTTAAATGGCAATCTTAAAGTTTAAACGAATGCGGCTGAGATCCAACAGTCTGGTAACATATCACTTAGTTAAATAATCCTGAAAACCCGATAAAAATGCGCTACTTCGTTTGTCAGTTATCCAGGGATAGTCAATGTGCTAGTCCCTCTACGCTTGAAATATTTACCAACTATCAATGTAAGCCATTGACGAAAAATAAAATATAAGATTCATTGCAATACATATCCTTAAATCCTGAAAACCCGATAAAAATGCGCTACTTCGTTTGTCAGTTTTCCAGGGATAGTCAATGTGCTAGTCCCTCTGCGCTTGAAATATTTACCAACTATAGAAATGTAAGCCATTGACGAAAAATAAAATATCAGATTGCAAGACATATCCTAAAATCATGTTCCTACTTTTCTGCAGGCATAATTTCTCTGATGTAGCATCTTTAGCCCTGGAAATTTTAAATTCAAAATCTTCGTGTCTGGATGAATTTTGATTTGTCGTGCAAGCAGCGCACACTTTGAACGTTACTACGTGAGTCCCAGGTGGAAAAATACAAAATCTCTCAGATGAGTCAAAATATTTCTGTATATTCAAATATCAGATGTGAAAATAAGGTGTCTTTTCAGTTAAACTTTAACGAGTATAGTTTTTGTTTACTGTCGTCTGTAACGCATAATCGAAGACAGAACACAACAGTATTCTAGAATTTCTGCAGAGATAGTCATTGCGGAGAGTTTCCGGTAAAACCTCGAAAAACTCCGGTAAAATGCTGAAGCCGCCCCTCCCCCTGTCAGCAAGGTGTCGGGACAACCCTCGTTGTATGTATTTAGTCTCTATTATTTATTTTTCTTGTCTACTCCGTTTTTGTTCAGTTTGAATGTAACGGGTTGTAAAGAACTCACATACATACAGATGGGAAATATTGTGATACAATTTGAGTGTAGGTAGTAAGGACCAGGAGGTACAAGAATGGAAATGTAGACTGGCTCCCATGGATCCAATGAGTGTCTATTTCACAGCCAAGAAAACACGGGGGAGGTTATGTTAATGTGGGGATTTCCTCGATCAAATTCAAATATTATTTAGCCTAAGAACAGATTGTTTATCAGTAGGATTAAGCTATTGCGATCCTTACGTTTGTCTGATCTTTGAAAAAATTTAATGAATATATTTTCCGTCTTATGGGTGACTGTCAGGAGTTAAAAGACTTAGGAAGAAAACATTGTGGGAAATTGTGTAAGGGGAAGAATGGTTTAAAAAATACTGGGAAGTAGATATTTTAGGCACAGAAGAAGTTTGAGAAGATTCCTGAAGGTGGTCACAGGGTAAGATTTGTGTAATTAGATAGGATATGGTTGTGTTGTCATTTATTGTTCCCATGGACCTTTGAGCTTTTGCGGGATAGGTCTTATCTTATCTGATCAGAAAGTGGCCATATTCCTCTATTTTATATGAAGTCTTGGTTTCCCTATTATTTCAACCACGAAATGGAAGTCAATTCGCTCGTCGCTGAAACTGCTTCTTTGCAGGTAGGTAGAACATGGAATAAACAGAACATGGAATCCCAGGACGCAGAAACTTCCTTGCCTCCTATCGCTCTGGCCATTTTAATCCTAACCATCGAAAATTTCCTTCGAAAACACAACCCATTCCCACATTTGTCTTCTCAGACCGGACAAGCACTAATGCAGTCTTTCATTCCCCATAAAATGTATTTTTTTTAGCTCAATGAAAAAAAAAGGGTCATCCCAGTAGGTAGTTGATTACTATTCCAGTCTCACAAACAAGCAGAAATTCATTCCACTTGAGTCCTTTAAAAATCTTCTACTTGTCTATTCCAGAAACTTTTCTGATTCTTTTCAGTTCTTGCCAATCTATTAGAAATATGAAACTGATTCTGACAGAGCTCTTCGGGACCTTCCGTAGGACCTACGAGGTTATCTTTTATTCATCATTTTATTTGGAAACCCTATCTGACTTCTGGAAGTACGAATTGGTTTGGAAGTGTTTTTTTTTTCAAACCGCGAATTGAGAAAAAAAAATTAAGTGAGATGGTATATTTTTTGGCAAGCAAATGGACGTGAAGCGAATGATTATGTGCGGTTCTGGCAAGTTTTCCTGGTCAGATACTGAAGGCGCGTCAAATTACACTCAAATATCCCCCACCCCTTTTTTCTTGCAACAGCGCTGTAGTAGGCGACCGAAGATGCAGCAGAAATCTAGCAAAATGGACTGGAGAGATTGGAAAATTTGTATTAAGTCAAGCCAAGCAAATATTTATTTATTTTTTCTCGATGAAAAATGTGTAGTCTGCGTAGTAGTATGGTAGTAAGACGAAAATGTTGCATGTCTATGTAATAGCAAAGAATACTATCATTTAATGTGCCTCAGACTGGTCCAGTCTTATGTAGTAGTATCCAGTACCGTCCTGTCTTGCCATAGTAGTATCCACTCTTGCTAATAGTAGCATATAGTAGTATGCAGTAACACGGTAGTTTTGAAGTAGAAGCATGTAGTAGCATCGCTAGTACTGCATGCTATTTTTTCGTACTACTTCATAGTACTTTTTTGAGATAAATTTTTCATCGGGTTTGGCTGTTTTAAGCCTTTTCTGAGACCCGGTGACTTAAAGCAAAAACAGGGAAACACTTTACATAGCCGGACAAGCTAAAAGCTTAACGCCAAATATAATAATAACAGTAAATGAGCATCCACCGCGAAAGCTTCTCGCGCAGGTGTGCGAGACACGCTACGCAACCTGTACGCAACGCAAGATAAACGCATACGGAACGCATCGCAATGACGCGTCAATGTAAAAGCGGGCTTAATGCAAGCGACTCATCGGCATTCTGCATCTTATTGCTTGAAGGCTCAATATAAGTTGATCTTCAGTTACAAGAAACAAAACATGAAAAGTTGTGCTTCCAGTCTAAAACTTTAAGAGTTTCAAAGAGTAAGAGTTTCCTTTTTCAAATTGAGTGGCTTGAGCCTAAAGACAACCCTTGTCAAGAAGGAAATACAGCTCTATTAAAACTCAGCTGACGTATCCGTTTTGAACTCTCAAACGTGTTGGTTTTAATACCGAATCTTGGTTGGTATTTGACCCAAAACAAGAGGGTAGGCTTGAATCAAGCAGAACGTGAAGATCAACTAGTACGTCCAGGTGTTAACTTTCGCCCCATCTTAATTTATAATGCCCTTCCTGAATCCCTAACGGTTGAACCGTAAAAGAAACTTCCCTGAACTAATGAATGGTAAAAAAAAAATATTGATACCTATCCTCTGGCTAATTCCTAAAGGCTCTGTCTTACTCGTCATGATTTTTCTTTGTTTAACTATGTGAAAAATGCTTTCTCTGTTTACGAGGATTGTTTCACTTGATCTCCACTGCTGTTCTGGGTCCCCAAGTTGGGTTCTTGACAGTCTTGATGGATAAATTGTCCGAGTTTCATACTGGTCGTACTCCTTGAACAAGACCAGAACTTCCGTTGGGATCCCAAAAATTTAATATCTGATTCAGATAATTGGGTTTTATAGATATCTGGTCTTAACCAGACTGTTTAAAACTTGTAATATTAAAATTTTGAAAGAGATTAAGTCTAATTGCTAACCATCTGACAAAAAACATGTTCAAATAGGGATTCAGCATGTGGGCTTTACCCTTATACGTCATATCTACTTTGACGAAAATAATCAAAACATCACGACTACTTCTAAAGAATTTCCGGTTTCGGCCGGATTCCGGGCAAACAACTAGTCCGGCAAAAAAAAAGCTCAGAAGCGAATTCAGCATGTCTCCTTACCCCTACATCCAACCTCTAATCAACTTAAGATAATTTTTTATTTTTAACATTTTTTTTAGGTTTTGGCAAACTATTTGTCTGGCGAGAAAAGAATTTTCATATACGGATTTAGCATACCTTCTTACCACTACATCAGACCTTTAGTCAACTTCAGATATAACTTGTACTCATAATAAATTTCCCGGTTTCCGCCGGATTCCGGGAGAACTACATATGTGGGTAGAAATAATCGTCACATACGGATTCAGCATGTCATCTTCTATTTGTCGGGTGAGAAAATGAAGTTCATTCTGGATTCAACATGTTTCCTCACCCCTAAATCGACTCTCGCACCAGCGTCACCCCTTCATCCATTAATTTAAAACTCCTCCTCGCCCACCCCTAAATATTGGGCTACAGGGCCTATCTACGAACTTGACCTGAAACCAGTAGATCCTCACACCAACTTTGAACAAGATATCTCTACCCTTTCGAGAGTTATCGTGCTGACAGACGGACAGTCGGACGGACAGACAGACACTTTTTACGAAGTCACAGGTATGCTCCAGCAAAGTTTTGGGATTCCAAAAAGCCAGCGATAGAGAAGGGGGTTGTAAAATGTTCTCATATTTGTCAACCACAGAGATATGTGGTATTAGTTCTCTGTTTTGACTTCGTGACTTCAAATCCGCACAAATGTTCTTTTTCTTGTTTTGTTTTTTGTTGTTGCTGGATTCACACATCATGTTGGTTCTGGTTCTTTCTTCAATCATCATGATTATGTAATATCTTTATTGCTTATTGTGGATTTTGAACTAAGAATAAATTTTTTCTTATCTTTTAAAGAGGGCAACTGTTTTTCGTTTATTTCCCCCGTGCCATTCATGCTTTGCTCTCCGACGGAAGTAGTTGTTTATTTATGTGTGTACGCTAAACACTGAAAACAATAAATGACCTGAACCCCTCTTGGGTATCGTGGGTATCCTTGAAAACAATCCAAATAGCAATTCTCCTTTTTTTGTGGCTAAGCTACAGCATTTTGCGTGACTTTCCAGTTCTAACTGCCTTTCCGATCAAAGATCTTTCATTAGGGAAACTCAATACAAGTGGGATAAAAGTGCAGTTAAAGGGCTCCAGAATTTCGGAAAAGTTGTCCAAGTCAGCCTTCCAAAATTGTGTCAGCATTTCTGAAGATCGACTGCAGATTTCGAAGGGATGTAAAGTGTCTAGGGGATTGCAGTAGGTCCGTATTCAAAGGTTAAAGGAAGGAGGCACCTTTCCAGTCTTTGGTCTTTCAGCTTATATCCAAAACACCCCAGACAGCTAATACGTGTCTAGGAAATCTCCTGATTCCCATTTCTGTTTTTCAGATTCCAGAATCCTTTTTCGTCTTATCGATGTCGATAAGACGAACAGAGATCTTATATCTGACTCGAACAGAGATCTTATATTAACGTGACCTCCAAAGTTCCACTTTTAAACTATTCATCACATTATTGGCCATGCGACTGTTCCAAAATCCATTTTATTTTCAGTATTCCATTTTTTAGCGAAGATCTTTGTTTTCTAACTTAGAATTCAAGCTTAGTCTCCAACTTTTCTCTAACTTTGCAAGATCGAAATATCAAAGTTTCTGACCTCTCCTTGTCTTCAAGTTATTTCTACAACTACACTTGTTACTTATTTAACATTTTTGTTTCCCTTGTGGCATTTTCTGGAATCTATATTCTTGTTAGCATCCCTGCAAAATCAACATTCCCGGGACTCGTCTTTTGCATCTCAAATCTTTCGTTTGACTCACTGCGTTATAGTATCCCATGGGAAATAAATCTATTCGACTGAATAGATCCCTGAATAGATACATCCAAAGATATAATTGGATCTCGACCTAAGAAGCTACAAAAGCCGGAGAGATCTTACGGATATTTTTTCAGAGCCCTTCGCGCCTTGGTCCTGGCTATCCCTAATTGCACATTGACCGGAACAAGGGAGGGAAAAGACGGACACTAGTGGAAATTATCTTTGTTTATGCCTTCTTGACGAATAGATATTTACTAATTAAGTTGGTTAATTACGGCCTAATGAAAGGAACATGTGATGCAACACACATTTGTCCTTACTTACCCACCACTGTACCAAGCAGTGCGATAAATATAATATCGCACGAGTACGGAATTTTTTTGGCACGCCTCGGCAAAGGGGATGATTGTTACCGCTCGTGTTCCATGGTATAAGATACTTTTAGTGTAACATTACGTCATTTCATGTCTTCTTCAGCGATATGTAAAGAAAAAAGTCACTTGCACTCACTCCAAAAATAACAGGGTTCCCAGGTTTAGTCACTAAGAACCTGGGTGTACGAGCTGAATTGAATGAATTAATGAATATAATCCTGTGGGCAACGGCGGGGCAGAAATATAAAAAGTAAATAAGCACCACCAATTATACCACACCAAATATTCAAATATTCAGCACTCAGTTGTTAAACAAATTCTTTCGGATACCTCGATGCTTTAGAGATACTTTTGGGATATTTTTCAGGGTTTATAAAGATACTTTTGTTGACCAAGTTTGGTAGGGTTGCACCTAAAACATTACAAGGGAACTCCTGCACACTCCCCCCTTCAAACGTCAATCCCTGAATCCTTAGTTTGGCCATTACACTTACCCTTACCATCAACGCCATGGATGACCCATCCCCCAGTTTGCCCGCTTACAAAACGCGTGTATAAACAGTTTATTTTCTCTTTGCTGACTGGTTGATCTATTGTTTGTATGGCACTTGCAGCCTCTGGCTCAAGTGCCGTATACCGATCACAATTCCGTATGTCGGTCTGTCGGTCGGTCCGAGTTTTTTGTCACACTTTTTCGAGTTAGGGTACTTCCAGATGTACTAGGACAATGAAACTTGGCAGGCATATGAGGGACCCGACCAAACTAACCTGGAAATAATCAGTTTCCCAATCTAACTATATGCGGGGCAGTGGAGTGCGCTGGAAACTTGAAAATTGACGGCATTTTGTCACACTTTTTCGAGTTAGTGTACTTCCAGATGTGCTAAGACCATGAAACTTGTCACGCATATCAGAGACCCGACCAAACGAGCTTAGAAATAATCAGTTTTCACCGATCCGACCATTTTGGGGGGGGTGGAGGGCAGGGAATCCGGGAAATTGAGTAGTGTTTAACTTTCGAACGGGTGATCGGATTTTAATGAAACTTAATAACTGAATATATTATATATCCGGAATGTCCCATTTAAAGTTTTGACCGGATTTGGTAGCCAGGGGGGAGTTGGGGGGGAGAGACCGGAAATTTCAAGAAACAGTTAGAATGGAGGTATCGGAGTGAAACTTGCTGGGAAGAACAAGCATCTGCTCTAGATAAATCGTTTAGGCAATTGTACCGGATCCGGAGTCCGGGTACTTAGGGGGGGGGGGGTTTCCCGCAATTCTGGTGATGGCGGTTTTGAGGATCTTCACGATGAAACTTGGCAGGCGTATCAGGGATCCGGTCAAACTGAGTTCAAAATAAAAAAAATTGTCTATCTGATAATGATGGGGAGAGTGGGGGGAGGGGAATCCGGAATATTCAGTCAGGCGTAACTTTGGACGGGTGATCGGATTCGAGTGAAATTTAAGGATTGAACAGAGGACATCTGGTGATCTTTTTCGTATCCGGACCGGATCCGGCCACTATGGGGGGGGGAGGAATACGTGACCCGCTTAGAATGGAGAGATCGGGATGGAACTTTCTGGGAAGAACAAACAGATGCTCTAGATAAATCATTTACTGAATTGTATTGGCTACGGGCACCGTGGGGGAGTTGGGGGGGGGTAAATATCGAGAAACGGTTAGAATAGAGGGATCGGAGTGAAACTTGCTGGGAAGAACAAGCATCTGCTCCATGTAAGTCTCTTACACAGTTTGACTGGATCTGGACTCTTGAGGGGGGGGGGGGAGTGGGTTTCCCCGAATTCCGGTTTTTGGGATTTTCACGACGAAATTTGGCAGGCATATCAGACGGACTTGGAATGCAAACAAATCTTCGATATGATAATCTTGGGGGCAGGCCCGTGTCCAGGAATTTATTCCGGGGGGGGTGCCTGCGGGTCGGACAAAAAAGTTCAAAAAAGACATAAATCAGAGGGAAAAGCCCATAAAAATTAGTATTTTTGTATGTTTCGGGGGAGGGGAGGGGGGCCAACACCCTAACCCCCCTGGATACGGCCTTGCTTGGGGGGAGTTGAGGGAAGGGAATCCGGAATATTGAGTCATGCGTAACTTTGGAATGGGTGATCGGATTCAAGTGAAATTTAATAATTGAAAAGAGGACATTTCTCTCTGGTGATCTTTTTCATTTCCGGACCGAATCCGTCAATTATTTGGGGGGGGGGAATACTTGACCCGCTTAAACTGGTGTGATCAGGATCGAACTTCGTGGGAATAACAAACAGATGCTCTGGATTAATCATTTACAGAACCGGATTGGCTCCGGGTATTGTGGTTGAAGTTGGAGGGGGGATTCCGGTGTCTTCCGGGTCCGGTTCTGGGATTCCTCCGGACCCGGGGATTCCGGTGATCGCTAGTTGAGGTACTTCCCGATGTACTAGGACGATGACACTTCGCTGGAATATTAGAGATTCAACAACATTTGCTTAGAAATTGCTACTTCCCAAATCCGATTATTCCTTACAGTACCAATCTTGACCGCACACTAAAAAAATACTTTTAAGCAATATAAGCATTTTCATGATGCCCATCAGCCCATTAGCATTTGTGCCTCAAGGGTTTTGCTTACAAATGAAGTTCCAGCTCCCTCCGCATCTCAACCGCAAAGTCGAAACTTACTTTTGATCAATCAAAAGATCCTAACCCATGCAAGTGCCATATGAGCTTACAGCTCCTGTTTAAAGAAGTTGTTCTAAGAAGTGAATATTACGAAAAGAGCATATTAGTTTATCCTCTATGTATACAGTCTGTACCGTCACAAAAACAAAGAAGTCAATCATGGAACTTAATATTTTTCCACCCGAAAATCGCGAGCGCCACATTAGCATAAAGCTCCGGATTTGAGGAAACACAAATACTTAGGATTGGTTAGGTAGATGGTAGATAGGTTTTTATTTTTAACCAAAAACATTGAAAATAAAATAAAATAACACTACTAATATCCCATTGCAGCAAAAAGAAAGTCCTAAGGACTTGTGCTGCAATTTATTAATACTACTTGTATCTAATAAATAAATAACTAAACATAACAACTTATTATCCACCTAGCCTACGACTTAAATAACAAACAATTAAACGTGAACACTACACGCAACAAGAATCCTTAATATTTACTCATTACCAGTTTCAGCCCCACCCGAACAACTGTGAAAAAAAAGAAACAAAAAAAAAAGAAACAAAAGACCACTTACCATTCAACTCGTATTAATTAAGTGGAAAGTTTTCAGTTTCTTTTTAAATCCGTATAAAGTGGCAGACTCCCTGATGCTAGACGGCAGATTATTCCAAACAGAAGGTTAAACATCAAATACTACATTAAAAAACAAACTACTAATAAAACAAAACAAAAAGGTGCTTCAATCTGGGGACAATGGATCTGGATAAAAAACGCAAGCAAAGTTCACTTATCCCTAACACGAGTAGAACTGCTGCAAATCGGTAAACCGATGGGTGACACATTTCTGACTACATCCTCGAGTTGATTATTTTCTAGATTACGACCAAATACTAACAAGGGTAAATATCAGAATAATAACAATAAGAAAAATAATAAAAGAACAAAACAAAAACAGGCGCGTCAACCTGGTGAGAATCCACTATATCCGTAAATAAGCATGGAGCTAAATAGGCAAAATGGGCTCTAACACTTTCGTAGAATGACTGCACTACTGGTGACACATTTCTGGCTACATTTCTGCGACGGTGCGCTATTTTTTTTTTCCTTCCAAGCTGGTAATGACGAGAGTAAGTAGCCATGCCTTCAAGTTTATACAGTATTAACATTGTATTCAGTGTAAAGACGATCGAGAAAATCCACTAATGAAAACAAATGCTGTATTAATTTAGTCAAATCGCTTTGTTTCTCGCAGATTCTTATGGATTGTCAAGGGTAGATTTGGTCTCCACTGGAAAGCTAGGGAGTTCAGCTGCCCCCCCCCCCCCCCCAATGACGCCCCTGTGTGATACCTTTTCGTTAGTTACCTTATTTTGCACTCCGGATTGAACAAGGTCCAGGACTGACCTGAGCCTCGTTTTTGTTGCATGCTGCAGGTCCACTTCTCGGCCGATTCCGGGCTGATTGTTTCTCCATCAGTTTTTGCACTGCAGTGCTTACGAGGTAGACAGCAGCGCTTCTCGAGAATCACGGACATGCTCACCGACCGAGTCCGTGCTTCCCTGCAAGGTGCTGCAGCGCTGCCGCTTCAACCAAGAAGAAAGTGAATCCAAAAACGCATACTCTGCAAAAGCAAGAAGGTGCTGCAGAAGCGATGCCGCAGCGCTATTGCAACTAAAACGAGGCTCCAGTTTTTTATTGGTTTCTGGTTGGAATGGTCTTCATGACTTGTTCGCTTTCATTGTGAATTCTTCAGCGTCCTTCAACAGGACTTATAATCTCATTGGTGTCTGAATGGCCTTCTCTGAGACTCCTTGTCCAGACCATATTTGAACTATTTGAGCGATCGTTCTTACTCTTTGCCTGTTCCAACTATTCTACTACACTCACTTTTGAGGGTAGATAGAAATAAGGCATTTGGTTCACGAAAGTTCACCCAAGGCCGTTTTCTTTGTCATCAGTTTTCATTTCAGAGGCTGGCGCTCGGAGCACCATCCACCCTTTTATTTCATTTCATTTGTTGTCGTACTGTACACAGATAATACACATATTTAGTAAGATACAAAATCCCATATCTTGTTTGGGGATCCGCTAAATATATACTACATTACACATAAAGGCATTATGCAGTATCACGTAGAATCAAGAACAAATAAGCACAAGACCCCTCCGTCTCCCTATCTCTGTTCTGCGATGCGAGTCAAATAGATTCCCGATACCCTGCCTGATGCAAACGAGCGGAGGATAAGAACTACGCTGAACATCACGGTTTGTTACCTCTACAAACACCTATGTCACAGTAGAGCCCCGTAGAAGAAATGTCGAACCATTGTGACGTCTCATGTGACGCACTGCAGAGCGGGCTATGCACGCCTGCTGCAATCTTTCCCTCTGAGATGCGCAGCGGAAAAGAGGGAAGTAGACGGGCAGCAACTCAAAGCTTAGCAATTGCCTCTAGTTCTGCTCAGTTTTGTTGGGGACCAAAGACAGAGGTTCTATTGGCTTATTTGTTCAACTTGGATCAACTAAATAGATTACACATACTCAGATTATATCGTAATCACGCAGAATACTTCAAGTATAGATTAACTGCATTTATAAATATTCACGGTAAAAAATGAGCAATATACGCAAAATACATACAAAAAATTACTTATTCAAATTTGGTGAAAAACGGCTGGACGCAGGGCGCTCATTCCTCGTATTCACAGGTGGCATTATTCAAAGGAAACCCTTGAAACTAAGCAGTGGGAGAAGACTGCCGAGAAACAATGCCAGTGAATCTCCCTTATCAATAACCATTCACCGATACAGGCTTGTTACCAGTAAATGATTATCGATTATCCATTGTCTTTGTCGGCATTTTGTTCCCATTTGATCAAGCAAGAGTCGACGACATGGCTTAAAATAAATATCGTTTCAGATCAATCAAGATATCCTTCAACGGAGACATCCGCCTCAATAATTTCCGTCCCTGCCTCCTCGTACAGTCATCCAACGCTGACTCAAGTTGGAGAGAAGTTGTCTCAAGCTCGCCGACGGAAGTCTCGAACAGCGAAGAAGTGCTACTGCAGTGCAAAGAAAGTCAGTGTGGCGCAAAATGGTGGCACACTATGCAGCTGCCCCAAGCTGGTTGCTGACAAGGTGCTAAGAACCAGTGTGCCCTGTATGGAGGTACGGTCTGCAAATCTTCGTTTTATGCCCTGGACAGACGTACAGGGTCGGATACTGGCAGACTGGAATTCCTACCCAGATTTTCGGCCAAATCATCAGTCCTTAACAAAAAAGTTGAGATTTTTTCAACTTGACGATCAAATTGCAGAAAGTCTGGGCGAGAAATCCTGATTGTGTGTCCGTAGGCAACCTCGCTCATGTATACGAGTCTTTTAAAATTTCGCTGTTTTTCTTGGTGAAAATAAGTAGAGATACTATTCCGGATATGGCAGATACAGAAATGGGCGAATCCAATCATGAAAGGATTCGAATCCGAATCCAAGGCTAAGTACGAATCCGATTCTGAATCCAAATCCACCATTCCATGCTGAGGATTCGAATCCGGAATCGAATCTGGACTCGAATCCGACCTTAACAGAAATCAATAATGTAAATAGGTTATAGTTTAAAAGTCAGACGTGACAAAACTCACTTGATATCTAAAGTAATCAAATAACTTGATAGATTGCTGAGGATGGTTGGTGGTGGAGTCCAAAAAGTTTATTTGCCCAAGCCTACTGTGTAAAAATAGGCAAAACTGGAACTGGATTGGTAAGGAACTGGCGGATTCGTAAGGTTTGGAGTCAGAATCCGATTCCAGCCTGACAAGCAGAAGGTTCGAATCCGGATTCGAATCCGGTCAGCAGGGCGAATCCTTGGTTCGAATCCGAATCCGGATTCGCCCGTCTCTGGGAAGATTGCCCTCTTCGCAAATTTTGGGGGTTAGAAAGTCGTAAATAAATCGTGTTGGTGGGGTTTTCAACAGTACCCTTAATGGGAAAGCCTAGTATTTTTTGCATGTCCTTACGTCGCCTAAGGTTGAGCAGAGTTAAGATCGAGAGCGGCGTCCAAGAATCCAGTTTTTGCTATGAAAATAAACAAAGAAAATTAAGCGGTAACAATCTTACGTAATGAATGAATGAACTTATTCCCAATAAAGCCCAAGGGCCATGGCGGGAAACATAACACAATAACAAAAAAAACAAAATATCATACACTCCGAAAACAAACCAAAAATCAACTTCTATAAAATGTTGTACTAAAAGTATGTTATACCATGGAACACGAGCGGTAACGATCTTACCCTTTGCCTAGTTGTGCAAAAAAAAAATAATTACTCAATTAAGTACTCAAAGTGGGTTAGTCCCTGTTGTTCTCCCTCGGCTCAGTAAAAGCATCCATCACACAAAGACAGTTTGTTGGATCAAAAGGTAAATGAACAGAAAAGATAAGCTTTTCAGGAAGGTTAACACCTTTCCTTTCGGCTCAAGGAAAAAAATAAACACTTATCTAACAGAGTTATAGGTAGCCTACACGTTTGTGATGCTAATGATAGTTGGAGAGTGAAGCATTGTTCAAATTAGTGTATTTTTTTGTATTTTTTGTCAGGGGGCAACCTTGTCTAACTCCAAGTTTTGCTTTGAATTCTTCGGCTACTTGACTCCCAATGACAATCACTTGTAGTACTTTCTCATACAATTTTTCGATCCATTTTATGAATTTCGGATCTATGCCATATGTTTCCATTACTATAAAAAGGATGACTCGCTTTATCTTATCAAATGTTTTGCGTATATCGAAGATTGTGATACATAGTCTCGCCTTTTGCTTTTTCTAGAACATCCGAAGTCTTTCGTTTAGCTACTCCTTCATGTTGGTGCTTACTCAATACTTTGGGTAGTACCCTCTTTAACCAGTTTGCTAAGACTTTCGCCAAAATCCGGTAGTCACACGGTGTGATGGTTATAGGTACGAACATCACCGCTTTTTGGTAGGAGTTTCATTGCTCCTGTTGAGTCTAAAGCTATTATTTCTTCATCGTTTAGTATCTGATTAAACATTTTGGCAAATATCTACGAGAAATCCTTCTTGTGTTTCTTGTATAATTCGTAAGGCAAACCGTCAAGTCCAGGAGACTTATTGATTTCAAATTGGTGTAAAGCATTGTCCTAATTGGTGTAATAAGGTGTATTACCGCGTATAAGACTTATTACAGATTCCTCTTTTCCTCGGAGCGCGCTGTAATAAGCCGAATAAGGAGAATAGACTAGCGTTCTATTCTGGCTTATGCAGGGCCAATCAGATCGCTTGGTTGGTTCGCCAGCGGGCCGAGGATAGGCACAGCGCCGTCAGGGTTGCCAAGGAAAACACAACAGTTCTACTTTGTTGGAAGCTAAAGAAACAACTTTTCTTAACAAAAACACGTTTTTGTTCTATTACGACGGCTTTTCGTCAGTTCGAGGATCAATGCTGTCCATCCGTTATTTTAATAGCTTTTTTACAGTATAATTTGTGTTATATTGTACTCGTGTACTTCAAGTAGTACTAAGAACCTTTTCGGATATTTTTAGAGCTCGAAAAATTGTATTACCTTGGCAACACCGGAAGCCGCATTGATAAGAACCTCTTGGGTTGTATTTGAACAGGCGTGTGTGTTAAGACGTAGACATCGCGTATAGCGCTATTCACCTTATTACATCTATTAGGACAATGCTTAACAAGCTGCATAATATAGTTGTGGGTTGTCGGCGAATATTCCCAATCGGAATGTTCCCTGGCGAAACGTCCCAGCGATACATTCCCGTGACATGACGTCCCCGTGGCGAAACGTCTTCATGACAAAAAACGTGGCTAAGCGTACCCATCCGAATCTTCCCCATGGCGAAATGACCCGGCTAAAATGGGCCAATAACCAAAATCCGATTTTTTGTGTGTGTGTTTTTTTTAGGGGGGGGGGGGGGGGTATCAAGACTGACATCAGACGCTGGATTCTTGCAAAGAGGATTAATTTAAAACCAGACCATACTTATAACAGATTAAAGTCGCCTAGGTAAGGTTCGTTCGAGGTAACAGGAGAAATTTTACAGAACAATGCGATATTCACTAAGCAAGATCTTGGACTTCCCATGCCATTTGTATGCACCATAACGGCACTTCGCTGTCTGACGTTTTTGAGCCAGATCGGGCTTCCGCTTGTTTCCTCCGAGGAAATCTTTACTCTTAAAAGATACCGGTTGAGCATGTTGCTTGAAACGACCTAAAACTAGCCTACTACTGATCAGTTATGCATCCTCGACAACCAACGCCACGGGATGTTTTGTCATGGGGACATTTTTTCGCATGGGATGTTTTGCCATGGGGACGTTTTGTCAGAGGGACGTTTCGCCACGGTGAGTGCTTCGCTGGAGACCTTTTTTCATTGGGACATTTCGTCGGCAACCCATAGTTATACACGTCAGCTTCGGACGTGATTAAGAAAATCGTAAATCCATCCTCTTTCCTTTTAAAGCCTAGCTTCACCTTCCAGATTTTTCGTCCGCATTCCAGACAGCCGTTTTCGTGGAGACAGATCTGGAAGGTAGAGCCAGGCCAAACTTGTCCGGGGTATTAGAAACCCCAACTTCCGGATGTCTGGAAGGTGCCGTAGAGGCAACCCGTTCGAGAGACACTACAAATATGCAAATGGGGGAAGAAAAGGGAAAGGGACTGACAGTTGTAACTGCGATGCAAGAGATATTTGAAATGGAAAGCGGACATCTAGGAAATGTCGAACAACAGCAAATTTAGCTGTCATCGTTATCATGAAAATCTGTATGGGTTAAAGCGAGGCTTCACCTTCCAGATTTTTCTTCCGGATTCCAGACAGCCGTTTTCGTCGAGACGGATCTGGAAGGTGAAGCCAGGCCAAAACGTCTGGAAGTCCGGGGTGTTGGACACCTCAGATTCCGGATGTCTGGGAGATACCATAGAGGCAATCCATTCGAGAGACAGAACAAATATGCAAATGTAGGAAGGAAAGGGAACGTGATTGACAGTTGTGACTGGGATGCAAGAGATATTTGAAATGGAAAGTGGACATCTAGGAAATGTCGAACAACAGCAAATTTAGCTGTCATCATTATCATGAAAGTCTGTAAGGGTTGGCTTGACTATGCGGAAGCCCCGGACGTCTGGGAATCTGGAAGGTGAAGCCTGGATTTTATGCAGCTCTTGCAAAATGGCCGCCTGTTTGGGTTGCTCTATCTTGTATAGTTAGACAAGGAAGGTGACGTGGAAATGGTGGGTCGCTCTGAACTGGAATATCGATATTATTACCATTTACACACACACATATATATGTATATATTTAATTTATGATCCACAGAATGCGCAAGGCGACAGTGGAGTAAAAGGATTGAAGTAAAAACAACACAATTAAAAACGATATAATGCACGGCAATATAGACTGAAAAAGCCTAAGAAAACAGAAAAACAGCATTGCTCTGAAACTCGAAGAAACAAAGTAGATAGTTAGACTGTTGTTTGAAAGTGGAAGAAATATTGTCTACACCAATCTCCAAAAAGGGACAGCGAGCTAAACCTAAAACAAATGAAGTATGGCGAGTACGACAGGGAGTAGTGTTTCGAAAGGAAACAAGCAATGTAGATACACTTTTGCTAAAATAGTATGAATGAAATGAAATGCATTTATTCCGCCAAAATGACGAGACAAGAAAAAGGTTAAAGGTTAAAGCATTTACAAACAAAACAACAGATCTACAAATTTACAAATAAACGTTAATAAGTACGAAATACCAAAGAAGTATTTTTTTTTTTTTTTTTTGTATCAAACAGAGCAACAGCTTACAAAGTTCTAGGCCCGGCTCAAATGGTGGCGAAGATGACTGTAACTAGCATTTATTTTGTCTTGCTTTTTAGAGCTCACCTGGATCGGATCCTTCGTATATTTTTTTTTTAAAGTTTATGGTTTTATTTGAGAATTGAGTGATTACCATTTTCTGTTTTCAGCCTGGTATAATGCTCGATTCGTCCAAAGCTGAGAAGTTTTGTACCCCGGACAACAACTTCGGTGGGGTTCGTGTGACGTCACCACGCTTTGGCCCAAAGAGGCGACACTCTGTGTCCAATGGAGGTAAGTTATTCCCCCCCCTCCCGCCATCTTAACCGACACGGAAGGAAGTAGACGCGCTGGTCATAGACACATTTTTGAACGGTTTGTCGACCCACCTTGTGGAGCAGGAGCGAAAGTAGCCTTCTTCCACCAATTCTAGGATGATTAAGTTAGAATATTATATCTGTCTGGCTGGGTGTTTCTCTATCTCTCAGTCTGTGTAAGTACATGTTACTCGGATGCATTGATGAATCAGTAGATAGAAAGGAAATTCATGTGAGGAATTAACTATCGTAGTTAAAACAAAGAAATTTGAGATAATTGTCAGTAGCCTACCCTGTCAAAATAAAACTACTTAATCAATATCTGTAAAAGGGTTATAAGACGAACACATGAAAACTAAAGAAAGAATGAAGAACTCCCCCGTTACCAAAAACCCCCGAACTTGCATCCCCACCCCCATTTTCAAATAGTAAGCAAGAATTTTCAGAATCATCTGAACTTGACATGTTTTAATATTTGCTCTCTGTAATCTTGGTCTTAACTCGTGTCGAAATCTGATAATACACCCCACATCCCACCAACACCTCCGTAAGGAAAAAATCTCGAAAGAGTAAACATTTTTTAAGAAGAAGGTTGTCCACAAAGGGTAGTTCATATTAAGCAAAATCCTCTGGCTCGAGGTGTTAGTTTTGAATGCGATAAGCACAGTGATAAATATGGTGAGTGTTAATTGAAGGTGAAGGCTGGGGGGAATACAATAATTGCTGGAGGGAAAGAACGCACCCGTTCACCTGGTGCTGTTGACGGTGAGGTGTCAAAAGCAAAAGTGCAGATCCAAAGCGGTGTCAACCAGTGTAACCTCCCTCCCCCTCCCCCCCAAAAAAAACAAATCCTTTCCCTTCCTAGTGAAGAAGCTGCAGTTAAGATGCCATCCAGACGTGCTGAGAGAAGGGCCATCAGACGCTGTAAATTGTCAGTCAATCCCTACCCCCTTGTCTTATTTCCCGTCCCATTACGGTTATTTCCAAATAATAGTTGCGTTTTTGATCGAAGTTTGAAGTTACCTTCAACCTCAAAGGTCTCTGCTTAAATACCGTTTTTGGTCGCCGGTCACAGTACCTTCGTCCTTCAGACTCTGACCGTCGAACTTCGTGCGCTAGCAAGTTCGAAGTTTGCTTGAATCGTCGAAGAAACGTCGACCTGGCAAGGATCGCCGGAGTCGTAAAAACACTAATTAAGCAAACGGTGAACTTCGACGGCGTTCAAAAACGGAAATTAAGCAACCGGCTAAGCGAACTGCCGAACCTTCGATCAAAAACGCAACTAACACTAAGAGCTCCAAAGATGGTCAGTTTTTACCGAGCGACAGTTGCCTTATCGGTATTAATCTCATTCGTATAGTGTTTCCGACAGAGCACAGCCAGAGATGGGTGAATCCCATCATGAAAGGGTTCGAGTCCGAATCCAGGGCTGGGTACGAATCCGATTCGAAATCAAAATACACCATTTCACTCTGAGGATTTGAATCCGGCAACGAATCCGGATTCGGATCCGAGTTTAAGAAAATCAAATCATGTATATAGTTTATAGCTTAAAAATCAGAGGTGACACAAAATCATTGGTTTCTAATAGTCAAGGCGTCAAATTCTGTATTAAGTAATTAAGTAAGTAATTTACTTATGACCTGCCATTTGAAAAGCGGAGACAAAACAAAAGAATTCAATAAAACACAACAAAACAGCATATACAATTTTTCATTCATTGGACAGAAAAGAATGTAGAGTGACGTGTGCTGGCTGGACCCAGATGTCCATGATTTTGCACCCACACATGACGAAAGGCATAAAACTGCTGAGGACGAAAAGGAAAAGGAATACTGTATGGTGCTTTTCCACCGTTGCGCAGTTTCCGAGACATAGGCTACACCAAATTTAGCATATATTCTCCTAGAATGATTCCAGATTTTTTTGGTACGACTTTTGCTAGTTACGATTGAGCTAAATAATTATGTGAGAATGGAAGTTGTTAGTTCCGTCTTCATATACAATATTTAACTATCGCGTGACGTGGGAATGTGAGTTCTGTAGACATTTTTGACTCAAGTGAGATCACTGTTCCTGTAGTCCGTTACTAACTCGCGATTGTAGGGGTTTGCAAACTACATTCACCAGCCCCTAGATAACTCAGTTTATTAGAGCGCTGGTACTTGTAGCCAAAGTTGCGAAATACCGCTTGAGAAGCATTTTATTTTACAGTTCACTATTGTGTCTGTATGTATAAAGAATAATAATTCACTTTAACCCAGAAATCGTACAAGACGAAGGTAGTGGGGTACAAAAGAAAATAGGAAAACATAATAAGGGAAATCACAACACATACAAACACAATATACTCAAGAGTCATACAGACGAATAAGCCCCCCCCCCCCGCCGTTTCGGACAGTTTTCTGCGGAGCAAAGCCAATTTCTTAGTAATATCCGGTAGTAAGTACCTACTTACTAATAACTTTAGAATATTTTTCCAAGGAGGGATAGGCCTTGCCAAGGAAAGAAAAAAATTTACAAAAAAGAAAGTAAGAGAATCGATTAGCTTTAATCTCCTTCGTCTTTAAAACAGTTCTTAGTTGTCTGTGGAGTTTTTGTAAGTCGTTACAATCAAACTGAACAAGAACTGAGTTAATGAAAGAAAAGTAAAAAAAAAGAGAGAGAAAAGACAATTAGCGATCAGTATCAACAAGACCAAAGGTTTCGATGGGATCCCAAAAATTCAATATCTGATCCAGACAACTGGATCTTGTATTAGCCAGATTCAGTCTTCGCCAGACTCCTTGAACATTTTTACAATTAAAATTCAGAAACAGAATTAAGGCCAAATAGCTAATCACCTGAGAAAACCAAGTTCAGATTTGGATTCAGCATGTGTGCTTACCCCTATAAGTCATATCTGTTTTGACGAAAACTTCCTGCCACTTCTGCCAATTTCCCGGTACCGGCCGAAATCAGGGTATCTTCTTTCCCCAGTAATGAACATCTAATCAACTTCAAATAAAAATTTAGCTTATAACAAATTTTCCGATTCCAGCCGGATTCCGGTCGAACTATATGTCCGGGTAAAATATGATTGTCATACAGGGACTCAGCATCTCTTCTTACCCCTAAATCGCTTATCTATTCAACTAGAAATAAAACTTTGACTTCCAACAGATTTCCAGTTTTGGCCGGATTCCGGACGAACTACATGTCCGGGTAGAAAATTGTTTTCACATAAGTGTTCAGCATGTCTTCTTGCCCTAAATCGAACATCTAATCAACTCCAAATAAAACTTTTAATTTTGACAAACTTTCCGGTTTTGGCCGGATTCCGGGCGAACTACTTGTCCGATGACAAAATAGTTTTCACCATCGTGCTCAGCATGTCTTCTTACCCCATAATCGACTATCACATTAGCTGTTTCAAAATATTTTGTTTGTCCCTTAATTTGAATCCCCTCCCCCACCCCTAAACGTAGAGCTACAAAGCCCATCTACGAACTTGACTGGTCCGACGACCCAGCGAACCCTCACACCAAGTTTCATCAAAATTTCTCGTTCCCTTCGAGAGTTATCGTGCTTACAGACGGACGGACAGACGGACGGACGGACAGACGGACAACTTTTGCGATGTCATAGGTATCCCTCCACTTACGTTTTGGGATCCCAAAAACTACTATAGGAAAACGCAAAAGGCGCGTCATACATTGGGCACACAGAAGTGGTAACCATGTGTGTGCAGCCGTTCCAAGAACTTTCTGAACGAGATTGTCTGCTGCCTCGTTAGGTAGACTGAATTTTCTAACTAGATACCTATTGCGTGTCCACGGTTGCACTTTTAGTAAGTACCTTAAATTACGAAAATAAAGCGACCGGACTCGAGACTGCTCGGTAGTCGTGACTAATTTCCAGAATTGATCCGGTTATAGGACGTTGGGTAGCGACACAGTGTTGTGGATAAATTTGACCTTGTTTGTCAGGATTGAAGCATCCTTCAAGCAATCCTTCAGGACTCGGAAGTTTCTTCTCCGCGTTTTGTTAGTGATTAAGCTAAGCCCCCCTCCTCGCAAAGGTATTATTATGAATGCATGAAACTTAATACCCATTTCTAGGACAAAAGTCACAAACGCAGTATGGAAAAAAAGCAAGAAAGGTAAGAACACACAAATGTAACACATAGATTTTGAGACTCTTATTTACACAATTTTTTCTAGATCAATTCGAAGACCGAGTCTCCAGTCTTCTCCTTCGAGTGGCGAGTGCCATCGAGCGGAGTGAAGCGAGAATGACGCAACTGGACTCCCATGACGCCGTTCAGCTCGAATGGAAAAAGGTGGCGCTGGTGTGCGACCGTTCTTTGTTAATTGTGTTCTTCCTCATTACGGCAATAGCAACATGTATGATATTGTTCTCGTCACCGTATGGCCCGTAAAAGAACTGTATTTAATAAATCATCATAACGTTCTTTTTACCAGTAGGTAAACCGAAATTTTCTTGAAACCTTCGGGGGGGGGAGGGGTTGACCGCTTGCAGGGCAGCAAGAGATTCATATTCGCTCCGTCACATAAGCTATACTAGAAGGGAATATTTCAAGCACACCAAGGTCCGAAAAATGGTTCAAGGTCCAAGGACGAAAAATGGTGATTTTTTGTATCGAATGGCCGCCAAATTTGTTGGGGGGGGGGGTACTTCCTCTTCTCCCTCCCCCCCCCCCCCCCCCCCCTAGTCGTCTGTTTTATCCTGGCAGTGTCTTATCCTGGTTATATTCAAGAATTTTTTCGGTAGATGACAACGACGAAAAATTCTGTGTTACGAATACTACCAAGTCTTTAGATGCCCAACCTCGTCATTAATCCTAATAAGGATGCGAGTCGAAATCCTCATTGGCGGTTAATTCCCAGTGTCAAAAAATACTGATGGCATTAGAACCCCGCAACGGCTTTGGAGACCCGAGAAGCTCAAATTTATGAAAAACCCAATCCGATCCAACTAAAATCTTGATCATTCACCAGTCCAACAAAGGTAGCAAAAATCTGTGGATGTTGGGACATGGCAAGAGTTAATATAAGCTTGGATGACCAGTAGGGTTACACGACATTATTGTTCTGAACTGATAATATTCTTAGTATGAATTTTTTTTCTCTCGGTGACATGGGGACAGCCATTTGCTAGCTCTTGGTACACTTTTAGCCTACCAATAACAATAACATGTCTAGCATTACGTCATTTATATAACTTATCATTTCTTATCTTAGAGGTTTAAGAAAGCAAGGCTTAGAGGCAATTCTGTCGATGCATTCACTACCAAACAATGTACTACTCACTACTTCACTTGTGGGAAGACTAAATATTCGCCTGGCGTCGAAAAGTCTTTTGTTTGCCCTACTTGTCGGCCGAAAGATCTTACTGTAGCGACAAATTCACCAAAGGCCGGAACAGAAAGCAGTGGCTAGTCCAAAAACAAGTGCGACTAAGAATTCTACGACCTCAGCAATGAAGCCGACGAAAATCTCTGATGTTAAGAACCACCTGTCGCCAGCTCAGCCCCTGACGTAGCACCAGGGACGGCGACGACAAGGCTCAGAGAACATGCAAAACGTGACGAAAGAGAAGCGGCTATAGTAATCCTTCCTGACAGGGGCGGATCCAGCCTTCCGTTCTAGGGGGGGGCAATTCTTACCGAAAAGAGTGGGGGTAGTGTCCTTTTTGTCGGCCACAAGGCTGATTTTTTTCGCATTTTAAGCGTCCCTGTCGGTCTCTTATTTAACGAAAATGTGGTTTTCATATATTACAATAATGGTAAAAACTGTACTTGATCAACTGACAACTGTTTACAAGAAAAATTCAAGCTCCTGGCTCCACTTGTAAAAAGATTTTAGAGTCTAGTTACAGTAGTTAGAACATGCGTTAATGCAGACTCCCGTAAGTGCAATAAAACAAAACAAAAAATTACAGCCCGTCTAGGGGGGGCGATCGCCCCCCTCGCCCCCCCCTCTCTGGATTCGCCCCTGCTTCCTTACGACGATCCACACGCGAACATTGTCCCTGACATAGCATCAGGAAAGACGGTGGATCTGAATGACCAGACCCAAACTGATGAATCCGGTCCAGTGTGTAGCTCTTGCAATAAGCTAACCAAAGGAGCCCTAAGGTTCGAGTGCCGGCAATGGTTGAGGAATGGAACATGAGGGGTTACCCACTCCCCAGCACCTGCTGTACAGTCTTTCCCGGCACCTGCTGGCATCGGCCAAAACCACCGGTGCCAACCCCGTGTCGGCGAGAAACGAAGCGATCCATCTTTCAAACTCTTCTAAACATGATGATTTTGATGTTCTAAAAGATGGCAACCGGTACCGGCTGGTCTAGGCTGGTGCCGGCACCGGGTTTTTGCTATACACTAAAGTCGAGAGTGGGCAACCCCTCGCGATCACAGTGACCGCGACTTGAAATACCCACCACTCACAATGTCCAAGGCTCAAGATGACCACGGTTCAAAATGCCCATGTCTCAAAAGGCCCATTGCTGAAAGTTCCCACGGTTAAGAATGCCCACGATTGTATTACAATTCGAAAACAAGCTAACGTTACCCATACGAACAGAACACTTATTAACCGGAGTTACGCCTTTAAGAAATAATCTGACTGCTCCTGCAGCTCCCTAAACTAAGTGGTGCGCCTGGGGCGGAGGCCCCGCGCACGGAGTTACTTTCTACTTTAATGTGTCCACTTTAGTCTGTCCACTTTAGCCTGTCTACCTTAGTCTTTCCACTTTATTTTGGCCACTAGAGTCTGTTCCCTTTAGTCTTTCCACTTTATTCTGTCAACTATCGTTTCGTAAGGGAGCGAGGGATAATAAAAAAAGCAGAATCCTACCAAGTTCGAAAAAAATACCTCTCTATACCATATCGATTTGGTTCTCCGAGCTTAAAGTCTTTGATTCATGTGGTCCGGGAAGGTGGAAGACACCATCGCTTTTCGATGGGTCGGATTTTTACGAGCACACTGTTACTTTTGTTTTCCCCAAATCCTCATGGTAGCCAAAGTTATCCACAAATTACTTGAACACAATTCGCTCCTGAACGCCATTGCTAATTAACTCTTCATTGATCTCCTGTCTCTAGTCAAACGATTACTAGAACCTTCGAGTGGCGTGCAAGAGGATTAAAACAACTAAGTATATCACCCTGTGGACATTTAGATTGTCGGAAGAAGGAATCATCTGCCAGTTTGACATTTTTTGGTCTCGGAAGCTGAATATTATTTAGCTCAATTGCAGAATCTTCAAGAAATCAATAAAACGAATTTAGTATAATTACGGGGTTTGTTTAATGTGATCTAGTTTACATCCTTAATCCTTTGGACTTACTGCAATTAACAAGAAAAATCAGAAAACACAATACTTAAAGAAATCGATAATGTAAATAACTAGTTTAATTTTTCTACACATTTTCCATATGCCTGCTACAATAAAAACATTTTGTTAAATCCAAAGTCAAACTATGATTCCGTCCTCCCCATATCGGGCGCTTCCGATCCGCGCCGCTAGATGACTCGGATCGAGTCGTGGCTTCATCTTGGGTCTTGGGGGGGGGGGGGGGGGGGTCTAGACGTTGCAGTTGCTAGGATGCTTATGATATAACTCAATTAAAGTTTAACCGAAAGGGCTTGTATACGACAGCATATTTACCCATCACTCATTCGCTTAAATAGACTTGAAGCCTCGATGAAAGTGCTTCGGCTACTTTGTTGCTCCGCTAGTCAAATGATCTTTCAATGAGCTTTTCCTTTAGAATTTGTGGCACCTCTATGTGCTTGTACCTCTGTGCTTGAAAAGTTTGTCAACTGCAACGGTAAATGATTATCGGAAAACAAATATTCTAAAGTTCACACGCAAAAGCGGGCTTTCTTCCGAAGTCACGTCACAATCTTGAATTAAACGTTTCCTGCCTTTTGTTTCGTTAACTTAAGGATTCTCGTTACTTTCAAGAATAGGCGGACCCCAAACACTGCTCTGGGAAGCAAAGAGAGCGTAAAAAACGTCTGCGAATGGGAGGTATTTTGCTCATATGAAGTGGTTTGGAAGAAACTAGCCTATGTAACCTAGCCTGGTGCTGAGAATCCCATGAGAAATAACTTTTTGCTCAGGTTTATTTTCTGAGACATAAGGTTATCTTTGCAGAGACCTTTAAGACGAGACACTTTCGGTGAAGTCAATTGTCTTGGAGAAGAATCTGTCAGGTTGCTCATGGATGCATGGAATTTATTAGAAACCGATTACAACGTATGTATTCACAGAATGTGTCAAAATGAGCGTATTTCGAGAGGAAAAAAACTCAGGAGAAGTAAACTCAACACTATCAGATACTGTAAACAACTATGCGATACACCTTTTGATACTGAAAGGGATATCTGACTTCAACCTTTTTGTCTGTTGGCGAAAACTCGTTCTCCTTTAAAAGTACGAGGTTAGTACACTCGTACAGGAAAATGGAACACTGTTTTAAGTGCGCTGAGAAAGTATCAACAAGATCGAGTCTTAGGACGCCACTATCTTGGTTGGCAGAAAACTTGTTGTTCTTGAGCCTCAAGAAAGAAGCATGGCCGTCTTGTTTTGGATAAAACTCCAGATCATAAACCTGATTTCCTTTTTTAAAGACAGACATTTCTCCCGAATAAGGATCAAGCAGCTTGTGGAGCTCGATTGTCGTCGAATGCGATGGTGTTGGTAGTTTCAAATCAAGGTCTGAACCGAAGTCGAAAAAAGTATAATCAAAATATGATGATAGAAATCGGCCCCCAGCGTGAATCACCAATGTTGCACCCTCCAGTTGTGTGTAGCCTTTTCTACCAACCGCAAGGCCACCCTCGTCCGATGAACGGATGAAATCAGTCTCGACTTTGTTTCCACTGACCTGTAGAACGCGTCGTTCAGAGCTGGAGATCGAAAACTGCGCGACAAGACTCACACGGTACTCCTTGTTCTTAGCTATAATGCTAGAGACTAGAGGGTTGTTCAGTGACTTCTCAGGTGAAATCTTTTGAGGCAAAATTTTACTGTGGCAGTACTTGTCATTCTTAGCTACCCTTTTACTGACAGCCACATAGGCTTCCAGTAGCTTTTGAGACAAAACCTTGTGACAAGACTCCTCTTCCTCACATGTTTCAAACACAAGTCTTAAAGACTTTTCACTTAGTCTCTGCAGCTCCAGACGTTGAACCAGCCCGAGCAAAATGTCCGATTTTTTCTTGGTTTTGTACCACATCAAAATTTTCAACAAGAAGTCGTCGTCCTCTTCCTTGCACTTTCCTATGATTTCACTCATTTCCATATCTTCGATTTCATCTGTCCTTGGAACGCAGACAAACCTTTCGACAAGAAAGTCCATCGCTTTATCTCTCAAGAACTTGGAGCTGAGTTTTCGAGCAACAACCACTACATCAACGACGTTCTCAATGTCCAGATTGTTTGCAATGTGTTGGCCCATCGAGTCAAAGAGCTTGATCAAGCCGTAACGGTCTGCAACCGATAGAAGGTCGAATGGTGTTACTTCTCCGACTGTGACTCTCCCATTGTAGATGTAATTGAGGATTTCTTCGACGATCTCACGGCTTTCTTTTAACTATATTCGGCTTTATCTTGCCTCTTTGTAAGAGCTTTGCAACATCTGTCGGAAGTACTGAGATCGTGCTGCCAGCACGCCTTTGTGAGCTTTAAACTCCGCACCATCTTCCGAGAAAATAAGTGTATCGCAGAACTCTCCTGAGAGTCTTTGTTCATTGAGATCAGACATGGCATTCATGCCACGAAGGCCGTCGACTTCGATGTCCATTTTATGCTTGCCACCTAGAAAGTAAAATGGTGATATTGCTTTATGAATGATTTATAATCCTTGCAATATACGAGGTGGAGTGGAAGCCAGATGGTAGAAGAAAGCGAGGTTATCCCAAGAACACGTTGAGCTGAACATATGACCAAGATCTGACGACATCTGGTACGTAGTACCAGAATGGGAAGACGTCAGCGCTGCGGAATCAATGCGGGACGAATGGAGAGGCTTTGCCGACGCCCTATGCGCCACCGATGGCTCTGGAGGAACTAAGGTCTAAGGTAAGCAATATAGGGCTAGGTAATTAAGTAGGTGCTTCAACAGATTGTGTTTAATTAAATGTCATCACTGAAGCAGAAGAGCTTCGCGTTACAAAAGGCTGCGTACGGACTGTCAACTCGTCTCCGAAACACGAATAAAGATTTTGAAGGGGAGTAGGTAAGTATGTGTCGGAAAAAGAGGCACAACAATAAAAAGAGATCAGCAGGTTGTAGAAGTAGCCAAGTAAGGGATAGTTCGTTTCTCCGGAGCAAAATAGAAGGCACGTTAGAACATTGTTCCCAGCCCTCACTTAAGCCCTAATAGTGCCTTTATAGTTTTCTTGGCTCTTTTTGGTACTACTGCCTCCTACACTATGTCGTGCCGTGCTGTGCCTCTTTTTAGTCGATCCCTTAAGGTTTTAACCTTCTTACTTTTTCAAATCGTACTGGATGTTTACAATCTTAGACGTCAGGCTACTAGAGACCTGCACAAACAGTTCGTCGAGTGTACCGATACTGGGATTATGACATGCCGATCTCGTCAGGAAGGGCTAGAATTTTCAGCAGCATCGACGTGGCTACATTAATTGGAAATACTAAACCAAGAAACAAATTCAAACAAATACTTTAGATTTGCCTTGAACACATGCTTGCAAAGAAAACCACCATCTGATCTCATTTCCAAACTATGAAATCCGTTACCTGAAGCCCCAGTTGCTTTAACCTCTACGAAGCTTGTTTGAATAATAAAAGAATGTGGGCTGGGACGAGGAAATTAAAAAAGGAAATGCAGATACACTTTCTGTCAAGTCTTTCCAACATGACAAGATGATAAAGCAGACCCAGAACGAAGGCAGTTCCAAGGAAATGACGATTTATAGAATGTAAGAAGTGAATTGTGCGAGTCATGTGTTATACCAAGATCCAAATTATGTCAGTGTCTATACGTTAGAATCCAACCTGAATAATTCGATTCACATAGATAGATAGATCGATAGATCAATGTATTTCGACACTCAGACTTCTTCTTAATTCTAAGCTTTTCTCTATATAAACATCCACTCGAGTACGGTGGGGTTAAAATTACTCAAAATTTCACAAAGTGACAAAAGGACACCATTTAAATATGTTTTTCTTAAACGATAAAGCTTTGGGCATCTACTAACCCATACACAAGTAATGAAAGGACAATTAGGTTTGCTGTCTCTTAGAACGCGTAGGCTAGCGCAAGTAGTTAGATTTTGGTTAAAAATAGAAAGTCTCCAAGAAGATAGACTGCTGAAAGTGGCATACTTAGAGGCCCTGGGATAAAAAAAAAGAAGCGTTCTTGGCCTTGGCAATTGAAAAAGATGTTGGACGAAGCCGGACTGTCGTATGCTTGGAATGATGGCCATGGTGATACATAAGATTTGGAAAATTTGATGGCAAAAGTTACTTCAGTACTTCAGGACCAAGACATTCAGTTATGGAATGAGGCAATTCGGAAGTCGGAGTCGCTCACTAATTATCCGAAGTTTAAGAATTTATTTGGATTAGACTTGCTAAAAAAGAAATCCTAAAAACACTGAAAAAGTTAAAGAAATGCTAAAAACACTGAAAAAGTTTCGGGTTCCTAAGGACAAGCTAAAGCTAATGTTTTGCTCTTTCATTCGACCCTTAGTCGCATACACTTGTCCGGTTTGGGCTTCCCCTTCCAGCTCCCTCAAAGTCACCGGATCCGGTCCGGATTATAAGTGGGTCGTCTGAGGCACGAGGTCTTTCCAAAGATCAAATTTCACTAAGATCCGTTCACCCGTTCAGAAGTTAGAAATACCTCAAGACTCCGGATTCCCGCTCCCTCCACCCCCCACCCCCCCATGATGCTTAGATCGAGGAAGTGACTATTTCCATCTTAATCATTTGGTGTCCCTGGTATTCCTGCCAAGATTTATCGTCCTCGCCTATTTCGAAGTGCCCGAACTAGCAAAACCCGGACCGACGGACCTACAGAAAGACAGACGGACGGACAGAAATCGCGATCGCTGTATGGCACTTGGCCGAAGGGCAAGTGCCATACTAATCTTCTCTGTCAACTTATAATGGCTGTGACGTGAATATTCTGAACCGACACCTTTTTGAGCCGTGGGCATTCTGGGTGTTACCCGTTATTTTTGCCTGTGCACTAAGAATCCCAATACGACTATCAACGTCGGATTGGACTTACAGTCCAGTCAAGTCAATAAGCACATCTATATTTCCTCAAGAAAGAGCCTGTTGATAATTATTTCTTATTCTTCTGAATTGCTTGTGATTTATGAAAATAAAAAAGAGGCGTGGTTGGCTATACAAGCTTTCCATAAAAAAAATGCACATAAAATACACTCTCTGCACTTGGGGCTCGTCGTAACTTGGTACGGATTGTATGCGAAGTACCGCCTCCGGAGTATCGAAACCGTAGCAGATTTTGATGCAACGAGAACTTTTCGTCACTGAGGACTTAGCGCAACCGCCACTCAAAGCGGAAAGAAATAGCATCATAATCAAGCATCGTTTGCCTCAGACTGGAATCTATCTAAATTATATTTTCTCCGCAGCTTGTACTTTAATTAATATAAAACTTTATCGGTTAAAGAAAATTTTCAGTATCAAATTAGCAGTTTCGATTTAGTATTTTAAATGTCAGCTTCCGGGATGAGTCCCGAAGCTGTATGAACACTTACTGATCATGACTTTATTACCTTACAAGACGTAAAAAAAATGATTTGGAAATACACCTTTGAAAAACAATTAAGATTGAAAGTAAAAACGGCACGCCTACTTACTCATATTCAGTTATACTCCTTTCCTTATACCAGTTATCTAAGTTTACCTCGAAATCGACGATTCGCCTGTCTCTACACTACAGCGATGCGAGACTGATTCACCTGATTTTACATTTCATTCCCGAGGGTACTGCCTGATCCGATATCGCTTTATTCACTTGACAACGCTTTCGGTGGTTGAACAATTCTCCTTCTGTCAGCAGAAGAACAGCACAAATGCATGTTAAAATGTTAAAAAGTATGATGTTGGAGGAAAAGGGGGATCATGACTATCGCATCGTGAGTTGATGTGAGTAATTAGCATGAATACACCTGTATCTTATTTTCTGTAAAATTTGCAGGCTGTAGCGAACGCTTTCACAAATTACTGATAAAAGTTGCGTTTTTGTTCGACTTCTCACTAGCCTTTTCGACGTCTTTTTACTTTTATTCCTTTTTCGTAAAATGGTCCTAAGCACTGTTTGAAAATTTCCTCTTTTTGTCAAAAAGGCAAACGCCGACTTTCGCCTTTTCCCTCGGCTTTTTGCAAAAAGGCAAACTTGGTAGGTGACCAAGTTACCCTCTCCTTTTAGCTTTTTGCTTCGCTACTTTAGCCAGTTTATCCCAAAATCCAAGAGAAGAGGAATTTGATTTAAAGTGAAAATCAGTATTTCGGGACTGTCTCGGATTTTAAAGATGAAAAATTTAAAGTGCAAGTAAACTAAAAATAGAATGGCATTTGTCAAAATAGTGTTTTCATCCGAGAAAAGTGAAAAGTCCTTCGTAGTAACGGCAACTTGCGAAAACGCGAGAATGTTAAAAAAGGCCTGAAAACGATAAAAAGCCAAAGCTGAAAAGGGAAAGGCAAAAGCCGAACCAAAACGTAAATAAAGATTAAACTCTTAAACGCTCGGTCAATTATTGCTCATTAATTATTGTTTGAACTATCGAAGGATGAAACAAGGCTCGAAACCATTAGGAAAGATGGATTGACAAGTAAGGAGATTCAAAAGACTAACTGTCTAAAATAATAAATTGCTTGGACCTACAGCTTCTTTTCCATATTTGCTTATGCCAAGGTTTGGTTCCAAATAGTTTCCTCTTCGGCAACATGACATCAACGATAAAGCACGGGAAAGACACTAGGGTTTGCAAAAGTTATCGACCGATCCCAGTTTCATGCACCATTATCAAAATCTTTGAATCCGTCATCTTCCTGAAATAACTTGAAAAATGTCCTTTTGGTTCAGTGCAGCTTGGGCTCTGTTCGGGCACCAGTTGTGCACACGCTCAACATTTATTGACGGAAATTAAGATGATTTTATTAATGACCCGTCAAAATGAACACAAGGCACGAAGATGGAGTAAATAATAAGGAAAAAGCGAAAAAGAAAGGAATACACGAAAGAAAATTAACTTACAAGAAACACAGGGGTCATTCCAGCGAAATAAAGCCAGGCAAAAAAAAACGATTTCTCATATTTTGACGAAAATTTCCTTAGAATGATCTATCAGGGTCTAGGACCTTCCCCACATTTTTTCGGCGAAATTTTTTTTTTTAATTTTTTAACATTTTCGGCAAAATATTCCATTGTTGGTGGTCGAAAAGTCAATATTTTTCAAAAATTCGACAAAAATCAGGGAAATTCAACACGACCTTGAAATTTTTTGATCTTCTGACCTACCTTTAAGACTTCAGGTCTCGAGATGTTCAAGTATGTAGGTACTTTTCTTTCCTTTTTACGATAATTTTGGCAAGGTAAGGTAAAAAAAAGTGAGCCTTGGTAGATCCACTCCAGAAGAACCAGCCAGATCGCGAAAATTCTGAAATTCCCCGCGGTAGTAGAGTGAAGAACTAGCTACATTTCTGCACTAGCACTTTTGTGGCTATCGATCCAGAAATGGTCTTAAGTAGCGATGTTAGAAAACAGAAATTCTTGGGGGAATGCATTGTTTTATGACAAAATGAATTAGTCTCTCAACCAAAAAATAAAAATTGAGAAATGAATTTCAGTTATCAGATCTTACTGTTAGACCACAGCCTGCCTGGACCAATTCTTAGCTGTCCTAGGGCCCGAAATCTTCTCTTTGGCCTACTTTCAGAAACTTACTACAATGTATGCTTTCGCTCTTTTCACGTGTAAGTTTGCGCGAGGGTGGTAAATTACTCATATACTTGGTTATCCGCAATTCTGAAACGCTACCCGAGTTCCGTTGTCATTACATTTTTATTATCTGTAGGCTGCAACTATTTAAGTAACTGACATTTTACATTTGCAACTGTGTACAAACAAATGTAGAACACGTTAATATTATGGCGAAGTTACAAGTTTTTCTATTTTCAACCTATCAACATCTGTAATGTACACTGCCCCGGCAGCATTCCGCCTAGCTGAAACTAAGAAACTAGAAACTGAGAAATCAGGGTTAGAGCAGTATTCATTTCTCAATTTTTAGTGGAGTATTTCTTGGAACAGCCCACTATTGCGAGCGCAGTAGCAGCTTTTGGCTTTCGGTTTCAAGTTCATACTTGGTCCACTTGTGGGTATTGGGGTCTAGTTGTGCCTTTTGGGGGTCCCACCCCCCACCCCAACCCGGTTCAGGGGCTAATGGGCCCAGATTTCCCAGTGAATAAGGTTCATAACTTGACCAGAACTGGACATAGGACGATGGAATTCCTTGTACATGTAGATCCTAGGTCGAGTTTTCAGAACGTCGGTTCAAATGACACGGTCACTTATCAGAGGCTATTCCTGTCCGAACTGGTGTTCCCTACTTTTTGAAATCGGCTATATCTTCATGCCTCGATTCTTTAAGTCCCGCTTATTTCACGTAAGGACCATGCATTGAGTTACGCGAACGACTTGCTCTCAGTAGGCCGCAGTGGTTCCGCTCACCAAAATATCATTAAATTATCATCGTAACTTCTCAAAATCGTCAACCTCTCAAAATCTGAATACCTGCATTTCAGCCCTTCGTCAAACGTTTCAAATACTTCCAGTGCATCGATTTCTCTTGGTTCATCCTTCATCAGCTCGACCGATTCTCTACGATGGCGTGGCTAAACCTCCAAATCCACACTGTCAAAACCCCTTCTCTTTAGTTGTCCAGGAAGTATTTCAATCTGTCCGCCCTTTTTATGGGCGCATCGTCCCTAACCGAGGGCGCTACAGTTGAAAAGCCTCAGGAAAATTATTACACTACTTCTGCCCTCCTTTCTGGCGTGATGCATTGAGGCCAATTACTATGACATCAATTTTCAGCAAGGTGTATGAATCATTTGTTGCAACATGGCTGAAAAAACACCTCCTTTCAATGACACCTCCTTTCAAAAAAAGCAATTTGGGAATTTACCAAAAACTTCGACAACGCATTACCTAGTTACCTTGATCGATTTTATTTTGAAAATTTTGGATTCCCCAGGGAAGCGGTTAAATTTGATTGCAATAGATTTTATAAAAGCTTTTGATTTAGTTGATCATAATATTTTATTAACTGAGACAGAAATATATTCTGGATTTCATTCTAAAAATTGTGCGAGGTTTTCTATTCATTCATCTACTAGTGCTATATACTCTGGTGTCCCACAAGGAACCGTGTTGGGACCTCTTTGTTTTTTTATTATGATAAATGATATTCCTGTTAACGCTGATGACAGATGGAAGTACGTGGACGATTGTAGTGGACGGCAACGGAAGCAAAAAATTCAAATATGGTTGTAAAACGGTTTTGACTTTTTCCTTTTTATCGGATGAGTCAAGTTTCCACCCTGAGTTGGATGATGGCCTCCTGTCGGAGGAAATTAATCTCCTTGGAGTAGTTGTTTCTTCTGATCTTTCGTGGGAAAAAAAAAACACTGATAGCATGATTAGGAAAGCTATTGCGTCTATTGTTATGTTAAAAACAATAACTAAACTAAATTAAGGCCAAATAGCTAATCATCTGCGAAAACCATGTTCCGATATGGATTCAGCATGTGCGTTTACCCCTATAAGTAATATCTATTTTAACGAAACCGATTGAAATTTTTACTGCGGTATAAGCAAGATCTGGACCCGACAAGCGATATCTATAGACTCTTGAAATAGTTGATAATTTGTTGTTGATTACGTAGTGTTGTGTATTGTGTAGCTTTTCCTTATTTTTCTACTCCATTTTTTGTGTATTTATACATTATGACGGTTATAAAAATATTAAGTAATTAATTAATCGAAACTTCCTGTCTTACTTCTGTCAGTTTTTCCGGTGAAAAAATGATTGTCATATTCGGATTCAGCATTCTCTTCTTACTCCTAAATCGGACACCTAATCAACTACAGATACAAATTTTTGCATTTTACAAATTTTCTGGTTTGTGCCGGATTCCAGGCGAACTACTTGTCCGGGTAGAAAATAATTTTCACATGAGAGAAATAGGTTTATTTAAAACAACATCGTAGCTGACAGCTAATTTGCGTTGCTTCGCTATACTAAATAACAAACTAACACGAAAAAAAAAGGAAAAAGAAAGAAGAAAATATCACTCGGCTTTGTTTAACAAATCCGTAAAAAAAGGTACAAACGAATTTGCGTGGCGGTTCGTTCGCGAAGCTACTGGAACCAGTTTATTTTGGTGACGCGTACGGTTGTTGGGCGGTGCAGTGGGTGGTAAGATGTCTCGATGCTGGGGTTTGGAGAGAAGAAACTTCCCAAACCTCAGGATAATCTGCTCGTATCTTTGGGCCAACGTGGGGAGATCGAGTTTAGCAAGCGCTTCACCATAAGATAGCTGTCGACCGCCAATAATAATGAACAAAGCCCGCTTTTGCACCGACTCAAGTTCTTGGATGAGGTATACGGTACGTAGTGCTGCAGGTCCCCACAGTGGGCTTGCATATTCAAGAACTGGACGGACGTATGTGAAATAAGCTAGCAAAAGGCACATAAGTGTTCAGCTTGTGTTCTATGTCTTTCTTCTTCATTGGCGCTTGTGATTGCGCAAACGCTCTTTGTTTATACCGGTTTTAGACAAAAATGAGGATTCATGACCCTTCTTCCCAGTCATGACTTCAGTATTCTAGTGTCTACTTTAACGTTTTAGAGTATCTTAACCCTTTCTTTAACTTCAGGATTGGATCTCTTCACGAAAGTTCCAAAATATTCCAACATCAAGAAGCATCTGTTGTATATCAGACGGCAGTCATCTGGGTTGGACAGAAACCCTAGTTCCGCCGAAGAACTTGAGCTTGCGGATCGTTGGACACATACCTACGATGGACAGTCCTTTCTCATTTTAGACACCGTTAATTCAATGACTGAGGGACGTATTTTGGTGTTTTCGTCTGAACGAGCACTGCGGGCTTTGTTTTGCTGCGAAACAGTTTTGGGAGATGGAACCTTCAAATCTTGCCCGGCTATTTTTTCCCAGCTCTACACCATCCATGGTGTAGTTCGAGAAAGTGGCGATCCCAGTGAAATCTCCATGGTTATACCGCTGTTTTTTTGCTTCCTTCCGGACAAACATGAACTGAGCTATGAGCTTGTGTTTGAAGCTCTTTGTTCGTACAGTGGTATTTTGAAAGAAAAGATTTGTTTCAAAACCATGAAGTTTGATTTCGAGCTCTCAGCTATGAACGCTGCAAGAAAGTACTTTGACGGAGTACTAGTGAACGGGTGCAATTTTCACTTCAATCAGTGTTTGTACAGAAAAGTAAAGCTCTTGGCCTTGTATCGCTGTATCGGTCCGAAACTCAGGAAGGGCTAGAGCTGCTAGCCCATGTCAGAAAAGTGGCAGCCCTCGCACACATCCCAGTAGCAGAAGTAGGGGATGCATGGCTTGACATCATGGAACAAGCACCAGAATCATCCGTCCACTTTAACGATTATTTTGCCGAGCAGTGGCTAGAGAATGAGAAATTGCCTCTGAGTGCCTGCAACTGCAGGCACTCAGAGGCAAGACGAGACTTGAGTTGTGTTTTTTCCGGGTGATTTGATGTCCTTTGTTTGATTATGAAAGTACCGTTTCATTCAAAGTACCATACACAGCAAATGAAGACGAGAAGTTCGCTTATATTATAACTCTTTTCAGATGTGCTTTAACACTAGCATATAGGGGCGTCACGTATGGGGGGGGTCGCCCCCCCCCCCCGATGTTGTCATATAATCTGTGTACGGGGGAGACAGAATTAGGTAGCGCGAGCAAGGCCCCGGATGAAAAACCCTCCCGGAAGGCTGCCCCTCCGCCCAGGAATTATAGCAGAACCATACAAGAGAATAGAACCGGCAATTGGTTTTATTTGCAAAAATGAAGCGACGAAATAAAAAGATGAAAAGATACGAAAGAGTAATCATGGCAAGCCACAGAATTTACGCTCAATGAATTTACACCTACTGGCCGACCTTCCCGAAGAACTGACTTCCAAGACGCCCCGCATGAACGGATGTCCCTACGTCCGACAGACCCACGGAATGCCCAGATGACCTGATGCCTTTCGGGCATCAGAGCACGTAGGCACCGGTAACCCCCAGAACGCCGAGACACGCACGCATGGAGGGAGTTGAGAAGCCTATCCCTCTAAAAGGGACCACCCTATCTGATGATACTTGATGTTCCTAAAGGAACCCCCTGATCTAACAATCCCCAACACTCACAAATTACACTGAAATCACAAAAGGTTACCTCTGAACACTATCGCATTATTCAGAAAGACAGGAAAATGAACTAAAAATAAGAATTTAAATAATTTTTACTGACTTAAAAGTTACTGCTTATTTTTACTGTGTACAAGCACTTCGTATGTGAAAAGATGGTTACTTTACCTGCAAACTACATTCTTACAACAGAACTGAACTCTTTGAAAGCCAAGACAATTCTCCCGATGACTCTCATCGCGAAACATACGAAAGCTATTGTTATTGTTGGTCATAGGCAACTTCGGCCTATGTGTGTTTACAGCTATATTTTCAAGAAGGCCTTGGCTATACCTAGCCTATGTGTTTACAGTTTATAGTTTTAAGAAAACCTTAGAATAAGTCTTTAATCGAAGATTACAGTCAACCAGCCGGTAAAAAATGGCAGAATCGGCACGAAGCGATTCGATTTTTCTCAAAAACAGTCGATTTTTGGGATCCCAAAACGTAAGTGGAGGGATCCCTATGACATCGCAAAAGTTGTCCGTCTGTCCGTCCGTCCGTCCGTCCGTCTGTAAGCACGATAACTCTCGAAGGGAATGAGATATTTTGATGAAACTTGGTGTGAGGGTTCGTTGGGTCGTTGGACCAGTCAAGTTCGTAGATGGGCTTTGTAGCTCTACATTTAGGGGTGGGGGAGGGGATTCAAATTAAGGGACAAACAAAATATTTTGAAACAGCTAATGTGATAGTCGATTATGGGGTAAGAAGACATGCTGAACACGATGGTGAAAACCATTTTGTCATCGGACAAGCAGTTCGCCCGGAATCCGGCCAAAACCGGAAGGTTTGTTGAAAGTAAAAGTTTTATTTGAAGTTGATTAGATGTTCGGTTTAGGGGTAGGAAAACATGCTGAAGACGATGGTGAAAATTATTTTCTCGAAGGACAAGTATTTCGCCCGGAATCCGACCCAAACCGGAAAGTTTGTTGAAAGTAAAAGTTTTATTTGAAATTGATTAGCTGTTCGATTTAGGGGTAGGAAGACATGCTGAAGACGATGGTGAAAACTATTTTCTCGACGGACAAGTATTTCACCCGGAATCCGGGCCAAACCGGAAAGTTTGTGAAAGAAAAAGTTTTATTTGAAGTTGATTAAATGTTCGATTTAGAGGTAGGAAGACATGCTGAAGACGATGGTGAAAATTCTTTTCTCGACGGACAAGTATTTCGCCCGGAATCCGGCCCAAACCGGAAAGTTTGTTGAAAGTAAAAGTTTTATTTGAAATTGATTAGATGTTCGATTTAGGGGTAGGAAGACATGCTGAAGACGATGGTGAAAACTATTTTCTCGACGGACAACTATTTCGCCCGGAATCCGGCCCAAACCGGAAAACTGTTGGAAGTCAAAGTTTTATTTCTAGTTGATTAGAGAAGCGATTTAGGGATAAGAATTGATGCTGAGTCCCTGTATGACAGTCGTATTTTACCCGGACATATAGCTCGACCGGAATCCGGCTGTAATCGGAAAATTTGTTATAAGCTAAATTTCTATTTGAAGTTGATTAGATGTTCATTACTGGGGAAAGAAGATACCCTGATTTCGTCTTTGAGCTTTCTTTTTTCGCCGGACAAGTAGTTATGGAGTTCTGCCGGAACCGGGAAATTGGCAGAAGTGGCAGGAAGTTTTCGTCAAAACAGATATGACTTACAGGGGTAAACACGCATGCTGAATCCAAATCTGAACTTGGTTTTCTCAGGTGATTAGCTATTTGACCTTAATCTGTTTCTGAATTTTAATTGTAAAAATGTTCAAGGAGTCTGGCGAAGACTGGATCTGGCTAAGACAAGACCCAGTTGTCTGGATCAGATATTGAATTTTTGGGATCCCATCGAAACCTTTGGTCTTGTTTTTCAAAACACTTAGTTTGTAAGTCAATTTTCAAACAGTCGTTTTCCGCAAAAAACGCCGGTAAAAATTACCAGCCAGTCGGTAAATACTGTGCTCCTCCCATATCTGATAGTGCGATGACTCGCAATCAACAGTAAATAGGATTCGCAGTCAGCTTGGGCTGAAGTAATATTTTCGCTCCCCCCCCCCCCACAAACATTTTGGATAGTAACGCCTCTGCTAGCATAGAGGCCAAAAATTAACCTCCCGACGAGAATGAGCTATTCTAGCGTCTGCAGAACCCCTCCTGTCCCGGGAAACAAAATTCGGGTGTATATTAAAATCTTCCTTGTCCTTTTCAAGCGTTGTTACCACCTCAACCTCTCTTTGTAATCGACATCTTTCCATCTGTTCTGGGCACACTTGTTTCGCGGGTCTCCTGTCATTTGATTGCTGATGGCTTTTCCATTCTGTTTAAAAATTCTACTCCTTCTTTTTTCACGTATACCCAAAGTTTGAACAACAATCAATGCACATAACCTTGTCTCTCGCATTTGGTCTATAGGGTATATCAATGTTATCCAGTCAGACTTCACTTTAACAACTAACCTATTTTACCTATTGTAATTTTGACAGGCTAAAATCTAAAAGACCTGAGTGAGGCAGATCCAGTTCACATGGGAGTAGAACAGGTAGCCGCATTGCTGCCCCCATGAATCATGTCTCCGACCTATTGGGGTTACCAAAACCTGGTTTAAACGAATCGACTTGTCTTTAGGAACGGGCTTCTGACTGAAGCTGTGCAGAAACAAAATTAACAATTTTTTTTTAAACGACTCGGATTGTTTTTTGTTAAAATGAATGCCCGGGACCTCGGTGAGGCCAAAACAATCGACTGATACGACTTACCAAAAGGCCGAAATAAAAGACTGATACGACTTAGCAAAGATCGGGGGGGTGAGTCCCCCCCCCCTTCGGGCAATCCCTGTGAACAGGACATGTAGTCTTGAGGAGTTTCCTACTACAATGTTAGAATAGAGATAGTGGCATTTATGAAAGAAAGAAGGGAGATAGGTGCTTGTAGAAAAGCAAGGGTAGAAGAGTGAAAACAAAAGAGGAAAGCGGGAAAGAAGGATAAATAGACATTACAATATTGAAATAAGAATAAAAATCAGTCCTCTTCTCAGGTTTACGAACCAGAGTAGCTTTTGCTGCAACCCACATTAAACATAGACTTTAAAAAAGATTCTTACCGTTTACAAGATAAACAAACTGTTGGTGAGTGGAGAAGGCACTGAGTGTTTGCTGACCCTCAGGCCCCCAAGGGGTCCTTGAGCTATCCAGGAAAAGAATTGTTTTGCGAGAGCAACACTTTGGTTTTGTCCTCGTTTTTTTTTTTTTTTTTTTTTTCCTATGCCGCCGATTTCATTTTATTCCTGGTAATTGGGAAGGGTCTAACCTGTGCGGTTTTTACGGAAAGTGTGGACCTTAGGCCGGATTGATAAATATGACATTACATTTTGGAAAGCTCCGTAGAACTCTTGCCTGGGGCCAATAAGGATGGTTTTTGCTTGTCCTCGAGCCAGAGCCTACCGTTTGCGAAGTGAAGCGGAGTTGTATAGCCTATGTCAGAGAGGACTATCTGAAGTTGTGTAGCGAACATTTCGTTTCATCAAACCATGTTTCTGCTTTCGAGTGGAAAGCTCCGTTCTAGCACGCAAGCAGGCAGGCACCAGTTTCAAATTGAAGATGGACTAAAATCTATAAGTGTTAAGTATATGCGGCAGTTACCCGGCCCCACAGCCAACATATCTTCTGTGATAAATAGAAAAATCTACAGAGACAAAAAAGTGGCTTTTTCCCACGGGTCCGAAAGTGCTGCATCTCTTGTTTCTGTCCATGTCTGCGACGATTTCAGCTGAGTTTATCATTTTTTTTTTACACTTGAGTTTGCGGTAGAGTAACGGTATAAGGATGTGCCTCTTAAACTTTAAAAGTTCTCTCATTGCTAAAGAAACTAGAGCTTCTCCTTTCTAAGTCGTGACGTTAGAAAGTTGGCCTACGGCAAAAAAGTCAACTTTTGAACTAAGACAGGTAGAATTTTTTTTTCGACGACAATCGATAGCCATTGATGAGCTGATCAAAGTATATGTCACCCATTTTTTGGTACAAAAATTCCTTCCTGAGGTACACCAGTTTGAAAATTTCAAAGGGGTCGACAACTTCAGTAGTAAGGTACACTGAAACCAAAAATAGGCGATACCAGTTTTGAGACATGTAGGGGTCTTTTAAGCAACAGTCGACTGTTAGCTCATAATCATCTTCGGCAATGAGGGGTTTGCAGCTTTTGCTAGTTGGTGTACCAGTTATTTGTTTCCGGTGTGTTCGATGGTAAGAACAATTTGGTTCCCAATGGTAAGATATGCAAGGGACTTAAAACTAATAATCGGCTGTTATGCTACAATGATCTTCTGCGATGATGGGTTTGCAACTATTGCTAGCTGGTGTACCCATTATTTGTTTTCGGTTAACTTAATGTTTATCACGGGAGAGGGACTTGTAAGTAGGAATCGGTTCATGAGGGGCTAGGAATTTTTGCAAATGGGTGCACACTGTATTCGATTTCTATAAATCTGACGGTAAGAAAGTTTGTGTCGATGGTCTATCAATGTAACCTAGGATTAACTGTTTACACAACGGATACAAACGAAAATGTAAAGCAATGAGGTAGTTTCATAATAATTAATAGTGTCATCTATTGTATTTTAATCATGAAAAGTTACGGATAGCTTTCTAATGCCAACTAGATTATATAAGATATTTTTCCAAGTTTGCATCCGTCACGATGTCTACGATTGAAAAGGATAAAGTACAACTGACTGCAAAGTTAATTTAGTCCCTTCTTCCTATATTATTTTGTTGTTGTTTTTACAACACTGAAGAATACCTTTTGATCATAAGATTAATTTTTTTAGAACATCCCGTTTAAAAAGCTTATGCTATAATCATCTTCAGCGATGAGGGGTTTGCAACTTTTACTACCTGGTGTATCCATTATTCGTTTCCGGTGAATTTGATGTCAATCACGGGAGAGGGACTTGTAAGTAAGAATCGGTTCACGAGGGGCTAGGAATTTGTGTAAATTGGTGCACATTGTATTCGATTTCTGTAAATATGACGGTAAGAAAGTTTGTATCGATGGTCTATCGCTATAACCTAGGATTAACTATTAACGCAACGGGTACAAACGATACGGTTATGTAAAACAATAAGGTAGTTTTGTAATAATTAATAGTGTCATCTATAGTATTTTAATCCTGAAACGTTACGGATAGCTTTATAATATCAAATAGATTATATAAGCTATTGTTCCAAGTTTTCATCCGTCACGATATCTACGATTGAAAAGGATAAAGTTCAACTGATCGCAAAGTCAATTTGGTCCCTTCTTCCGATATTGTTTTGTTGTTGGTTTTACAACGCTAAAGAACAGCTTTTGATGATGTGATTATTCTTTTTAGAACAGACCATTTTAAAAGCTTCGATAAGTTGATAATTTCAGCACTTTACCGACAGCGAAGTAACAAAACCAAAGTGTTGCTCTCGCAACACTTTATTCGGCGAAGCCGGACAATGGTTGCCGCAACACTTCACGTTGCCCGGGCAACGTAGGTCTAGTTCCAAGACTGGTTCTCGACGCCGTGTTACAAAGATCATGTCTCTCACCGTGTTTACAGTAGTACAGACACAGGAGACACACGACTGACCCAGGCTCAAACGCCCCTTGAAGACATTCGATCCTCGAACAATGGGTCATTATTTCGGATTAAAATGTGCTCAATTTTCATGAGTGACGTTGGTCAACTGCTATGACGCAACCAGATGTCACAGTTCTGATGAGAAACTAATTTTTTTTTCTAGATATTTTTCCTGTAGCTCTGGGCTCCCTTTGAGAACCAGGGGGGAGCTGTCCCCCCTCCCCACCTGCCCCACCCAAATGACGCCCCTGGAAATCGTACGAAATTGTTGATTTTTAGCTACTAGCCCCTCAGTTTAAAATTGGTGCAATATGTGTTTTTTGCTGTTTTTTTTTGTAACAGCCTCAACGGAGAACGGGTTTGAAACTCATTGAACAAAAAACTGGCAGAACTGGTCAGAACGGAGAACGACGTAAGGAAAACCGAGTTTTCAAAACGCGGCTTCTGTCCAACGGCTTCCGTTTTCTTCTAAACTGCCTGACGTGGGGAGGCAACACTTTCAAAGAACCAGAAAAATGCGGAAGTTTTTGACAAGTGTCATTTTGTTGTGTGCTGCATTATCTGCTCAAGGTTGGATACATCTCGTCTCTACTAATACTATCCTTATGGAAAATTCTTGTAATCAGTTTAGCTAGGCAGCACAAAAGCACGGATAGGTAGTTGCTTGGAATGGAAATTGTAATGCAGACAGTTTGCTCTAATTTCAATCACACAGTTTATTTTCCAGAAACAGTCTTGTCTGAGTTAAATTTGAAATACCATAGAGTACAGGTTTATTAGGCTACTTGAACAGCTTTCCATACTTTGCTTTTGTTTCCCACTTTAAAAACAGTCAAATGTTAATGAAAAGTAACAAGTTTCTTATCAGTGAACATCTAACTGTTTTAGCCATTTTTGGGGTTGAAACAGGTTGAAGCAGGGTTGAAGCTACAGGATTTCTTTGCCCTTTCTGTTTGTGCCACCCCATGAATGAAATATTAGTTACATTTTTTATCTGAATTCTGCATTCGAATTCTTGATTCTCGAACAAATTTCAATTTTTGTTCCTCTGGCTCCTCCAGGGCTCCTCTATTCTTGCTTTTGACAAAAACACTAATTTGGCAGCTCGTCCGCAACCTGGTACACATGTTTATGCAAATTCAACACCTGGACACTGTTGACCAATCAGGGAGGAGAATGGAGAGAGGAGAATAGAGAATTCACCACAGGGCACCTTCTCTATTCTGCCAGTATTCTGCAGAATCGCAAGACTTTTCCTGTTCTCACTTCTGACAAAAATGCAAGAAAAGGAGAATTTGCTTAATCTGAATAGTAAAAAAACGCGTAATAGGAAAATTCCAAGGAGAATCGCAAGGAGAATTCTGGTCGAAATTGCAAGTATTGCTTGCAATTCCCACTGTCTCTTTCAGTCTACTACACTAGCCCCTTTTCAGGCACGGTGCTCAAACGTCTAGCACCATGCCTGGGTGCTAGACGTTCAAGCACTGTACCTTGGATTTCATGTATGGTGCATGGATTTCAGTATACAGTGCATGCATCAAAAACACAGTTTCTGTCATAACAACTGAGCACCAGCTCGGACAGGGCTGAAATTACTACCATGAATTAGAGAAATCAAAGAAAATCCTTTATATATTTATCAAAAGGGCTCGGCTGATGACAGATGTGAAAAATCTCATTTCCTTTTCTACATAGTCAAGGGTTTTGCATGCAAAGTGTCCTGTGCCTCAGCTTTTTCTACCTAGCAGCCAACCAGAATATTGGCTCTTGGGGAATAGATAGGGGAAATACATGGAAAATAGATAGGGTGCTGTTAGGTTTTTCATCTCCATCATCATTAGAGCCCTTTTGTTTTTGTTGTGAAAAATATATAAAGGATTCTCTAATTCATAGTAGTAATTTCAGCCCTGTCCGAGCCCGTGCTCAGTTGTGATGACAGAAACAGTGTTTTTTCTGTATGCACTGTGTACTGAAATCCGTGCACCATACATGAAATCCAAGGTACAGTGCTTGAACGTCTAACACCCAGGCATGGTGCTAGATGTTTGAGCACTGTGCCTGAAATGGGGCTAGTGTACTAGACTGGTTTCTTTCAAGTTTTGATTCAAACATCTATCTATTCTCTCCAGAATTTGTTCTGTTTTTGTTGAACAAAGTTGCAGCATTGCCAAATCCTTTCCTCTAAACACCTGCTGGCCTTGGCAAAATTGTACCGTACCTTCTGTTTCCGATTTTCTTTCGCACCCTTTTGCATGTTTATTTATGCAACCAATTTAACCATGATTATGTGAGTGTGTCTATTTGCATCAGCATTTTTCTGTTGCATTTATTTGACCCTTTTCTGCTTTGTTTTGCGCCAGGCTATTCTTCAAAGAAAAATAGAAGTACCCTAAGTGAATGGCATTTGATATCAGTTAATTTGGTCACCACGAATGTATTGATGTTCCACTTGTGACCCTTGTGATTTAGTCTTTATTTACACAAGTTTACTAGGGGTGGTGCAAAAATATAGGTGGCTATAGCAAGGCATCATGCAATTGAAAAACTTCTGTTTTTGTGATTCCTTCTTGAACTTTGCAAAAAAATCTTCTTCCCAATCATTGATTTGAAATATCAAGCAGCATATCAAGTAAAGAAGGTTAGATACATTTCCCTCCGGATGTCTATTCCTTTGAATGCTGCCTACCCTTGAAAGGTATATTTCTGCTAAAGTTCTTTACTGTGTCCCCTGTTGACAATAGTGTTTTTAATTTTAAGCTGCTAGGTGTCATCAGTGAACAGTGAAGAAAAAAAAAACAGAAGGAACTTAAGGGCGGTTCATTTTTTGTCCCCTGTTGTCATTAGGCTGTTGAAATAAACACTTTTGGTTATTATGTTTCAGTAGCCTATAATTGCCTTGTGTGGATTTTGGTTGTTGACCATCCTTTAGTTGCGATAAAAACTTTAAGGTAAACAAAAATCTTAAAACAGGAAACAAATTTGATTTATAGCTCTTATTGAGGTAAGACGGGTCTGGGCAGTCTTTAAGACAAGTAGAATTGGCAACCTTAAAATCACAGTTTCTTCTGTTATTAAAAAGATACCAGAATTTTTCAGATCCAGATATGCACAAGTTGATTAGAGAATCCAGATTTTGTAATCCAGATAGATATTTCTCAAGTTCAGGAGTCAACCCGTGAATCATGATTTCTACTGGTAATGCAGGATAAAGAATGTTAAATTATTACTTACTTGTGTTAAACCAATGCTTAGTACCCAGTTACCAAATGGCCCAACATAAATTTACTTTGGTATTAGGCCTACAGTCAACAACAAGACAGAGCTTTTGATTATTGCGGTAATGAAAGATCTATTTCAGATGGTAGGGAGGGGGATCCTCGTCATCTGCGATATGAAACTAAGTAAATGTCCTGCCTGAATGACTAGATTAATGGTTATGTTTTATAAGTAGTGAACTGAAAGAAAAAAATGCTCCTCAGCTGGGATTGAACCTAAGACCCTACGTGGCTCCGACAATGGACTACTAGACTTCTAAATGATACTCGAAAAAAAAAAACGTTTCTGGTTTATTGGTCACAGTACAAGTCCCTAGTGTAAAGTGCCATTTGTCTGTTATTAGCTTATTGGTAGTACTGTAAACTGTTGTCCGTCCGTTCAGACAGTAATGCTCCCTGTTTTATTTTACGGCAAAATGCCCTTGCCATAACCCTTTGTCAGTTCAATTCAGTTGGTATATCTGTTGTTGGATATTCTCTAAGGCTGTGACTGAGTCATCCAGCTACAAGGCTGATTGACTCCTGGGCTAAACTGACATATTATGTAGGTATTGCCTAGACCTAGACTGGTATAGCTAAATTAGATTACCTCTTAGAACTTTTGAAAAAACCTAAGGCTCTTCTTTCTTTCAGGCCGGTCAGCAAAATATGTCACTTGTGGCTCTGTTCTAAAGCTTATGAACCTGTCTTACAAAGTGAGGTTACATTCACATGATGTGAAATATGGTTCTGGGAGTGGGCAGCAGTCAGTTACTGGAACAGACGTGAAAGAAGATGTAAATTCCCACTGGACAATCAAAGGGCCACTGAATAAAACCTGTATGAGAGGGTAAGCCATCTCCACATATCCCATGCATTGACCAGAAGCCTTAAAGAACACCTCAAAGAGCTTGCTTCTTCTGAAAGAAACACAGCTCTCTGTTTTATCATAATTGTTCTATTTGGTCACTTCCTTTCTTCAATGATAAAACTTCCGGTAAATCCAGATGTTTCAGTTTGTCAATATCAGTTCATTTTCTAACCTCTTCTGTGATCCGCTGACATTCTAGGTTTCGGTCTCCCATGCATATAATTTGTCATTAGTGTATAAGTGACATTGGTGTAGGAACATTCAGCATCACGGCGTAAATAGGCTATCCTTTCAACATTTGGAATAACGTGTTCTTCTGTTTTTATTTGCTTCCTTACTCGAGATGTAATAATGTGCAGTAGATATTCCTTCAGTCCAAGCTGTCTGCGAATCATACTGGCAGTGCAAAACGGATAGGTCAGCTGGGTTTTATTAGAGCTATATTATGGACCTTCTTGGCAATGTCCTCTTCAGGCTCAAGCTGCTTAAACTGGAAAACGAACATGTGAAAAAATAGACTAATATGCTAGCTTACCCTTAGCCTAAGTATCCGATTTGGTGAATTCGCTTATTAGAGTTGCTTGGAGGTAAACTTGGTGCTGTGGTTTCATTTTGGACACGGCTGCGGTTTTGCTGCTCGATAGGGTTGTTGGTAGAGTAGACATTTTTCGGCATTTGGGTTGACTTTCTTTTTTTTTTGTAGGGGAGGACTTGGGCTCTGAATTTCCTTTCATTGATGGTGCCAGTGCGTTACGCACTGTCGAAAATACTATGCAAGAATGTTTTTTTGGTACTTAAATCGTGCCTCATTTTCAGAGGCCAAAAAGAAAGAGCAGGTTTACATGGAGCCGAAGCTGTAAGTTCGGTTGAGGTTAGAAAGTCCCGGTTCAGAGACGTATTCTCGCCGTTCCCCTAGGACTCCTCGGGGCATCGAAGGGAGCACCCCCCGCGGACTCCGCGTCCGTAGAACACAAAGGGAATGCTTCCAATGTGAATGTTCTTCTAAACAAAAATATGCAGTTGATGAAATTAGTCTGGATGCATTTTATTTTTGATTTTGTTTATTCTGATTGTTTTTAATTACTTTTGCATTACACCTACACCAGTAAAAATTGATTCCCATCTGAATCTGAAAGGAAATCCTTTTTACTTAAAGCACACCTCGCACTATTAACTGCTTATGTTCCAATATCCAAACTAGTTAAATACTGTAGAACTAGGCTCTGCTTTTAACAAATTGTAGACGGCTTTGGGTGTTATAAGCCTTTTATCTGGTCCATTGACTTCTAGCAAGAACACGGCAAAATTAGATAACTGGTTTTACGCATAAGCAGTATGGTACGGTACCGGAACACTCGTCGTCAGCTTGATACGCAGGGAAAATAGGGAAACGCGGAAAGTGTGAAAATCAGTGAGGTGCCATTACCGGTTAGACTGTAACATAGAAAATTTGAATTTCCCGGTTTAAGAACTAAAAAATGATTGTTAGGGAGAAGTAGGTTGGATTGGCATTATACTTACGACAGGTCCTTTAAGTGTGCATGGTGATAATTTTTGCACATACCCTAAAATATATCCATTCTTGTTCCCCGTTTTCTGCATTCGCTACACCCGTATATATTCTTGTGGTATGGCCTTTTCGAGACGTATCAGGCTCCCGCGTTTTCGGCAAGATTAGGCTATTGATCAGAAAGACCGGATCTACAAATTTTCCATCGTGTCGTATCATCTAAAGCAAAGGGCCCGTAGGGAGGCTAAAAGTAGTCGGAGCCGCGATCTTTTGTAGCAGTATTCCATCTTGCAGTACCTATACAGAAGAAAATTTGAAAGAAACAGCCAGTTCACTCTATTTGTCAGTACATATACATTCTGCGTCAGCAAGTTGGTAAACTCACAGGTACTTAAAAAAAATTGCCCCAGGATTAGTTTTCACAAGAAAGTCAAGCCAAATTTTGTCGTGAATACTATTTTGATAATTTTGTATTTTATCTCTGGCGGATTAGTTTGTCACACATTTTTAGTTACAATTTTTCGTTATCATTAGTCACAGTATTAAAAACAGTCTGATCTTTTCTTCTTCAGGGAACCAATTGATTGTGGATCGACAGTTCGACTGGAACACTTGACCACGTCACGACTGTTGCACTCTCATCATTTTGTCTCTCCACTCTCAAGTAACCAGGAAGTGTCTGCATTTGGAGAAGGAGGTTTGTATTCAAAGAGGGTTTTCGGGAGCTGGAAAGCGGAGCCGAAATAAATCTCCTTGATTATTATTCTATTTCTAGATCCTCGGAAATGGGCGAGTAAATCTAAAAAAAAAAATACACAAAAATATATACAAATACTCCGTTACATAGTAGGGCAAGAATAAATAAGAAGACTATGTACTATGACCATGCGGAGTCGAGTATTTCCCGTAACTTTTCCGATGTGAACGAGCGGAGGTTAGTAGCTTCGCCCCATATCACGTTTCTTTACCTCTACAAATAGTGATCTCACTGTGAAACCACCTTGAGGAGAAGTAGAAGACAAAGTTGGTTGGCTCTCTGGACGTGCTCCAGAGCCGGTCACCGCGGAGTACGCCACCTGCATTTTCTTTCTCTGCGATGAGCAACGGCGAAGACGGGAGTGGGATAGACGGGTAAAACGCTACAGTAAATACCTCTAGGTTCGCTCAGTTTCTGGATGGTACAAAGACAGAGGTTCTATCTGATTATTTGTTCTTGCTATTAGTTGCCATTTTCGTCACAACCTCGCGAAAAGTTACTACGCTGACCGTTCCAACCTTCTCGAAAGAGTAACTATTTGCTTAGCACGCTCGTGAGCGTAGTAACTACGGATCTCCGTAACGTGATTGGCCGGATTAGCCCTTGGCTCGACATTTTGCTGAAAATAGAAAAATGCGTTCAGCCTTGACGCCAAGAAGTCAGAATTCGTGACGTCATGCGTAGAACTATGATAGGTAGGGTGGAACACGCTCTTAGTATAGGTGCTACGGGTCCTTAATTCATTTGTTATACCTAGGTGATGGCGACAGCGGGGATCATTGGAAAGTGGTTTGTGACAGCGACTTCTGGGAACGGGACGAAAGCATTGCATTGCAGCATCTTGACACCGGAGCGTAAGTGTGCTACTTCAGCTACATGTAGTTGCGAGCGCTCAACGCGGCTCAACCCCTCGTCTGAAAAATTCGATAATATTTCATGTGCGAAGAACGTGTCCGAAAGCTCCGAAACGAACGAAAATGCTGAATTAATTCAGCATTTTATGCAGCATTTCGCTTTCGGACTTAAATTTTCGCTGAATCAATGCAGCATTAATTCAGCGTAAAATTCATCGACAAATTCAGCTAGAACGCTATTTTTCATGAAGAACGGCGATTCTTTCAGTGTTTTCGGTGGCAAACGTAGCAAATTCAAAAAGACAACTGACAATTCGGCAAACATACCAAATGTAAGACAACTGGCGATCATGGTCCACGAAGAAAGGAAAGATAAGAAGGTTGTATATCAGTAGCTCATCCATCTTGTAAGCTTTATACAGCTAATTCTTTTTTCTTCTTCTTCTTCCTGACTTAAATTTTGGTATTCTAGAAGTGTCAGAGAAGAAAGAAAGGTAACAGCTTTCGGACAAAAAAAGAGAAGAAAATGTAGCATTAATGCAGCATTTACAGCACCAAAAAGCTTTCGGACACGTTCTATATTGTGACGACCCAGGGTCACCAAGGACGCTAACACCACTGGACGTTACTGCGAGGTCTCTAGCATAACTGGCGTACCAGACGCGGTCTTGTTAGAGACTCCAAAAACACATAGGCCCAGACCATAAACCTTAACAAAGTAAGGGGTAAAGAAAAAAAAAATCCTTTTATTGGCTCCAGTCAATCACACAAAAGAAATTAACCGTTCAATAATTTTCCTTTATTTTCCACAGTCACTTTAAATATTCCTTGAGCCCAAGCTAACTTTGAAACACATATATTTCAATAATTCATAAAACGGATACATCAGCTACGATGCTTTAGCAGCGATATTTTGGCCCTTCTGGCAAGGGTCCTCGTCAGGCTGTCAATCTTCAGGGTCAACGTCGGGGAAGGAAACAAACCTGTAATCAAACCTTGGAAACAAACCTTGTAGGCATATAACTGAGTTGATGACTTGTGGCTATCGGAAAAGCGATGAGGATCGTCATCATCCAGGGAAAAGGCTAGTTCACAATGACGGTAAGACACGAACGACATCCGGCGGAAATAACTTGAACTTACTGCCTAGATGGCATATGTGCTTACGCCTTGTGTGGAAGTTCGGTTTATCTGGTGTTTGCGACGGACCTTCAGCCCAATCTGACTGTGAATCATACGCTGAGATTTGTTCCAGTGTTATTTCTGCCCTTCTTGGATAGGGTCCTCGTCAGGCCATAGCTAGGAGAACGAATCTCCAATCTCAACTGATAAACATAGATGGAGCGTCATACAAGGGACTTAAGCCGCTTTCACATTGACGCGTCGTTGCGATGCGCTGCGTATGCGTTTATCAGGAATGCCAACCAAATTTAATGGGGCCTGAGCCACAACATCTGGGAAGTACAGGTGGCTGCGCTGAACCGATAGGGCTGAACGTATAAAAAAAAATCATTTAAATACAGCTGACGTATCGTTCCATGCCGCATAGTGATGCCCCTCCTTGCTTTGTCCGAGACCAAAATTGCGGTTGACCCGAGGAAGAAACTAACCTGAAATCGGGTCAAATCTTCTGTTCCACTTTTTGTGAGTCGATTCAGGAGGGAATTTTCCATACGGGCGGACAAGGAATCAACCTTAGTCCAGTTAAGCGCTGCAAGTGGACTAGTTTCTGTTTATTCCCCCTTGTCTCGCATTCAACTCTTGCATAGAGGTAGTAAAAGTCGCACCCGTAAGGTAGTTGGTTACTTTCACTTTCTGTTACTGAGACATTTGTAAACCTTCGTTAACTGGGAAGCAAACTGCAGATTTTATAGTCATCATACTGTGGATCTACTTTACTATGTCTGAGTCGAGTGCTGGTGACGAGGCATAGTGGGACAAATATTGCGAACACACGATCATGGGAGCTCCCGGACTGGAATACTCTATATGACTTCGTCCAAAACACGCCAGTGTTCCTCAGGAAGAAGAAGTAAAGGTCTCCGTAAGGACTCAAGCTCAACGACTCAAATCCTGTGTTAAACAATCATGGCGATCTTTGGGAGCAGCTGTGATACCGCTTCAGCTTTCTTCCGCAGGTATCCGGAGATTCTGCAATCGGCAGTGAGAAATAGTCACCAAGAGTATTGCTGCAAGGATTTTCGGTACCATCATCACTTCCGTATGACAAGTTGAAATTTTGTCCACTTGATGATGAAAATGCAGAAAATCCGGCCGGGAAATCCTGATCGTGTGTTGGCACTCTAACAGAAACTAATCCGCTTGAGTTGTGTGTTAACCAGTGATTTTCTGATAAGGTAAAGGGTCTGGACCAGTTGAAAGATACAATAGTTGCGTTTTTGATGCAAATTCTCCTTTCGGTCCTCCTCGCAATTTTGGACTTGTCAGATAAAGCAAATTCTCCTTTTCTTGTGATTTTCTCAGAGTCGAGACCGGGGAAAGGTTCGCGATTCTGCAGAGTCGAGAAGTTGCTCCGATGGTGAATTCTGGATTCCCCTCTTTCCGTTCTCCTCCCTTATTGTTCAATATGCATAAACAGGTATACCGGGTTGCGGACGAGCTGCCAAATACTCTTGATGACTATCTCTCCTTGCCGATGCAAAATCTCCGGGCTCTCCGGGTAGCTAGCGGAAGAAAGGCAGAAGTGGTGTCACAACTGCCCCTTTAAAGATCGCGGTGATTGGTTGACACAGGATTTGAGTCGCTGAGTTTGAGTAGTACGGACACGCTTACTCCTTCTTCCTGAGGATCAGTGGCGAGTTTTGGACTTAGTCATATAGATTATCGTCCTTTTTTGCGTTTTTGTCAAAATTGAGGACGTGGAAAGCCTCGCGATTCTGCAGAATCGAGAAGTTGCTCCGGTGGTGAATTCTCGATTCTCCGCTCTCTCAACAGAGTGCGGGTGTTCGTTATGCATAAACACATATACCGGGTTGCGGACGAGCTACCAAATTAGTGTTTTTGTCAAAAGCGAGAATAGATAAGGCAGAGGAGCAAAAACGGTAATTTGTACGAGAAGCAACGATTCAGAAGCGGGAACGAAGAACTGAGAATTCAGATATAAAATGCAGCTAGCCCTAGGTTCACAGAGACTTTCACACTGAGGCGATATCGGCCATCGCCGATATTTTCGTCGTCAGAATCGGCGATTTCGGTTGCTTCGTCAGGCGATTTTCAATGTTGGGAAAATTCAGCTTTAATCGGGTGACAGTACGATTTTGTGCACACAACAGTAACATTTCGCGTTAAATTCTGTTGCCGACGAAAATTCTGCGTGAACCTCCAGGCGATACAAATCTTTGAAAAATCTCGTTCACCGCCGCGATTTTCTCTGTGTGAACCTAGGGGAATATGTGTAAGTTACCCTGTGTGTAAATTGAGATTTGTTTCAGATATCTCGCATCTTCCGGGTCGACGTATGGCCGCCCAATTAACGGCCAGATGGAGATCGTGGGAATCGTCCGAAAAGACTCAACTGCCTTGTGGCAGGCTGCCGAAGGACTTTACGTACACCCGACATCGAGCTCGCGAACATCGCGAGATAGGGACGAGTTGTAATGAGGGACATTTCTAGTGGGGGGTCTAGGACTCAATTTTTTCACACCCTGGTGGATGTCATGTGTGACGCGTGCACGGTGCTGTAATTTATTGATGTGTTTTAAGGTTTTTACTACCGTGGAGTACTTTTTGTAAAATATAAACTGTCAAGATTCCAGGCCACTTATGATTTGAGATTCTTGTCTATTAAGTCAGTGGTTCACAACCTTTTCCGTAATGCGTACCCCTAATCAAGGAAGGTTCGAAAAGATTGCGTACCCCCTTTTTAAGAACGTGAAAAAGACGATACTTATTATCATAAATGATATGGCATCCATGTGTAAAGATACATACAAAATCAATGAGGCAGCCAGCCACTAGAGGCTGCTTTGTAGCAAAAGTTTTGTCAAATCTCGGCTCGACGTCATTAATGGCATATTATTTAAAGTCAGCCTGTTTCTTTCTTTTGTTTTGATATTCTCCGCGCTTTCATCAAGCTGCATCGCAAACTTTGTTTAGCTTAATTCGCAACCTGAATGACAATATCGCTGCGATGTCTTCGATTCTTCTTAAAAACAATATTGGTTGACTGAAAACAGTCAGTAAGAATGAGCTGTCGGTCAGTAAAAATACCTTGCCCCTTCAGGTACAGTTTGGCTGGTGATGCCTCTGCGAGTAATATTAGGATTTCGACAATCAAAAATGATCGAGGCGAGATTTTGAAGCTACAGACTAAATCGATTTTGGTTCCTTCGCGTACCCCGTGAGGAACGCGTACCACCGGTTGGGAAGCACTGTATTAAGTGATTTAGAAACACTTTGGAAATGGCACTCCGGTAGATGCTGGTGTAGGAGTCGTGTGAGGGGGGGGGGGGGGGGGGGGGTACTAGTACCTAAAGGCAGACTTATGCGTATGTTCATCTATCCAAAGTGAGGTCCCCCTTTAACCTAAAATAGGTACCGGCAGACAGGTTGCATATGTAATCACGCGATCTAAATTTGAAATAACAAAGACAAATGTGAAATTTTTATCTTCAGTATAGTAGCCCTATTTCACTTACCATTCTTTGTTTTAATAGAGGACCAGGGCCCCTTGCCTCTAAAAGTGGACTCATTCGAGCAGGCCCGTATCCAGGAATTTATTTCGGGGGGGGGGGGGGGGGGTTACCTATGGGTCGGACAAAAAAGACACAGATCAGACGGAAAAGTCTATAAAATGATGATTTTTTCATGTTTCGGGGGGGGGGGGATAAGGCCTTGCATTCGAGTCAAAGGACCCTTATCTCACGCCTTGTTCAACTGGTCTGTTTCTGTGGACCTTTCGTCGGATAGAATAGAATCGCTGTGTTCATCACTGACATATCTGTTCTATATATCCTTCTGGTAGGTGTTATGACGGATGGGAGAATATTATGACCCTTTTCATGTCATCTTTTCGCGGAACATAACACTGAAAAGGGTCATAACACGGATATTCACGTCACGCAAAAAATCAACGAAGAAACCAACGAAAATGGGGTTTGTAAAGGCCAACTGTTAGGTTTGTGTCCCTTAGTTACCAGTTACAGCGATCGGCATGTGGCCAGATCGCTTGGCGATCCGCGACTGAAACAAACCGGAATGAATTACACTGACTAGTCAGTCGACAATAATGAGTCACGACGGCGAGCGCGAGGGGTTAGTGCCTTTGCGAATCGCAAGACAGACAAAGTTGTGCTAGGCACAACACCAACAAAATATACTGTTGGTTTCTTCGTTCATTTTTTGCGATGTCAGGCCAGTGTGGTTTACGAAATTATCTTCATATTCACCTCATTTATGACTTCTCACTACGTAGAATCTGCCGCGACCTGTTAGCCGGTAAGGAGTGCGGCCGCGCTTCGTTTGACAAAAATGACTCCCATCAGTTCAAGCAGCGTCGTACCATGGTCAGTCGAAGCGTTCTTTGTATCAAATGAGTGATCACACTCTTTGCCGGCTTAAGTTACGTAACCCATAACTGACCGTAACTCACGGAAGCAAACCTTTAAAATAATTATTCATTATGTTATTTAAATTTCTAGATTCAAATGGTAACATGCACTTTATCAGGTGCCGATACGTGCTATAAGGCCGATTCATAATAAAGTTTATCGAGCATCCGGTCTCAGCCAGTTTTGAAAATTATTCTGAAATTCTGTTTCCGCACGGATTTTGCCATTCCAAATTGAGTGTCCTACGTGACGTACTAGTTGAACCTGAGACCGAAGCTCAAACGAGTTCAGCTGGATGTAAAAGAGGACTGCCTTTTCCTGTTTGACTTGGTCAGAACTAGCCAATCAGAAAATTCCGCAACGTATTATTGATTGGTTAGGGTCCTAAACCACACACAGCAATCCAACCCCCTTGTTATGGCACTTGCAGCTTCGCTCAAGTGCCACACACCGATCATTTTTCGGTCGGTCCACTTTTCTCGAGTTAGAGTACTTTCAGAAGTGCTAGGACAATAGTTGCGTTTTTGATCGAAGTTTGAAGTTACCTTCAACCTCAAAGGTCTTTGTTTAAATGCCGTTTTTGGTCGCCGGTCACAGTTCCTTCGTCCTTCAAACTCTGACCGTCGAACTTCGTGCGCTAGCAAGTTCGAAGTTTGCTTGAATCGTCGAAGAAACGTCGACCTGGCAAGGATCGCCGGAGTCGTAAAAACACTAATTAAGCAAACGGCGGACTTCGACGGCGTTCAAAAACGGAAATTCAGCAACCGGCTAAGCGAACGGCGAACAAAACTTCGATAACTAATGAAACTTTGCAGGTATATCAGGGACCCGACCAAACTAACTTAGAAATAGTCACTTCCCCGATCCGACCGCCGTGTGGGAGTGGAGGAAAGGGGATCCAGAATCTTGAGGTATGTATAATTTGGAACGGGTGACCGGACCTTAATGAAACTTGATATTTCGAAATACCTCGTATATCTGATATCCCATTTCATGCACGAACCGGATCCGATGAATCTGGGGGTTTGGAGGGGGAACTGGAACACGCTTAGAGTGGAGCGAACGGGATGAAACTTGATGGGGAGAACAAGCACAAGCCGTAGATACATTAGTAATAGAACTGGACCGGATTCAGTCACTGTGGGGGAGTCTGGAATCCCGAGTACATGTACTTCTAGATGTTCTAGGACGATGAAACTTGGCTTGAACATTAGAGACTTGACAAGATTGGCTTAGAAATAGTCAGTTCCTAGACCCGACCATCATTGGGGTAGTGGAGGGAGAGGGAATCCTGAATCGCGAGGCAGGCCCGTATCCAGGAATTTTTTTTTTTTTTAGGGGGGGGGGGTTTGCCTGCTGGACGGACAAAAAAGTACAAAAACACATAGATCAGAGGGAAAAGCCTATAAAAATCGTTCTTTTTGTGTGTTACGGGGGGGGGGGGTCAACCCCCTAACTCCCCCCCTGGATACGGCCTTGATCGTGAGGTATCTATAACTTTCGAACGGAAAATCGTATATCAATGAAACTTGACATTTGGAAAGGCCTCCTGTACCATTTCAGGTCCGGACCGGATCCGATGAATGTTAGGGGGGGAGGCGAAAACCGGAAATTTTGTGACACATTTAACGGTACAAAACGGATAAGTCAGCTACATTTTATTAGAGCTGTATTTCGGCCCTTCTTGGCAAGGGTCCTCTTCGGGCTCAAGCTGGAAAATGAACTTGTGAAAAACAATTAAAATTATTTCAGGAAGAATCTTTAATTGTTTTTCACAAGTTCATTTTCCAGCTTGAGGGGCTTGAGCCCTAGAGCAATATAGCTCTAATAAAATGTAGCTGACTTATCCGTTTTGCACCGCCAAATATAAATCATCCCTTTCGGTCCAGACATGGATACTTGATTCAGATAATCGGCTCCTTCTGGTGCTTTCCGTGCCGCTTCGGGTCGGGTCGGGTCGTCTCTGCCTCGTTGGCGGACTTGCTCTGGTGAGATCTACACGCAAAAACCTTGATGTTCAAGCACCATCTTTGTTGCTTCTGTTTTTCTCCCCCTTTTTTGTTACTGATGTATTTGTTTTTGTTGTTTTTTGAATGTTTGCGCGGGGCCGAGTTGGTCCATAGTTTAATGAATAGACAAATTAAAAGTAATCAAATATTCTTTGAGCCCAAGCTGACTTTGAAACATTTATTCAAACGATGTTTACAACGGATACGTCAGCTATGATTCTTAGTTACTGATTGTGTCAGATTTTAACCTCTTCTCTGCAACGATGGCTGTACAGGTGATTTGACTAAATCTCAAGAAGAGACAAGACCTAAGGTTTCGATGGGATCCCAAGAATCTCATATTTGATCCAGACAACTGGGTCTTGTCTTCGCCAGATACAGTCTTCGCCAGGCTAATCGTTAGAGAAAACCAAGTTCAGCCAGATCTGATTTTAGGAGACTGAACGAAACTTCCTGCTTTATTTCGGCCAAATTTCCGGTTTCGGCCAAATTCCAAGCGAACTACTTGTCCAGCAAAAAAAGAAAATTCAGATTCGAATTCTTGTATCTCCTTATCCCTATAAAGAATATCTAATCAATTTCAAATAAAACTTTAGATTCCAATGGTTACAACCGGATTCCGGACGAATTATATGTCCGTTACTAAAATGACTGTCATATACTGAATTAGCGGCTCTTCTTACGCCTAAATCTGTCATCTAATCTGCTTCAAATAAAACTTATTACTTTTTACAAATTTTTCGGTTTTGGCCGGATTCCGGTCGAATTAGTTGTTCGGGTAGAAAATGCTTTTCACATAAGTATTTAGCATGTCTACTTACCCCGAAATCGAACATTTAATCAACTTCAAATCAAACTTTTACTTTTAACCAACTACTCGTCCGGCCAGAAAATGGTTTTCACTATCGTGTTCAAGATGTCTTCTTACCCCTAAATCGAACATTTAATCAACTTCAAATGAAACTTTTACTTTTAACCAGCTTTCCGTTTTTTTCCGGATTCCGGGCGAACTGCGTGTCGGACGAGAAAATATTTTGCATATTCGTGTTCAGCATGTCTTGTTACTCCATAATCGACTATCACATTAGCTGTTTAAAAATATTTTGTTTGCATTTCAAGCCCCACCCCTAAATGTAGGGCTACAGAGCCGATCTACGAACTTGACCTTACCCTTGACCCAAAGAGTCCTCACACCAAGTTTCACCAAAATATCTCAGTCCCTTCGAGACTTATCGTGCTAACAGACGGACAGAGGGATGGACGGACAACTTTACGATGTCATAGGTATCCCTCCACTTACGTTTTGGGATCCCAAAAATAGGATCGATATTTTCCTTTTCTTAAAGTTTAACTGAAAAGCCAACTTGTTTGTGTCATTTAATTAAATACACTGAATTATTTAGATTCTGCAAAGGATTTTTTTTTCCACTATCTGCTGTAGACATGACGGTCAGAATATCTGCGTCCGTCCCCACGACGTAAATTCTACTATGACGCGGGAGCTTCTAATCTCTACACAAACGCGGCTTTTCACTTTTCAGGGGCTAGTGGTGAGATTGCTGAAGATTGTCCCGAAAAAAAAAATCTTAAATCTTTCTCGCAAGGCATACAACAAAAATACAAGCGCATAGAGGTACCACAAATCCCACGGAAATTCCACTATTTGAAAATCGATTATTCGTGAATAGTGGGACAACGAAGTAACACAGCTTCAACGGGTCTTCAATCCAATAGCTGCGCTTTTCAATGCCTTACAGCACGCCTGTGAGTAGCAGCTGTGCTTATTAGGTGTTTTGGCAAACCTTTCCCTGTAGCCTGTATGCTTATAAGGCGTTTTTACTCCTCAGTCCAACGGCCAAAGAACGAAATCCCCAGGCTACGGCCAAAGGCCTTCTTGATGCCGTTGTCCTTGGCCTTAGCCTGTGGTTCCTTTCAACAAGAGCTGAAAGCTGATATTGCACTTTGAGAACAGTTACCATGTTTTTGGGATCACAAAACGTAAGTGGAGGGATACCTATGACATCGCAAAAGTTGTCCGTCCGTCCGTCTGTAAGCACGATAACTCTCGAAGGGAATGAGATATTTTGATGAAACTTGGTGTGAGGATTCGTTCGGCCGCCTGACCAGTCAAGTTCGTAGATGGGCTTTGTAGCCCTACATTTAGGGTTGGGGGAGGGGGTTCAAATTAAGGGGCAAACAAAATATTTTGAAACAGCTAATTTGATAGTCGATTATGGAGTAAGAAGACTTGCTGAACACGATGGTGAAAACCATTTTGTCATCGGACAAGTAGTTCGCCCGGAATCCGGCCAAAACCGGAAAGTTTGTTAAAAGTAAAAGTTTTATTTGAAGTTGATTAAATGTTCGATTTAGGGGTAGGAAGACATGCTGAGGACGATGGTGAAAACCATTTTCTCGACTGACAAGTAGTTCGCCCGGAATCCAGCCCAAACCGGAAAGTTTGTTAAAATTAAAAGTTTTATTTGGAGTTGATTAGATGTTCGGTTTAGGGCAAGAAGACATGCTGAACACTTATGTGAAAAAAATTTCTACCTGGACATGTAGTTCCCCCGAATCCGGCCAAAACCGGAAAATTGTTAGAAGCTTAAGTTTTATTTCTAGTTGATTAGATAACCGATTTAAGGGTAAGAAGAGATGCTGAATCCGTGTGTGACAATCATATTTTACCCGGAAATATAGTTCGACCGGAATCCGGCTGGAGTCGGAAAATTTGCTATAAGTTGAATTTTTATTTGAAGTTGATTAGATGTTCATTATTGGGGAAAGAAGATACCCTGAGCTCGTTTTTGAGCTTTCTTTTTTCGCCGGACAAGTAGTTCTGGAATTCGGCCGAAACCAGGAAATTGGCAGAAGTGGCAGGAAGTTTTCGTCAAAACAGATATGACTTATAGGGGTAAACACACATGCTGAATCTATATCTGGACTTGGTTTTCCCAGATGACTAGCTATTTGGCCTTAATCTGTTTCTGAATTTTAATTGTAAAAATGTTCAAGGAGTCTGGCGATGACTGGATCTCGCTAAGACAATACCCAGTTGTTCGAGTCAGAATTGAATTTTTGGGATCCTACCGAAACCTTTGGTCTTGTTCAGATATGGTTTGCAGTTGTCAAGGCTGGATCTCTCTCCCGATAGTCATCTCAACAGAAAATGGGCTTGATCTAGTAAATCTGAAACGGTTATTCCACTCACTGACAACTGTTCCTCCCACAACGATGATCGGAACGGTGGAGGGACTATTTTTAAGCCAATCATGGTAATAGCATGGCTGGCCAAGTTTCATGGTCATAGCACATTCGGAAGTACCCCAACTTGTGATCACAGAAATCGTGGAAAACCCTCTCCAACTCTCCCAACTGTGACATGATCCGGTCCTGTATTGTCAATATTTTCTCTACGGCTTATGCTTGTTCTTTCCTTCCATATCCCACCCCGATCTCTCGACTCTAAGCGTTTCACGAGATTTCCGTCACCCCCACCACTCCCACCAGCTCCCCCCCCCCAATCATCGGATTCGTTCCAGACTTGAAATTGATCATCTGAGACACTTGTTCTTGACGCTTGTCAAGTTTCATTCACGTCCGATCAACCGTTCTAAAGTTATGCATGTCACTAGACCCTGGATTCCCAATCCATCCACTCCCCCCACTATGACCAGATCTTGGAAGTGATTATTTCCAAGCTAATTTGGTTTTGGAGCCCCAATCTGGAACAGTAGCAAAATATAATTAGGGCAGAAGTAGCTTACTTTCTTAGGACAAGCAGAACACAATCAGATAAAGGCTTAGTTTAGCATTTGTTCTGACCAAAATCCTTAAACTGCTCCATTCGGTTCTAAATATAAGGTTCAATAGCGCAGTGAGCTAGCGTGTCGGGCCTCCGTGATAGAGGATGTCGGTACCGCATCAGCCCATTACCCTTTTGCTATCCTTGTTATTAGTTTCCGGACTCTCGGATCCGGGAAAGTCGAATCGGGGAAGTGATTATTTGTAAGTTATTCTGGTCGGGTCACTGATATGCCTGCCAAGTTTCATCGTCCTACCTTGTTTCGAAGTGCCCGAACTAGCAAAACTTGGACCGACCGCCCGACCGACGGACGGACAGAAATTGCGATCGCTATATGGCACTTGGCCGAAGGGCAAGTGCCATAAAAATTGAGGAAAACAAAAATGAATTTTTCAAAATTAAATCTAAGTATTGTGAATGACTGTTGTTTGCTTGTAAACTCTCTATATTCGGGGAAATTCTTTTTGTATAGTGGGTCCAAAACTTTTGTAGCTGTAGGTTGTGGTGTGTCCAGAAGAGCACACTGGGTTAGTTAGCACACTAGTTTAAAACCAGGAAGTAAGCTGTTAAGGTGTTTAGCTGTTTTTTTTTCAGAGTTTAAAATTTCCCGCCACTGTCCGTTTGGGCAGCTTCTAAGGCGTTTTTGCTGTTCGAACCCACAGGCTAAAGTCTACGGCAAAAAGCGTGCAAAAACGCCCACAGGCCAACTGATAAGGCTACAGTCCACAGGAATGCAAAAACGCAGCTAATTTAACTGAATAAGTGATGGATAACTAGGTTGTCCTATCCCAGCTCTTTTCGGTTAAACTTTGATCACGCCAGTCATGTAGCTCGTGACAGTTGCTTTAATATGTTTGAGTTTTATGAAAAACGTGCTGCTGGTTCTCCCCTTGGAGGTAATTACCACTATACACCAGAATTAAATCCTTGTAACAGCGTTAAAATAGAACACACGACGACAGAAACAAATGCCTACCAATCACTGATGAGAGCCTACTGAAGTCCGGCGACTGGATTTGCCAGGGAAAATGGGAAGCGATCAACACGGCAAAAGATACGAATAGTAAAGCTAGTCCTTCAAACTACAATACTATAAAAATATCATGAATGTTTTCCAGAAAATAAAATAAAGCAACACTCCTCCGACAGGCCTTATATTAAGAAGACCGTTAAAGACCTAGTTTTTGAAAACTTGCGTCTTTTCGAGCTGGTAAGAATGACCAAGCAAAACGCCTGAAAAACAAAATTCGTAAAAAGTACGAGGAATGCCGCGGTCAACCACTATACCAAAAGGAAAGAACATCTACTCAAGTCGAATCCTAGGAAATCGTATAGTTGTGCAAAAGGGGTTTTTGCTTTCTTTGTTGCTTGGAACGTCCCACAAGAGTGTCTGATGCCCAAAATCTTGTCTCGTCTTAACGGTGGGACAAACAAAGGATGATCTATGGATCCGCAGCTCAAGGTTTGGATGCGGACTTTAAATTAGGTTACTTACACCGTTTTATTTTGCGACTTACGCTTACTATTAAACAAAAATACAGTAAAAAATAGTGTCAAATACACATATTCACCTATTTAAATACCTGATTGTAATCCAGCACCGGATATCGACTTATTTATCTCTCTCTTCCAAATATGTATTCTTCATTGTTGTTTAATATCATCAATTATATCCTCCCATTTATTCCATTTCTGTCCACCTTGATAACGCTTACATTAATATTTTTAATATTATCCAGAGCCTCGATGACGTCACTGTTAATACTATTCTTCGTCATGCTTGCATACACAGAGCCATCTGTTGTTAAAGGAATGGACTGCACTTCGTTTTGCACTTGCATAGACTTTAAGCAGTCGTGGAGGGGGTGAAGACTCGTTAGTTCGTCCGTTGGTTTCACTGCTGAATTGCTGTTGACGAGGGATATTTCTGAAAGAAAGAAAACATGTTACAAGGGTTACACATGTTACAGCCTTTCCAAATCGGAACTAACGTAGCGCAGACATAAGCTACTGATGAAATTTGGGATGTCACTATTGTGTTCCGAGCACCACAGAGGAATTCTACCAGACTTCCAGAGCCCAAATCACGAGCAAAAAACGTGATCTTCGAAAAAAATCGGACATTAGCTGCTAGAAATACCCCCAGCTGCCTCTTCAGCGAGATTTCTCAAATCCTTTGTACCGTACTTCGTGAAAAACTACAATTCAACTACTTGATTGATTGACTTCTAGTTGTACATAAATATAATGAGCTTGATTCGTAAGTGTATTAATCTGCAAGTGTATTTTACCTCGTTTTTGTATTGAAAATCCTACGTGATCACTTTTAAGAGATATTTGGAAATAAAGGATTGATTGATTGATTGATTATACTTGCCAATTTAAATTAGCCTGGATGTTAGTGTGGGGATGCTAGGTGAGGGGAGACATTGCCCTTCCTCAGAGCAAAATAACTGCGCGAACTTTGAAAAGTGACACACAGTCAAATCGCAGCGACACTAGCTCCGCTAGTGGACACGAAACATCCCTACTGAAAATCGACCTGTCGTTAACAAGCGCTGGCTCTGATCCAGAGCAAAATAATTCTAGTCCGCCACTGCACAGCCGAACAGTTCGCTGAAGCTTCACATTTTTATGAAAGTTATTTGTAACAGTGTTTTTTTAATTTATTTTAGTACTCCTCATTATATATTCTTTGAGGGAAATAAATAAATGAATGAATGAATATGAGACGAAAAGCTGAAACGGGCGGCAGGGCACCGATAGGTGCCCTGCCCCACCCTCCCCCTCGAATTTCGGCTAGCCCATACGGATGATAAATAAAAAAATAATAGCCATTCGGCTCTTCTTCCAGATCCAAACCACGAAACTGAACTAGGATTTATGGCAGCAAATTACGAACTAATTTTAAAGATAAAAGTATTTTTCTTTCAAAGGACACCTGAATGATGAGTACCAAGTATCATCTTTATCTGTATGACTTCCGTTAACATTATCTGCAGAAACACCAATCCAAATACAAAATAGTGTTTCCAAGCTATGATTTTTGCTCCGTTTGTCCTTATTTCAGTACCGAATTTAGAAATGAAAAAATTTCTCCAATCAACCGTTCTTCTGGAATATTTTTTAACCAGTTAAGCCCAAACGTGTATCTAGAAGAAATTCCAATACGACCCGGCCAGCGCTGTACAAGATTTAAGTGAATTCCGCTTTTTGTCTTGGAGTCTACATGTGCAAACCTCCAGGAGAAGAATGCTGTCCGTGGCCATGTCTGTAAATGCACCTCCATGGTGTGTTCAGTTATAGTTTCATTGTTCAGGTGTCCTTTAAATATTTCCTGGTAACATTTTTTTTTTACTTGTCGGCGTATTTGTAGAGTTCGACATATGTTTCGTTAAGATAACAGTAGGCTATATTATACTCTCAATATTGTATTTCTCGATGAAAAATCTCGATCTTCTGGAGACCCTTCACAGGTTGCCCAGTTTTACATTGACTGAATAGAACCGGTTCTTGAAAGAAGATCAACCCCCTCCCCCCGACCGTGACTGCTGCAGCCTTCATTGACTTCGCCGTTCTCATTTCACTAAAATACGACTTCCTATGAGCTTACAATCCCTCACCGGGGAATATTGTCCCTAAATTGCTTTTCCCGTACCAGTCTGTAATGACATCGGAGGACCTTGCTGGAAGCAGTTACTGTGTGCGAAGCTCGAAAATTGCCAATTTCCAAATCCATCCTGCTGTCCATCTCTAAGCCATAAAGATCTAATAAGCACTTTTCCGGTACGGAACAATGCAATTCCTGCATTGACGGATACACATAAAAGTCGGAATGAAGCTTCTGATTCAACTGATAACTTTAGAAGTTTGAGTCTTTTACGTACTTGGGTGCTCGGTTTTCGAATAAGCTTCGATCAACTAGAACATTATGATGTAGACAGATGGCTGATTCCATCCGAATTGCTTACGGATCTGTTGTACCTAATCGCGGTAAATTTGGAAGAAGAGACCTGGGAAGAATTTTTTCTGCTTGTGTAGCTTCCCACATTACATGTCTATCCGGAGGGAGCGACCTACTGCCCCAAATATATTGTCGCGCTTAAGGAAGACGTATTTTAAGTTCTGTAAATATTTCCTGTACTTACCTGCCCGTCATAGTAACACAAGTATTATGCGTTATTTCAATGTTAGTGATCCAGTTGGAAGCCTAATAGAAACTGAGCGGCGAGCGTGTAGACGGTCGCATACATCGAAGTCAAGATGCTTGCTTTTTGTAGTTCGTTGATATGTTATCTATATTTTCTTTTTCCCTTTCGTTTCCCACTTTTTTGTTGTATAGTGGGTTTGAATGAATTTATTACGCAATTTAGCCTTACGGCATTTCAAAACGTATAGTGGGTTTATAATAGTAAAAAAAGTTAGAATTTCAATTCGCGCATTTCTAGTTCAGCGCTCCAAGTGGAATGCAGTACGATCAGAAGCGCTACTCCGAGTTGCCGCGTTAGACTCGTCACCGAAACAAGATCGAAACTCGAGGAATGATCAACATCAGCCTAGATGACGGGTAAAAATTCAAAAATAAAAGAAACCATTAGTAATGTATCACTAACAAATAGGACTAACAACAACTTTGAAATCATAATCAGAAAGTTCCTGCCAAGAGTTCCGGCCGTCAATTCGGAATAGGATTTTCCAGTCATATTTAATTCACTAGGGGCGCTAATTGGAAAACCGCTAAAAATGGGATAAGGGACGCAACGAAATCAACGGAGAAAAAAATAGTGCCAGAAGCGTTAGGCTTAACCGCCGTCCAGGTTTTATTGGACCCGACTCTTTTTATTGCCGTTCCAGAACGTTTACTCTTCGACTCAGTTGAATCGCTAGGTGAAAATGATTGATTGATTTGTAATCTTTTAACAAGAACCCACTCATTCAACACATATATATTTGTCCGCGTTTAATATGAACAGGGACAAAACGTGTTGCTGATATGTATTCAATCGCATGATCTCATGTAATTATAATTATCAATAATACTAATACAATTCCCCAGTTCTGTCGAGTTTTTGAACTGTCTGAGAAACCTAAAAAAAAAAAGAAAAACGAGATTTCCGGGTTTTCTTCTTGATCAGCTAGTTACCCCTCCAAGGTGATGTGCGAGGGATAAATACAATTTCAGATATTTTGGTTGCACTTAGCTGCAAATCGTCCTCAGCGAAGAAAAAAAAAAAAAAAAAATCATAAAATCCACCACAATAACAACAGGAAAATGATGAGGAACCAACAAACAATAAAACGACTTGTAAACTAACAAGAGCTACGAGCTCATATGGCACTTGTTACGAGTAGGCACGGCTCGGTTATGTCAATGATATATCTAGTGTTTGCTAGGTGTCTTCCCACCAAGTTTCATCTCGATCCAGCTCCCCCAAAAGTCACCGGATCCGGTCCGGATTTTAAGTGGGTCGTCTGAGGCATGAGGTCTTTCCAAATATCAAGTTTCATCGAGATCCGGTCACCCGTTTAAAAGTTATAAATACCTCAAGATTCCGGATTCCCCCTCCCTCCACTCCCCCGACAGTGCCCGAATCGGCTCGGTCATGTCAATGATATATCTAGTGTTTGCTAGGTGTCTTCCCACCAAGTTTCATCTCGATCCCTCCACTCATAGCGTTTCCCAAGATTTCCGGTTGCCCCCTTCAGCTCCCCCCAAAAGTCACCGGATCCGGTCCGGATTTTAAGTGGGTCGTCTGAGGCATGAGGCCTTTCCAAATATCAAGTTCCATCGAGATCCGATCACCCGTTCAAAAGTTATAAATACCTCAAGATTCCGGATTCCCCCTCCCTCCACTCCCCCCACGGTGCTCGGATCGGGGAAGTGACTATTTCCAACTTAATCATTTGGGGTCCTGATACGCCTGCCAAGTTTTATCGTCCTAGCTTATGTGGAAGTGCCCGAACTAGCAAAACCTGGACAGACCGACGGACAGAAATTGCGATCGCTATATGGCACTTGGCCGAAGGGCAAGTGCCATAAAAACCAGAAGAACGATGCGGACTGAATGAAATGCAGATAAAAGTAAAATAAAGAAAGATAATATGTGCATGTTCAAAGTGTATGTGTATGTGAATTCTGTGTAATTTTACAATTTACCATCCGTCTTGGAAAGCGCAGAAGCTTTCACCCAGAAAACGGCCCACTCGAAAAATCCATAATATGTTTCACCACTTTGAACAAAACCTTCCACAGAAACACCGAGAATCCCGTTTTTATTTGAAATGAACGGTCTGCTTGGCTTCAAACTGTGTATTTCTGAAAAACCTTGCGTAAAGAAAAGGAGGCAAACCTATTGAGACCTTTGCGCTTCAAAGCTTTGACGACAATAAAATTCATAAATATATTGTGTTCTTTGGGTGGCCATTCAAAGCTCCTGTAACACTTAAGTATCCGAAAACATTTTCATTTCTTTTTATTTCCTTTGCTATATGCTTTTAGCCAGCTTTAGTATCAATCTCGAAAAGCTTCAAAGCACTGAAAGGGCAAAAACAATATCCCCTAGCGACAATGTGACACACTAGCGACTAAGTTATTATTCATTCTGAGATTCACTCTGGGAGAACAAACAAAAGTGAGTAATAACTAAGAACGGTTAATCTGTCCGTCCGTCTGACTGTTTCTGGAAAGCTTTGAGAAGTATCGATGAACCTTCAACAAGGGGATTCACAAGGGGATTTTTTATTATTTATTTTCTTCATTTACTCCGCTTTTTCAAAAGGGTGGGTCATAAATAAATAATTTACTTACTTACTTAGGTCAAGAGTTAGATGAAGCAAGTAGGCGGGCTGTTATCTTAAAGCACACCTCGCACCATTTACTGTTTATGTTTCAATGTTAAAAACTATCTGAATACTACAAAACAGGATCTTCTCTTTACAAATTATACACGGCTTTTGCTGTTTTAAGCCTTTTCGCTTAGTTCATTGACTAGCAAATAGCAAACTTCCGATAACCAGTAACCAGTTTTACGCACAAATAGCAAGATGCGCGAACACTCGACAGGATCATAATGCGCATGGAAAAATACTGAATCGTGGCAAGAGCAGAGATTAAAGGTAGCGGTAGTGGGCTTAGAGTATGAAATTTGCAATTGCAGAAGTATAAAATGTATTGACATCCTAGGCACGATGGGTTCTTATAGAATTGGTGTGGGAGGCTTAAAGCACAACTGTTACTAGAAACGATCTTTTCACTAAAAAATGTATCAGAAAAAACGTGTTTCTCGATTTTGAACCTGAATTTAGGAGATTTTCTTGTTAGCGCCTGTCGACTCTGTCCAGCTTTCCTGCTCTCAGACGCGGAGGCTGGGTGCAACATTTTTGAAAACTGACGCGCCGTGGTTAAGGACTGGGAAAACCAAGCAAAAAAAAAAAAAATCTAAAATAGAAGATTCTCATATCTTTATGTGTGAAAGAGTTGTCAGCGGACGCGAAGATTCCGGCAAACTTTAGATTGTGTTGCGGGCAAGACTCGGCACGGCCAAAAAGCGCTAAAAATTCGTCGGCGTGAAATGAAACAATGGAGAAAGATGGAGATTTCAGAAGCTTATAATTCCATAAAGTAGCTAGGTATATAATAAAAGGCAGAATAAGCAAGAGGGGTCCTTTAAAAGACCCCTGAATGAAGAGAACCAAGTATCATCCCTATCTGTATGACTTCCGTTAACATTGCCTGCAGAAAATCCAATCCGAATACGAAATAGTATTTCCAAGCTATGATTTTGCTCCATTTTGAATCTGTCCTTATTTCAGCACTGAAAATTTTTATAAATGAACAAATGTCTCCAATCAACCCTTCTGGGATATTTGTTAACCAGTTAAGCCCAAACGTATATCTAGAAGAAAATCCAATACGATCCGGCCAGCGCTGTACAAGATCTGAATGGATTGCGCTTTTTATCTTGGAGTCTGCATGTGCAAACCTCCAGAAACGAACATGCATATTTTGAAAACGTCACGCTCAGGAGAAGAATGCTCTCCGTGGCCATGTCTGTAAATGCATTCTCCATGGTGTGTTCAAGTATGGTTTCATTGCTCAGATGTCCTTTAAGGACAGACCAAATTATGCGATCATTTTGGTTGAAACGCTCGTCGTGATAGCCTTCCCCTGGGGATTCGGAGAATGTGTGTTAGAAGCTTACTTTTTGGGATCCCAAAAATGGGGAGGGGTTTCAAATTAAGGGGCAAACAAAATATTTTTAAGCAGCTAATGTGATAGTCGATTATGGGGTAAGAAGATATGCTGAACACGATGGTGAAAACCATTTTGTCATCGAACATGTAGCTCGCCCGGAATCCGGTCAAAACCGGAAAGTTTGTTAAAAGTAAAAGTTTTATTTTAAGTTGATTAGATGTTCGATTTAGGGGTAGGAAGACATGCTGAAGACGATGGTGAAAACCATTTTCTCGACAGACAAGTAGTTCGCCCCGAATCCGGCCGAAACCGGAAAGTTTGTTAAAAGTAAAAGTTTTATTTTAAGTTAATTAGATGTTCGACTTAGGGGTAGGAAGACACGCTGAACACGGTGGTGAAAACCATTTTCTCGACGGACAAGTTGTTCGCCCGGAATCCGGCCCAAACAGGAAAGTTTGTTAAAATTAAAAGTTGAAGTTGAATAGATGTTCGATTTAGGGCAAGAAGACATGCTGAACACTTATGTGAAAACAATTTTCTATCCGGACATGTAGTTCACCCGGAATCCGGCCAAAACCGGAAAATTGGAAGAAGTTAAAGTTTTATTTCTAGTTGATTAGATAACCGATTTAGGGATAAGAAGAGATGCTGAATCCGTGTGTGACAATCATATTTTACCAGGACATATAGTTCGACCGGAATCCGGCTGGAGTAGGAAAATTTGTTATAAGTTAAATTTTATTTGAAGTTGATTAGATGTTCATTATTGGGGAAAGAAGATACTCTGAGTTCATTTTTAGCTTTCTTGTTTTCGCCGAACAATTAGTTCTGGAGTTTGGCCGAAATCGGGAAATTGGCGGTAGTGGCAGGAAGTTTTTCTCAGATGATTAGCTATTTGGCCTTAATCTGTTTCTGAATTTTAATTGTAAAAATGTTCAAGGAGTCTGGCGATGACTGGATCTGGCTAAGACAAGACCCAGTTGTCTGGATCAGATATTGAATTTTTGGGATCCCCATCGATACCTTTGGTCTTGTTCAACATGCTTAGGCTAATTCTTGAATCGGCTGAGAGTTGAAACTTTGGGGAGCGAATTTTGTGGGAGGGTTTGTTTGAGGGATAGCTTAAGGCGAAAAGTTTGTTTGGGGTTAGGAAACTTGGCAGGTTCTTGTGGATTGGACGGACTCACTGAGTAGCTTTTTTGTAGCTAGGCTTTCTTAGAAGAGTTGTTTGTTTGTTATCTCTTTCGGTTCTTGTTGTATACATGAAGACCCTCCGGATTTAAAGTACAACTCTTAGAAATGATCTTTTCCCTATGCAATGAATCAGAAAAAACTTTTTGGAAATACCATTACCTTCCACTTTAAACTAGTTATTCTCTTGTTAGCACGTGTCGACTATTTCCAGCCTTCCTGCTCTCCGACGCGGCGGCTGGGCCCAAAACATTTGAAAACTGAACGTGCCATGGTTAACAAGTGGGAAAACTAAGCAAATAAAAGAAGTAATAAGCAGAAGATTATCACATCCTTATGTGTGAAAGAGTTGTCATCAGACTTTGAAGATTCCGGCAAACTTTTCGGTGGGTGAACGGAAAACTCGGCAAGGCTGAAAAAGCGCTAAACATTCGTAGTTACTAAACGAAACAATGGAGAAAGGCGGGGATTTTAGAAGCTCATAATTCCATATGGGAGCTGAGTATATTGTAAAAAGCAGAATAAGCAAGAGGGGTCCTTTAAGCAATATATCATGTCACACCATTTCATATGGCCGTAAAATTAAAGATGTGCTCGTTCTCGACCCGGATGGGTTATTTTATTGACGTCTGACCGTAAATTTCAGAATGGACACGGTTGCCAGGGGATCAAGTCGGGACGTCGAGGGTCCAATTAGCACAAACCAGATTTAGGAACAAATGTGTCCCGTATGGAAATAATTCAAGTCATCGTATTATGGGACATTATTTTATTCATAATCAATTGAAAAAATTGGAAACGATCGTAAACATTTTTTTTTTTACGATTTATCGTAAAATTATGATTGGAAACAATTGGTTTCAATCGTAAAAATACAATAGTTAACAACTGTTTACAATCGCAAACGATTGGAAACAACCGGAAACAACTGTTTCCAGTCGTAAACAACTGTTTCCAATCGTAATCAACTGTTTCCAATCGTAATCAACTGTTTCCAGTCGTAAACAACTGTTTCCAGTCTTAAACAGCTGTTTCCAATCGTAAAAAAACAATTGTTTACGATCGTTTTCAACTGTTTTCAATTCTTTACTGTTGGAAAATGTCGCATAATACGACGACTTCAGTTATTTCCATACGGGGTGCTCCAAGTCAGAATTTAACGTCAGAAACTAGCGAAGCTTAGATGCCAAGGAGATTTTTCCCTAGAACTTGGAAAAAAAATCTCTACAACGGTGGAAACTATTGTTTTTGTTGCTGTTAGTTAATTAATATGTAACCAGTTAGTAAAACTAGGAGGAATACTCTGATCACACTGATGCTTTTCAACCGTTCTTAACAACTATGCACGAAACCGGGAAATCACAATATTGATCTTCACTCTAGCCAGTCGAGCTAATTTATGTAATTCTAGTAGTTGTCATCAGCTGGTTTCATCATGTCATGACATCAGATATCATCGGAACTGGCAGCATATTCAGTTCCTGTTCTAATACTCGAACACACATGACTCATTAAAAACTTCTTAGATCTGAGGAGAGACACGAACAAACTTGCACAACCGGTATTTCAAACCAATTAGTTCGTCAAGACCGATAAGCGGGAGCCTGATCCGCCTCGAAAGGCGTCAAACATGGATACTGCAAAAATCAGCGTAGCGCCGTTAGGGTGGAGAAAAATGCTATAGGAGGTTCGTCTCGGAAGCGAGAATGTAAGAAAAAAAATATTTCAGGGGCGTTGATCGAGGTGCCAATATAAGTAAGATATTCCTACGACCTCCCTTTAAGACCCGTCATGAGACTTTCTATATATGCGCCAAACAAACTGTCCGAATTTAAACAACATGTCTTTCTGTGACAATTACAGTAGAGGTATGCTTGCGTGAACACTTTGTTAACTGTTCCACTACCTTGACTTTCTTACTTGCATATAAAAAAGTAGAATGGAAAAGAAAAATAACAAACTTGATATCAGCAAACAGCCAACTATTTCAGGGTTATCCTGGCACAAACTTGAAGCAGAAATTCAATTAACTTTCTTTGATTTTTAATTTATTAGAAAGGTCCTTCCTCTTTTGAAGGCATCTGACGGTTCGGACCGCCACCTTCTCCACTGAAGGTGCGTTTCATAGATGAATTCATAGATTGAAGGTACTTTCATAGATGAATTATCAAAATATTCAAAAAGCGACAAAAGCGTGAGTAATTATTACTATAGTTTTCAGGGAAAAAAGCCTGGTTTGGGTTTTAGTTTTTTCTTCGGCGATCGTTCAATGTTAGCAGACGTTCACATAAGCATACCTCTACTGAAGAGTGACAAGAGCGGAGGGACGAGTTTCCGCGAAATGTAGTTTCTGTATGCAAGATAGAATGTTGATGGCCCTTCAGGACTATTACAGCAGAGACAATGCTGCGCAAGTTGTTTACTTTAAATGACCAGTCTTACCCGTTACTTATTGCTGCGTCACTCTATGTCCATCCATCTGGATGACGAAATTTTATTAACTAAATAAGAAAATGGAAATAGCGCAGTACAAAAAAGAAAAGGATAATTATCCCGAGCCTTCGATAACGCAATAAACGCACAGGATAAAAACAAACAAGCAAAACAAAGAAAATATACTAAAATCTTCTTCCCAGTCCAAAAGAGGAAAAATGGAACTTTCAGATTATTCATTCTGAGATTCCAAATTTGCTACGTCATTTTTTTCTTCTGTCACTTCTATCCGACCTAACGCCTGCTTCTGACTTTCACTTTTGCCGTGTTTGGGTCTTTTCGGGTAGATCAGACTCCCACTTATTGCTTCGGAGGAACAAACTCCTCAGCAATACCCGTTACTTGTCCACTTTTCTCATTAAAACCACGCAAGAGGGCAAAAAACCCGGGCGGTTTCGTCCCTTCAGCGTTTCATAATCTTTAGTCAGATTTGTCAGAATATCGGAACAGAAACTGATAAAAAGCTAGAAGCAGCTTTGAAAACCAAAGGTTTCGACGGCATCCCAAAAATTTCAGTATTATTGGATATTTTTAATATTTTTTTATTATCCGGACAATTGGGGCTCTTAGAGATCTGGTCTTCGTTAGACTCCTTAAAAATTTTAGTATTCATCACTAATGAGCCGTTTGAAAATAAAAACAAATGACACCGTAGTGGTGTTTCTTGAAAAAACAACGGCCAAACAGCTCAAGTTCAGACAAAACTGTCACTTTTTTCTGGCTTTAGCCGGATTCCGGGCGAACTATGGTCCTGAGAGAAAATAGTTTTTGTTGGCGGATTCAGGATGTCTTTTTACCCCTAAATCGGACCTCTAATCAACTTAAAATAGAACTATAATTTTCAACAAATTTTCCGGTTTCGGCCGGATTCCGGACGAACTGTGTGTCCGAAGCAAAAATACTTTGTATATACGGATACAGCGTGTCTCCTTACCCCTGTATCGCACCTCTAATCAAGTTCAAGTAAAACCATCACTTTTAGAAAATGCAAGTTTTGAAGAAAAACTGGAGAAAACGCACGTGAGAAAAGAAAACGTAAATGCGCATCCAGTGGGAAAAGTTGTAGCGTGGATTTCTACACAACCCGTAAGCAACGCAAGATAAACGTATACGCGACGCATTGTAACGACGCGTCAATGTGAAAGCTGCTTTATCGTGCTTACAGACGGACAAGTTTCATACGTTCCTTCCACTAACGTTTTGGGATCCCAAAGGAAACAGCGATGGATGTTCTAACTTTAATGCAGCAGATGACAAAATCCAAGAGTATCTGCGGCTTACAGCAAAAAGTTGAAAGGTTCGAACAGCAACGCCAACTTTAATACGCAAAGACTGGTATAATTTCAAAGTCAAATATAATATAATATAAGAAATGAAGGATAATACGAAATTCGTAATATGATCTTACGGGCTAATAGCTTTTCTCGAACAGGTATGTAATGCATATCCTCCTATAACCCACGTTCTATATTAAGATAATCTTCCTACAGAAAGTTAGCGGTAGATATGAGAGGATGATATAAGTCATATCAGCCTCAAGAGAGGATGATATAAGTCATATCAGCCTCCAGAGAGGATTATATAAGTCATAAAAGCCTCCTGAGAGGATGATATAAGTCATATCATCCTCCAGAGAGGGTGGTATAAGTCATATCTGCCTCAAGAGAGGGTGGTATAAGTCATATCATCCTCCAGAGAGGGTGGTATAAGTCATATCAGCCTCCAGAGAGGATGATATAAGTCATATGAGCCTCCTGAGAGGATGATATAAGTCATATCATCCTCCAGAGAGGGTGGTATAAGTCATATCAGCCTCCAGAGAGGGTGGTATAAGTCATATCAGCCTCCAGAGAGGATGGTATAAGTCATATCAGCCTCCAGAGAGGATGATATAAGTCATATCAGCCTCCAGAGAGGATGATATAAAGACTATCAGCCTCCAGAGATGTTCGAAAAAGTTATAACAGTTAACACACCTCCATCTCGGTTAATATCGGAATGACAACCTCGATGGACAATGAGAATTTGTTACATCTGATGTGTGAATGCCGTGAGCTAGGTGACCTGCGGGTTGAGATTTTTAGAAATATAACTAAAATAAATGATGAAGTATGGATGACGAGCGTCATTGGAAGTAAGTGTTTTCAAGATTTGAAGAGGCTGGTAAGGTTCCTAAAAATAGCTTTAGCACACAGAGAATTTCCTTTAGTTTAGTTCTATTATTTCGTTCAAGTGTTATCTTTTTTTTGTAACCATTTTTGCCATGGCCTCAGGCTTTTTCTGCAATAAATTCTATTCTATTCTATTCATTCAAAATTTCAAACTCACCATCGGCTCGGTAGCTAATTTTCATAAACTACCTCGCCTTCGGCTCAGATAGGTTATTTTCATTGGCTGTCTCAATGTTATTTCCGATATCAACCTCGATGTCTGATGTTAACCTTTAATATCGATGTCTTTCAGTTCACTACTTATTTATAAGTAGGTAAGTAATTTATTTCTGACCCGCCATCTGAAAAGCGGAGTGTGTAAAATAAAATAAAAGAATAAAAGGCACAAAAAGAGCTGTGATATACTCCCTGTGATATACTTTCACCGTGATATACTCCCCCCTGATTTTCTCCCCTCCCGAATTCGTCTTCTTCGTCAAGCTGCCGACCCTGTGACTTGTTTAGAACCGATGGTAGCTTTGCGAAACAAGGTATTCTCAGAGTTATGTCCCCTCGTTTGTTCGTTTATATAACTCGGAGCGTTTTTGAATGTTAATTTTTAGGTTATTTGTATTTTATTAGTAGTAGTCTAGAATTTTATTGACCATATTTATCATAAGATGTCGGTATAAATGTCGCAAAACTGTGTATATTTGTAGATTGTTCTGTTATGACGTTATGTTTTGACGTAAAACAACCCATCGGCTTGTCCGTTATCTATTTTTTAGATTATATTGAATTGAATATAAGCTGTATAAATTTCCTTAAGCTTTCCAATACTCTTACTCTTCCTACACTCTCTCCTTGCCGATGCAAAATACACTTGATGACTATCTCTCCCTTCTGATGCAGAATCTCCGGGTACCTGCGGAAGAAAGGAAGAAACGGTGTCACAGCTGCGCTGACTCGGGATTTGAGTCATTGAGTTTGAGTCGTTACGGACACGTTTGCTTCTTCTTCCTGAGAATCACTGGCGTGTTTTGGACTTAGTCATATAGAGTATTTCCGGCCTCTCGGGGTAGCTAGCGAAGAGAGGCAGAAGTGGTGTCACAGCTGCTCCCAAAGATCGCGGTAGTTGATTGACACAGGATTTGAGTCGTACGGACACACTTACTCCTTCTTCCTGAGGATCACTGGCGTGTTTATAGAGATATTGTAGCGCCCATGGTTCGGGAAGATGCGTCCATAAGTGGTAGGGATAGACTTACGTCTAGGTACATACGTGACATAGGTCCATACGTCTTTAATAATCGAAGAGCAAGTTTTCGAAAGTGTAGAATTAAAAGTAATGCCAAGTCATCGTAGATTATCATGTTCTCATTCCTCCGTTTAAAGTAGTTGGTAAGCCAACAAAAAGATCTACCAACCTCGAAACCGAATACATCTATCACTTTTTACAGAAATCTTTAACAGCAGTTTATACTAAAAATTTGAAATTTAAATTTCCGGCGCTATGCTAGTTCTCTAAGTTACCATTGGTAAAGCATGTTACTTATATAGTAGCCTAAATATCCAAATATTGATGAATCCCCTTAAGATAATTTCGCCTAAAATCAATATCCCCCTTGGGTGCGAGATTGAGAGACAGCAGTAACCGATAACTTACTTTTCAGAGGTAAGAATCCTTCGCCTGTAGTTGGCCCTCGGGCCTGTAGAGGCTGAGACTGTTGGACGATGGTTGGGAAAGGTTCCCTGCAGACAGGCGCTACTGTATTCATCGCTGTAGGAAAAACAAAATTAGTTAATGATTTTCGACCAGTGTTCACAAAGTGAAGCGGCCTACTTAAAGGACCCCTCGTTGTAATTACTCTTCAACTTACATTATTGTAAAATATTTCAATACTCTAAAGCTAGAATGTGCTTTCAACAAATAACCCACGATTTTGGTCTGTTTTAAGCCTTTTCCAAGACCCGTTGACTTGTAGAAAAATAAAAACAATTTACATAACCGGTTTTTCTGGTGGAAATACTTTTCACAGACAGCTGTCGACAGCGTGGTACACATCGAAGGTAGCAGACCACGGCAAGTGAGAAAATCAGCACAGTTTTGTTCGAGGGGTTTCAAGGTACCGTGCGAAATGTACGGAGTGGTTACGGAAGTAGGTGCATTAGCATTATAGGTAAGACGGGTCCTTTAAGACATTTGTTAGACTTTGATCGGTATGACTTAATCCGAAATTTTATATATTGCACTATGTCAGTGAGGACTTTTCTTGTTACAGATCCTTATGTCTAGCTGATATCTTTTATTCGAAGAACTATCTAGTACTGGAAGGAAAGACTACGAACCAAATACATCTCCGAAGAGTTGCTTATTTCCCCACCGTTCGACGCTACCAATAATATACAGCCTATAGGCTTCGCGTAAAAACTAACTCTTCGTTTATTCTTTTTCAGACGTCTTGCACGCAACTCTAGACTACTGTCGCCCACTTTTTGATAATTATCTTGATAAGACGAAACGTAAAATAATGGTGTTTTATAAGGCATTTCAACCTCTACTTTCGTGTGATCGACGATACTCTACCAGTAAGACGTCCCTAAGAATAATACTGATTTATTTGATGTAATGAGACTTTAAGCGATAACTGATAGCTGATATATGTACATCCGCTTTTAAAGGCTGTAGGCTACACCAGAATGCCGTGTCACTTCCTGCGCCTGTTCTGTAGGCCGTGTTAATGCCCTAGGCTGATTAATTAGCTTTCCGTGTCTGTTAAGGACTAGTTCAGTTTCAGTGTACTTTTATATATGTGAAGCATAAGATGACGAATCTATTAAATTCATTGACTGAATGCCAACAAGCGTCCAAGACAAAGATCGCCCTACTAAAGGACAATTCCGGAGTTCCCACGGATTCGCATTCCTAAAGTCAAAAGCAGCAGTCGGCAACATGAAAGAACTAACGGAAAGCCGCTGCATCTTCTCGCTGACTTCCCGTGATCATTTTCCACCCACGTAGTGGATTCGCTTACCACGTCGCTTTTCCATAACTAGCGGAGCGCAAGAATGCCTCAGGAACTGAAGCGAGCTTTAGTTGAAGTCGCAAAAACAGCCGGCGCATAAACAAACGAAGCTTTCCAAATTGTCGGAATCACCCTTAAGTTATTCAGTTCAATTCGCTTTACTTTTCACAAAATGATTCGTTCCGAAAAAACAGCATAGAACATGTCAGCCCAAATATTCAGTCTTAATTTAAGAGATACGTGATCTTATGTGATATTTCGATTGTATAAAGACATATCTACATCGAACCGCACCGCTTATGGACGCATCGTTCCGTAAGTGTGGGCGCTGAAACCGGAAAGCTTTAGGAAATTTATACAGCTCTTTTTGTGCTCATCTTATTTCGTTCTGGAGTCGCACATGTTCTGCGGAAGAAGGAATTGTAGAAGATGAGAAGCTGCTATTTTAAGTATGCGATGCACCTGCTTTATTCGCCAAAGTTATACCACAGCCAGATGCTAACGGAGCATTTCCAAGTTAAAGACGCAAGCGTCACATTTTTGGAAATTTCGTCAGTCCTGCCAAAAACCGGACAACAGGGCCAAGCCAGCACACGAATCTCTACATTCTTTTCTGGCCAATGAATGAAAAATTATATATTGTATTTGTTGTGTATTATTTAATTGTTTTATTTTAATTTACCTAACTCCGCTTTTCTATTGTGTGTCAAAAATAAATTACTTACTTACTTATACACTGACATACAAGTAGGCTTACTTACCTCGGCTACTGTTGCTATGCATAATCTTTACTAAAATCTAGTTCGTTCTTGAAATTACGAGTCATCAGACAAAATAAAACACAAAGATATAATTTATTCGTGTTAAAACAGTAAATGGGTCAGGTTTTTTAAGAAGAACATCGTCTTATCACCCAATAATATAATGTTATCGAATGGTAAAGTTTATTACTTGTCGTATAACTATACGTCATAACAAAGATTGTGGTACGGGTTGAAAACGGTGAATGGGACATGGTAAAAAGATTTCCGATGGCGTTAAGTGCTTGTGCGGAAGGGAGCTTCAGCAGGGGTTTCTTGGTGGTATAATGGCTCATCTTGTTCTCCGTTCATGCAAGAACAAATAACCAGATAGTACCTCCGTCTTTGGTCGCCTGCAGCGAGTATGGATACCCCGACAAACTGAGCGGAGATATAGTACTTCATCTAGCTTTGAGCTGATACCCGTCCTACTGACACGATCTTTGATACCCGTCTACTTCTGTCTTCGCCGGTGGTCATCGCAGAGCAATAAGTGCAGGAGGCACGCTGACCCGCTCTGGAGCGCGTCGAGAGAACCTATCGGCTTTGAGTTTGAAAGCTTCTTGAACGTGTATAGAAGCGATTTGAGGCTAAATACCTAGAAAATGTATTGGAGAATCCCTCAAATGTCTCCGAGGAATCGGTGTTTGTATTAATCTTTGATATTATTTTTAAGTCTTCGAGAAACTACGAATAGTATTCGAGAAAAGATAAAAAAGTATTCGAGAATGTTTTAAAAGTATTTGACATTTAAAATGAAATTAGGCATTCGAGTGGTTGGCGGGCCGGACTCGCAAGTGAAGGGTCGCTTGTTCGAGTCTCGGATGTGCTTACTGTTTGGTTTGGGACGGGGGTTAGTGGCGTAACCCTGTAAGACAAGCCAAAGTCCACCAAGCTTCAAATGGGTACCTGGAGAAATCCGGGGAAGGTGACAGGTAGGGTGTGTGAGCACAGGATGGCTGGCCCCCAACCCCCCATTGCACTTCGGAGATCAGCACCGCCAGCTTGGCCTGTAAGGCTAGTGCTGATACCTTTACCTTACCTTTGGGCATTCAAGAATGACATAAATGTATTTGAGAATAACAAACATACATTTGTGTCATTTCCGAGTTCTTATTCCAATTTAAATGTCAAATACATTTTTAGAAATTCTAGAGTACTTTGTATCTTTTGTTTTAGGAGTTTCTCGGAAACCAAGAAAAATCTCGAAAACTTTTCGTCGATTCTAAAATACAAACACCGATTCCTCCAAGACATTTAATGGATTCTCTATATTTTCGTCGTATTTAGCCTGAAATCCACTCCATAAACGCGGCTTCACATCGATATATCTATATATATCGATATATCTATATATATCGACATGTCGATATATCGACATGTGAAGTGCCGTGTAGCTCGTCTGCATCGGGCATGGTACGGGGAAATTTGAAACTCCGCATGGTCACATTACAGAGAGAAGGAGACGGAGGTTCTATTATTTGTTCTTGGTTCATGTTAATTTATATCCCTAATTTTCTAGCCCCCAACCCGACTTGTCAGTTTAAATGACGATTTACAGACTTCAAAGCACTTTTTAACCATATGTTTCGTTAAGATTTATCAAACCGTTCTCGAGTTATCGCGCTTTCAGACAGGCGAAATAGTGTATGATGCAATTTGCCGAATGCCCACATATCCTTCCGATGATGTTCCAAAAACGTAAGCCAAGTATAGAAAGAGGGTGTTTGGTATGTATATATTTTATTTTAAGCACACATCTTTTGCAGCAACTATTTCGAATTTAGTCCAATCAGTCATCCGGAAACAGTCTCAGATGATTCAAGCTAGCCGCGAAGGGTCATTATACGGACAAATTGTTGATTATCAGTGTTAAGTGATGCCCCTTCCAGATTTTGTTTTTGTGTTTTTTCTTCATTCTTGTTTCCCTTTGCTGTCTGTGTTTATTTTGCTTTGAGCACAAACAGCAAATTTAAAAAATCCAGTTAGTCAGTTGATTCTGCTTAGTAGCGTTTTTGCTGCCATCCCGGTCAAAAGTCGTTTTTGCAGCTACTGAGAATCTGTCCAGTTACCGACAGTAGTAGGGGAGCTCGGAGTTGACCCTAACACTTCAAGTTCAAGTTTTTTTTCAAGTTCAATGGGTTTATTAACAATAAAAAATAAATCATACATAAACAAAACACTCAGTCCATTTCTGGACGCCGAGAACCACAATCATTACAGTAATTTTCCTTTTATTGCTAGGCCGTCATTTCTTGGCGGATTTACATCGTTTTTGTTCTCAAACCTGTAAAATGTCTGAGAGAATAGCTGGTTTCTGTTTTTTTTCTACATTAGATTTTTAAGTAAACATTTGTTTCTGTTTTTCAATTTGTCCGAACCAACCCCTTACCCATGGGGTTGATTCGGGCAGGCCTCAGGTTGGTTCGGACATTATTTATAATGTATAATTGCAGCTCAAAAGTAAACACAAAACTAAAGAAAACAAATGTTTCAAGTGCCGAGGTTGCATCAAAGTGGAAATCCTTCCTCTGTCCTTTCAGTTAACCTAGCATTTCCAGAGGCTGGTAACTTCAAACTTATATCAGCAAAGATCAGTCGATCTTTAGTTGGACTGATTACTCGAATCGATTCTACAGGAAGATGGTTTTAGGTTCACTTCTGTGCAGAAAGAATATCTTCAATCCCATCAACGAACTTTCATTCAATGAACCTCCTTTTCTTTCTACTTTCCGACCTAAGAAACACATTTGGTTTCACTTTTTCCAAAGTTTAACTTCATAAGGACGAATTGAGAGCAACACTTTGGTTTTGTCCTCGTTTTTTTTTTTTTTTTTTTTTTTTTTCCTATGACTCCGATTTCATTTTATTCCTAGTAACTGAGAAGGGTCTAACCTGTGCGGTTTTTACGGAAAGTGTGGACCTTAGGCCGGATTGATGAATATGACATTACATTTTGGAAAGCTCCGTAGAACTCTTGCCTGGGGCCAATAAGGATGGTTTTTGCTTGTCCTCGAGCCAGAGCGTACGGTTTGCGAAGTGAAGTGGAGTTGAATAGCCTATGTCAGAGAGGACTATCTGAAGTTGTGTAGCGAACCTTTCGTTTCATCAAAAGATGTTTCTGCTTTCGAATGGAAAGCTCCGTTCTAGCACGCAAGCAGGCAGGCACCAGTTTCAAATTGAAGATGGACTAAAATCTATAAGTGTTAAATATATGCGGCAGTTACCCGGCCCCACAGCCAACATATCTTCTTTGAGTGATAAATAGAAAAATCTACAGAGACAAAAAAGTGGCTTTTTCCCACGGGTCCGAAAGTGCTGCCATCTATTGTTGCTGTCCATGTCTGCGACGATTTCAGCTGAGTTTATAATTTTTTTTTTTTGCACTTTGGTTTGTGGTAGAGTAACGGTATCAGATGTGCCTCTTAAACTTTAAAAGTTCTCTCATTGCCAAAGAAACTAGAGCTTATCCTTTGCTCCTTTCTAAGTCGTGACGTTAGAAAGTTGGCCTACGGCAAAAAAAGTCAACTTTTGAACTAAGACAGGTAGAATTTTTTTTTCGACGGCAATCGATAGCCATTGATGAGCTGATCAAAGTATATGTCATCCATTTTTTGGTACAAAAATTCCTTCATGAGATACACCAGTTTGAAAATTTCAAAGGGGTTGACAACTTCATAGTAAGGTACATTGAAACCAAAAATAGGCGATACCAGTTATGATACATATACGGGACTTTTAAGCAACAGTCGACTGTTAGCCCATAATCATCTTCGGTAATGAGGGGTTTGCAGCTTTTGCTAGTTGGTATACCTGTTATTTGTTTCCGGTGTATTCGATGGTAAGAACAATTTGGTTCCCAATGGTAAGATATGCAAGGGACTTGTAAGTAATAATCGGCTGTTATGCTACAATCATCTTCTGCGATGATGGGTTTGCAGCTTTTGCTAGCTGGTGTACCCATTATTTGTTTCCGGTTAACTTAATGTATATCACGGGAGAGGGACTTGTAAGTAGGAATCGGTTCACGAGGGGCTAGGAATTTTTGCAAATGGGTGCACATTGTATTCGATTTCTATAAATCTGACGGTAAGAAAGTTTGTGTCGATGGTCTATCAATGTAACCGAGGATTAACTATTTACACAACGGATACAAACGAAAATGTAAAGCAATGAGGTAGTTTCATAATAATTAATAGTGTCATCTATGGTATTTTAATCCTGAAAAGTTACGGATAGCTTTCTATTACCAACTAGATTATATAAGATATTGTTCCAAGTTTTCATCCGTCACGATGTCTACGATTGAAAAGGATAAAGTACAACTGACTGCAAAGTTAATTTAGTCCCTTCTTCCTATATTATTTTGTTGTTGTTTTTACAACGCTGAAGAATACCTTTTGATCATATGATTCATTTTTTTAGAACATCCCGTTTAAAAAGCTTATGCTATAATCATCTTCAGCGATGAGGGGCTTGCAACTTTTGATAGCTGGTATATCCTTATTTGTTTCCGGTGAATTTGATGTCAATCACGGGAGACGGATTTGTAAGTAAGAATCGGTTCACGAGGGGCTAGAAATTTTTGAAAATTGGTGCACATTGTATTCGATTTCTGTAAATATGACGGTAAGAAAGTTTGTATCGATGGTCTATCGCTATAACCTAGGATTAACTGTTTACGCAACGGGTACAAACGATACGGTAATGTAAAACAATAAGGTAATTTTGTAATAATTAATAGTATCATCTATGGTATTTTAATCCTGAAAAGTTACGGATAGCTTTATAATATCAACTAGGTTATATAAGATTTTGTTCTAAGTTTTCATCCGTCACGATATCTACGATTGAAAAGGATAAAGTTCAACTTCGACGGCAATCGATAGCCGCTGATGAGCTGATCAAAGTATATGATATCCATTTTTTGGTAAAAAAATTCCTTTATGAGATACACCAGTTTGAAAGTTTCAACGGGTTGACAACTTCAGTAGTAAGGTACACACTGAAACCAAAAATAGGCGATACCAGTTGTGAGACATTTAGGGGACTTGTACGCGACAGGCGACTGTTAGCTCATAATCATCTTCGGCAATGAGGGGTTTGCAGCTCTCGCTAGTTGGCGTACGTCATTTGATGAACAATTTGGTTCCCAAATGTAAAACATGCAAGGGACTTGTAAGTAATAATCGGCTGTTATGCTACACAAATCTTCAGCGATGAGGGGTTTGCAACTTTTACTAGTCGGTGTACCCATCATTTTTATCCGGTGAACTTGATGTCTATCACGGGAAAGGGACTTGTCAGTAGAATCGGTGCACGAGGGGCTAGAAATTTGTGCAAATTGTTGCACATTGTATTCGATTTATATAAATCTGACGGTAAGAAAGTTTGTATCGTTGGTCTATCGCTGTAACCTAGGATTGACTGTTAACGCAACGGGTACAAACGGTACTGTAATGTAAAACAAGGTAGTTTCGTAATAATTAATAGTGTCATCTATGGTATTTTAATCCTAAAAAGTTACGGATAGCTTTATAATACCAACTAGATTATATAGGATATTATTCCAAGTTTTCATCCGTCACGATGTCTACGATTGAAAAGGATAAAGTTCAACTGACTGCAAAGTCAATTTAGTCCCTTTTTCGGATATGCTTTTGTTGTGGTTAGGGCAATCGATAGCCCTTGAAGAGCTGATCAAAATATACGCCATCCATTTTTTTGAACAAAAATCCTTCATGAGATAAACCAGTTTGAAAGTTTCAAGGGGTTGACAACTTCAGGAGTAAGGTACACACTGAAACCAAAAATAGGCGATACCAGTTGTGAGACATGTAAGGGACTTTGTAAGCAATAGTCGACTGTAAGCAACAGTCGACTGTTAGCTCATAATCATCTTCGGCAACGAGGAGTTTGCAACTTTTGCTAGTTGGTATACCTGTTATTTGTCTCAGGTGTATTCGATGGTAAGAACAATTTTGTTCCCAATTGTAAGACATGCATGGGACTTGTAAGTAATAATCGGCTTTTATGCTATAATCATCTTCAGCGATGAGGGGTTTGCAACTTTTGATAGCTGGTGTATCCATTATTTGTTTCCGGTGAATTTGATGTCAATCACGGGAGACGGACTTGTTAGTAAGATCGGTTCACGAGGGGCTAGAAATTTTTGAAAATTGGTGCACATTGTATTCGATTTCTGTAAATATGACAGTAATAAAGTGTGTATCGATGGTCTATCGTTATAACCTAGGATTAACTGTTTACGCAACGGGTACAAACGATACGGTAATGTAAAACAATAAGGTAGTTTTGTAATAATTAATAGTGTCATCTATGGTATTTTAATCCTGAAACGTTACGGATAGCCTTCTTCCGATATTGTTTTATTGGTGGTTTTACAACGCTAAAGAATAGCTATTGATTATGTGATTATTCTTTTTAGAACATACCGTTTTAAAAGCTTCGATAAGTTGACAATTTCAGCATTTAACCGACAGCGAAGAAACAAAACCAAAGTGTTGCTCTCGCAACACTTTAGCCGGCGAAGCCGGACAAAGGTTGCCGCAACACTTCACGTTGCCCGGGCAACGTAGGTCTAGTTCGTGTTTATTTTAGCTTCTTGAAAATATCGTAAGCAAAGTTAATTATATTAAAAAAATTTATAATTTTGTAATTTATTATAGACAATTCTTCTGACTAGTTTTCCTTCAGTTGTGGTGGCGTCAGTTTCGGTTTTGTATGGCATATCAGTAGGAAAAGACTGTTCGAACCAACCCCTTCAAAACTGTCCGAACCAACCCCACCCTGACTGAAAAAAAAAAATGGCATACTACAAAAAAAATAACTGGTCTAAGCTTGAAAATACTAAACAGGCTACACCCCCCAATTGCTAAGCTGTCTATTTTCTTTTAATCACCTTCCAATTATGGCTAATCTTCGGAGTATAGCTTTTTAACCGACCATGAGCTAAAAACTTTTATCTCAAGAAAACCAATTTTTTCATATTCAAAACCAGAAAAGCAAGTACCATGAAACTTTGGTAAAAAGTTAGATCACTAGAAGGCAGATGGTTTATATTTTTTTCCGATTTTAGTGACAACTTTTAATATTTGATTTGCGGCTATCCAGACCAACGCCGTGTCCGATCCAACCCCGAGCTCCCCTAACTGACTCAATTCTATCATTACCAACAAAAGCCCTAGGTTTTAGTCAAAGTGGTTGGAAAGAACTTTGGAACTTCTGGTGTGGTTTCTTTCGTGGTGCAAATTCAGCGACTGTCGTTTATGCAAAGCAACCGTAGTATCAGATACCATGGTAACTGCAAAAAGGATAAAATGCAGACCCAGTTACCGAGGTATAAGATTCCATGGCATCCGCAAAAACTCAACTCTTGATTTTATGGCACTTGCAGCTTCGCTAAAGTGCCATATTCCGATGACTTTTCGTTCTGTCGGTCGGTCGGTCGGTCAGTTTTAGTTTTTTTAGTTTAATACTCTTTCTTATACAAACCAAATTTTACATGCTAAACTTCATAAATACACCTTTTATAACCCTCTTAACATCCTTTATACATGTAGCTGATACTTCTGACTGCATGAAAGCCCGAATGGGTCTGTGGGGTCAGGCCACTGTTCTCAAGTTTGGGTACTTCAAGATGTGGTAGGACGATGAAACTTGGCAGGCATATCAGGGACCCAACCAGACTAACTTGGAAATAGTCACTTTCCTAATCCGACCATCGTGGGGGAGGAGAGGGAGGGAGAATCTGGAATATTGACGTATTTATAACTTTTGAACGGGGAACAGGATCTTACTGAAACTTAATATTTGAAAAGACCTCGTGTCTCACATGTCAAACTTCAAGTCCGGAATGGATCCTGACTTTGGGGAGAGTTGGAGGGGGGAACCTGAAATCGTGTGACATGTTCAGAGTTATCGGATCTGAATGAAACTTGGTGGGAAGAACAAGCACAGTGAATGAACCAGGCCGGATTTAGGCACTGTGGGGAGAGTTCGAGGGGGGATGTGGGAATTCCGGTGATCGCGAGTTAAGGTACTTCCAGATGTGCTAGGTCAATGAAACTTGGCGTGAACATTAGAGACTTGACACGATTGGCTTAGAAATAGTCAGTTCCTCGACCTGACCATCGTGGAGCGAGTGTAGGAAGGGGAACCCGGAATATTGAGGTATGTACCACTTTCTAAAGGGTCTTAATGAAACTTGGTATTTTGGAAAGATTTCGTTTCTCAAATGGACCTGATCCGATAAATGTTGGGGGGGGGGGATGGGAGAGCTAGAAATGTTGTGACAAGATTAGAGTGGAACGATCGGGATGAAACTTGGTTGGAAGTACAAGCACAAGACCTAGATACATCAGTGGCAGAATCGGACCGGGTTCGGGCACTGTGGGGGTAGTTTGACGGCGGGGGGGGGGGGGATTGTGGTGATCGCGAATTAAGATACTTTCAGATGCGGTAGGACGATGAAACTTGGCTAGGACATTAGAGACTTGACAAGATTGGCTTAGAAATTGTCCTTTCTCAGATCAGACCATCCCTTAAAGTACTAATCCTAACCGCTAAGTACAAGAAATATTTTTAAGTAAAATATACATTTCATGATCCCCACGAGCCCATGATCATGTTGGCCTAAAGAATTTTGCTAAAAATTTAATTTTTGGCAAAATTTAATTTTTAGCCCCGAAAAGGTAAAAAAAAAAATAACTTTTGACTACACGAGGTATATTCATGATCTGAAGGGCGTATGATCATTTTGGCCTCAAGAGTTTTGCTTACAGCTCCTTTAAGTACAAAGAATAATTTTGGGCAAATTAGAAATTTTCATGATCCCGATAAGCTTATCATCATAAGTGCTCCAAGAGTGTTCGTTCCAGATGGATCTCTAGCGCACTTAAAGTGCGCATCATTACAGCCAAATGCAAAACTAAAATAGTTTCTACGAACGATACATTCTCGTGATTTCCAAGGACCCATGGCCATTTTTATCTCAAAGGTTTTACTTACAAATGATGACAACAAACCCACGAATTGACGAATGCCTACTTTCTTCCTCTGACCTATCCTTGCAAGTGCAATATAAGGTCTATCTTATGTTTGGAATAGTGGCCGCGGCCCTGTAGATGACGATAATCTATTGCGTAGAGTCACTAGGATTTTGGATGACCAAGAGATTCAAAAATGGAGAGCTTTAATAAGTCAATCTGAAACTTTGGAGTTTTACCGTGAGTTTAAGAAGATGTTTGGGCCCGAGTTTTATTTTAAAATGAATCTACTTCAAAAAGTTTTGAAGTTGTGGATCCAAGCTAGAGCTAATTCCCTCCCCCTGTTTGGTAGATTTAGAGTTTTTGATAGGCTTAGGACTGGTCCAGATGTCAGGTATAATTGCCAACTTTGCAAAGCAGGGGTAGAGGAAAACATGGACCACTTTATCAATCGATGCCAGGAGCTTTCGGAGTTAAGGGGACCTTATTTTAAGGGGAGTGTTTTGCTTCTTCCGGATATCCTGAATAGCACTTCGGAAAGGGTCATAACAAAGGTGTGCGAGTTTATGGACGGAGCGCTGAAGCTAAGAGCGACCAAGCTTAGTAGCGAGGCTTCATAGCCGGAGGAAATTATTGTTCTTGTTTTCCTTTGTAATATGTACTATTGTTGTATTATGTATATGGCCCCTGGGCTTTTAAATACAGTTATTATTATAAGCTTCCAGTTCGTCTTTGATTATTTTCAGTTTCTGTTTTTCTGTATATGTCTTAATAGCTTTCAAATACAGATATATATATATATATATATATATATTGCCGTAGCCAAGTATATATTTTTGTGCTTTCTTGGCAGGCTAATTAAATTAGTAAAAAAAAAGTCGAAGGTGTGCTTTTGGTTAAATGCAGATGAAACAAAACTGAAAGTGGAGTTAAACAAATCAATAGTAACTGAAAACCTATGCCTAAACAAGACAATTTGTTCCGTCGCAAGTAATATAAAAGCTCATCCGTTTACTTTGAAGGATGGCTTTGAACCTCGAGTAGCCTACAGTCAGGGCCGTATCTGGGGGGGGGGGATAGGGGGTTGCCCCCCCTCCCGAAACATACAAAATAATCATTTTAACAGGCTTTTCCCTCTGATCTGTGTCTTGTTTTTTCTTTCTTGTCCGACCCGCAGGCAGTCCCCTCCCCCCTAAAAAAAGCCCCCCCCCCCCGAAATAAATTCCTGGAGACGGGCCTGCCTACAGTGTTACTATATTCGTTGAACAAGAACTGGGAAGAAGAAAAAAACATCAGAGACGACTCTCAAGCTTCTCCGTAATCTTTTCTTCCTCGACTTTTTCTACGGAGAAAGTTTTTGCAGGCAAACGTTGTTAGGAGGATAAACTTTTCCCGGGCTTCTTTGAAGATCTTCTGCTACTTAAAAACTTTTTAGAAAATAGTGGTGTAATAAATAGTCGTATCTTATTCTCGAAAAATGCTAAAAACGCTACGTCTGTTACCAAGATGCATCTACTCGACAAAAATACTTTTCCATCCCGTGTATATGTAAACATATGTATTAATTTTTGCCCACTTGCAGAGGGAGAAAGGGGAGTAAATAGAGAAAATAACGGAGCGGACAGAGGAGCGGAGTAAGTAGACAAATATATGGAGCTACAGAGCTGTCAGAAAATTATTTTCCTCATACAATGAACGAATAGATGAACAAATTTGCGGCATAAAAAGCCCAAAGATTTCAACAAAAATACCAATTAATTTTACCAGTTGAGACATAACGGTAATTCTTCAGACCCTTAACTTCTAACAAGCAGTATACTCGCTCAGAACCTTACACGTTTATCTTAAACCTTCACCTGCTCACTATAGACACACGTATATCAAATCTGGTACACCCATTCAGAAACACGACTAGAGCTTCTTTCATGATTAGAAATCTTGCCCCCTCTGTATGGGATATAACTCCGGTTGAAATTAGAAATTCGAGTCATCTGGCATCCTTCAAGGCTACAGCGAAGAGATTTTTCCTTGCAAAACAATAATAATGATGCGTGAGTGTTTTTTGTAAGCACAATGTCAGGGCAAACCACCTGCGGCCAACAAGTCCTTTGGGGCTTTCTTATCGGGGGCTGAAAAATGTTTTGTATACATGTGTAAAATAAAATTTAAACTAATCTAAAACAAATCTAGTGCCTTAAAGACACGGATCCCCCTTCCTAATCCACTAGATTAAGAAAACAGGTATCAAATTTGTGGTCGCTGCACCATAAACGTTCTTTATTTGCCAGACACTTTTATATGCAGCGTGAGTCGCTCGGAACTTATAAGTATTTACTTGATAATGGTCCATTTACACACTGCGTAAAACCCGAGCGTATTTTGAAATCCGAGCGTATTTTACGCATGTTTTGAGCTTCAAAAGATTTCTAGCAATACAGACGTATCTAAATGCAAAGCGGACCGATTTCTCTAATACGTCCGTATTGCTAGAAATCTTTTCAAGCTCCAAACGTGCGTAAAATACGCTCGGATTTCAAAATAAGCTTGGATTCTACGCAGTGTGTAAACCCACCATAAGCCTGAAAACGCGATAAAATTGTGTTACTTCGTTTTTGCGCTATCCACAGATAATCTAATTCATCGAATGAACTTTTTCTTTCGGATTTGTGGTACCACTATGTGCTTGTTCCTCTATTCCTGAAGTATTCAGCAAATCCAAGGGCAAGCCATTGCCGAAATATAAGAAACACAACATCACTTTTCATCACTTTCCTACTTTCTCCATCCGTTACTTTTCCGAGCTTAGCGTCCGTAACACATGGACATGCAGGCTTCTTCTAAAATTCAAATTCTCCGCTTTTGGATAAATTTTGGGTTTTCTTGCAAGCAGCGCACATTCTGAGCGTTATTACTAGAGTTATTACTAAAAAAATAAGCTGTATTTTCAGATAAACTTTGAAAAGAAAGCGGCACTCAACTACACACTACACTGCACACGGATCCCCCATTCCTGATCCATTGGAAAAAGAAAATAGGCATGGAATTTATGGTCACTGGACCATAAATGGTCGGTATTCGTCAGAGACTTTTTATACAACAGAATATAATAGAATTTATTGCACAAAAAGCCTGAGGCCATGGCAAAAATGGTTACAAAAAAAAGAGAATACGAACGAAATAGTAGAACTAAACCAAAGGAAATTATCTCTGTGGTCTAAAGCTACCTTTAGGAACCTTACCAGCCTCTTCAAATCTTGAAAACACTTCCTCCCAATAACGTTCACCATCCATACTTCATCATTTATTGTAATTACATTCCCAAAAATCTCAACCCGCAGGTCATCTATATGCAGCGAGGGTCGCTCAGGGACCTTACAAGCTTATCCCTGACTGCATTAGCCTTAAAAAGCAAGTGACGCAATATTAATGACCTTAGGACACGGGTCCCCGGATCATGACCCATTGCGGAAAGAGGACAGGTCTCGAATTTATGGTTGCTGGAAAAACAAAGAACGTTTTTGGCTTGACGGCGAACGTGGAAAAGTTTCCGGACGAGGAACATAATGAGGACCGGTGGGTTGGTAACACAATGTAAAGGGTAGGAAAATATTTCCTAATCTAATGCAAAATAGTACGTAACATAAATTTTAAACGCGATTATCTCGAAACTAGCAAAAAGTGCTCAGCTGTTCAACTGTTGATCCATTTCTGGAGAATGTGTAACTTATAACATGTGTAATAACGCTATCAGAGCTTGGCTTTCTATGCAGTTTAACATATTTGAAATATTTCCCAGATCATTCCAGGTGTTTTGAACATTGTGTTTTTTCATCATCTCGTCACGAAACCTACAAACCCAAAGCCGGCGGTATTGGGGGCCCTTAAAAAAATAAAATACAATATTACTTTAAATAATATTTTATATATATTTCTTTAATGTATATATTTATTTTATTATATTATATAACATTTTTTTTTAATAACCTCAGCAACGGCCAATAAATTTAAGAACAAAAAAATATCAGCACACTCTGAAAATACTACTAAAGCATGGCGAAAACTGCAACTTCAACGACATTAAAATTGGGAGCGTCAGCCTCAGAAATTTAAAATTTAAATTTTAAACGCGATTATCTCGAAACTAGCAAAAAGTGACTTGTCACCTTTGTGCGCTCAGCTGTTCAACTGTTGATACATTTCTGGAGAATGTGTAACTTATAACATGTGTAATAACGCTATCAGAGCTTGGCTTTCTATGCAGTTTAACATATTTGAAATATTTCCCAGATCATTCAAGGTGTTTTAAACATTGTGTTTTTCATCATCTCGTCACGAGGCCTACAAACCCAAAGCCAGCGGTATTGGGGGCCCTTAAAAAAATAAAAATAACAATATTATTATAAATAATATTTTAGATATATTTCTTTAATGTATATAATTTATTTTATTATATTATATAACATTTTTTTACTGACCTCAGCAACGGCCAATAAATTTAAAAACAAAAAAATATCAGCACACTCAGAAAATAATACTAAAGCAAGGCAAAAACTGCAACTTCAACGACATTAAAATTGGGGGCGTCAGCCTCAGGCCAACCATCAACGGCTTCGGAGATTCAAGAATGATTTATGTTATTTGATACCAGATTATCTCTATTAGGAGCGAATCAAGTTTCTCCTTTGTCTTTTTTTTTTAATTTTACTTCGTTGTGCCGTAGGCTTTGAAGGGTCATATAGGAATAAATCAAGCTTCCAACCCCTCCGTTACAATTTCTCTCAAACCCCTAACATTCGCCAGATTCGGGCTGCCCACGTAGAAAATTCCTATGCAAATATCGCTCTTCTTTGCAAAGTCAATTTAGCTGATGTTCTTGTCGCTTGACAAATATCCCCCTAAATCTCCGTAGCCTAAAATCAGTCAAAGCCGGGACCATGTTTCAAATTTTCTCCTCAGTGCCAATTTCCCCTAATCGTATTGATGGTCCTGCTGGGGGGAGGTCATTATTTTCAAACTTCCTTGTCGAGCAGGAGAGCGCTCTCGAGAAATTCGAGATAGATGTAGTATGCAGTTTTGCTTAGCGACCTTCACTGTAAAAAGACATAAAACATTCAAAAATGGACAATAGACTAACCTGGACATTGATAGAATATTCGACGTATGCTATTAATAATCTTCCAAGAAATAAGAGCGAATGAGTCCGCAAGAGAAATACAGTGGAGCTGAAGAACGAGTTGCGTAGGAAAAGTGACGTATCCAAACAGTCAAAAGAGAAAAATAGAGTATCCTGCAAAAATCTTCATTTCTGCTTTCAATAATTTTCCAAAGCTTAAAGGACCCCTCACACTATTTACTCTTCAACTTTCAGTATTTTAATATATTTGATTACTTTAAAACTAGAATGTACTTTCAACAAATAACCGACGGTTTGGGCTGTTTTAAGCCTTTTCCAAGACCCAGTTGACTTATAGCGGAAACACGGAACAATTTACATAAACGGGTTTTTCTGATGGAAAAACTTCTCGCAGACAACTGTCGACAGCGTGATACACATCGAACGTAGCAAAACACGGCAAGTGAGAAAATCATCGTGCTTTTGTTATAGGGGTTAGAATGTACCGTACGAAACTAGGGTCTCCGTGTTTATAAATATATCCAGTTTTTATGGAAGTGGGTTGCGCTAGTATTACAGGTAAGAAAGGTCCTTTAAAAAGAAGCCAGCATGAGAAATTCGAGCAGCTCTTAGTTTCTCTTAGTGATCTTCACGGACATGATCAAAGGCTTGAATGGGATCCCGAAGAGGAATATTGTTTGTTGATCTTTCGAATTCAGACAATGGAGTCTTTCAGATCTTCGGTCCATACCTATACCAATCCCGTAAACATGTTATACCATCTTAACCAGAGGCGCCACCAGCCAAATGTTTTTTTTTTGGGGGGGGGGGGGGGCAAGGTATTTACCGACTGGCTGGTAGTTTTGACCGACCATTTTTTGCAGAAAAAAAGACGGTTTGACGAAAAAAGTGCCCAGCTCTAGTTCTATGAGTACCGAGCAATATTAGAAAGTCTGCAACAACCAACTTTATAAAGCTTTGGAAAGAAAGAGCTACGAGGGAAGTTACCATTTGAGCAAAAAGGTCAGTACTTCGTCATTGTCCTCTGAAGATGCTGCATGAAAATCTGTGCGAAACCAGGTCAACTACGCTGACACTCTTCACATAAATCAATAATCGCTGGATCTACCAAAACAGCAATATTGTGAAGTCGGGGAGCATCAAATTTATAAAGCTCTAGAAAAAAAAGATCATCTAAAAAATGGTAAAAAACGGTACGTCGACTACCACGATGCATCTACCCGACATAATCTTTTTCGATCGTGTTAAAAACGGTACGTCGACTACCACGATGCATCTACCCGACATAATCTTTTTCGATCGTGTGTTCATGCACACATATATTAATATTTTGCCCACTTGCAGAGGAGCGGAGTAAGTAGGGAAATATATATAGCTACAGAGGTGTCAGAAGTTTATTTTACTCATACAATGAACGAATAGATGAACAAATTTGCTGCCAAAAATACCCAAAGATTTCAAAATAAATACCAAAATAAACACCAATAGGCCGACCTCAATTGTAGTAGGCCTACTTTAATAAAGGAGGTATTTCTATACTCCATCGCAAACCTCGATAAACACTCTCGCGAGGTAATACTAGTGGTTTGGTTAAGATCTTAATTTTCAATTGACCAATTGAGACATAAGGGTAATATGGGCTATGCGACAGGTCGACCATGGCCCGATTTTCTCGTGCCGCCAGGTTGGCGGCAGTCTAGGGTTCGGTTTTCCTCAGACCCGTAACTTCTAAAAAGCAGTATTCTCGCTCAGAACCTTGCACGTTCATCCCATTTGATCAAATCAGTACTTCGCCACTGTCTTAGAAATCAAGTCAACTAAGGGGACGATCTCCACGTAAATCTAAATACCAGGATCTAGGTCATGTTTTGTATCTGTACCGAGTTTAGTTTTTTAGTTTTTTTAGTTTATTCGAAAGTCCAGGGCAACCAAACTGCGTAAAGCCCCTTTCACATTGACGCGTCTGACAAACCTCATGCGTTGCGTTTTATTTGTCTGCGTAAGATATGCGTCGTGTCGACGCAGAGGTTGCGTCGCTTAGTATGAAATGCTCAACGCGTTACTGTAAAAGCTGCTCTGGGAGTGGTTACAATCTTATATGTCGTATCGAAGTACGTGCGAAGCAAACCCAGGTCATCTCCGTGGACGATCTTCGTGGAAGTCCACAAAACAGGGATCGCGGTCGCTTTCCCTATCCGGACCAAGCAATATTATAAAGTCTGCGACAACCACAGTTTTAAAGCTTAAGAAAGAAAATGTTCTGGGGGCGGTAACCATTTGAGCAAAAGGTCAGTACGCTATTTCGTCACTGTCCAACGGAAACATTTCTCAAACTGTCTCAATCGCAGTAACGAATAATAATAGAAAGTCCCCATTGGGTGACCATGAGAAAGGTTGCTGTCGGAAAATTAGAAAGTCAGATTAGGAACTGGAAAGGAAAGATAAAAATAAGTTGCGACAAAATCACGACGTAATCACTCATTTTCCTAAAAACCGAAGGGTACAATAAGAAGATTAACTAGAGGAAACGTAGGGAGAGCTGACGAAGCACTTTCACAATGCCTGCACAAGTACGATCTGAAGGGAGGATACATTTCAGATAGACAGCTAGGGAGAGTTTTAGATCAAATATTACAAAAAAAAGAGAATAAAAGTTGGAATCCGGACAACATGCTATCATCAGCGATATTTCGGCCCTTCTTGGCAAGGTCCCATGGTCGTCGGATCGGGAAAGTGACTACTTCCAATTTATTTGGTCGGGTCCCTAATATGCCCGCCAAGTTTCATCGTCCTAGCACATCTGGAAGTACCCTAACTCGCAAACAACGGACTGACCGACCGACCGAGAGACCGAAGGAAAAGTGATACACGTCACTTGGCCGGATAGCAAGTGCCATAAAAACACTCGATGTGTTTTTGGATTTTGCGTATCGAGAGTTGGCGGGAACAAATTTAGAGACAAATCCAAACCAATAAAGTGAGGTTTTGTAAAGCGGAAAAAAATAAGGTCCTGATCAGTAGGCTACAGAACGGTTATGGCGTAAGTCTAATTTCAATTTACTGAGATTTTATTTTTGCTTCCAGACGTTTTTAAATACTGCAAAAAGGATTAAACCGTGTTTCCGCGAGCTCAATTCGTGAGTCGACTGTTCTGTTTCCATGGCGATCAATTAAAAAATTTCGGGGACACGGATGTGCTCCTGAATAATGACAATAACTGATTAATTGCTAGCTTTCAAATAAGTTGAAATAGTTTATGGACATCGGGATAGTTTGAATATCGTCACTTGCGGTACCTCCCGGGAAACCGTTAAAGGAACCGTCGTACCTGTATTGTCCCACGTCCCGAATCATCCCATCCATTCCGTTTCCAAGATTTTCAAACGACAAATGTTTTTTATATCTAGGCGTGTTTAACACTTTCAAATTAGGACTTTTGGCTTTTAATGCTTCCAAGGAGCTCATTCGTCAGAATAACCGGTTGCGCAGGTTTTTACCGTTACGGGTTCCAGCGTGGCTAAAATAGCCAGGACCGGTTTTGGGATCCCAAAACTTAACTGGAGGTATACTTACGACATCGCAAAAGTTGTCCGTCTGTGAGAACGATATCTCTTGAAGGGAATGGGATATTGTGATGAAACTTGGTGTGAGAATTCTTTGGATAAAGGGTAAGATCAAGGTCGTAGATGGGCTCTGTAGTCGATTATGTGTAAGACATGCTGAACAGGATGTTGAAAATCATTTTCTCGCCGTACACGTAGTTCGTTCGGAATCCGGCAAAAATCAGAGAGTTGGTTAAAAGTAAAAGTTTAATTTGAAGTTCATTATATATTCGATTTAGGGGTAAGAAGACATGCTGAACACTTATGGGAAAACCATTTTCTACCCTGACAACTAGTTTGCCCGGAATCCGGCCAAAACCAGAAAATTTGTTTGAAGCAAAAGTTTTATTTGAAGTTGATTAGATGACATACTCAGGAGTAAGACGAGACGCTAAGTCTGTATATGACAATCAATTTTTAACTGGATCTATAATTCGTCCGGAATCCGGTTGTAACCACAATTTTTGTTTAGTAGTTAAAGTTTTATCTGAAGTTGATGAGAGGTTTTGCATAGAGATAAGGATATACGCTGAATTCGTTTCTGAATTTTTTTTTTCTGGACAATTAGTCCGCTTGGAATTCGACCGAAACGAAAATTTGGCAGAATTAAAGCAGGAAGTTTCGGTCGGTATCGTCAAAATAGATACGGCTTATAGATGTAGGCTATATCTGAACTTGTTTATCACTCATGATTAGCCTGGCGAAGACTGGTTCTGGCAAAGACAAGACGCAATTGTCTGGATGAAATATTAGATTTTTGGGATCCCATTGAAACCTTTTGTTTTGTTATTTTCTGAAAACACGGAACAGTTTTAAATGGGTCTGGTAGGCAAGAATATTGGAGCATAAATTGTGTCTTCTTTGACTCTTATATACTCCAATCTCTAAGAAAGCATACTCATGGAAAGTCCTACGAGAGTCGGAAGATGAAGAAAAGATTAATTAACTGGCTAAGAAAAGATTAACTGACTAAAAGATTAATTAACTGACATCATGGGATAAAGCAATTTTTTTTATGTAAAAAAAAAAATATGGTGTGGTCCAATAACGAGAATTTACTGCAAAGCTGTATATAATAACGACTATTTTTTAATGCTTTTACATGCCCAACCCGGCAACATTGCTTCCATATAAACAATAATAGTGCGGTTACAATAGAAGTGTGGTCGTTAATCAACCCTTGTGCTTCGTGTGATCAAAGTCAGAAGTGATGAAAGACCGTAATTCCAGGATCCTGTGCTCTTCTTCACATCACGGGTGGTCGGTAACACCACGCTTCTACTTTCTAAATCAAGCCTCCCACCTTCCCGAGAAATAATTCCAATAAAGATCTTGCCGGTTGCATTCAGACCTGACACAGCTTGTCGCCCAAGTCTATTGTGTCTAGGCAAGAAGTGTCCTAAGGAAAACAATATAATCCCCGAAATGGAACAACAGAACACCATTCAGAGACCAAAAGAACAGCCCAAGACGGGAAATCCTGATTGGCAATGAGCCAGAAATGTGACAGGACCAGCCAAGAGGACGGGTGTTGTCCTCGGTCCCAATTTGTCGGCCCAGATTCTATCGAGAAACGGACCCTTGATCCCGGACTACTGAGATCTACTTTTGGTGAGCGTTATTAATAATAATAATCATAATAATTTATTTGTGACGGAGTATATAAACAAAAAGAGGAAAAAGTAATGGACAGGAAAACAGAACACCATAAAAAAGCAACATGAAACTTATTTCTAATAAATTAACCTAATAATGACCCCCACTCCAACAACAACAACGACAACAAAACCCGAACTAGAACAGAAAACCCTTCCAAGGGTGGTTTCAAGGATTTTTCTGACAACTTACGAAAAAGTTTGTCGCAGCATCAAGAGGATCCGGCAAGTTGTAATTGAGGACGAGGGGGCAATTGAGACGTGGGGGGGGGGGGACTCGCCACGCTCGTCTGATAGTTTGAGTCATAGATAGAATTCGCATTTATTGAAATGACCTCGGATCCGTGGCTGCTCAGGTTCCACTGCCCACAGTACAGTGAAAGCTTACGTTTTTCTTTCGCTCTCTTCTTTTCGAATATAAGGTTTTTCCATTCAGGGCAAACAAAATAGAAAAACGAAATTTTCGGTTTTTTTTCTTGATCAGCTAGTTGCAGCTCTAAGAGGACGGTTGGCTGGAGGTGCAACCTTAGAGGGGTCACAAAAAACGGAAATCGCATTTTCTATTTTGTTTGCTTTTCGAACCGCACAACATCCACATAACTATGGACTGCATCTCATCTGAACTAATACGGAAAAGTTTGCTTAAAAGAACAGAAAACTGGACACAAACTTGACTCGGGGAGCTAGCTGACATATCAAGAATGTACCCTGAGTCAATATTGAGAGTAAGAAAAATTCTCGTTACGACCATTGCAGTTTCCGGGCAGTTTCCGAGAATTCGACTTTTGAGTTAGTAGAAAATAAAAGCAAAAAGTTTGTGTGCCGGGAGTAGGAATCGAACACACGACCTCTTGACTACTACCCCGATACTATGGCCGAAACACGGCCAAAGGCGAACTTTTACAGTGCATAAGTGTATAATTACAGTGCATAAGGGGCAAGGGCCTGCCAGCTAGCTTTCGGTATACTAAGGAGGGGGTTCGAGATAACAAAAAAGGGGGGTCCAGTCAACAATAAGTCCCTGTATCTTTATCTAAGCCCCCAGGTCAGTTTGATGGCCGAAAGTTGCGTAGTCATTTTCTGTGCCTTTAAGGCCTGTCCACGAGACTGGAGGAATACCGTCGACCGATTTTCGGGATGTCGGTTGGAAGTCGAGGAATCAGGAAACCCACCAAGAAAGGCGACTTTCCATCGGGTGGACAAGCCAACTCAGCAATATGACTAGTTCTAATTGCTGTGTCCTTTTACCCCAACTTCAGATTCTCTAGCATCTCCAAAAGTCACCTCATGAGGATTAACTTCACTAAACAAGAATTACAAACAGTCGAGTCGGAATCGTTGATGAAAACTCAAAATTCCGTAAAAATTCTTGTCATCATTCTGGATGATAGCCTCCAATGGAAAAGTGAAGTGAAAAAATAGTGAAAAATAGCTGTGCTACCCTACCCCCCTGAGGATGCCAAAATCGAACAACTGCAGAAGATAATACTTGGTCTCAATTACACATCTTACAACGAAAGCCTTCAAATCCTCGAGATCGAAAAACTGCCTGAAAGAAGACATAATCTTCTCATGCGTTTTCGCCACCAAATTTCGAATTCCCAACACCACAGGACCATCCTTCCGGACTCGCTACGTCCTCTCATGGACCCAACACGCGAAGCAAGTACGACCCGAAACCCAAGCTTGTTCCCCCGCCTACGAAATCTTCAGAAAGATACCTAAATTCATTCGTTCCGTATTTTACTAAACATTTTAACTGTTCATGATTCATGTTCGTTTCTTATTTATTGTGTGTTAGTTTGTGTTGTATTTGTATTGTTATTGAGTGTTTATTTTTCCAATTCACGCCCGTGTTAGCCTAGTGCTATTAGGGTTGAAAATAAAATTGATTGATTGATTGATCTTCGGAGGCGCTAAAAGGTTTTCGTCGGATTCCAAAATCCTTTTCTAACGGGCGGTGCACATCGCGAAAACTATGGAAATCCAATTCCTAGCTTTGCTTTCCACGTTCCCGTTGCATTGATCGCAAAAACACCTGGGAAGCTGAAATTTCACCGCCAGGAAGATGAGGAATTCCAAACTTTTATAATAAATACAGTTCAATGGATATTCCTCTGGTTCTCAGATGTTTCAACGAAGTCATCCTTTATGACACTTGTCGTAATTTTTCCAGTCGTTAAAGGACCTGTCTTACCTATAATACTAAGGCAACATAATTACTCCATCTATTTTTAAACCCGGAAACCCCAATTTCGTACAGCACATTCTAACCCCTCTAACAAAACTTCGCTTATTTCTCACTTGCCGTGTTTTGCTACCTTCGATGTGTATCATGATGTCAACGGTTGTCTGCGAGAAGTTTTCCATCAGAAAAACCGGTTATGTAAATTGTTTCCATGTTTTTGCTATAAGTCAACGGGTCTGTGAAAAGTCTCAAAACAGCAAAAAATGTGGTTTATTTATTGAAAGCACACCTAGTTTAAAGTATTCAAATATTTAAATACTGTAATTTGAAGAGTAATTAGTGGAAAAACCATTAAAGAAACAATCAAGCTTGCTATTCAAAATTTCGCTAAAAAGATACGGATCGCTTACGCTTCACTTGCTTCTAATATCACACATCTTAGTCGGTTTCATCTTTCTAAACTTTACTACAGTCTAACTGTGCCCCATCTTCTTGCTATGTCCCCCATTTGGCAATTTTTGTCTACTTCTAATAAGAAAAATGTTCACCGGATCTATTTTAAGTTTGCCAAGTATCTGCTGCATTTGCCCCCTTGGACCAGCAATTCTTTTTTGGCGCAGAAATTCCATCTGGTTCTGCCTGCTAAAATTATTGATAAGAGAGTGGAAGATGTCAAATCTTCCGCTAGTAAACTGGACCACCAGTGGTCTTCCCTTTTCGTGTAATCTGTAGTTATGTTTGTGCTATGTTTAGTGTAAAGTTTTCCTATTGTCTTTCTTCTTGTTGTTGTTTTTTTCTTTTCCTTTTTTTGTGCTCCGTCACTAGGGCTACACGCCCTCCATTGTTTTTGAAGGGTAATAAATAGATTGATTGGTTGAGTGCGAGGTGTCCTGTAATGAAGGTTGCCGTATTTTCTCCACAATTTCAAAATTCACGCCGAAGCATTCGACTTTCCGCGGAGCGGTTTGGTGCAAAGGAATTTTTGTTAGGGACATGCTTTTACATCATATTTTCCAATCCAGCGCAGGTGCCCCCTTGTTGTTTCATTTTTTATTGCGTATTTGAATTCTTTTTTTGTTGGTATGTCCTTGAGTTTAAAGATTCATTCATTTATTGAAAAACACCATCGTAGGACTAGAGCTGTCGGATCATCTTAGAGCTAGTGAACTAAGACCTGCAACAGGTTTTGGAAAAACGCTATTCAATATGTTTCTGCTTAGTATACTAGCCGCATGCAGCTTATCCATTTTTTTCGGGGGGGGGGATATTTTGTTGGATTTTGACAAGTGTCGGTGGGCGCGTTCTAGTTGTGGGTTCTGTGCTGAATGTTACCATTAAGCGTTGATCGATAGCACGCTGTACAGGTTCTGTAATTACTTCAGTTATTCAATTTAAATTCAAATTTCAGTTTCATTCAAAAATGTTATTTCGCTCTCTCAGAAGGTCTTTCAGTGTCTGATTGCTCAGACTCTCAAATGCTTGACTGCTTGTTATTCCATAAATGCAAATCACCGTTCGGAACTAAAATCAAGCTAGGATAATCTTCCATGTTTGCTAATTAGCCTATCTATATTCCGCTTCCATGTTCATGGTAATCCGAATCAAAATTGTTTGTGTTCACTAGAAATTGCAACTCACATAGCAGGCGTCATGCTTCCGTACATAATCCAAATGGAAAAGGAAACTTGTGAAGGATTTGTAGTCCGGCAGCATTTTCGGCTCGGCAAAAGTCTCTTAGTTTTGAAAACAATCTGCCTGCCAGTGCGTGGTCGGAGTAATTGAGAAAATAAGATCCCAAATAGTAAGCGACAATTCCCGTGTGCTTTAATACAGAGGAAGAGGGGCATTTTCTGGCTGAATGCGAGCGACTCTCAGACCCCAGGAGACATTTTCTTAATGGGCATACTATCAGGGACCCATAAATTTCCTGTAATGACTCGACTTTCAGGGGGCTTATCATTTCCGATGCTTCTATATTGCCCGAGCCTCACCTAGTTTCCAAAAATTCCGCTTGGGTCGAATCGGCGTTCTTGCTCAGATAGATAAAATTGCCAGCATGCCACCAGGTACCTAAGCTAGGACAAAAGATCCAGGATACTCTTCTATTACAGAGAAATATTCCTAGTTCAGCAGAACAGCTGCGAAAAATTTTGTCTATCTCGATAGTCGCGTATCTCATCCCTGTTGGTATTTCTCGAACTATCTGACGCTCGGTCAAGAGCGCATCAGAAATCTCTTATTGACCAGCCCCCTGTATGGCGAGTCATTACAGGAAATTTATGGGTCCCTCATACTATCAAGTTCCCCAATGTTCTAGAAACAAAAAATAAAGCTAAGATACTTTCGGGTTGATCTTGCCGAGTGTCGGTGGGTTTGTGGGGGGGGGGGTTCCCGTCTGGTGATGAGTCATGGAATTATTAACATTTATTTATGTAATTAGTTATAGGTAAAATATGTTTGTTATATATTGTACCGGGTTTTTGTCAATCGACCTTGTGTCCCCGGCTTGACCCTATTTATTTTGATTTTATACAGAAGTGTAAATTAAACCTTGAACCTTGAACTTAAAATATAAAGAGTGTATTAGTTAAAGAAAGATAAGTATTGAGTGATGTAAAGTATATTGTAACCATCATGTATTTTGTACGGCCAATTGGCTATTAAATATATATTCATATGAAAGGTATGGTCTGTTTGACCACACTATTTTGCAGACCAGAAATTTTGGTTCACAATGCCCATGGAATGGGCATTGTGACCAGACACGGCCTGAAACACTTTCTGTCTTCGTTTATAATTACCATTTGTGATGTTATGCGGACTATCCCGTTTACACATACATAGAACATCTAGCGAATCCGTTTCTACCAAAATCAGTTTCCATTTTGGGAAAAGCCAGGTGCCCGTCCTCCCTCCAACGGCTCCAACTATCAACCACCTGTCGCCTCCTGTCGGATCCAGCAAGAATACGAAAAGCGTTGCCGCCGATGACACGGGACTAGATAAATATTACGTTAGACGGAATGTTAGAGAAGGAACTTTTACCGTGACAGATAAACGAGAAGTAAAAAGCCGATTATTCTTTATTGTTGTACATAAACATAGCAGTACGAGAAGGTTTTTCTCGGCTTATTCGTTATCAGCGGGATCCATTTTGCAAGAATCCACGTTCCAGAACGAACAAATAATCAGTTCTTAGTTGCGACCTGCTGTACTTTTCACGTTCGGAGCGTGTCACACGCTAATAAAAACTTGGGAGGCTATGATATACAACACTTCAGCCAAATCTGACAGGGAATCGCATATATAAATATATATATAGGCGCTATATATTGCCAATATAGATAATTATTTCTGTGATCATAGGACTTTTAGCATGACACATCATTTTCTGGATTTAGAAGTATGGGACTCTAATGCCGGATTCACATAAGACCGTTCAGGGCGCAAAAGGCGGGGCCTCACTTAAAAGCAAGACAGGTTTTGATGACATCCCAAAAATTTAATATTTGATCCGGACAATTAGGTCTTGTAGATATCCGGTCTTTGCCAGACTTCTTTACATTTTTAGCATTCAAGTTTAGAAATAGATCAAGGTCAATGGTCAATCATCTGGAAAAAAAAACCAGTTCAGATATGAATTCAGTATGTGTGTTTACCCCTTTATGTCATATCTACTTTGACAAGATTGATCAAAACTTGGCTTCTGACATATTCTCGTTTTTCGCTTGATTCAGGTCAAACTACTTGTCCGGCAACAACCAAAAAGAAAAAAAAATCAGATGTTGGCCGGATTCCGGGCTAGCTATTTGTCCGGGAAGAAAATAATTTTCATATACGGATTCAACATCTCTTCTTAACACTACATCGAACCTTTAAACCACTTCAGATAAAACTTTTAGTCAGAAAAGATTTTCCAGTTTCAACCGGATTCAGGGTGAACTATATGTCCGGGTAAAAAATGATTGTCACATACGGATTCAGCATGTCTGTCTTCCCCTAAACCGGACATCTAATCAACTTGAAATAAAATTTTACTCTTATCAAATTTTCCGGTTTTGACCGGATTCGGGGCGAACTACTTGTCTGGCAAGAAAATGACTTTCAGATACGTGTTCAGCATGGCAACTTAGGCTACCCTTAACTTCACTACTAGCTGTTTAAAAAAAATTTGTTCGCAACTTTACGTCAACCCCTCCCCCGCCCCTAAATGTAGAGCTACAAAGTCCTCTAATTTGTGTTCTCCGATTGGAAAATTACCTGTCCACGATCCCATCAACGTAATTCTAAATTAGTGAACCTTTATGGTAAATATTTGTTGAGTTTTCTGCGATTATTTCATATTTCTTTATCTTTTTTTACTGCACTTACGCCCTTGGGCAGTGCGTCATAAGTTCATTCATTAAATCATTCAAAGCCAATCTACGAACTCGACCTTTCCCTTGACCCAAAGAATCCTCACATTGAGTTTGATCAAAATATCTGATTCCTTTTTAGACTTATCGTGCTGACAGATGGACGGACAACAGATGTTTTCCTCTTACATTTTTGGATCCCAAAAAGCCAAGAGAAACCAATACTTAATTTGTAGGGAAAATAGACCGAGAGTTGGAAACAATAGTAGTACCAAACTGATAAATAAATGTTCCTTGAGCGGCAAATGAACCCGCAATACATATATACATGTAAATATATACATGTCAAATAAAACACAAAAACTTTTTGGTTTATTTGTCAAGGTACAGAAGTCTCTAGTATAAGTTTCATCATCACGTATTTTCATCTAACCGTAACGAGACACTGGGATGTGAACTGTTGGATAAACCTGCCTCGAGCAAAACCATTGCTCCCGTAGATCGTCACTAACTGTGATATCACGAAATCACAAACTCCTGTAGCTTGTCACAAACTCGTGACTGTAGTAGGGGTTTGCGAACTTTGTTCACAGGCCTCTCGTTTGCTCAATTGGCTAGATGAGCATCGATATATGGAGCGTTCCATATAACTATATTTGTTTATGAAGGATATATAATTTTTTTTTTTTTTTTTTTTTTTTTTTTCATGTACTTCATTGTATATTTAGTAGGCTAATTTGTCTTTAACGGTCAGCTGTTTATTAGTGTGTAAGTGAGTGTGAGTTTGACTGACATGTTGTTGTTCCTTTTTATACATTACTCTTCAGTTTTGAAGGATTCAAATAAATAATAATAATAATATATGATGATGATGACGATTTATTAACATACAATTTAAAAATTGGTTAAAGAAACATCTCCTTGAGGGCAGGTGGTGAGTGGAGGGTTTGGAAGACGAGAGAGGACAAATTGACAAATTAATTAATTAATTTTTAGTTTATTTTAGTGAAGGTTTAATTAGAATATGATGTACTGGTTGCGTTTTTCAAGCACGTATGTGCTGTGTGTAACCGGTCATCAAGCCGGAATGAAGTTTGTTTAGTAAAGTTGTTGAATCCTGAAATCCTGAATCCTGAATCCAACCCTGGATATCTTAAAAGCCCAAACTTACCATCCCAACTTCAACTTTATTAACCAACTTCATTTATAGACCTAAGGAGAGGAAAATAGTGCAGTATAGACGAATAAAAGGAAAAAATACACTGAGCTTTCAATAATGAAATGCACGAGATCAAAAAATTAAATTTTAACAAAAGACAGAAAAGGGACTAGTCGGGTCTAAAAAATCTTCTTCCTAGATGGAGTGCGGAGAAATGGCCAAGGGCAGAAATGTGAAGGTCCTGGGCAATTGAAGATAACTTTGCACAAGGGTCAAAGGGCAAAAAAGATTGCAGTTATACGGGAATTCCTATAACGTCTAGGAAGGTACACGAAAAATTTACAATATTTGAAATAATAAGTCCTGATACATTTTAAATCTTTTAGCCTCAGAATACCAAAAATTCCGGAAAGGTTGCAGACGGAGGGAGAACAAAAACTATTATATAAACTACCAAGGGCTTTTCTGTTATACATTCCTCTATATATATAGAGGACATGTTGGTATTCCACCGCAACTGGCGGCGTTCTAGGAAAGCATTCTGAGTACACACCACTCCGCGTATACTTCTCATGGTTTTCATGCCGCAGACACGAAAAGGACTGATCTTTATTAAATACGGCTTCAAAAGACAATGTACTTGTGTGAAACGAGCTCTATTCCATCTTCTGACCCCCCTTAAATATTTCCTTCCACCAAAGTGTCATAAACAATTAAACTATACATGCTTCTTATCGATCGGCTCAATGTTTCAGAGTTGTCACTTTAAACATTAATATAATAGACTACTCTAAACACATGGACACTTTAAACGGCATGGATACTCCAAACCTGCTGCATAAAAGCCACGAGTTTAGTATCACTTTGGTGATGAGCCTATTTATTAAGTCCCCGATTTCTATTAAAGATATCTGACGACAGAACGTTGCGGAATTTTGTGATGAGTCTATTTATTAAGTGCTCGATTTCTACTAAAGATATCTGACGACAGAATGTTGCGGAATTTTTAGTTTAAACATTAATTTAAAGACTTTCTCGAAATTAATTATGTCTGGAAGAGCCAATCTCTCCAGTATGACGGATTTTCGGAAACAGTTTTTCTAGGGATCGATTAAAAGAAGGCATGGGAAGGCACCAGCAAGGCAACAAATACTAAGAAGAGGCATTTAGGACTAAGGAGGCATGCGCATTTCCATGCCTCCTTTTTGGGTACAGAGTAAAGGCGCGAGTTCTCTAGCAGACCCGCGAGAAAAATGGCGAGAGGCTCTGTTCCAGCATATTTCAGAAGAAGAAGTCCCCGTTCCATTCCTTCTTTTTGTGTCAAGAGTGAGGGCACAAGTTCTCTAGCAGACCCGCGAGAAAAATGACGGGAGGCCCTGTTCCAGCATATTTAGAAGGGTCTGAAACATTCGATGTTTTTTTCTCTCCGGTTCAAACCCTGAAATAATTGTAAGTGCAGAGTATAGTATTGTTAATGTTTATGTATTAGATAAAGTAAGAATTAAAAAACCTTGAACCTTTCGGAAGAAGAAGTCCCCGTTCCATTCCTTCTTTTTGACTACAGAGTGAAAGCACGAGCTCTGTAGCAGACTCGCGAGAAAAATGGCAAGAGGCCCTGTTCCAACATATTTCAGAAGAAGAAATCCCCGTTCCATTCCTTCTTTTTGGCTACAGAGCGAGGGCACAAGTTCTCTAGCAGACCTGCGAGAAAAATGGCGGGAGGCCCTGCACCAGCATATTTCAGAAGAAGAAATCCCCGTTCCATGCCTTCTTTTTGGCTATACTATATCAATTATTCAAGTATTTAAATGTCATGGTCGACGTATTTAGTGCCATGTCGGTCTACGAGTTGGATCAATAAACATATCTATCTATACATCTATAGAGCGAGGGCACGAGTTCTCTAGCAGACCCGCGAGAAAAATGGTGAGAGGCCCTGTTCCAGCATATTTCTAAGGGTCTGAAACATTCGATGTTTTTTTCTCTCTCCGGTTCAAACCCTGAGATAATTGTAAGTGCAGAGTATAGTATTGTTAATGTTTATGTATTAGATAAAGTAAGAATAAAAAAACCTTGAACCTTTCAGAAGAACCTTCCATTCCTTCTTTTTGGCTCAAGAGTGAGGGCACGAGTTCTCTAGCAGATCCGCGAGAAAAATGGCGGGAGGCCCTGCTTCGGCATATTTTAGAAGAAGAAATCCCAGTTCCATGCCTCCTTTTTGACTCCAGGGTGAGGGCACAAGTCCTCAGTCAGATCCGCGAGAAAGACGGCGAGAGTAGAACCTTTCTTCTAGAATACATCTGAAGAAGAAGTCTCCAGCCCATGCTTTTCTTAAGCCCGGATAGGGGGCACTTACCCTTGAACAGGCTGATACAGGCTCACGTCATTTTAACGTCTCGTTCAGGATGAAGTAAACATTACTTACCGAATTTTGAGGCAATTGCTTCTTTCAACAGCAGAGGATGGGTTTGTTTGATGGCGTTTATCCGTCGGTTGACGCTCGAGTCAGAACGGACTTGTTTCCGACGTGGCTGCTCAACGGGCAGGACTCTTCTTCGCTGCTTCGGAAGCTTTGAACGGGCCTAGAAACGATACTTAGGTTGGTATTCCTGCCATATAGGGCTAGTGCTTACCCTTACTAATAAAGTAGAAATATAATACAAAGCAAGAGAAAAGGCTTTCGCCTCTAAATAATTCTAAGAAATTTTGAGTAGTCTAACTGATATGAAAGTTATATCATAAAATCCGTAGGGAACTCTGGACACAGAAGTCCCAAACAAGCCCCAAACCCCATCAGCCAAAATTTTAGACGCGACACATTTCTTTCCTACTAAGCAATCAAATTTAAAAAAAAGAACAGAAACGAAAATTAAAGAATATATTTAAATATTCATAAGGATTTCTCTATCTACCAGCGAAGGGAAGTACTTCACGTACTACTCAATACAAAATCGAAGTTCTTGGGTTTTGCTTAAGTACAATTCTTTCCTGGAGTGCTTATAATACTCATCAGCCTGCTTAAAGTAGCATAACTAGGCAATTAAAGTCTCAAGTACCAAAATTGATGTTCAAGTACCGTCTCAAGTAAGGCACTTTTATTCGTAAGTGCTCCAAGTACTACTCAATACAAAATCGAAGTTCTTGGGTTTTGCTTAAGTACAATTCTTTCCTGGAGTACTTATAATACTCATCAGCCTGCTTAAAGTAGCGTAACTAGGCAATTAAAGTCTCAAGTACCAAAATTGATGTTCAAGTACCGTCTCAAGTAAGGCACTTTTATTCGTAAAGTATAAGACTTCAAAAAGAAACTAACGAAACTCGAGACAGTCTGTGAAGAACACTGCACACTTATTGGCGAGCATACTACTAGATTGCGGAACCGAAAATACGTCTTGTCGAGCGCTATCGCCTACACTACCTAGATAACCCCTCAATCCGGCGGCTTCTCGCCAAGCCACCAAGTAACTTCGCGTCTGCCGTCTCGTCCGATACAGTCGACTGTAAACCGTACACACGCACCTATCTCAAAAGGGTTATCAACGAAGTAAGCTACCGAAGGGAAGCCTTACATCAGCGTCTTTGGCCCTGGAAATACATACCTTTACATTCCGCGTCTGGATGAGTTTTGGGTTGTCGCGCAAGCAGCGCACACAAAGAACGTTATTACAAGAGACCCGGGTGACAAAAAAATACAAAAATTTTTAGATGAGAAAGTATTTCAGTGTATTCAGGTATCAGATGTAAAAAAAAAGCTGTCTTTTCAGTTAAACTTTAAGCACAAAAGTTTTAGTACTTGTCACAGCAATGGTAATTACTACCTGACCCTAATTTAGTTACTAGTATATTTGACCTCAAATTAGAGATTTCCTTAGAACAGCGTCCTTGAGGGACATGGTGACACTCAGATTCACTGCAAGAGAGGTAATCAACCTTTTTTTTAAGCAGAATAAGCATTTTTTTTCCTTTTAGAGCTCCCTTAAAGTACCCCTCTATGGGAGGAAGCTGGATTGAAAGATAGGTTGTAAAAGTCGGCAGATTCCTATCGCTCAATTGAATAGTCAGATCAGGGGGGGGGGCGAAGCACTCAGACCAGGGGGGTGAGACCCCTCATTTCAACGACTCCTTGATCATAATATACGACTTGCACGTACCAACAAAAATGAACTGTTCCGACTACGCGGCAATGGCGCACATTCCCCACCAACAAATAATAGAGTCGGTGTGAAACTAGCTGCAATACATCAGCTGAAATTATTCTTGTAATCAAATTTTTTTATAAATGCCTTCAGAGCCTCAGCTTTACATTTCAACTTTCGCTAAAGAGGAAAGCTTTCAACGCCTGTACCTGGTACAAATTAAAGCAAGCGGCGCAGGCAAATATTTTTGAATCTGCCTTTGTTTAAAAAGACTCTAGCCAGCCTTTAATGTGTTTCAAATCTAAAAAGTTCCAAGCCTAAACGCCAAGTAAATGACACACCGTTCCTCTAAATAGAGAATACTATGAAATGTGCCACAGGCAAAATTTTCTGAAACGCCGAAGATCATACCGTCTTTTTCTGATCCCATTGAAAAGGAAAAAATAGCTTTGAAATCACAAATCTGACCGTCGAAAAAAGTGACAAAATAGTGGCCATAAAAAACAAAGAAGACACAACGAGAATTGTTCCGAATTAAAGCAAAAAAAGTAATTTTCACGTTAAAGACACGCTTATTCAGAAACAAAACGAGGAAGTTTAGACAGTGCATAAAAAAAAAACAAAAAAAAACAGCATGTTGATCAACAAATTGCATTAGCGGAGCAAGACAGTCAGGGATCGGCTTGATTACAAGTGAACATTCTTCCCAGCACTGTCGGAGCTCTTTTGCTAGCAATCCACCGACAAGCTTGTATTCGTTGATGTAGTGGTTTGTTCGTAATGCTTTTTCACGTAATCTTTCTGTATGATTTTCCCCCATTCAAGGCACTTCACTTTCACTCGATCTTTTCTTTCGCTAAAGTCTATTTTTAGTTTGTTGGTCTAAATTGAAACTGAGTGCCACTGTTTCCGTCCGTGCGGTGTCTAATGTCTTACCGCGTGACGCACTTCCAATCCAAGCCGCGTATATTGAGTCTAACTGTTCAGCTGATTTGACCTCTCGTCAAATCCAGTTTATGATTCGAACTCCATTAAGACGAAAATTTGACAGCGAATGATAACAGGAGGATACGAGCATGAGAAGAGTCTTTTCCAAACAAAACCGATCGTTTTTCCGAAAATTGTCGAAAAAACGCCCTTGAGGTTAGATGAATTTTTTCCCCATAAAAATATATATTTGGTTTTCACCATGAGACCCTGTCTTGTGGGTCCTGGTTTGTCTACGTGGCTCCGACAAGGGAGGCCTAGACTATATCTATATTATTCCGGTAATTAATTCGGTATTTGTCCGAGTTGACAGTTTCGGGATTTTTCCGAATGAGAATAACTCGGGGCTTTATCGAACGAGAGTGATTAGGGCGAATAAGATTTATTCCTGGATTTTTTCAAACATCAGCAATTCGAGATTTTTCTGTATTTGACAGTTCGAGACTTTACTGAGTAAGGCTAATTCGATAATTTTCTGTATAAAAGTCTCATAGGGATTTTTCCAAATAAGACCGATTCGGTTTTTTTCTGAACAAGTATAATTCGGGCACACTCTGTAAATATTGGGAAAACAGAAACTGGAAGGATGAAGTCTAGGAGTTTTGGGTGGATTCGTAAGATTGAAGGTTTGGAATCCGAGTCCGAATCCAGCCTAACAAGCAGAAGATTCGAATCCGGCCGAAAGGACGAATCCTGGATTCGAATCCGAATCCGGATTCCGATTCGCCCATCTCTGGTCTGCATGAATAAATATTTGAAAAAATGTTTCAAAGTCAGCCTGGGCTCAAAGACTATTTATGGCTGCATGGGTTCTTACTCCTGCTTTGCATATATAGGTCATCAGTTCTTATCACCCATAAAGTTTCACTTGAATAGGACCATTTTTTCGCAACCTACGGAAGTCAGTAATTTCCGGATTCTCCATTCCTAACTCCCCGAAAAATGGTAGGATCCAGGAACGGAAGTCTTCCTAGGACATAGTGTCGGGTCCTTTGGGTCACTAATATGCCTGCCAAGTTTTATCGTCCTTAGCACATCTGGAAATATAATATCTCGCCACCACCGGAATTCCGGGAAACCCCTCCAACTCCCCCACAAGAACCCCGACATGATCTAGTTCTGTCAAGAACGGATCTAATGCTTATGCTTCCCATCGAATTCCATACCGATCCCTCGCCACTGAGCGTTTCACAAAAATTCCCATGCCCCCTTCCAACCTCCCCCCCCCAATATCGGATCCGGTCCGGACTTGACACGTAACATCTGAGACAACTGCTCTTTCCAGCTTTAGGAAATTTGTACAGCACCTTCTGCGCTCCTTCTATCCTATTTCGTTCTGGTGTTACTAATCTTCTGCGAAAGAAGTAGATTCAGTTTCAGTTTATTTCAAATGTCAACACATATCGTGGCTTGCGGCCAAATGGCGTTCTGAATACGTCAATATACATGAAGGCAAATCAATAATGTCTGTCATAATATCAAGATAAATAATTCAAACTGAACATGGCCTAACACAAAAACATAAACTTATTGCCCCTATATCCATCCTGGATAACTTTTACAGTGCACTTTGTTGGAACCAACAAAAGGTAATGGGATTCATTATCCGGTGTTCGTGACAATCCCAACTGACAGCAGGATAGATAAGGTACCAAGTGACTACAGTTGATAGCTGTGGAAGAAATCTTTCCGGTAGTACTTACAGCCGAATCGTGCTTAAGGCACCCAGGACCACCTTTTGTTTTTACGCTTATACCGCCTAGCTAGTTATTTTGGGAGAAGTCAGTAATTTTACAGTTCCAAAATTGGTGACTTGTATGGTCAACATTTTTTTGCGCTTGTTCACTTTTAACTTTTATTCAGAACTTCATTTGTAATCAGAACCCTTGAGGCAAAAATGACATGGGCTGATGGGGTATCTCATCCTGTTCTTTATAAAGATGGCATCGATGGCGGATAGTCCGACCGCCAGGTCCTGAAAATGTGACACCCCCCTAACCCAAACGGTACAGTAGGTTTATAAGTGGATTCCGACCAAATCGAACACGCTGATTCCGAATATGCCGGGAACTGGTTCCGGAAACGATGGCTTAAAGTAGAAATGAAGCTCGATGCTGTTCCATTATTTCCTCTCAATAAGAAGTATCGCTCTCAAACACAGTAGGTTGAAAAATGGATTCCGAACAAATCGAACCCGCTGATCCCGAATATGCCGATAATAAATTCCGGAATAGGTGGCTTAAAATAGAAATGAAGCCTGATGCTATTCCATTATTTCTTCTCAATAATGAGTTTAGCTATCAAACACAGTGGTTGAAAAATGGATTACAACCAAAGCGAACCCGTTGATTATGAATATACCGTTAATAAATAAGTAGACCTGAAATCTGATAAGTTATTCTCCTCCTCAGAAACAAGTCCCATCATCTGGTATAGTGGGCTACTGTCGGCAGAAAAGTTATTCTAATCAAACTGAACCCGCTTATTCCGTGTGCCAGGACTAGACACTCGTTGATTAAGGATGTGATGCGAGTCTGTTGCGTAATAACCTAAGTTTGCTGGAATGAATCAACAACTACAGGGCTTACAACTGGTTCAAATAATATGCTCGTGTACTGAAATGTCGCATGAAATATCTAAAGCACAAAAAGACGAGTTGAATGGGACACACAAATCTCAAACTTTGCCAACGTTGCTTCACAAAATCAAATTCCCTATTCTTCATCCGAATCGACAGAGCACCTGCCCCCCATACGAACATTTTCGCGGCAACAATCGAGGTAGAGTAAAAGCGAGGTCTTGTACCCCTCCTTTACGTGAGAAATTAAATTGTGCAAACTTCGTCGGGTGCACCCGAGAAGTTGAATTCTTGTCGGTACAACATGGTATTTAATGTCCATTCGTCTTCACATTAGGTTCTTTAGTACCATGTACTACACGTTCTACCATTTACCACCAACCTGCATTGTTCGCATTCAAGTAACTGTTCACATAATAAACACACCAGACAGACTGAGCTGCAACCAAGGCCGTATCCAGGGGTGGGGGGGGGGGTAGGGGTTTGACCCCCTACAGGCTTTTCCCTCTGATCTGTGTGTTTTTTGTACTTTTTTGTCCGACCAGCAGGCACCCCACCCCCCCCCCCCCCCCGAAAGTAAAAAACTCCCCGAAATAAATTCCTGGATACGGGCTTGGCTGCAACCATTGGTAAAAATCATCGTATTACCATGCCAAGTTCAGCTACATTATTTCCCCTGTTAATAGTCAGAAATCAAATATTTTGCCTTTACGGCGTTCTCTGAGTAAGTAGCAAGAAAGTCTGATCTTTAGTTGCTTTTACTGTCATGTTTGTTTCGCAATTTTATCTCCTCTTCCGTGTCTTCTGTAGGGTTAACTAATTAGCGGCTTTTCTTGCTTGTGCGCACTACCTGTTGAGCAATTCTCAACTAAAATAGGTACTTTTCGAGAAGGGGTCTAACACTTCCAAAATGCAAGTATAAACGAAAACAAAAAAGTATTTTTAGGAGTTAAGCCAGCGTCGGATACCACCGTTCCAAGCATATTCTGAATCAGGATTTTTTGGCCTACAAAATGGTATCGTCAGACTGACTGTACCTTTTGGGTCGGGTGTTTTCGAAACTAAGCGTCTTTTGACGAGCTGGCGGTCGGACTAGGACTCACGGTCAGTCAAATCCACCCCTCAGTAGGTGTGACGAAAGTTCACAATCGGGTCACATAGCGTTCGCACTCTCGAGTGGAGCTCTTTAGCTGAATATAAATTAGAAGCCCAAGGTGTAGTAAATTAACCCATTGCCTCTTCAACTAAATCGGGCCAGTAGTACATATTTTAAACTTCACTACAAGAGCCTAAGGTGAAAAAAAAAAAAAAAATCCCTTTGTAGAGTCCATTCGACTCCAACCAAGATATAAAAATAAGCTGGCTTTTAACCCTTTCTGACCCGACCCATGGTAAAATTCTGAAATTTGCATGAGTTGATCAGATAGGCACCCTTATGAAAAATCAGTGGTGAAAAAAGACATATTTCATTCCATTTCAAAATTTGGAATGGTAACCATATGGTCACACGAGGCCTTTCTAAGCTATCATTCATTAGGTAAAGACGGAAAGACAAAATCACTTTGTATGGAAATCTATGAAACAATGTCTGGTTGGATTCAGGCAAAGCCGCACTTGGACACTTCGTGCAAACGATTCTAGTTAGTGTAGTCCCTAACCTTACACTTCTCAAAGTGCCACCGCCTCTTCTCGATTGTGTCGGAAGGAGGTTTGTGCGGCCATATCTGACGGTCGTCGCAGGCAACCCTACCATCGTTGTGGCTGATATGTGCTTACTTGTTGCGATGGGTCTGCCAGATCAAGTTCTTGCTACTTTTGCTTGCTACTTTCAACCCTGCGTATTGATTTTGGGTAAAACATCTTTCCAGGTAAAATCTCTGCCTTCGTGTCCTTTCTTCAACCACTTTTTGTCCGTTTGGTCGCTGGTGTAATGGAATAGCAGGAGGTGTAAGTGCAGGTGAAGGTGTCAAGATCTTCTCAGCCCTTGCTCTTCTTGTGTAATAGCAGCGGAAGGGGAGATGACGAAACAGACAAAGTTATCAATGAGCTTAGTGAAGGTGTATGAGACAAGCTGGTTGGAGTCGAAAGACTTTGATTCAAAATTTGCTCGTCCGGATCAAGTACGGCATCGAAAGCACTTCCTTCATCTGGCCTGTCTATTTCAGTTCCAGGAAGATTGTCACTGCAATCCTCGTCGTTGAATGCCAAATAATGTACATTCTGTAAATATAGAAACTCATTATCTGGCCTCCAGCTAGGGTAGTCATCATCATCAGATGATCGAATGAGGTCAGAAGCGCGTGGCATGAAGAGAAGCTTTACAGCTTCTTAGCAGTGAACTTCGTCTTTCTCTTTCTTGGAGATTTTCTCCTCTTGACTTCGAGAACAGCGACCTCATCCAACGCGAATGCTTAGTACGTTGTTAGCTGTTTCGTTGCCGGACGAGACCGCTCTTGATTCAGCTGCAGATCCAGAATTTGCTCGTCCAGATAAAATACTGCATCGACAGCACTGTCAAGCACTGCAATCTTCGTCGCCGAAGGCCAAATAATGTGCATTCTGTAAATGTATCATCAGATGATAGAATGAGGTCAGATCCTTCGCCTGATACCAAAAGAAGCTTTGCAGCTTCTTCAGCAGTGAAGTTTCTAGCAAATCGTCTTTCTCCTTCTTGGAAGATCTTCTCGTCTTGACCTCCAGAGCAGCGACTTCATCCAACGCTAATAATTGGTAAGTCGTCAGCCGTTTCGTTTGCCGGAAGAGACTGATCTTGCTTCAGCTGCTATATAGGTCAGCTTAGTACTTACAGGGTAGTATCTTGGTAGTTTGATACTGAAAAGTTACATAGCTGATTTGGCCACATCGAGGCAGATATGACATCCAAAAAAGAAAAATTAAATCCAGTTCAGCCTATGAAGAACCGTGGACCTGAGGTAACCATTTGGTTGCCCGATTGCTCTGCCATCTCACTGAGCTGGTATGGAGCTACGAGGAAAACTTTATTGCGACACAAGGTCACTATCCTTCTGTGTTTCTGCAAATCTTGAGCCAGATGTCTAATAATATGGATAACCCTTTTTTCCTGAGGTAACCATTTGGTTACCGGTTGTTTCCGAGTCCTCTGGCTCCGATCAAGTCGGGAATTTTGGAACAAAAGTTATTTTAATCAATAGCTCTTGAATTGAGCTACAAAGCAAGCTATAGAAAATCATCGTACTGTCCTGCATCACCCGTTTAATTAAAGTCTAAACCATGTGCTTTTCGTATTTTTGACATCTTCAAAATAAACCATGTTTGCACGAGAGATGTACAAACCCGATGACATCTAGGGGAGTGAAAAAAATCATTGACACAGTTCGGAACATGCGCTTTTTCGTGGTAGATCGCGCTGGCTCAGACGTCCAACAGTTAGTGCAGAAAAAAAATCGTTAACTAACGGTAGCCATATGGTTACCGTAGGTATGAAAGGGTTAAGTTAGCTAAATACAGAAAATCTGGCTCTAAAGTTTTGGAATGTATAATCTAAGCCATTGAGTCAATATATGTGCATTAATATTTCTCTAGGTGGTTGTTTGCGGTTCAGGAATCAGAAGTTCCAATTATTAAGAATTTGAACTTAAAGCGGCGTAAATTGCAAGTTGGATAAAGCTTATTTCAAGCTTAGAGGGGTGCAACAAAACGTCGGAAGATGAGAATGCTTAGTAGTGAGCCTAGGAATTAGAATTTATCGAAGTGGATGTTTACAGCTCTTGGATAATGTTATCAAACTTACACCGAATTTAAACTTATTATACAGGGGCGCAAAATAAAGTTGGGAGACAATTTCCGGTACGAACTCGCCTTTGATTTCCGATTCTAAGGTAACGAGGACATACGGAAGAAACTTAATTTCCATGCTGACTAGAGATGAAACTGTGTGACGGGGTGAATGGTATTTTGACGAATGAGTTGTCGGATACCCTTTTGATTTCTTAGTCAGTAATAAAGTAGTTTTCGAGGAGGCAGGTTGTCAGACTGCAAATCTTTAAAGGAGATGTATCATAAGCATTGTAGCAGTTGCAACATCTAGACCCCCAGCCCCAAGACCCAAGATGAAGCCACGACTCGATCCGACCGCTGGGTCATCTAGTGGCGCGGGTCGGAAGTGCCCGACATGGGGAGGCTGAGATAACAGTTGGACAATCGATCTAACAAAATGTTTTTATCGTAGCAGACATATGGAAAATGTGTCGAAAAATCAAACTAATTATTTGCATTACCGATTTCTTTAAAGTATTTCGTTTTCTGTTTTTTTTTCTTGTTGATTCCCGTCCAAGTCCAAGGAATTAAGGATGTAAACTAGATCACAATAAACAAACGACGTAGATTATAGCCACACGACCTTCTCCACTGCTTCCTGGCCGAAGATTGAAAATTAATTGTCTTTTTCTGTGTGTTTAAGTGTTTTATTTATTTTCTTCATACTCCGCTTTTCCAAAATGGCGGGTTACAAATAAATTACTTACTTAAAGCGAGGCTTCACCTTCCAGAATTTTTCTCTCGGATTCCAGGCAGCCGTTTTCGTCGAGTCGGATCTAGAAGGTGAAGCCAGCCCAAAACTGTCTGGAAGTCCGGGGTGTTGGACACCCCAGATTCCGGATGTCTGGAAGGCACCATAGAGGCAATCCATGCGAGAGACAGAACAGATATGCTAATGTAGGAAGAAAAGGGAAAGTGATTGACAGTTGCGACTGGGATGCAAGAGATATTTGAAATGCATAGGGGACATCTAGGAAATTTTGAAGAATAACAAAATTAGCTGTCATCATTATCATGAAAATCTGGAAGGGTTGGCTTGACTATGCGGAAGCCCCGAACGTCTGGTAATCTGGAAGGTGAAGCCTGGCTTTTACTTACTTACTTATACTAAATTCGTTATAGTGATTTCTTGAAGATCCTGAAACTGAGCTAAATTATATTTAGCTTCCGAGACAAAAAAAAGGTCGTACTGGCCGATGATTTCTTCTTCCGACATATCTAAAAGTCCACTTATGGTGGTATATTTAGTTGTTTTAATCCACTTAAAGCCAGGCTTCACCTTCCAGATTACCAGACGTTCGGGGCTTCCGCATAGTCAAGCCAACCCTTCCAGATTTTCATGATAATGATGACATCCAATTTGGCTATTCTTCAACATTTTCTAGATGTCCCCTTCGCATTTCAAATATCTCTTGCATCCAAGTCACAACTGTCAATCACTTTCCCTTTCCTTCCTACATTTGCATATTTGTTCTGTCTCTCGAATGGATTGCCTCTATGGTACCTTCCAGACATCCGGAATCTGGGGTGTCCAACATACGGGTCTTCCAGACGTTTTTGGCCTGGCTTCACCTTCCAGATCCGTCTCGACGGAAACGGCTGTCTGGAATCGGGAAGAAAACTCTGGAAGGTGAAGCCTCACTTTTACATGCCACTCAATCTTCTCGAAGGTTTTAGTAACTCTTTTAACCAGTGCCAGGAGACCAATGAATAGTTATTTAGCAATGGCGGACTTAAACGCTGCTAGTGAAAGGTAATTGAAAAAATCTCATCAGTCCATGGGATTTCATCTGTGAAAAAAAGAAAGTTCAGGCAGACTGATAATGTGGTTGTTGGTATGTGCTGTGGTTGATTCTTGAATACCACCTTATAGGTGGTGTTTCTACCTATCTATATGCCTAGACTGAATAGCAGACAAACTGGATTCTCGAGATTTCAAGATTATTGTTGATATTTGTGTTTGTTTTTATTGTGTTGCGGATCAACACTTTTTTTTTTCCATTCTTGTCTTTTAGAGCTTCGAAAAATATTGACTTTTTCGACCATCAGCAATGGAATATTTGGCTGAAAATTTCAAAAATTCGAAACAATTCGAGAAAAAGTTTTTTTCGCCGAAAAATGTTTTGGGAAAGGTTCTGGCTTTTTGCCTGGCTCTATTTCGCCGTAATGACCCATACAACAAGAATGGAAGAAACAGTTAAGCAACGCTAGGGTGATGTAAAATCCCACAGGAATTTAAAAATCTCGGGAACAGGAATCGATGAGACGGATGGGGGCGTAGGATTATTCAGTAATGCATAAAGAACAGCTTATGTTGAAACTAGGTGACTCTCAACGATTCACGAACACTAGTTATAGTTATATTTCGAAAATACAGCAAACTTGTCTCTTGAGTTCAATTGGTTTGTTTAACAAGTCAAGATAAGTAGTTTTTAATGTGCGAACCTAAAGTAGGCTAAACAATATTATGTTATTGATAACATGAAATAAATTAGTTAAAAAAAAAAAAATAAGAAGCTATACAATGGTCCATCATACTTTAACAGTTTGAAAGCTCTAATAACGAAGCTCTAATAACTAATGCCCGGGCCCCACTATAGTCACACCTAGTAATAACGCCGGTAATATTGTCGAGATGAAAAAATCCATCTCCGCCATTTTGAAACGTATCTTTCGAGTGTTTGGACCAATCACAGACCAGAGTCGCTGATTTTAGCCAGTTTTGTTTACGTTTGAGTCATGACGATGGTAATATATCTTGAATTTCTTCGTTCCAGGTGAGACCAGGATGAAACGTAAGAGTGGGTAATTAACCAAATTAACGAACCAAATTACGTACAGGTGTGACCGAATGTGGCCCTGGCATAATAACGCCGGTAATAAGGCCGTCTGACGGTCGAAAGTGGGAAGAAAAGACGCTGAAAACGTAAGATTAGTTGCGTTTTTGATCGAAGTTTGAAGTTACCTTCAACCTCAAAGGTCTTTGTTTAATTACCGTTTTTGGTCGCCGATCACAGTTCCTTCGTCCTTGGAACTCTGACCGTCGAACTTCGTGAGCTAGCTAGTTCGAAGTTTGCTTGAATCGTCGAAAAAACGTCAACCGGGCAAGGCTCGCGGAGTCATAAAAACAAGTAGTAGTAGTAGTTTTTGTAGAGGCTTTGTGGCCTTTGTTTGCAATATATTATTATTATTATTAAGTAATTAACGGTGAACTTCGACGGCCTTCGAAAACGGAAATTAAGCAACCGACTACGCGAACGGCGAACAAAACTTCGATTAAAAAAGGAACTACTGTCGAGATGGAAAAATCCATCTCCGCCATTTTGAAACGTATATTTTGAGTGCTTGGACCAATCACAGACCAGAATCGCTGATTTAGCCAGTTTTGTTTACGTTTGAGTGATGATGGTGGTAATATAGCTTGATTTTCTTCGTTCCAGGTGTGACCAGGATGAAACGTAAGAGTGGGTAATAACCAAATTAACGAACCAAATTACGTACAGGTGTGACTGAATGTGCCCGGGCATTACGGTCGAAAGTGGGAAGAAAAGACGCTGAAAAGGTAGGACTGTCGAGATGGAAAAATCCATCTCCGCCATTTTGAAACATATCTTTTGAGTCCTTGGACCAATCGCAGACCAGAATCGCGAAATAGTTGTCCGTCGAGAAAATGGTTTTCACCATCGTGTTTAGCATGTCTTTTTACCCCTCAATCGAACATTTAATCAACTTCAAATGAAACTTTTACTTTTAACCAGCTTTCCTGTTTTCACCGGATTCCAGACGAACTACTTGTTCGGCGAGAAAATGGTTTTCACCACCGTGTTCAAACTGTCTTCTTACTTCGAAATCGACCACTTAATCAACTTCAAATAAATCTTTTACTTTTAACCATTTTTCCGGTTTTTGCCGGATTCCGGAAGAACTACTTGTCCAGCAAGAAAATGGTTTTCACTATCGTGCTCAACATGCCTTCTTACCCGATAATCGACTATCACATTAGCTGTTTAAAAATATTTTGTTTGTCCCTTAATTTGAACCCCCTCCCCCATCCCTAAATGCAGAGCTACATAGTCCATCTACGAATTTGACCTTATCCTTGACCCAATGAATCCTCACACCAAGTTTCATCAAAATATCTCATTCCCTTCGAGAGTTATCGTGCTCACAGACAGACGGACAGACGGACATTTTTGCGATGTCATAGGTATCCCTCCACTTACGTTTTGGGATCCCAAAAACCAAAATTAAGCTGCAAACGGCGAACTCACAGGAGAACTTACACAGGAGATCAAAAACGAAACTAATCCCTGCACTTCAGCTCTACGAAAACCAGCTTTTCGATTGATAAAAAACTGAAAAAACCCAAAAAAGAATACAGTGACATCGAAACCCAAACGATTCCTTTTCTTTTTCTTTTTTTACTGTAATGTGCCCTTTCTCTGGGGTGTTTATTCTTTATATGGCAATTGCTGACCGGACCTCGATAGGTTTGATAACTTGATGGACTGTACGAGCAAGTGCACAAGATGTACTATTTACGTGTCCGAACTGTATCCGGCCACAATAGAGTGGACTGGAGTGTAACGTAGGTTTTGCGTCACTCGAAAGGAACAAATTGGTTGAGCTACCTCGCTGGTCGGGATTGGAGGGGATACCGGACAATTACCAGAAATGCTCCGATTCAGGTACAACTTAATAGGTGGTAAGAGAGGATGACTAGATGTGCCATTTATATATCCCAACCGAATCTGGACATGGTGGGAGGAGTTTGAAGGGGCTCAAGTAAGCTTTATGACACGTGAGGGGACCGAACGCGGGTTGAGCGTTTGGGACAGAACTTGAACAGTACAAAGGGCATATGTCCGAAATATGTCATCTTCGGGTCCGGACCGGATCCGATCTCGATAGTCCTAACTGGAGCACCATTCAATATGATTCAAGTGAATTCAAAATTCAAGTGAAACTTGATGGGTGGTAGGACCAGACGACCAAGATAAGCCATGGACGGCGGGAGGATTTGGAGGGGTCCCGGCAATTTCCAACGGACAGTGCGCGATAAAGAGGTCCTCGTTTACTTTCTCTTACAACCTTGCCGTAAACATAAGCTCATAGCCTTTATTTTTGTTGTAATCTTATTTAATCGCCTCGGCATGTGATAGCGTAACAATGTAATGCCCCGGAAGTAAGACTGCAATCATGAAGTGAGTTCATTGTGTCTTTTAAAGCAAAATCAAAGCATACGTCTGTAATGCATAAGCTAGGCTAATTTGTAAGAAGCAAGAAAATGAAATTTGTTCTTCCTTGAAGAAGATCTAAGCTTTCCAGTAAACTTCCCTGCTGTAAAGAGGGGGATTTTTTTACTCCTATAGAATTCCGTTGGATATTCTTTTTATTTCCCACAGATGTAATGAACTCCAAAGGGATCTCCAAGACAACTTTATTTATTCAGTCGACATGAACTGGGAGAAGCTTGGATGGTTGAAATAAAAAGTTGGTGGGGATCTATCTAGTAATAGTAGCACTGGTAATCCCTCGTGGTTCTAGATATAGCACGAAGAAGTTTTAAAAGAGAGAAGAGAGGTGGGGGGGGGGAATAGGGCGAATAATTGGATGCTTATACAAGATGGCTCTATTCCGAAAAAAGGAGGAAGAGAATTTTGGTTAAACTTTCTCTTAAAGCATAACTCTTATTAGAAAAGCGCTTGGCAACTCTGTCAAGATCGGAGACGGAGGTTAGAACGCAAAAAAATTTGAGAATTATGCGGGCCATGGTTAAAAAATCGGGAAAAGCCTGAAAAGGAGTCCTTCAGGCAAGATGTACCTGTTGGTCGCCCATGACTTTCGAAGGAAAAACAGATTTTGAAGCACCTCATGCAGTAGCCTATTTCTAAAAGGGCGGACCTTAATGCTATCGGCGAAGTTTGCGCTACTTGATTGGCAAACTCGGCTCAGCCAAAATTACTTAAAAGTTTTAAGTGCAAAACGACACATAGGCGAAGGGCAAAGATTTCTAAAGCTTTTAATTCCATAGGATAGTCACTTTCCATACAGGAGCTATCCATTAGATAGCACTTTCCTCGACTTTCTTTGGTCTCTGTCCGTATCGGTACCGTTTTCTTGTTTTTATGGCACTTGAGCTTACTCAAGTGCCATATAGCGATTGTAATTTCTGTCCGTCAGTCGGTCTGTCGGTCTGTCGGTCTGTCGGTCCCGGTTTTGCTAGTTCGGGCACTTCGAGATAAGCTAGGACGATGAAACTTGGCAGGCATATCAGGAACTGGACCAGATTAAATTAGAAATTGTCGCTTCCTCGATCCGACCATCTGGAGGGGAGTGGAGGGAGGGGGAATCCGGAAAAAATAGGAAAAATGAGATATTTTTAGCTTACGAACGGGTGATCGGATCTTAATGAAACTTGATATATGGAAGGACTTCGTGTCTCAGACCGGAACGGATCCGCTCACTTTGGGGAGTTGGGGGGGGGGGGAGAAGTCCGAATTTGTAGTGATCCCTCGAGTTCCGTGCTTCCTGATGTGCCTGGACGATGGAAATTGACAGGCATGTCTGGGACCCGACCAGATTAAATAGGAAATCGTCAATTCCCCGATTCGACCATCTGGGGGGGGGGGAGTGGAGGGAGGGTGAAGCCAAAATTTGAGGTATTTTTAGCTTGCGAACGGGTGATCGGATCTTGATGAAAATTGATATTTAGGATGACCTCGTGTCTCAGACATCTCACTTTAAATCCGGGCCGGATCCGATGACACTGGGGGGAGTTGGAGGAGGGAACCTGAAATTTTGAGAAACGCTTAAAGTGGAGGAATCGGGATGAAACTTGGTGGGAAAAACAAGCTCAGGTCCTAGACACGTCATTGACATAATCGGACCGCATCAGGGCACTGTGGGGGAGTTGGTTTGGGGTCCGGATTTCTAGCGATCCCGCGAGTTCGGCATACTTCCTGATGTCCTAGGGCGATGAAACTTGGCAGGTATGTCAGGGATCCGAACAGATTGACTTGAGAACAGCCGTTTCCCCGACCCGACCATCGTGGGGGGAGTGGGTGGATGGGGAGTCCGGAATCTAGTGGCGTGCATAACTTTTGAACGGGTGATCGGATTTGAATGAAACTTGTCTGGTGAGTTATCGCCTCGGACGTTCAGTGTCACGTCCGGGTCGGGTCCGATACCTGTGGGGATGGGGGGGGGGGGGGTGGAAAACTCTAGAAAGTCTAAAAGCAGAGGGATTGGGACGAAACTTAATGGATGGAACAAGTATTAGGCCTAGATGAAATTGACGGAGCCAGATGGTTTCGGGGCTCTGTGGGGGGAGTTGGAGGGGTTTCCTGGAATTCCGGTAGTCGTGAGTTAGTATAGTTCCAGATGTAAAACGACAACGAAACTTTGCAGGCATATTAGCGACCCGAATTATCTTGACTTAAGAACCTGACACAACATACCCCCGGAAACTTCCGTTCCTAGATCCGAGCATTTTTTGGGGAGCAAGAGAAGAGAAATATGGAAATTGACTTCTATAAATTGCGAACGAGTGGTCTGATTCGAGTGAAACTTCATGGGTGATACGAATCGATGGCCTCGACATGTAAAACATGCGTTCGAACCATATACGACCACGATTAGGGGAATTGGGGGTGGGGGGACTTTTGACATGCACAAAAACCAAACGGATGGACCGAATGAAATGCAATTCGACAGTGCCGAGTTTATGCGGCCTAGATTTGTTATTTGGCGTCCGGGCCGTATTCGGCCAAGGTAGGGGGGGGGGGGGGGGGGGGTACTGCAAACTTGCAGATAGGCTATGCTCCAATTTCAGTCAAACTTGATGGACAGGAACAGGAAATTAAGAGATTGGGCCCGAACCGGCTACGACAACGTTGGTGGGAGGGGGGGGGGGGGTACCGGAACTTTCCAAAAATGCTCAGATTCGAGTGAAACTTGATAGATGGTATAAACAAAGATGCTTTAGGTGGTCGATTTTTTTTTTATTCCGAACCAGATTCGGCCACGGTAGGTGGAAATAGAGTGAGTACCGGAAATCGTGTAGCACGTCTAGGGATCAAACAAATGGATTTATTGGGATGAAAGTTTGAACAGTAATGTGCATTTGCTACAGACAATCGAGACGATGCCGGAACTGCTCAGAAATGATTGAAACTAAATATCCTATTTATATTTCCGAACCGCATTTTTGGATGGCGGGTTTATTTTGTGACGTTCTCATTTACTTTCTTGTACAGCCTACTCGTACAAGTGCCATATGAGCTCGTAGCTCTTGTTTCTTCTTCTTTACGTTTGCTACGTCCAAAATATATGCTCTAGTACCCCTGTCTGTCTATGCCTATCTGGCTTACGTTCATAGACGGACGACTGAAAGAAGTTCTGATTTATTTTTATTTGTGTATGGTCCAGGTCACCGAAGACGGCAATTCCACAGGATATCCGTTGGTAGTTCCTAGAGTAATTGGCATACTAGTCACTAAACGACGTTCCGTTACAGACTATAAAAAAGGCCAAAAAGCCTAGCAACCTTACAGGATAAGGGGTAAGAAGTAAGAAGTACCTTGATTGAAATTATAGAATAAAATAATTATAGAAATACCTTTATACCTTTATTCATCCACGAAAGTTATACATTCCTCACGCCCTTCATAATCAAACCAACTATCTAACGAAAAAGACCGAAGGAACAGTATCCTTCATCTGCACAATCTGTTACTGACGATAACTATTATCTAGTTAACTTTTCTGACATTATTTACGTTGTTCAATCTTGTGCACAGTTTAGTTAGCTGGAAGTAAACCATTCAATAGGCTGATTACTGTTCACTTTTCACATTTTCCCAACTTTCCCGATACTAGCTTACGAACGCATTCACGGCTTATTACAATTCTGTACAAGTCGGTGACAATTTCACCTTTTTGCGTATTACTTAGCATTTGCTATAGGCTGTTTTTCATCGGAAATAATTACAACCTTAAAAACCCTTATATCCACGTTATTCGCTATGCCCATTTGTTCTTTGACTTCACTCCGGTTGTATATCTTCAGTCACCGAACTCTTCCTTTCCACATAATTTGTTATTACCCGGGATTGTACCAGTCTTTCTTGCACATTTTTTCACCATGCACATTTTTTAACAGAATTTTCTAACGCTCGGATCTAAGGATCGCAGGACCTTAACATTCGAGATTTTAGAACTGGAAGCCGTTGACGCCAAAAGTGACGTCAAGATTAGGGAATTTTATTATAAAAGCCAAACGTGTAAATTGACAACTGAACTTTTGCCAATTTTGGAACACACGTCATCACAAACTTGACCAACAAAATTGTAGCAAGGTAAACAGAAACAGACAATATATGTTCAGCACTCATTGTGCAGTATATGTACTGCCAAACAAGCTGCCTTGATCACATAAATCTAGATTTCCCGCCGAAATAGTCACACAAAAGTTCGGTAAGCACTCTACTTGGTTTACTTGGAAAGGTATCTTGTGTGTTAAAGTTTAACTGAAAGGCCAACTTATTTTTGTGTCATTTAATTGAATACGATGAATTATTTTGGATTATGCATAGGGGTTTTATTTTCCACTATCTGCGCTAGTTATAACGTTCAGAATATCCGCGGCCGTCCCCACAGGGAAAATTCTACTATGACGCGGGAAATTTCAATTTCAGCACAAACGCGGCTTTTTACTGGGCAGTGGTGAGATTGGTGAAGATTGCTTAATGCCTGAACTAAAAAAAAATCATAAGTCTTTACCGTAAGGCAGACAAAAAAATTCAAGCGCATCACAAATCACACGGAAATACTCGTGAGTAGCGGAACAATGAATTAACGCATTGACAGCGGGACTTCAAGCCAATTTAACTGAATAACTGATGGGTACTTGATTATCCTAAACCAGCCCTTTTCGGTGAAGCTTTAATCAGTGACTTTCATGTGAAGATAAGCCAAAGGAAAAGACAGCCGCTGGTCGCGGAATTCTGCGATTTCTCACAGATTTTCGATCTTCGACAAAGCGAGTCAGAATTCTGCGACCGTTTTTTTTTAACAGCAAACACAAAAATGAAGCAAAAAACTGGAGCAAATAATTATGAAGATGATAAGGCGAGATAATGACCCAGTTTCGTCCGCCCCAGAATGACACGGTTTTTACTACCAAAGTCACATGAGGAAGGAGGCCATACTGAAGACAAGTACGAATCGGCGGAAGGATACAAAAATAATTCCCTGTATGCTTTAAGCAAAACAAATAAACAATCAAACGTCGCATCGTTAGATTGAGCTCACTCAGAGGCCGGCTGTCTATAATGGTTACAGGAACGGCTTTCAATTGTAGTTATAACTTCTACCAAGAGCTTCTACATAGTTAGTTACGGTCACGTAATTACTGTTGCAGTAAACATGTCTATCTATTTGTATTTTCATCTTTTGGTTACTATTATTTAGCTTTCTTAATATTCGTCAAAAACAATCAAGCTTCTTATCGCCAGATTTTTACGTTCGCGTCGCTGGAACCGGATTTAGAAATTCTTCGAGCGTCGATTCACTTAAAGCATCCGTGCCAGTAGCTTTGCCATTCTCGTTGTGTAGCCTACATTCAGTCAATAAGTTCCCATTTCCACAGGTCTTTTTCCTATCGACAAACAAGCAGTGCATGTAGACCTGATCACACTGTCAGAAGTTTCATAACAGAGAGCGTATAACACTTTCAAGAATAACACCTTTTCACTTAGAAATAAAGTGTTATGACCAATTAAGCTTAAACTATTCTGAGCTAAGATCTCCAACAACACCTTCAATTGGTAAGCATACTAACGGGAACGAAAGAAGCATAACAGATAATATCCCAAAGTGTTATCTGTTGAAACCGTGCATCCTTCTGTTGTCGTTATGTAACTTCTGACAGTGTAGTATTTTTACCTATTGAAGGTGTTGTTAGAGATTTAGGCACGAAATAGTATAAACTTAATTGGTCATAACACTTTATTTCTAAGTGAAAAGGTGTTATTCTTGAAAATGTTATGAGCAATCTGCTATGAAACTTCTGACAGTGCAGGGTCGAACCCGCCCAAGTACGAGAATCTGATAGCATATGACGCAAAAGACTATTTCTGGAAAAGAGAGACTGTTTACTCCGTCCGTTTCACTTTAAGGGGTCAGAAACAGGAAAAACGAAAAGGTAACAAGTGAAAAATAGGACACTGAAACAGTCATTTTCGATCAGCTGGTAGTCGTGGAGCACAAGTACGTGTCAAGAACAGAATACATGAAAAAAAAATCAGCCAAAGAAGAACACCGCACTTTTCACAGCGACGGCGAGCCCTATACGTGGTTGCCTGAGAAATACGTTTTTCTATGAACTACCTGCTTTCATGTGATAAGAGTCTAAAAAGCAAGTACGATACAAAAAAGTATGTCTAGGGTGCTTTAAGAAATAACGGGCTTACCTGCGTATGGCCGTAAAATCTAGAGAAGTTCGCGACGATAACTGGAACCGGCAGGGCGATGGTGAGGACACCAGCTAAGGCACAAAGGGCTCCGACGAACATGCCGATATACGTTTTCGGCACCATATCACCATATCCAACTGTCGTCATGGTGACGATCGCCCACCACAAACCCTCAGGAATGCTCTAAAAGTGACAGTTAAATATTATTATGACATTGTACGTTACTTAGGAGTTTAATTTCTAACTGGGATCTCAAACGTCCCCACTAACAACCTGTGGCCCGGCAGGCATTTCTTTTGTGGGGAGGGGTATATAGTACAAAGTAAAGGAGGCTGAAGTTTCGATTAATATTTTCTAAGGACTGTAAGAAAAGGAAAACATTGATGTTTAAAACTTTCCAACACGGTTAATTTGCTTTACACCCACCCAATTTCAGACCTAATACTCCGATTAATTGTTTTAATTCTTCTTAACTGTTGGTGGCCACACATTTTTTTTTCGAACTGCGTAATAACTCTTTTCTTTCAATCCAAACAAGGATACTTGACTCTGATAATCCAATTTTTGTGGTGATCCCGAGACCGTTTTTCCACTGTGGTTTATTTGTCCAGTCAATCGACATTTCTGGTATTACTTAATTTTCTCCTTTTGTTTTGTTCGTTTGATTTTGTGGATGTAAGTATTCGTACACAGAAATCCCAAGAGTACATGCTGCATAATCAGCACTAAAAAAACATAAAGAAAAACAGAATTTTAAAATCGTAACGAAAAGACACATACAAGATGAAGACCGCTAGGTGGATGAACACTGGAAGATTCTTGAAAATAATTCATCATGAATGTCATTTAGTACAATAATAACAATAAGGGATGATAATAAACAAAGCCAGGCTAAGCCAGGTTGGCTGAATGGCAAGCTACGTCAGTGATCAAGGCTTAACTTATCACTACTGTACAAAATAATAACGAGAGCTACGAGCTCATATGGCACTTGTACGAGTAGGCTGTACAAGAAAGTAGATGAGAACGTCACAAAATACACCCGCCATCCAAAAATGCGGTTCGGAAATAGAAATAGGATATTTAGTTTCACTCATTTCTGAGCAGTTCCGGCATCGTCTCGATTGTCTGTCGCAAATGCACATGACTGTTCAAACTTTCATCCCAATAAATCCATTTGTTTGATCCCTAGACGTGCTACACGATTTCCGGTACTCACTCTATCTCCACCTACCGTGGCCGAATCTGGTTCGGAATAAAAAAAATCGACCACCTAAAGCATCTTCGTTTATACCATCTATCAAGTTTTACTCGAATCTGAGCATTTTTGGAAAGTTCCGGTACACCTCCCCCCCTCCCACCAACGTTGTCGGAGCCGGTTCGGGCCCAATCTCTTAATTCCCTGTTCCTGTCCATCAAGTTTTACTGAAATTGGAGCATAGCCTATCTGCAAGTTTCCAGTACCCCCCCCCCCCCCCTACCTTGGCCGAATCCGGCCCGGACGCCAAATAACAAATCTAGGCCGCATAAACTCGGCACTGTCGAATTGCATCTCATTCGGTCCATCCGTTTGGTTTTTGTGCATGTCAAAAGTCCCCCCACCCCCAATTCCCCTAATCGTGGTCGCATATGGTTCGAACGCATGTTTTACATGTCAAAGCCATCGATTCGTATCACCCATGAAGTTTCACTCGAATCAGACCACTCGTTCGCAATTTATATAGAAGTCAATTTCCATATTTCTCTTCTCTTGCTCCCCCAAAAATGCTCGGATCTGGGAACGGAAGTTTCCGGGGGTATGTTGTTTCAGGTTGTTAAGTCAAGATAATTCGGGTCGCTAATATGCCTGCAAAGTTTCGTTGTCGTTTTACATCTGGAACTATTCTAACTCACGACTACCGGAATTCCAGGAAACCCCCTCCAACTCCCCCCACAGAGCACTGAAACCATCTGGCTCCGTCAATTTCATCTAGGCCTAATGCTTGTTCCATCCATTAAGTTTCGTCCCAATCCCTCTGCTTTTAGAGTTTCTTGAGTCTTCCCCCCCCCCCCCCCCCCCCCCCCCCCCCCCATCCCCACAGGTATCGGACCCGACCCGGACGTGACACTGAACGTCCGAGGCGATAGCTCACCAGACAAGTTTCATTCAAATTCGATCACCCGTTCAGAAGTTATGCACGCCACTAGATTCCGGACTCCCCATCCACCCACTCCCCCAACGATGGTCGGGTCGGGGAAACGGCTGTTCTCAAGTCAATCTGTTCGGATCCCTGACCTACCAGCCAAGTTTCATCGCCCTAGGACATCAGGAAGTATGCCGAACTCGCAGGATCGCCAGAAATCTGGACCCCCACGCCAAGTCCCCCACAGTGCCCTGATCCGGTCCGGTTATGTCAATGACGTGTCTAGGACCTGTGCTTGTTTTTCCCACCAAGTTTCATCCCGATCCCTCCACTTTAAGCGTTTCTCAAAATTTCCGGTTCCCTCCTCCAACTCCCCCCAGTGTCATCGGATCCGGCCCGGATTTAAAGTGAGATGTCTGAGACACGAGGTCATCCTAAATATCAACTTTCATCAAGATCCGATCACCCGTTCGCAAGCTAAAAATACCTCAAATTTTGGCTCCACCCTCCCTCCACCCCCCCCCCCCCCCCAGATGGTCGAATCGGGGAATTGACGATTTCCTATTTAATTTGGTCGGGTCCCAGACATACCTGTAAATTTCCATCGTCCCAGCACACCAGGAAGCACGGAACTCGCGGAATCGTTTTCGTAAAAACAACCCATCGGCTTGTCCGTTATCTGTTTTTTAAATTATAAAAAAAAAAAAAAAAAAAAAAAAAAAATCGGACTTCTCCCCCCCCCCCCCCAACTCCCCAAAAGTGAGCGGATCCGTTCCGGTTATATCAGTCACGTGTCTAGGACTTTTGCTTGTACTTTCCACCAAGTTTCATCCGGATCCCTCCACTCTAAGTGTTTTCCAAGATTTCCGGTTTCCCCCTCCAACTCCCCCCACTGTCAACGGATCCGGTCTAGATTTAAAATGGAGGTTCTGAGACACGAAGTCCTTCCATATATCAAGTTTCATTAAGATCCGATCACCCGTTCGTAAGCTAAAAATATCTCATTTTTCCTATTTTTTTCCGGATTCCCCCTCGCTCCACTCCCCTCCAGATGGTCGGATCGAGGAAGCGACAATTTCTAATTTAATCTGGTCCAGTTCCTGATATGCCTGCCAAGTTTCATCGTCCTAGCTTATCTGGAAGTGCCCGAACTAGCAAAACCGGGACCGACAGACCGACTGACGGACAGAAATTACAATCGCTATATGGCACTTGAGTAAGCTCAAGTGCCATAAAAAAGAAGGGTCAAACCCGGAGGCACAAGGTCGAGTGACAACATTTTGGTCAACAGATGGATGGATAGATTGGAAGTTCATTCTAACAATCGACTTTCGTGCTTATGCAACCAAATTGGCGGTTACTATCAAAAACCGGAAAAGATTACGATACATGCGTCAATACACATCATAATCTTTCAAGCTTCGCTAGAAAGTTTCCCGAACTCTGGAATAAGACTTTGTGCATATCTGACGTGTTTTGTAGGTACAGGACAGAGCTTGGGTACCCTAGGACTTACCACTCGTTCTAGTTGATTCCTAACATTGTGGTGGGGGGGGGGGGGGGAGGAATCGGGAGTGGAGGGTGAGATACCATTGCTGAACCGAAGTCGGTGCTTAGCTCGGATCCTGCAGTGTTTTGAGGTTAAAAAAGTTTTGGTCAACTATGAATAATAAGAGCCGCGCTTCTGTATTCTTTCCAATTTGTCTCTTTGTTCCTGCGATATAATGGAAAATGTCAAAAATATCCATCACTCAGCAGTGGACGAGGACCAGCCTCACAAACCCACCGACACTTGGCAAAGATCCACCCGAAAACCCACTCGGTAAAAACCCAACGGGCGAGCAAGGTTAACCGATGACCGTTAGCAAATCAGGCAAAAATCCTACTGAAAAAATACAACCAAAATGAGAAGTTGCTTCAAATTTTAATCTATTAGTGATTCTTGAGTATTTCCGTCATTGGCTTTCTATGATCCTGTACTGTCAGAAGTTTGAGAACAGACAGCAAATGTTTGTGCATGTTGGTGTTAAACATTAAGACAATGTGTGTTATCACCCTTTTAAATGTTATCTTTTAACGAAACATAACACTTAAATGGGTTGTAACAGGTATATCCTCTTAAATTTTAACATATGGATGCGCAAATATGCAGTATGTGTTATCAAACTTCTGACAGTGTCGACAAACCCCAATCATCCAGGAAGTTCCATCCGAACCCTGTTCCCACGCCCAGAAACTCCTGCTTTCCTCTCGAAAAGTAAGATATAAGATAAATAGCGGAAAAAGAGCTTATTGGCCGTTGCCAAACCTTCCTGGCCGATTGTTTACTCTTTACGCGGACACGGATAGTCCATTAAAGCAGAAAAAAAGGAATTACGGGACCCATGGTCTGTCGGACGACACAGGATCTGTCGTAAAGAAAGCGAACTATTTTTGTCACATGACAGGGGCAGTTTGTAAACGGTTTCCCGAGTACCGAAGGGCGTGCAGGAGGACGAGGCCGAGGAGTTTGTGATCTGAAAAGGACGTACGGCTGGTTGCCCATGGATTCACCCGATTTATTTCCAAGCTCTAAGCAACATTGTTGGATCGTTCTGATACACAGGGGTACAAAAGAAAATCAAGAAAGATGATCACGGAGACAAACAAGACCAAAGGTTTCGATGGGATCCCAAAAATCTAATATTTAATGTAGACATATGAATATTTTTTTAATATTTAATATTTTAATATGTAGAAACATATCAAAGTTTAGAGTAGGGGATGGAACAGGTTGGAAACTTTAAAAACTAATTGTCTTTTACAAATTGGTGCGCTTATCCGATGAGATGTCAAACATTCTGGTCGTTTGAGGCATCGCTCAACATTACGCAGCATTGACAGTTGTTGAATGTAAAGGGATGCCATATTGCGATCTTATATAGAGTTTTACCTACTTTAGGTTGGTTTTAATAGTTTCAGCCGGATTCCAGGCGAACTACTTGTCCGGGTAGAAAAAGGTTTTCGTTTTGGTGTTCAGCATGTCTTCTTACCCCTAAATGAAACATCTAATCAACTCTCGTTACTCTCAACAAACTTTCCAGTTGTTGGCCGGATTCCGGGCGAATGACTTGTCCGCCGAGAAAATGGTTTTCATATTCGTGTTCAGCATGTCTTCTTACCCCTTAATCGACTATCTTATTAGCTGTTTAAAAATATTGTGTTATTCCCTTAATTTGAACGCCCCGCCCCCACCTCTAAATGTAGGGCTACAGAGCCCATCTACGAATTTGACCTTTCCCTTGACCTAAACGATCCTCCCACCAAGTTTAATCAAAATATCTCATTCCCTTTGAGAGTTATCGTGCTTACAGACAGACGGACGGACGGACAACTGTTGCATTGTCACAAGTATCCCTCCACTCATGGTTTGGGATCCCAAAAACACAGACGAAAAATTACTCAAGCGTCATCCAGAGGAATAAGCCCATGAAAGGGGACAGACGCGCACAGGCTTTCGGCCAGCTTCCGTGGAGAACAAACATCTTCTCCGTAAAATCAGGCAATGAACACTTACTAATAATTTAGGAAACTCTTTGCCAAGGATGGAAATTTACAAAAACAAAGTAAGTTTCCTTTTTAGATAGAGAAATATACGCTTGAGTAGCTTCAATTTCTAATGGTTCTGATTTACGTTTTTGATAGGAAAACTATACACTTGAGTAGTTTACCATAATTATGTCTCTTTACTTTCCTGTGTACTCCACTATTTTCGCCCTATACCATACTCCTGATGACCAACTCTTTACTGGCGAAGAAGATTCGCCCAGTGACCAGCGAAGAGCTAGAAACGTCACGACAACAAAAGTAGTGGATTGGACAACAAAAGTGGTGGATTGGATCTGGTTCCCGATAGTAAGACATTTAGGGGACTTGTAAGTAAAGATCAGCTGTTAGGCTATAATTATCTTCCGCGATGAGGGGTTGAGGAATTTTGCTAGTTGGTGTATTTATTATTTGTTTCGAGTGTATTTGATGTCTATTACGAGGAGAGGGACTGTGTCATCTATGGGTATTTTCATTCTGAAAAGTTACGGATACCTTTATAATACCAACTAAATTATGTAAGACAATGTAAAAAGAAATAGAAAAACGTGATTTTCGGTTTTTTTTTCTTGATCAACTAGTTATCCCTCTAAGATGATGAGCGAGGGATACAAATTCGGATATTTAGGTTGCACTCCCGGCAAACCGTCCTCAGCGAAAAAAAACAAAAACTAAATCATAAGACCCAACAGAATCCCAATAGAGAAACGATGCGCAACCAACAAAACACAAACGTTTGCCAGAAGTGCAAACGAAATATCCAAATTTATATTTCTCGCACATCATCTTAGAGGGATAACTGGCTGATCAAAAAAAAACAACCGAAAATCACGTTTTTCCATTTCTTTCGTAATGAATGGTCAGCTTGGCTTCAAACCTTATACAAGACAATGTTCCAAGTTTTCATCCGTCACGATGTCTACGATGGAGAAGGATAAAGTTCAACTGGCTGCAAAGTCAATTTAGTTCCTTCTTTCTATTTTCATTTTTTGCTGTTTTTTCAACGCTGAGGAGTAGCTTTGCTCATGTGATTACCGGTTGTGTTCTTCTTGGAACATACCGTTTTGAAAGCTTCGACGGGTTGACAACTTCAGTGTTTAACCGATGGCCAAGAAACAAAACCAAAGTGTTGCTCGCTCGCAACACTTTGGTTGGCGAAGCCGAACAAAGGTCGCCGCAATACTTCACGTTACCCAGGCATGTAGATCTAGTTTAACCCTAAAAAAAAGTTTGCCAAAATTAATCAACTAAGCTTACCTTAAAGTCATTATTAGGATTCGCTTGAAGCCGCTCGGCATAGTAGACCAAACTTGCAAAAATGACGATACCCAAAATAAGGAAGAAAACAAGTAGAAACAGCTCTTTTGCAGACGCCTGAAAAATTCAAAATCCTTTAATCTCCCATGGTTTTCCCCATTACGAAGTAGGAAAAAGGTATTTGAAAAGAATAGGTCTTTACTGGTGGCCGAGTGTGATTGCCAATTCTGTGGTGAGGTAGAAGAGAGTTTATGCCATCTGTTGACGGATTGTCGGGGGCTGAAGGAAATTAGAGATAGTTTTTTTGGTGGGGTATCCATACTATTTCCCTTTTTTGGGATCCCTTGACGCAAGTGGAGGGATACCCATGACATTGCAAAAATTGTCCGCTTGTCCGTCCGTTCGTCTATTAGAAGTTAGAACGATAACTCTCGAAGGGGTTGAGATATTTTTTTCAAATTTGGCAGGATGACTCTTTGAATCAAAGTACAGCTCAAATTCGACGATGGGCTCTGTAGCCCTATATTTAGGGGGGGGGGGGGGGGGGGGCTTCAAATTACAATATTTTCAAAAGCTAAAGGGATAGTCGATTTAGGGGTAAGGAAACATGCTGAATCCGAATATGTAAAATTATTTTTTCGCCGGACAAGTAGTTCATCCGAAATCTGGCAAAACTGGAAATTTTGAAAAAGTAAAAGTTGAAGTTGATTAGATGTTTGATTCAGGGGTGGGAACACATGATGAATCCGAATATGAAAATTATTTTCACGCCGGACAAGTAGTTCGCGATGATTCCGGAAATTTAGCATAAAGTTTTATAGTCGATATAGATTGAGGAGAAATGCTTTTGCAACTGCGCGTGGGTGACGTCACTTTGTTTAATTTATGCTCCCAGGTGGGATGGTGACTTCGCTCCCAAGTATATGCGCAAAGTTAATTGGGTTTAATAGAAGACTGTTTAAACCTAGCTTCTTTGGGTTTTGGATTGTGGGGGGGGGGGGTCGAAGGGGTTACGGATTCACTGGCAAAGTACAGTCCAAAGTGCGTAGATGGGTCCTTTAGCCCTTTATTTAGAGGCAGAGGAGGGGTTTTCGAACTAAAGGTAAAAACAAATACGCTTTATACGCTAATGAGATATTCGTTTGAGGGGCAAGGAGGCTCAGTGAATCCATATCTGAACTTAGTTTTCTTACCGGACAAATGATTCACCAGGAATTCGGCCAGAACTGGAAATCTGGTCGAAGCTCAAACTTGTTTCTAAAGTCGATTAGAAGATTCAGTATCGGGATAAAGAGACTTGCTGAAACGAATTTTGAACTTTATTTCCTTGACGGATAAGCTGGCATAATTTGCAAAAACCTGGAAAATGAAGATCGAAAAGTTCGGCTCTCAGTGTCACTAGATCTTTTACTTTGCATGCAGTCCACCGGGAATGCTGCTAAAATACGAGGAATTTGGTTAAAAAAAAAAAAAAAACATTTCTGAAGCCGATTTGATATATGAGACATATTGAAGTAAACGTGCTTCTTGAATCCATATCTGAACTTGGTTTCCTCATTTGATTAGTTGTTTGGCCGTAAGCAAACAATTTGGAATCTGTAACATCTTTTTTGTACATATTCAAGCGGCTGACTACGGATAAATAGCAAAATGTTAAAGGGGGATCAAGAAGTCTGATAAACATTAAATTTTTGGGATCCCATCGAAACCTTCGGTCTTATTTCTTTCGTTGAATGTCTGTTGTCATAAGTTATCGTGTTAGTATTTGTGTTTGTTTTAGTTATTGTGCGTTATTTCTTTATTTTTTATTTAAAACGCCTTAGGCTCGGATTTTATTAATAATTTGACAAACAAATCAGAATCAATGAAGCGTCGTTCTCTTATGCCGCTGGCATGTCTTAATCAACTTGGGGTTTATTTATATTTGTCAAAAAAATTGTACCTTACCATACCTTACCTTTAACCCTGAACCATAAATCTAAGAAACATGAGAATTAAACTCTGGTTCAAGAAAATTTTTGACGGATTCCGGGTGAATTGCTTGACTAGCGAGACAATAAGCTTCAGAGACGAGCCCAGCACGTACTTTTTAGTACGTGCTGCAAAAAGAATGTGAGCGGCTTGAGCCTGAAGAGGACCCTTGCCAAGAAGGGCCGAAATATAGCTCAAATAAAATGTAGCTGACATCTGTTTTGCACAATCAAATATGATTCGCAGTCAGCTTGGGGCCGAAGAAACATTTATTAATCGACCTCGCAACAAACAATAGGCCACTTTTTACCTAATTTCCTGTCTGAGCCGGATTCTAGGTCAACTGCTTGCCCGACAAATAAAAAAATAAAGCAAAAAAAATGGACTTAGTATTAGCCCCATATCAAACCTCTAATCAACTTCAGATAAAGCTTTCACTTTTACTATTTGTCTAGTTTAGAACGGATTCCGCGCGAACTATTTGTCGGGCGATAAAATGATCTACAGGTACAGATTCAGCATGTCGCTTTACCCCAAACCGAACTTCTAATCAACTTCAGATGAAACCTTCGCTTTTAACCATTTTTCGGCTTTGGCGATTTTACGGGCGAACTATTTGTCAGGCGAAAAAAACTAATTTCAGATACGGATTCAGCGGGTCTTCCTAATCCTAAATCGACCATTTTGTCTGCTTTTAAGGATATTTGTGTTGCCCCTTAGCTTGAATGCCCTCCCCCACCCCTAAATATAGGCCTGCAAAGCCCATCTACGAACTTGACCTTTGCATTGGTCCAGAGAATCTCTACACGGAGTTTGAACAATTATCGTGCTAACAGACGGACGGACGGACCTACGAACAACTTTACGAGTCATAGGTATCCCTCCACTTATGTTTTGGGATCCCAAAAATTCGGCACGTTGCCACCTTTGTGTTGTTTCTGAAAATAAAAGAACCTGATTTCAAAATTTGAATTTTTTACGACACTAGTGGATATCCTACACGATTAGACACTTCATGCAGTTTGGAAACGGTTCCTTTCTTCAGCGTAAAAGAGCTTGTGCATGAGAACGAGCTGTGAGCAGAGATGGGCGAATCCAATCATAAAAGGATTCGAATCCGAATCCGAATCCTGGGCTAGGTACGAGTCCGAATCCGAATCCACCATTTCATGCTGAGGATTCGAATCCGGAATCGAATGCGGATTCGAATCCGAACTTAAAAAAAAAAATCATGCACGTAGGTTATAGTTAAAAAATTAGAGGTGGCAAAAAAGCAGCAGACAACGTGACAGATTCTTGAGGATGGTTGGTGGTGGAGACCAAAAAGTTGGATTGCGTAAGCCCGATGTGTAAAAATTGGGAAAACGGTAACCGGAAGGATTTAGTCTAGAATTTTGAGCGGATTCATAAGGTTGAGGGTTTGGAATCCGAATCCAGCTTGATAAGCAGAAGATCCGAATCCAGATTCGAATCCGGCCAAAAGCACGAATCCTGGATTCGAATCCGGATTCGGATTCGCCCACCTCTAGCTGTGAGGTTATGTCTTTCATTGAAGTCTGGATCTTGAGAATGGTTCCTACCCGACTGTAACCCTTGAAACAGGGAGACAGATATGTCCTACTATGTCCATGGCACTTCACTTTGGAACTGAAGGCGTAAACTTCGTACCGCATACACGATAGACCCTATCTTCGCCAGTAAACTCCATTTATGCCGAAAGTACCTCGCCAACATGTAGAACGCCGTCGCAGTGCCGCATGTTCTGTATATTGCGCCGTCTCAGAATTTGTTAATTGAGAACCAAAAACGTAAACTCCGGTCCCTTTAGTTTCTGTTTCTGCTGCGTTGTCCCTAGTGGACGAGGACCACTTACAATATTGGAAAACACCAGATGGCTGACCACTCGCAGTGAATCGGGCGATTTTCAATTTCCAGGCAAAATTGTTCTTGTTCTTGTTTGCATAACTGTTATATAAAATGTCGTGCCTTAAATTTCTCTTCTTTCTCTATTTTCTTCTTTTTGCTCCGTCTTTGTTCTTCTTTACTTACTTACTTACTTACTATTGAAAGATACGCGGCTCCGTAATGACTAATTCGAAGGCTTCGTGATTGTGTAGAATAGCCTATGGCATGCGTCACAAATATGTAAAACATATGACCCCGCCGAAACCCACTCGACATTATCAACAACACCCCCCAAAAAATTAAGTATCGGAAGTATGTGTAATTTTTTCAGCCCACTCGGCTTTTCATCTCACTTTACACTTATCCCCTCAAAATTATATTAGGCTCTATAGCCTGATACTAGCCAATCTTCCCACTCTCTCAGCTCATCCACCCTCCATTTCTTTCCCCCACAGCAAACTTCTCGGGCACAATACTCCGCTGTCTACTGAAGTATTAAATTATGAACTCTCTTCCATTTATTATTCACTCCGTTAAAGCTTCAGTTCTTTGTCTAGCGAGGGGGAAGTCTTCTGCAGTTTGTCAAAACTACCAAGGTTCCTTTGGGTTATTCGAAGTTCCTGTAAAAAGTTTAAAAATATGAATGTACGTCTGTTATGATTTTTTTTCGTAAATTGCATAGTACCCTGTTGTTTTCTCGTTTTAAATTATATCTACTATTTTGCAATTCTGTATTTAGTCTTCTTAAAGTATTCCTTTAGCACTAGTCGATTGCGAATCATGTCTTACTGCGTTAAACAGACACATCAGCTGAATTTTATCTGAGCGATTTTGTCGGACCTTCTTGGCAAGGGTCCTCTTGAGGCTCAAAGAAGCTGTTAATGGTCTTCTCTTCTTATGTTTGATAGTGCAAAACGGATACGTCAGGTCAATTTTATTAGAGCTATATAGAGCCCACAAGTTCGTTTTTCCAGCTTGAGCGGTTTTGAGCCTGAAAAGAGGACCCTTGCCAAGAAAGGCCGATATATAGCTATAATAAAATTCAACTGACATATCCGTTTTGCACTATCAAATATGATTCGCAGTCAGCTTAGGCTGAAGGAATATTTATTCTTCTCTTGTTTATTTTCCTTTTCTGCCTTAAAAAGCGTGGCTTTCAGCACAGTCTTCTAAAAGATAACATGTCTAGTTATAATTATTTCATTAAAAAATAAGATAATGAATATCCAACTACCGGTATGTCGCCATCGAGGAATGTATGGGTGCCAATAGCGCTTTTTGATCAGCAAATTTTTTAGTGTTTATGATTTTTAAAGTTTGTTCAAAAAGCCATATATCGGGTAACGCCAGGCATATATTAGAAAGATTTCAATTACAGAAAGAATTATGTAATTAGTAAAACAAACAAAATCTATTTTATTTTACACTTTACCTTTTTACAGAAAACCTGGTATCCTAGATAGTTTTTGTTGATTTTAAAATACAAAAACATCAAGAAAAAAAAGATAAAGATAAGAACATCATCCTAACCACCAAAACCCCGTAGGAGGTTAAGCTCTTGGCACCATCGTAGCCGGCGTTTAACACTATCTTGCCCAGAACTACAAAACAAGCATAACAAATAGCTGGACATTCTTCCAATTTTGTAGGCTATACAACTTTTTAAACGACCTATTGTACCTATACTACTAATTAACTCTACGTCACAGATAGCTGTGCTAAAAGTGATGTTTCTTATAATACTTAGTAGATCTTTATTTTGTGCATAAATCAGCTTGTATAATTCAGATTTGAATAGGTTATTTGTTTTTGAATGATTTTTGTAGCAATGTTATTTTTTATAAGCTTATTGCATATTCTGGCACATTTTATAAAGCAAGCTGATCAAGCTTCACAACACTATTCCACAAAGAAAAACTTTTAATAGACACTTTAAGCCATGGAACTTCTGTTGAAACACTAGAACAATCAGATAAACAGCATCTGCGGCTTGACTTTGGTGACATCTCAAATATATCCTTTTCTATGAAGCATTGCTGGGAGTTTTTGAATTTCCTGCCACGATATCCCAGCTCCTAAGATTTAGATCGCCGAAATGTCAGAGAGGTAAGACAAGGGATAACAAGAAAACGGCCTATTTTCCTAGCGTCTCCTAAAGGAAGTCGGAAATGTTTATTTGTGAAGCATTCCATAGAAAATAAAGCATTAGAAGTGTCCATTGTGCTTTAACAGGCCCTGTCTACCCACAATGCCACACCCACCTATTTCCGTAATCGCTACAACCATTTTAAGCCCGGAGACCCGAATTACATGCTGTGCGGTACTTTATAACGGGAGCATATCACGAGAAAAGTTTTCACGAGACAATCGCACGAGGCAATCAGAGCATTAGACAAATCTTCGGGAGGCAATTGGTCATTAGAAAACCCTTCCACGAGACAATCCGGATTAAGAAAAGTGGGATTAAGACAATCAGTGAGATACCGTATATATAGTAGAGGGTGCATGCTAGGATAGTAGTCAGTTTTGATTTTGGAAACAGAATGTCAACCCAAATCCAGTTAGAAATGGTGAAAACTGCAAGAGGAGGGACTGCAGTCCATACTAGTGGCTACAAGTTCGTTCTGCTTTCAACATCTTCAAAAAGCAGCTAGTTCAGATGCTCTGATAAAAGCTATCCAGTAGGCTACGAGGGAAAGAATGTACGACAAAGTTCAATCCCGGTTCTCCGGCATTTGATCTGTTTACATTTTAATTTCCGACTTTGTGTTTTAGTTTAGTTTTGTGTGTGTGTATAGATCAAATAAAATTCAGTACCGTAGTTGAAATTTATAGAACGTCTTTATGCCGGATTTGTCTCACGGAAATCTGTCTTGAGCAAGGTTTGCCTCCTGGTAATTTGTCTTGTGAAAAATTGCCAAATGACTGACTTGTCTAGCGAAAATTTGTCTAGAAATTTTTGTCTCGTGATAGACTTGTCTCGTGAAAACTTGTCTCGTGGTAGGTAGCCCTTTATAACGCCTGACACCTTGCTTATTTTCATACGCTCGCTATTTTCCATGTGTATCATGCTCCCGACGATTGTTCGCGAGAGGAGCACTCCTCAGAAAAAACAGTTTCGTAAAATCGTTCGATGTTCAATTGGCATGGTGAAAGGCTTAAACAGCCAAAGCCGTGGGTAATTTTGTTAAAAGGGTTTATTCAACAAACTTCATACCATGGAATACAAACAGCAAACAGTGCAAGGTGTCCTCCAGGTCTTTCCTGGTCCGAGACAAGAAAAGTGGATAGGAGAGCTAAGTGACTACAAACAAATTACCCTTACGAATGTCCGGACCAAGCTGATTCAGCTGGTGGAGACCCATCTCCGAATACTGCGGTGGGAAAGAGACTTGCGACACCCCTAATTCTCCATAAATCATATAGCCTACTTTCGGCATGCCCAGACTATGTCTGAGACTCTTGAGACCCTGGACATTTTGGATCAAAAAAAGGGAGGATTCTACCAAAGCACAAGTATAAGGCAAAACACAACACATACAAACAAAATCTACTTAAGAGTCAAACAGACGAATAAGCCCATGAGAGGGCGACAGACGCGCGTCCTCCGTTTCGTACAGTTTCCTGTGGAGAACAGACAATTTCTCCGTGATATCCCGTAGCGAGTAATTACTAATAATTTTAGAATTTCTTTGCCAAGGAGGGAGGAAAAGAAGAAATTTACAAAAACGAAAATAAGAGGATCGCATAACTTTAATATCCTTTTTCTTTAAAACAGGATAGACACCAGGTAGAAAAATAATAGAAATCAACAAAGCTTTTGGCCTCCTTCTCCGTTTTCTCGGTATCTAACATCGCGGAGTTATCGGATCCCTAGACAGCTCTACTGCTATCGCTCGTCTTACTTTTCCTTCTCACATTATTCCTTATTTTTGACAGCCAGAAGGAAGGAAGTTTAAGTATGGAAAGTAAGTGTTTTGGTGAGATCCGAAGGCTGGGTAGATTCCTGAAGCTAGCTATGGCCCACCGTGAACTATTTTTATAGAAGTTGATTTTTTGGTTTGTTGTTGGAGTGTGTGATATTTTGTTATTGTGTTATGTTTCCCGCCATGGCCCTTGGGCTCTATTGGGAAAAAATTCATGCATTCATTCATTCATTCATCTTTAAAAGTTGTACGTACCACTGTCTCCTTGGTTTCTCTGTCAGTTTTGTAGCACAGAACTAGTAATCAAAAGTAACTAGACCTACGTTGCCTGAGCAAAGTGTTGCAAAGTGTGAAAAGTGTTGCAAAGTGTTGCAGAAACCTTTGTTCAGCTACGCCGACTGAAGTGTTTCTATATTTCTTCGCTATCTGTTAAATGCTGAAGTTGTAAGCCCATCGAGGTTTTAAAAATGGTATGTTCCAAGTAGATTTTTGTTTCCGAACTGATGACAGAATCTGTAAGCACACGGCTATAGTCTTTCCCAGGTTTAAAAAAACAAGACCCAAGGTTCCAATGGGATCCCATAAGTTCAACATTTGATCCAGACAATTGGGTCTTGTCCTTGCCAGATCTAGTCTCCGCCAGACTCCTTGAATATTTTTAATATTCAAATTTAGAAACAGATTAAGGCCAAATAGCTAATCATCTGAGAAAACCAAGTTCAGATATGGATTCAGCATGTGTGTTTACCCCTATAAATCATATCTCTTTTGGCGAAACCGATCGAAACTTCCTGCCTTACTTCTGCCAATTTTCCGGGTTCGGCGGAATCCGGAACTACTTGTCCGGGAAAAAAATGAAGCTCAAAATCAAATTCAGCTTATCTCCTTACACCTACATCCAACATCTAATCTTACCCCTAAATCGTACATGAAACAAACTACAAACACAACTTTTGCTTTTAACAAATTATCCGGCTTTGACCGGATTCCGGGCAAACTACTTGTCCGGGTATAAAATGATTTTCACATCAGTGTTTAGCATGTCTTCTTACCCCTAAGCCAAACATCTAATCAACTTCAAATAAAACTTTTAATTTTAACAAACTTTGCAGTTTTGTCCGGATTCCGGGCGAACTACTTGTCCGACGAGAAAATGGTTTCATAATCGTGTTCAGCATGTCTTCTTATCCCTTGGTCAACTACCTCATTAGCTGTTTAAAAATATTTTGTTTTCCATTAATTTGAACCCCATCTCCCACACCTAAACGTAGGGCTACAAAGCCCATCTACGAACTCGACCTTTCCCTTGACCCAAAGGATCCTTACACCAAGTTTGATCAAAATATCTGATTCCCTTCGAGAGTTATCGTGCTTAACTTTTTGCAAAGTCATAGGTCCCAAAAACGGATCCCATAAACAGAATATCGAAAGTAGGGACTAAATTGACTTCCTTTTCAACCAACGAACTTAAAACATTCAAAACTTAGAACATTATTTTATGTGAACAACACTGTAAAAAGTTTCTCCGAATAAGGATGCAGTATTTTGCTACTGGGATTAATCTTATCTCTATTTGGATACAATAAATCCGAATTAGGGATAATCTTATCTCAATAAAAACAAAATTAATCGCAGTAGCAAATACTTTTTTTTTTTTTTTTTACAGTGCAGTTGGTATTGCAAAGCTGTCCGTAACTTTTCAATATCAAAATACCACAGAAGTCCTTAACTAATTATTGTGAAACTATGTCATTGTTGCTATACCTCAGGGCTTAAAGAAAACAGAATGTCGGAAGTAGGGACTAAATTGACTTTGCAGCCAATCGTAGACATTCGGACTGGTGAAAGCTTGGAATATTAACTTCTATAACCTAGTTGGTAACTTTTCAGGATCAGAATACCATAGATGCCACATTACTAATTATTATGAAACGATTCTTCAAGTACCCGATATGTCTCACGCTCCGCCTATTTTTTTATTAGGTTGTATACCCTACCATTGAAGTTGTCAACCCCTCGACACCTTAGACATGATCAAAGGCGACAAAGGCTATCCCTGAAGGTTGGGGAAAAAACAACAGAATGTCGGAAAACGGGACAGAATTGACTTTGCAAACAGTATAACTTTATCCTTTTCAGTCGTAGAGTGTTAAAGTATATGCCCTACCATTGAAGTTGCCCCCCCCCCCCCCCCCCCCCCCTTGACACTTTAAACATGATCAAAGGCGACAAAGCCTATCCCTGAAGGTTGGGGAAAGAACAATAGAATGTCTAAAGAAGGGACTAAATTGACTTTGCAGACAATTGAACTTTATCCTTTTCAATCGTACATCTTGACCAATGAAAGCTTAGAATGTTATCTTATATAACTATAGGTGGTATTTAAAGCTATCCGTAACTTTTCAGGATCAAAATACCATCGATGCCACTCTACTAGTTATGGCGAAAGAACGTCATTGTTTTACATTATCATTTGTATCCGTTACGTAACGACTGTTTCTAAATTACAGTGATAGACCATTCAAAATAATTTTCTTATGTCAGATTTATAGAGATCAAATAAAATGTGCACTAATTTGCACAAGTTTCTAGCCCCTCATGGACCCCTTCTAGCAATCGATTCTAACTTACAAGTCCATCTCCCCGTGATCGATATAGTACCAAATTGTTCTTACGATCAAATTCACTGGAAGCAAATCATAGGATTAACAGGTACACCAACTAGCAAAAGTTGCTAGCCCCTCATCGCCGAAGATGGTTATGGTCTAACAGCCGATTTTTACTTACAAGTCCCCTACATGTCTCACAATTGGGATCGGCCTATTTTTGGTTCATGTGTGTACCTTACTACTGAAGTTGTCCACCCCCTCTAAACTTTCAAACTGTTGTATCTCATGACGGAATTTTTGTACGAGAAAACAGATGAGATATACTTTGATCAGCTCATCAATACTCTATATGACTAAGTCCAAAACACGCCACCGATCCTCAGGAAGAAGGACTAAGTGTGTCCGTACGACTCAAACTCAACGACTCAAATCATGTGTCAATCAATCACCGCGATCTTTGGCAGCAGCTGTGACACAAATTCTGCCTTTCTTCCACTAGATACCCGGAGAGGCCGGAGATTTTGGATGGGCAAGGGGTGATAGTCAAGAGTATTGCCATTGAAAAAAACTTCTATCTGTGTTAGTTCAAAAGTTGACTTTTTTGCCGTAGGTCAACTTTCTAAAATCACCGCTTAAAAAGGAGCAAAGGATGAGCTCTAATTTCTTTAGCAATGAGACGCTTTTAAAGTTCAAGAGGCACATCTGATCCTCTTCCTCGATCCCAAGTGCAAAAATGGAAGGATAAACTTAGTAGAAATCACGAACAGAAATGGGTAGAAACAAAAGATGTCAGCACTTTCGGACCCGTTGGAAAATGCCACTTTTTAGTCTCTGTAAATTTTTCGATTTATCACTCAAAGAAGATATATTGGCTGCGGGGCCGTGAAACTGCCACACATTTTTAGCACTTTTACAATTTAGTCCATCTTCAATTTGAAACTGGTGTCTGCCTGCTTGCCTGCTAAAACTGAGCTTTCCGCTCGAAAGCAGAAACATGATTTGACGAAACAAGCTTGGCTGCACAACTTCAGATAGTCCTCTGTACACTCCACTTCACTTCACACACCGTTGGCTCTGGCTCAAAGTCAAGCAAAAACCATCCTTTTTATGGCTTTTCCAATTTATTTTATTAAACCTCTGTACAAAATGTTCAACGGCTTCGGTGGTTCAGTTATTTTATAATTCGTGGGGATTTTTCCATCGCGAATCCAAACGATCGGGTAGTTCTATGACGATGATATTTTTTTTCTGTATCGATCTGCCCTAACTTCCTAGAACAAAATAGGTATTGTTTTTAACTGATCAATAAATTCGAATAATCTTAAAAATGGGAAGTAAAAGGGCCGAAAGTCCGTTAAAAAATAATAAACGACGTAATAAAATAGTTTTTTAAGCTGTATTATTGCAGGCTAGTGGAAAATAAAGTTTTACAATCCAAGTTTAACCCATAATGTACTTCACAAGAAAAATACAGAAGGCTGGTATATCGAAGGAACTTCCTTAGTTACAAACATTCTCACTTAACAACAAGCAAGCAAGCCAAACTTTTCCCCGCTGGGATTATATCAAGACTTTTGACAGAGAAGAAAATGTCTTATTCTATCCTTTGGGACTCGACGGGAATTTCATCCTGGGAAGTCTGAGAACACTTAAAACCAGACAAACGGCTTCTTAGATCCTCGCTTGGAAGCCTAGAAACTGGGAACGATTCGTTTGTCAATTTCCCTGCAATTTGAGTGTCGCGAAATTGCTCCCTTGCCATGATCATTTCTCGACTAAAACTATAATTGTTTTTCTTCCGCATTTTTTCAGCTAGTCGAAGCGTCACTTAGGTAATTTCAAAGGGAAGATTAGGCGGTTCTTTTTGCATTGTCGGAATTCGACCACGGCCAGGGGTGGCCCGAAGGGGGGATGAGGGGGGGGGGGTTGACTCACCCCCCCTGCCTTCTGTTAAGTCGTATCAGTCGTTTATTTTGGCTTTTTGGTAAGTCGTATCAGTCGTTTATTTTGGCCTCGCCGAGGTCCAGGGTATTCATTTTAGTCAAAAACAAACGGAGTCGATTATTTTTTTTTTTTTTTTTTGTCTCTGCACAGCTTCAGTCGTAAGCCAGTCCCTGAAGAAGTCGTTTAAACCAGGTTTTGTAACCTCGATAGGTCGGAGACATGATTCATGGGGGCAGCAATGCGGCTACCTGTTCTACTCCCATGGGATTTGGATCTGCATTACTTAGGTCTTTCAGATTTTAGCCTGTCAAAATTACAATAGGTTAGTCTAGGTTAGTAACATTGATATACCTTATAGACCAAAAGCGAGAGACAAGGTTATGTGCATTGATTGTTGGTCATCTCTGGCTATAACTGAAAAAAGAAGGAATAGAATTTTTAAAAAGAACGGAAAAGCCATCAGAAATCAAATGACAGGATACCCGCGAAATAAGTGTGCCCAGAACAGATCAAAAACTGTCGATTACAAAGAGAGGTTGAGGTAGGAACAACGCTTCACCCGAAATTCGTTTCCCAGGACAGTAGGGGTTCTTCAGACGCTGGAATAGCTCATTCTAGTCGGGAGGTAAATTTTTGGCCTCTATGCTAGCAGAGGCGTTACTATCAAAATGTTTGGGGGGGGGGGGAGGAGCCAAAACATTCCTTCAGCCCAAGCTGACTGTGAATCATATGTATCACCGCTGACTGCGAATCATAGCACTATCAAAAATGGGAGGAGCAAGATATTTACCGACTGGCTGGTAGTTTTTACCTGCTTTTTTTGCGGAAAAAACTACTGTTTTGACGAAAAATCGACTGACTTAAAGAAAAACCGACCGTTTTTAAGAAAAAGCGACTGTTTCCAAAAAAAATTCGATTGTTTTAACGAAAAACAGCAATTTTTTACTAGCTGGCCGACAACATCGGGGGAGGGGGGGGGTGCATCCCCCCCATATGTGACGCACCTGTATGCTAGTGTTAAAGCACATCTGAAAAGACTTCGTAAAATTCAGGACACTCATACAACTCGAAAATGATCTCTTTTATGGTTAAATTATTATAAAAGCGAACTTCTCGACTTCATTTGCTGTGTATACCATCTTCTGTCGCGTAGAATCAAATTCTGCTAACCAGTTTAAGTTGCAATTCTTCAGACTGTAGCTTTACCTGCTTTAGTTTTCGACATGAAAGTACAGTGCGTCGAATGACAAATAAAACCGTACACGGTCTTTTTGGGATCCCAAAACGTAAGTGGAGGGATACCTATGACATCGCAAAAGTTGTCCGTCCGTCCGTCTGTAAGCACGATAACTCTCGAAGGGAATGAGATATTTTGATGAAACTTGGTATGAGGATTGTTTGGGTCAAGGGTAAGGTCGAGTTCGTATATGGGCTCTGTAGCCCTATATTTGGGGGTGGGGGTTCAATTTAAGGGACAAACAAAATATTTTTAAACAGCTAATGTGATAGTCGATTATGGGTAAGAAGACATGCTGAGCACGATGGTGACAATCATTTTCTCGCCGGACACGTAGTTCGTCCGGAATCCGGCAAAAACCGGAAAGTTTGTTAAAATTAAAGTTTCATTTGAAGTTGATTAAATGTTTGATTTAGGGGTAAGAAGACATGCTGAACAGGATTGTGAAAACCATTTTCTCGCTGGACGAGTAATTCGTCCGGAATCCGGCAAAAACCGGAAAGTTGGTTAAAAGTAAAAGTTTCATTTGAAGTTGGGTGGTGAAAATCATTTTGTCGCCGGACAAGCAGTTCGTCCGGAATCTGGCCAAAACCGGAAAGTTGGTTAAAAATAACAGTTTCATTTGAAGTTGATTAAATGTTTGATTTATGGGTAAGAAGACATGCTGAACCCGATGGTGAAAACCATTTTCTCGCCGGAAAACTAGTTCGCCTGTAAGCCGGCCAAAGCCGGAAAATATGTTAAAAGTAAAAGCTTTATCTGAAGTTGATTAGATGATATATTAAGGGTAAGAAGAGACGCTGAGTCTGTATATAATGATCATTTTATACCCGGACATATAATTAGTCCGGAATCCGGTTGTACCCGCATTTTTTCAAGTCAAAACTTTATTTAAAGTCGATTAGATTTCTTTATAAGATAAGGAGATACGCCGGCTTCGTTTCTGAATTTTTCTTTTTTTGCTGGACTAGTAGTTCGCTCGGAATTCGGGCGAAACTGCAAATTTGGCAGTAGTAAAGCAGGAAGTTTCGGTCAATATCGTCGAAATAGATATGGCTTATAGAGGTATAGATGGGTAGATAGAATATATGAACTCGGGTTTTCTCTGATGATTAGCCTGGCGAAGACAAGACCGAGTTGTCTGGATCAAATCTTAGATTTTTGGGATCCCATCGACATCTTTGGTCTTGTTCTATCTGTAAACTCCTGTCAGGCCAAGACCAAAAGTTCGTTACGTCCGTAAATCCGGATTATTTTTTTTAATGCACTGGCAAACCTGTTTTCCTCGTTTCGTTTCTGAAGAAGTGTTCGATCTGAACGTGAAAATTCCTTTTTTTGCTATTAGTTCGGAGCAAATCTATTTTCTTTTCTATGGGCTTTATTTTGTCACTTTTTTCGATGGACAGAGTCGTGATTTCATAGCTATTCTTAAATTTTCATTGGGATCGCAAAAAGACGCTCAGCTCCTCGGCTTACGTCCATAAATCCGTGTTTTTTTTTCTTTTATGCACTGTCAAACTTCCTCGTTTTGTTTCTGAAAAGCGTGTCTTTAACGCGAAAATTACTTTTTTTGCTTTAATTCGGAACGAATCTACGTTGTGTCTACTTTGTTTTTTATGGCCACTTTTTTGTCACTTTTTTCGACGGTCAGATTTGTGATTTCAAAGCTATTTTTTTCCTTTTGAATGGGAAAATTTCGCCTGTGGAACATTTCATAGTATTCTCTATTTAGAGGAACGGTGTGTCATTTACCTGGCGTTTAGGCTTGGAACTTTTTAGACTTGAAACACATTTAAGGCTGGCTAGAGTCTTTTTAGACAAAGGCAGATTCAAAAATATTCGCCTGCGGCGCTTGCTTTAATTTGTACCGGGTACAGGCGTTGAAAGCTTTCCTCTTTAGCGAAAGTTGAAATGTAAAGCTGAGGCTCTGAAGGCAATTATAAAAAAAAATTAATTACAAGAATAATTTCAGCTGATGCATTGCAGCTAGTTTTACACCGGCTCTATTATTTGTTGGTGGGGAATGTGCGCCATTGCCGCGTAGTCGGAACAGTTCATTTTTGTTGGAACGTATATTATGATCAAGGAGTCGTTGAAATGAGGGGTCTCACCCCCCCCCCCCCTGGTGTGAGTGCTTCGGGCCACCCCTGACCACGGCGATGAAAAAATTGTCAGTGGTTCTTCATACAGCTCTTTGTCTATCCAGCGTTATACTGTTTTGAAGAAAAATGATACTACAGCTACTAAGTACTTTCGTTTACATAAATTTCTCACATTCTCGCACCGGATATTACGAGAAAATTGACTAGCCTACTATCCACAGATTGATGCCTGAAACGACATATGCATGTCTATTGCGCTCTCATGGGATTACTCGTTTGTATGTGGCTTGAATAGTTTTTTGTTTTTGTCTCCTAATAATAATACATTATTTGAACCACTTTCTTAATGTAACTTCTATTAGTTAAATATAACTCATTATTAGTAGGCTATTCTTATAACTTAGTCAACGTCAACAACTATCTTGTTTCATCATCTATCAATGAACGAATGAATGTTTTGCCAATAAGCCAATGGTTCATGGCGGGAACATTATTTTTAAAGCACTCAAACTAAGGAAAAGCAAAAAAAGCTGGAAGCTAATATGGCAGTTGCAAGGCTGGGTCAGAGGATTAAAGTAGGAATTCGTCAATTCGTGGGTTTGTTGTGATCAATTGTAAGCAAAATGCTTGAGATAAAAATGCTCAAAGGTCCTTGGAAATCACGAGAATGTATTGTTGGTAAAACTGTTTATTTGTGCATTTGTGGGATGATGATAGATAGATATTTTTTTACTTCACCAAAAAAACGCAACGACATTGTACAAAAAAAACTCAACAACCACATAAAAGACAAAAGTCCTGTGGGTGGCTGTATCTTCTAACCACTTTTAACTTGAAATTATTCAATAAATAATGACATAAAAACTAATCGAATATATTTTCAAAAAAAAGAAGAAAAAAGAGGTAAAGAAAGAGAGAGAGAGAAAAAAAGAATATAGGAAAGAAAAATGATTTCCTCGTCACAACCTACCCAGCGCCCCCCATCTCACCTCCCCCCACCCCACCTCTTCACTCCCGGCCTCCCTACACCCCCTTCCAACAACCCAGTCTAGTACACTAGCCCCATTTCAGGCACGGTGCTCAAACGTCTAGCACCATGCCTGGGTGCTAGACATTAAAGCACTGTACCTTGGATTTCATGTATGGTGCATGGATTTCAGTATACAGTGCATACAGAAAAAACACAGTTTCTGTCATCACAACTGAGCTCCGGCTCGGACAGGGCTGAAATTACTATTAAGAATTAGAGAAATCAAAGACAATCCTTTATACATTTTTCACAACAAAAACAAAAGGGCTCTAATGATGATGGAGATGAAAAACCTAACAGCACCCTATCTATTCTCCATGTATTTTCCCTATCTGTTCCCCAAGCGCCAATATTCTGGTTGGCTGCTAGGTAGAAAAAGCTGAGGCACAGGACACTTTGCATGCAAAATCCTTGATTATGTAGAAAAGAAATGACGTTTTTCACATCTGTCATCAGCCGAGCCCTTTTGTTTTTGTTGTGAAAAATATATAAAGGATTGTCTTTGATTTCTCTAATTCATGGTAGTAATTTCAGCCCTGTCCGAGCTGGTGCTCAGTTGTTATGACAGAAACTGTGTTTTTGATGTATGCACTGTATACTGAAATCCATGCACCATACATGAAATCCAAGGTACAGTGCTTGAACGTCTAGCACCCAGGCATGGTGCTAGACGTTTGAGCACCGTGCCTGAAAAGGGGCTAGTGTACTAGACTGCAACAACCCCCAAAATTCAACCACCTTTTTCAATTACAGATTTCTTCAACTTTCTTTTAAACAAAATTAAGTTACTTTTAAGTTAATTAAGTTAATTAACATGCGCACTTTAAGGGCGCTAAAGATTCATCTGTAATTAACACTCTTGAAGCACTAATGATTATAAGCTCATTGGAATCATTAAAATATATATTTTGCTCAAAATTATTGTTTGTATCTTGGGGATCATTAATATCGTTTGGTTAAAGTATTCTTTTTGACTTTTCGGTTAAGAAACGCACTTGTAAGGGTGCTAAAAATTACTTTTTGACCAACACCCTTGAGCTAAAATGTGTACTTTGCTTAAGAGTAGTTTTTTTGTACATTGTGGTAAGGATTAGTACTTTAAGGGATGATCGGATCTGAGAAGTGAAAATTTCTAAGCCAATCTCGTCAAGTTTATAATATTCAATCCAAGTTTCATCGCCCTAGCACAATTGGAAGTACCTTAATTCGCGATCACCGTAATCCCCCCCCCCCAACCAACTCCCCTCAATGCCCGAACCCGGTCCGTTTTTGTCACTGGTTCATCTAGTTCTTGTCCTTGTTCTTCCCAACAAGTTTCATCCCGGTCACTCCACTCTAAGCGTGTCACAAGATTTCAGCTCGCCACCCACATTCATCAGATCCGGTCCGGACTTTAAACTGGTCATCCCGAGACACAAAGTCTTTCCAAATAGCAAATTTCGTTAAGATCAGATCACCCGTTCCAATGTTATGCATTCATCAAGATTCCGGATTCCCCCTCCCTCCACTCCCACCATAGTGGTCGGATCGGGAAGTTGACTATTTTCAGGTTAACCTGATCGGATCCCTGACTTGCCTGCCAAGTTTCATTGTCCTAGCCCACCTGGAAGTAACTTAACTCCGTATCACCGGAATTCCGGAACCACCCTCGAACTCCCCCCACAGTGCATGAATCCGGTCTAGTTCTGTCAACGATGTACCTAGGGCTTGGGCTTATTCCTCGCACCAAGTTTCCTCCCGATCGCTCCACTCTAAGCGTGTCACATGATTTCCGGTTCCCCCCTCTGACTCCCCCCCCCCCCCCCCGCATTCACCGGATTTGGTCCGGACTTGAAATGGGACATCTGGTACATGACGTCTTTCCTAATATCAAGTTTCATTAGATACGATCACCCATTCGAAAATTATGCATCTCACTAAATTCCTGATTCCGGCTCCCCTCCCTCCCCGCACGATGGTCGGATCGAGCGAGTGACTATTATTTCCAAGTTAGTTTGGCCGGCTCCCCAAAGTTTCATCGTCTTAGAGCATCTTGAAGTACCCTAAATCGCAAACACCGGACTGGCCGGCAGACCGACGGAAAAGTGATCTATATTTGGCACTTGGCTGGAAGGCAAGTGCCATAAAAACAGACTGAAAATCAACCTATAAAGAAACTATTTTTGGTGGGCTAAAACAGTCTTCAGGATTCCATATTTGAACCAAGTACCTTTCCTCCCATACCTCCCGACCAACTCCAATCTACAAACTCCCCACAATAATAGATCAAATATACCGCATTTCCCATTCAATACCTTTCACTGGACAAAATTAAGAACAGTACCTTCCCTTTACCAATATACTTTCTCCGCACCCCCACCGAAAGAGTCTCTGCACCAAACTCACCATTAACTTCAGTTTGTCCCCCCCCCCCCCACTCACACACACCAAACCCAACTTAAGATACGATTATTCTCCCATGTCTCTATTGCCATAGTATTATAACTTCAACGAGTAGAGTTAGACTCTTGGCATCTCAAATCAAAGTGAAAGATGCCTATGGTATCTTTTTGTCTGACCGCCGGTCCGTCTGCCTGGAAGCTAGCAAACCCTCGAACGGTTTGATATCCTAATGGAGTTTGCATAGAGATTATTTGGGCCAAAAGCAACTATAGTTTCTTCCAATCGGGACTTTTGTCGTATTGAAGGATGAGGAGGCAATTTAGGAAGAACCAAAATTATTAGAAGGTGGATATGAGACTAAGTCTTCAGTTGTTGCTTCAGTTGAGTCTTCAATGTTGTCTTCACAGTCCGTCCGTGGCCGAGGGGTTACCGCGTCGGACTCGCAAGTGAAGGGTCGCTTGTTCGAGTCTCGGTAGTGCCTACTGTTTGGTTTGGGACGCGGGTTTGTGGCGTAACCCTGTAAGACAAGCCAAAGTCCACCCAGCTTCAAATGGGTACCTGGAGAAATCCGGGGAAGGTGACAGGAATGGTGTGTGAAAGCACAGGATGGCTGGCCCCCAACCCCCCATTGCACTTCCTGGCTGAGGGCCGAGAGTCGGAGATCAGCACCGCCAGCTTGGCCTGTCAAGGCTAGTGCTGATAGCTTTACCTTTTTTTTAACCTTCTTCATAGTAAGTTACGAACAGATTAAAAGGGGCGCATGCAGAGATGGGCGAATCCAGATTCGGATTCGACCCTAGGATTCGTGCTTTCGAATCCAAATTTAAATCTTCTGCTTGTCAGGCCGGATTCGGACTTCCAAAACCTCAATCTTACGAAGCCGCATTAATTTCTAGACTTCCGAATTTTTACACAGTGGGCTGAGGCAATCCAACTTTTTGGTCTCCACCACCTACCATCCTCAGTAATCTGTAACGTTATCTGATTACCTTAGATATTAGTCTTTTTGTCACCTCTTATTTTTAAACTATAACCTATTTACATGATTTGATTTTTGGTAAGGTCGGATTCGACTCCAGATTCTAACCCTCAGCCTGAAATGGTGGATTCGGATCCGGTATTGGATTCACCCATTTCTGGGCACAAGCTAATATTAATAAAGTTACCTGGAATGTGTGTATTAGGATCTTCAGTCCAGGTGAATGCCTCGTTAGTTTGAATAGCCTGAGGATCCGAATTATTGAGAAAAATTCTAGAATATCTCCATTATCCATCTTCTGGGCCAATTCTTGTAACAAGATATCGAAGTAAAAACTCAGAGTTGCAATCAAGTCGATTACATTCAGTGGCGACTTGGCGAACTCCACCTAGAAAAAACAAGAGCTGTAGCTCATATGGCACTTGCAATCATACGCAGTACGTAGACGATTCTTGCTTTGTTGAGGCCAGTGTTGGGAAATACTTAAGCAACAGTACTTAAAGGACACCTGAACAATGAAACCATACTTGAACACACCATGGAGTGTTCATTTACAGACATTTACAGACATGGCCACGGACAAAAAGCGCAATTCATTCAAATCTCGTACAGCGCTGGCTCGATCGTATTGGAATTTCTTCTAGATATACGTTTGGGCTTAACTGGTTAAAAAATATTCCACAAGAAGGGTTGATTGCAGACATTTGTTCATTTCTAGAATTGTTCTGTACTGAAACAAGGACAGATGCAAAATGGAGCAAAAATCATAGCTTGGAAACGCTATTTCGTATTTGGATTGGGTTTTCTGCAGGCAATGTTAACGGAAGTCATACAGATAGGGATGATATTTGGTAGTCTTCATTCAGGTGTCCTTTAAGCAATTACATAAGTAAAAAGTTCGAGTACTTGTACTCTACTTAAGTAAAAAACTGCAGAAGTACTTAATACTCGTCCTTAAGTGGAAAATAGAAGTACTTAAGGGTATACTTAAGTACTCAAGTACTTTCATAACCTGAAAAGTTCGATTTGCACGATTTTCAGTACCATGTTTATCATTTTCGCTGAAACTGAATGGACATTAGGGAGGGGTCTAGTGATTCTTTGTGTGAGCCTGAAGTGGTTGTTTGAAGAATAGCTATGTAGCTATGTAGCCTAGAGCTGACAACATCTCAATTCAGTTAAAAATTTAAAACTGAAAATTACCGCTCCGTTATATTCCGTTCCGTAAATTTGTGGGAAAGTCACGTCCAGTAATAGAAAGAGGCTTACGACAACCCTCACTGTTGGTGAATGTGTTCCCACTTTGTCCAACACTCGCAGAGAATGCAGGAACACTAACTGGTTAATTTTTTATTTTGTTCTAATAAACGGAGCTCCCACAATTCCAAAAAGAACAAGTCTGGTCAAAAGGACAGCCAATAATCTCAGCTTTTTCTTGGTTTGCTACATTTCCTAGAAAATAGGATTCAAGCAGCATGTACCACGGCCGTATCCAGGGAGGGGGAATAGGGGATTCGACCCCCCCCCCCGGTCCCCCCAAACATACAAATGTAAACGTTTATTTATGGGCTCTAACTTCTGATCTTGTTTATTGTTAGTAATGGAGTAGCCTCTACCCCCCCCCCCCTTGCGACAAACTACTGGGTCCGGACCTGTCGATTAAGAACAAGACGAAAGGTTTCGGTGAGATCGCACAGAGGAAATATTTGTCTTACTTCTTCATCCAAAAAATCGGGTAATATACACTTCCGGTCTTTGCCAGATCGCGTAGCCTAAGTTTAATTCATCTCCACTTAACCAGGTCCCTCAGGCAATCATTTTCTCTCTTGATTAATTGATTAGTTCAAAACATAAGCACGCTCTTTACCTCGAAATAAAGTATCTAATAAGTCAGGTCAGATAGTGTTCAGATTCTGGTCAGATTCCGGTTCCCTATCCGATACAGATTGACAGCCTGACTAGGACCCTTGCCAAGAAGGACCACATATCGCTGACAAAGCCTCGTAGCTGACGTATCCGTTTTGCGCATTATCTGAATATATGTTTCAAAGCCAGCTTGGGCTCAAGGAATATTTGTCTTGCAAAGAATCGGACATTTCTATCTTGATTCAAGAAATATAGGGGGGAGCTCGGGGTTGACCCGGACACACCGAAACCAGAGGTTTTTCTAGGCTATAACCACTACAATTATTGGAGATCCCATGCATATTTATCTTGGGATGGTGCCGCTACGTTTTGTAGTAATTACCTGACGGCTCCAGATTGAGCCCAGAAATTGGTTTTCACTCCTTAAAGCACATATGAAGACCATTAAGGACCACATAAGACAAACAACGACGTGTGTCCGATAATTTTACCCTCTAATAATCATGTATATCTAGTAATAACCTATGGTTAGCTATTTGGTATACACACGCAAACTTTGACAGGGTAATAACCTTTCACCCTGGCGTTTTCGGCCCGACATGCGACCCAGGAAAATAATTTTAACAAGTATTTATTGTTTTGAGATTATTTGGCTTTCGCAGGTAATACCATTTTCTGCCTTATTCGAAGCCAAAATTCATTCCTGGTAACTGAGAGGAACCCCTAACCATATTGGGAAAAGCACGTAAAAACTTAGAAATGTGGTTACAGCACCAGGCGGTTTGGGTGTGGTTAGTCAGTGTGGCTGGGGACTTAGACGCCCTCGGCGCAGCGCTTCGCGCTGCACCTCGCCGTATAAGTTAAAGTTTTACTTGAAGTTGATTAGATGTTCTTTATACGGATAACGAGATACGCTGAATTCTTTTCTGAACTTTTTTTTTTTCTGGACAAGTATGGTAGTTCGTTCGTAATTTGGCCGAAATCGGTAAACACACATGCTGAATCCATATCTGAACTTAGTTTTCTTAGATGATCAGTAATTTGGCCTTCCTCTGTTTCTAAATTTTAAAGTAAAAATGTCCAAAAAGTCCGTCGAACACTTGATTCGGCGAAAACAAAACCTACTTGTCTGCATCAAACTTTCAATTTTTCGGATCCCATCAGAACCTTTGGTCTTGTTTCACTTTGCAGTTAAGATGCGCATTTTAAGGACCTAGAATTTATATTTTATAAGTAGTGAACTGATAGACAAAAATGCTCCTCAGCCGGGATTTGCACCCAGGCCTCCTGTTTACAAGACAGGCGCTCTACCAACTGAGCTACCGAGGGGCTTGTGAACAGAGTTCGCAAACCAGTACAATAGTCTGGTAGAAGCCGACCATAGGAACAGTGATCCCGCCTGAAGGCAAATTTGTCAAAGTCGACGAAAAATTATATATTTGGTTTTCACCATGAGACCCCGTCTTGTGGGTCCTGGTTTGTCTACGTGGCTCCGACAAGGGAGTCCTAGACTTCTAAATTATATTCAATGGTATTGGTCACGATATTGGTCACGGTACAAGTCCCTTGCGTTAAAGTGCCATCTATATTAAGAATTTATATACTTGAGGTACAAATGATCATGGGCCCTTGGAGGGTTATGAACGTGTTCGTGATATCAGAAACAAGTCTTTGTGTCAACTGCCAAGTTTCCTAAGGATCCGACCAACCGTTCAGAAGTTACGCATGAAATTCTGGTATTCCGGTTTCCAGTTCCCTCCACTCCCCCGATAGTCGGATCGGGGAAATGACTGCTTCCAAGTCAATCTGATTGGGTCTCCCATATACCAGCCCAATTTCATCGTCGAAGTGCATCTGCAAGTACCATAACTCGAGACAAGACCGTTGAACCCCCCCCCCTCCCGAAACACGAAAAAATAACGATTTTTATAGGCTTTTCCGTCTGATCTACGTGTTTTTGTACTTTTTTGTCCGACCAGCAGTACCCCCCCCCCCCCCCCCCCCCCCCGAAACAAATTCCTGGATACGGGCCTGACTCGGGATCACCGGATTTCCCAATAAAACGATTCGAAGACAGCCACAGTACGCCGATCCGGTCCGTTTTTGCCAAAGATAATATTTACAACTTGTCCTTGTTCTTCTCACCAAGCTCTATCCCGCTCCCTCCACTCTAAGCATGTTCCAAGTTTTCTGATCCCCCTCTAATCCCCCCCCCAGAGTTATCGGATACGGTCCGGACATGAAACGGGACATTAGTGACACGAGCTCTTTCCTACTGTCAAGTTTCGTTTGTGTCCTATGACCCGTTCGAAAGTTATTCATGGGTCGAGATCCCGGATTTTCCCTCCCTCCCCAGCCCCCTTCCAATGGTCGGATCGGAGAACTGACTTCTCCTAAGCCAGCCTGGAAGTACCTTAACCCGTGATAACCGGAAATCCGGGACCCAGCACCCCCCCACCACAGTGCCCGGATCCGATCCGGTTATGTCAAAGATGTTTCAAGGACATGAGCTTCTTCTTCCCCCAAAGTTTCATCCCGATCCCTTAACTCTAAGCGTATCAGGATATTTCCAGTACCCTCCTCGAACTACCACCACCGTTGTCTGATCAGGTTCGGACGTACACTGTACAAAGTTTCTCCGTATAAAGATTAAAGTTAACTGCAGTATATGCTACTCAGATTCTTCTTGTCTCTATTTGGTATTAATCTTATCTGCGTAGAGATAAGAACAATCCGAGTAGCAAATACTGCAGTTTACTTTAATCTTTATATGGAAACACTTTTTACAGTGTAAAATGGGACATGTGAGGCATTATTGTGTTCTTTCCACATCTCAAGTTTCATTTAGATCCAGTCACTTGTTCGAAAGTTAAGCATGCCTCAATATTCCGAATTCGCCTCCCTCCACTCGCCCGACAATGGCCGAATAAAGGAAGTGACTATTTCATGTCAGTTTGGTCGGGTCCCCGATATGCCTGCCAAGTTTCATCATCCTAGCACATCTGGAAGTACCCTAACTCGCGATCGACAGACAGACCGACGACGGGAAAGTGATCGGTAGATGGCACTTGGCCGGAAGGCAAGTGCCATACAAATTATTCTGGTTCAAGTCTGGAGGAAAACCAGGACATATTAGTCATACCTTCGGCTTTTGCTTGGCACAAACTTTACTGTAGAAAGTTTCTCCGTATAAAGATTAAAGTTAACTGCAGTATTTGCTACTCAGATTCATCTTATCTCTATTTCGTATTAATCTTATCTCCGTAGAGATAAGAGTAATCAAAGTAGCAAATACTGCAGTTAACTACGGAAAACTTTGTACAGTGTTACTAGCTGGTCACCATCAAATCCAGCCTAGATTTCCAATTCGAACAATTCTTGTCCTACATAGCAACAAGAACAGAAATAAAAATGACGGAGACACTGAAAATACCCACCAGGATGAAATTTACTGCTGATACTTAATCAATAATGATTAACATAATACAAAATGGCAATCGAGAGACACAAATAAATATAACAGCTAGAATGAGCCCCAAACTCTGATCCATCAGACACGAAATTCAATCTGCTCACGAAAACAGCGAATTCTGAATAAAACAGATAAGAATATCGAAATAGGCCTCCAAAATCAATTAAAATATTCAAAAATCCCAATAAATTTCAACAGTTAAGGGGGGGGCAGGCTGCAGCCCTCCCCCCTCCCCTAGGTTTTGGTCATTCGGTCAAATTTTCGCCAAAGGCGAAAATTCCGGTTGAAATGGGCACCGCGGCAAAGCCATGATGCCCGATTTATAAGATCTTATGTCCCTGCATTTCCAAATTGGGTGATTAACGTATTTATTGGTTCCCGTTCCTGATCGAATTTGATCCTTAATCCAACTTTTGTTCAGTCCGCATAGATTTCACCACATCCGGTCCGTTTCTTCGTAAATTCGGTGGTTTAACGTGTTTATTTGGTCTCATCTGTTAATGGATTAGGTGATTCACCGGACTTTTCTCAAGTCCACATCTGTTTTATCGCATTCGGTCAGTCCATATCATAATTCGGCGATCAATCAGATTCATCTGGTTCGGATTTGTTACCGAATTTGGTAATTCACCGAATTTTTTTTAGTCCCTATCTACACACTTGACACATTGGTTGTTTCAGGTAGTTGTAACCAGAGTTTTATTCCATTACGAAATTCGGTTGCTATACCACTCCCGATCTGTTCCTTGTTTTTGTAGTTAGGCAGTCGGAATTCATTATTTGTTTCACACCTGTTAGTGAGTTCAGTAAATTTAAGTGACGTTTAGCTCTTGTTCTCTACCATTTAACGGTAGATTCAGCTGGTTGCCATTCCTTACATAACTTTTACTTCTAATGATTGCAGTACTTCAGGAATAAGCCCGTCTCTTCACATGAAAACTAGCCTACTTTTGTTTGCTGTAAATACACAATAGAAGTACGCTGTATCTGCTTTACCCTGAATGAACCTTTTATATAATAATAAATTACATAATAATAAATTACCGAATAAATAAATTCGGTAAAAATCAGGTATCGATTTGTTCAATTTTACCAGGTCCCCCCCCCCCCCATGAGGGATGGCTCGGGCAGCTCTTGCGATGGGTCACGGATTCACGTACGCATAGGCGAATCCTTACGTTTTTCCGGAAATTGCTCAATCCGCCTAAACGATTGGTTCTTTCCAAGTTGAAGTCCCACGTCAAAGTCGCAATCAGAATCAAGAGCTAGGTGCAATTAGGAGAGTGATCTAGCGGCGCGGTTCGAAAATACATGGCTATGTGCTGTCAAAATAGTTCCCACCATCAAATATTCGGGAATTTTTAACTGTACTATGAACAAAAAGTATACAACAGAAAGCTAAATGTTTGAAAAATGACTGTTTCTTTAAACTATTCTTTACGAGTTTTTTTTTACATAGTTTCTGTTCAAATTCCGAACTATTTCCATTAAAAAACCAAGCTGTTGAAAGCCACCGAACTCACTGAACAGTTAATATGCAGCCACGGGTGGTAGCTTTAGGCTACTTTGGACTTTGCACTACATCCCAGTATTTTATACTATTTTATACTATTACGCTCCTTCTATACTATTCTGTTCTGGCGTCACTCATGTTCTGCGAAAGAAGGAGATTAAAAAGATGAGATCATGTTATTTTATAAATGCGAAGCACCTGCTCCACTTGTCGAAATTATGTCATAACCATACATTGACGGAGAAATTCAAGATGCAAGTGTTACCCTTTTGGATGTTTCCTCGTCGCTTTACAAAATCATGGACAACAGAGCCCAACCAGCGCACGACGTCGTCCACTGCTTCCTGACCGAAGATTGAAAATTAAGTGTCTTTTTCTGTGTGTTTATGTGTTTTGTTTATTTTCTTTATTTTCGGCATTTACTCCGCCTTTTCAAAATGGCGGTCCATAAATAAATAAATTACTTACTTACTTACTTTGTTTCAAAAGTTCATGGGTAGCATAATATGTCTTCCCTCTTGAAGTTGTTGTCTTGTAGTTTTTTTGTTTTGTTTGTGTATATTTATCATTTTGTTTTTCTTCATACTTTGTGTTTTCAATTTACGGGTAATAAAACTAATTCATTCACTCATACAGTAGGCTACTTAATGCATAATATAAAAGAGGCCCGGTTTGGGTTTCTAACGACTCTTGCTTCGCTTGCTAGGGCCATGATACTGTGTAGTAGGCTATAGTTTCGAAAGATGGCCCAGTGATATCAGCAATTTAATTGTGTGTTCTTTTTCTTTATGACAATTCTTGTACGTCGAGAAGATCAAGGCTTTTGCTTTATGAGGAATAATGGCTCCCAATCTAATCCTATAGGTTCAATTTCGGAATTGAGTCGATTTCAGCATCTACTGGTAATGATTTTCTTCCCAATTTTCCGTCATATCAATCAAAGAAGCAACCAAGTTGAACTGGTTGATACCTCCAATCCAACAATTGAATGAATGAACTGAATTTTATATCCTGCTTGCGCGACAAGCCGAGGAACTGGAGTGATGGCTCAGCAGGTAGTCTGTATTGTACTAAATCAATGGAATAGAATCCTTACATCAAACCGTCCAATCACCTGTCAGGATGGTGACGTCAACACCTGGAACTAATCTTGCAACAAAAGCTTATCTCCTTCAAACACTAATTAATTGACCATTAGTTGGGAGAGAGGGACAAGGGGAGGCCAACACGAATAGAAAGGCGACTGCAATGTGGCTAAAGTGTAGCTTGCTGTAAAGTTATGGCACAGGACCAGGAATAAATGACTTCTAGGAGAAGTGTCAAACTATTTTTTATTTGTTTTCGATTTGACTGTTAGTGACTTCGCTCGTGGCATATTTGGTAAAATAGTTCGAAAAAAAGGATGAAAGAAAAGCCCTTGGTAACTTGTCGCCTACAACAGCTTTTCCGTCTTTTTGCAACTTAAGGAATGGGTGACATTCAAAAACGTCAACGGCATTAAAAAAAAAGTCAGGACTTTTTACCTTCCTCGACTTTATAGGAATTCCCTCGTAACTGCAAACTTTTTGCCGCTGACCCTTGTGCAAAAATATCGTTCATTTCTCAGGGCATTCACGTTTCTCCCTTTGACGAAGATTAGTATATGTCCTATGTTTTTTATTATCTTGTACAATTTGGTAGGTAGGTAGGTTTTTATTTTACCCGAAGTATTAAACATCAAATAAAACTAACATAACCAATATTCTATTGCAGCAAAAAGCCTAGGGACTTGTGCTGTAATTTACCAATACTAACCATATCTAATAAATGAACAAATAAACACAAGAGCTTACAATAATCCACATAGCCTATGACTGATATAAGAAACAAATAAACATGTAAAATATTACATGTTAGAAATCATAATATGTACTCCTTACCACTTTCTGCCCCCCACCCAGAACAACTATGAAAGGAAAAAAAAAAAAAAAACAGAAAAGAAGAAAAAACCTCCCAGCCCTTAACGCATATTAGTCAACGGGAAAGTTTTCATATAAGAGAATCATATAAGATGACCTAACTGTTGTTATTTTTTCATTAATAAAAGGCTGTACATTTCTATGTTGTGCTTATGGTGCTCCCGATTCATAGACAAATAATCATTACATCAATACATGACATATGTATAAAATGACATATGTACAAAATATCACAAGGCCAACTTTTTTCGCATTGAGCCTGAGGAGGGCCTTGTCAAGAAGGGGCAAAATATCGCTCTAAATTGAATGAAATTTGACCCAAGTCCAAAGAAGCCCGTGAGGGGGGCTTCCCCTCACTCCCGACTAGGTGCAAGTCATCAGCTTGTGTCGATTACGTCCCTGTCCTGTGTACACACGTCCCATCGCTAGGGCCTACGCAAAGAAAAAAGTAGAGTTTCCTCGTGTTCACAAAAATCAATCATATCCATCGGTAATGATTTTCTCCCAATTTTCGCAACAAGGCCGTATCCACGGGGGGGGGGGGGTAGGGGGTTGACCCCCCCCCCCCCGAAACTTACAAAAATTATCATTTTTATAGGCTTTTCCCTCCGATCTATGTCTTCTTTGTACTTTTTTGTCCGATCCCCAGGCAATCCCCCCCCCCCCCCCCCCCCGAAATAAATTCCTGGATACGGGCCTGCTTATCAACCAACTCCTTCAACCTCGGTTCTCCGGAAGGGATTATCCTCCATGTCACGGCAAGCTTTTTTTGCTCTTTCGTTTTTAGTACAGTCATCATTCAAAGGTCAGTTCTCTAGGAACCGCAGAACATTTTCTTGTGAGACTTCCCGGACATTTCCTGGTTTCCGGAATTTTCCGGAAATTATTTTAGGACAAACATGTCGAAATGTACCATTGCTGTAGATTGAGAACGTAAATTTTCAATAAAAAACCACAATAACTAGAAGAGTAACAAAGTCCTGGCTTTTCCTCTTTCTTACTTTTATCGCTCATGATTTCCCGACTTCTCGCGATCTGAATGAGCTGGCAATTCTAAGCTTTCACGGAAACTTTTCAATCGTGCCGATTAAACTTCGTGATGGCAACGATGATAACGGGTTTCGATTATGCACTGAAACGTAAAAATAGTGCAGTGTAAAAAGAAGTCCGGATCCTTCTACCGGTTCGGCCCTTCGGATTTCAGAGACCAATTCCCCTCAGAGTGGCCGGATCCGGCCTGGATCCGTAACTGGCAATTCTCCAACGTCGTTGTTCTGATCTTATTCAACACAACGATGCACGTCTTTGTGTTAAATTTTAAGTCGGGTGACGACAACCCGATGAAAAATTTGTAGCCTGCGTAGTTGTGTGATAGTTGTACGAAAAAGTTGCATCTAGTGATATCTAATAGTAAAGAGTACTATCATTTAATGTGCCTCAGACTGGGCCAATCTTAAGTAGTAGCATCCAGTTTTGCTAATAGAAGCATGCAGTAGAATGCAGTAACACGGTAACCTTGAAGTAGAAGCATGTAGTAGCATCAATTAGTACTCCATGCTACTTTTTCGTAGAACTTCATGCTACTATTCTGAGATAAATTTTTCATCGGGAATATTCTTGATACAACCCTTATAGGCCTAAGTGTTATATTTTACAAAATATCCGCGAAACTGGCGCGAAGTCTTTAGGGAGAGAGGCCTACAAAAGGTTGTTGGTTCCTAAGGCTAGTGTGGTTCTTCTTTTTTCAGTTTTATACTACGTTTGTAACACTGCTCTGTTTAAAACGGGTAAAGACAAATATTCATTCATATAGGCCTAACACATTGTGGTTATGCATTTAGCATTCAGTTACAGACAAGCATAATATTATTAGAGGGCTTAGACCCCCCCCCCCGGTCATAAGCCCCCGGCCAAGAAACAAGAGCTGAAAGCTCATATGGCACTTGCAAGGCTGGGTCAGAGGATGAAATAAGGAATTCGTCTTTTCGTGGGCTTGTTATTATCATTTGTAAGCAAAACCTTTGAGACAAGAATGACCATGGGTCCTTCGAAATCCCGAGAATGCATCGTTCGTAAAAATATTTTATTTTTGCATTTAGCTGTGATGATGCACACCTTAAGGGCGCTAGAGATTCATCTGTAGTTAGAACTCTTGAAGCACTAATGATGATAAGCCCATCGACACCATGAAAATGTATGTTTTGATCAAAAATATTGTGTGTACTTTAAGGAATTCATGTGTAAGCAAAACCCTTGAGACAAAATTATCATGGGCCCTTGGCGATCTTGAATATATGTCGTTTGGTAAAAAGTATTTATTTTTTCTTTTCGGATTAGATGGGCACTTTAAGGATGCTACAAATTCATTTTTGGTTAAACCCTTGAGGCAAAAATGATCATGGGCTCATGAGGATCATGGAAATGAATATTTTGCTTAAAATAATTTTGTGTACTTCGCGGGTAGGATTAGTAGCCTACTGTTAGGGATGGTCGGGTTTGAGAAGTGACAATTTCTAAGCCAATCTTCTCAATTCTCTAATGTCTAAGCCAGGTTTGATGGTCCTAGCACATCTGCAAGTACCTTAATTCGCAATCCACGGAATCCGCCCTCCCCCCGACTCTCCCCACAGTGCCCGACTCGGTCAGGTTTCCCACCAAGTTTCATCCCGATCGCTCCATTATAATAATGTCAAAAGATTTCGCATTCTCCCTTAAACTCCACCCCCCACCCCGCCTAAAATTCATCGGATGAGGTCTGGACTTTAAAAACGAAACGCGGTCTTTGCGAATATCAAGTTTCATGACGATCAGATCACCCGTTTCAAAGTTACAACTTCCTCAGGATTCCGGACTCCCCTTACCTCCCGCCCCCCACCACGGTGGTCGGATCGGGGAATTGACTATTTCCAAGCTAGTTATATGGTTGGGTCCCTGTCTGCCGAGTTTCATCGACTTGGCACTTCTGGAAGTGCCCTAACTCGAGAACAGTGGATCGACAGACAGACAGACCGACCCAAAAGTGATCGGTAAATGGCACTTGAGCAAAGCTGCAAGTGCCACAAAAAGATCCGATCAGCCGTTAGAAAGCTATACATACCTCAAGATTCCTGATTACCCATCCCTCCCACTCCCCCCACGATGGTAGGGTCGGGGAACTGACTATTTCTAAGCCAATCATGTCAAGTCTCTAATATTCAAGCCGAGTTTCATCCTCCTAGCACATCCGGAAGTACATTAACTCGCGATCATCGGAATTCCAATCCCCCCCCCCTTCTAACTCCACCATAGTGCCCAAATCCGGTCCGGTCCTGTCACTGATGTATCTAGAGCTTATGCTTGTTCTCCCGACCAAGTCTCATTCCAATCGCTCGAGTCTGAGTGTGTCACAAGATATCCGGTTTCCCCCCTCTGATCCCCCCCCCACATTCATCGGATCCGGTACAGACTTGAAATAAGGCTTTCAAGGGACGAGGTCTTTCCAAATATCAAGTTTCTTGAATATCCGATCTCCCATTTCAAAGTTATAACTTCCTCAAGACTCGGATCGGGGAATCACAAAAAATCAACGAACACTGTAAAAAGTTTCTCCGTATAAAGATTAAAGTTAACTGCAGTATTTGCTACTCGGATTCATCGTATCTCTATTTGGTATTAATCTTATCTGCGTATTGATAAGAATAATCCGAGTAGCAAATACTGCAGTTAACTTTAATTTTTATACGGAAAAACTTTTTACAAGAAACCGACGAAAATGAGGTTGGTAGATGCCAGCCTCGAATATACTGAAATAAAAGGCGAATATTTTGGGAGGACAACCGCCTCCCTTCTTCAACGCAGGCAGAAAATTTCGAGGAAAAATGCAAAAACGAGGATGAAGATCAGCAACCAAGAAAACCAAAACAAAGCAGAAAACCAACCAAAAACCGAAAATTAAAACAAAATTGGAAGAATTGAAAGCCTAAAATAAAAACAAAGACAGCGAGCCACTCACCAATACCTGCGTAATAAAAATTATGGCTGTTCTCGCCCGGAACTAGCGAGTGACTGTCGAAAGAAATTCCATTCCACAGGCAAGCGACCTTGTCAAATAGCTTGGGGCGTTACGTCATATTTCGTTTGATTTTAATAGCCACTTCTTGTGCGCAAGCTCTTTTTGATCTGAGGGGGTGAGGATTTGAATCCATATTTTGTGCGTCGATGATTCGAGGCTTATCTCAGGGACGACTAAGCCTTCAGCTTCTCGTTTGCGAAAGCCAAAATATGAATCGCTAATTGTCACCAGTATCTCTGTTCAGTGTTAGACCTAAATTTTGGTATTTGTAGATCTCGAGAGCCTCTCGATAGTGCTGAAAGATAGTGCTGAACGACACCTTTGCCATGACAAAATAAAATCAGCCTGGTCAAATAAAACAATATTGTTTGGTTTGTCATAAATGTGTTCAGCGAGGGCCGAGTCAGAAATGCCTGGTCTTGTTCTCTTTTTAAGGGAATGGTCTACTGATGTGCGGTGCTGAGCTATTCTGTCTGTTAACAGTTGTTCTGTTCTACCGATGTACCATAAACCACAGAAGGAATCCTTTGTACACCAGAAGTCTGGAGTCTTAGGCATAAAATCCTTCCATTGATATAACTTTGACTTGATTTTCTGAAGTGGGTGTCCTAACGCCACCGTATGATTTCCGCCACCCAGGAAATCTCGCATCACCAAGAGGATCAGTTGGGTTAGACGAATGGGTCAAATATTCTGGCAGGTCCACCGCCACCGTATGTTTTCCACCAACTCATTAGTGCAGGTAGCTGGTTCGTGTAATCCGAGATCTAAATCGTTAAATGTGAAGAGGGGTTTACCGCCACCAAAGGCCAACTGTTACGTTAATCCTAGCTAATACCAAGAATAAATAATTATAAGATATTATAAGATATATTATAAGATATTATAATTATAAGAATAAAGAATATATATTTATTCTTGCTAATACAAAGACTGAACTTAACATTTCAAAAAATTATTTATACAAGTCCAACTAAAGAAACTCTACAACTTCAACAACTCAAGGTCCTAAACTATTCAAATAATCAAAAGGTGAGAAATCGCCCGTAGAAGTACTTCTATTGAAGACTTTCCTTCTTGATACGTAATTTTAACTTTCCGTAGCTTCTCCTCCAGTTCTCTGTATACTTTGCGACGTTTTGGAGCAGGTTTGGAAGAGAGCCCATAAAGGACACCTGAATAAAGAGTACCAACTACCAAGTATCATCCATATCTGTATGGCTTCAGATAACATTGCCTGCAGAAGCTATGATTTTTGCTCCATTTTGCATCTGTCCTTGTTTCAGTACCTAACAATTTTAGAATGAACAAATGTCTCCAATCAACCCTTCTTCTGGAATATTTTTAATCAGTTAATCCCCAACGTATATCTAGAAGAAATTCCAATACGAACCGGCCAGCGCTGTACAAGATTTGAATGAATCCCTATTTTGAAAACGTCACGCTCAGGAGAAGAATGCTCTCCGTGGCCATGTCTGTAAATGCATTTTCCATGGTGTGTTCAAGTATGGTTTCATTGTTCAGGTGTCCTTTAATCGCTGTGATACTTAATCCGGTTGGCGCTCGACACCCCAACAGAATATTAGGTCTGACAAGATTTGACCCTACCCTCTAGAGGAACTAATCCTCTTGGGGACGTAAGATTTCCTGGGTGGCGACAAACACCCTTTTCACATTTAAAGATTTAAATCTGAAACTACCTGCACAGGCTACCTGCGATACCTGAATTAAAAGGTGGCGGAAAACCGCGGTGGCGTTAGAACACTGCTACCGATTTTCTGTTTACCTTCCTGCACCTTACCCCAGGGGTATTACCCCAAATCACCTTACCCAAGGGGTATTGTGTTAAATATTGTGTTTCTTCAAATTTTTCGCAATATTGTCTGAAATACCTTTTATGTAAGGCAGACTTAGATCAGCTGATTTCTTGTCTTTGTCTTCAGTTTCCGTGTTAGTTTCTTCGTTGGTTTTTGTGATATGTCAGGCCAATGTGGCTTACGAAATTATCATCGGGGATTCGACTGTTTCTAAGCTAGCTGGGTTGGATCGATAACAAGCCTGCCGAGTTTCATCGTCCAAGCACTTCTGGAAGTGCCCTAACTCAGTGGACCGACAGAAAATTTGACGGTGCAAAACGGAGAAGTCAGTTATATTTTATTAGAGCTATATTTATAAGCCTCTTCTGCGGAGCTCATTGGTCGGCAATATCGCTTGTGCAAGTTTCTCCGTGTTTCTCGTCAAAAACCAGACAAAAAAGCTGTGTGAAGCTGAAAATAGCAGACACAGGTTTGCAATCTCCGGGAAACCTAGCAGAGTTTCAGAGGAGTCGAGTATTTCCGAATATTGGAATAGACACTTTAACCGCTGTTTTTAACCACTGAGACTGAAAGGGAGGAATGGGTGGAGATTATTTTGAAGGACAGAAATTTCATGGGGACAAAGAATTTGTGAACGTTGGTTAGTTTGGGCATGGCACATAGAGATCATTTTTTGTAAGGTGAGTTAGGAAGAAAGGGGTATGTATTGGATTATATTATGTGAAATTTATTTGTTGGATTAACTTGGAAATTTTTGTTATTGAAGTTAGTTTTTCTTTTTTGGGATCCCAAAACGTAAGTGGAGGGATACCTATGACATCGCAAAAGTTGTCCGTCTGTCCGTCCGTCCGTCCGTCTGTAAGCACGATAACTCTCGCAGGGAATGAGATATTTTGATGAAACTTGGTGTGAGGATTCGTTGGGCCGTCGGACCAGTCAAGTTCGTAGATGGGCTTTGTAACCCTACATTTAGGGGTGGGGGAGGGGGTTCAAATTAAGGGGCAAACAAAATATTTTGAAACAGCTAATGTGATAGTCGATTATGGGGTAAGAAGACATGCTGAGCACGATGGCGAAAACTATTTTGTCATCGGAAGATTAGTTCGCCCGGAATCCGGCCAAAGCCGGAAAATTTGATAAAAGTAAAAGTTTTATTTGAAGTTGATTAGATGTTCGATTTAGGGGTAGGAAGACATGCTGAAGACGATGGTGAAAACCATTTTCTCGACGGACAAGTAGTTCGCCCGGAATCCGGCCGAAACCGGAAAGTTTGTTAAAATTAGAAGTTTTATTTAGAGTTAGTTAGATGTTCGATTTAGGGCAAGAAGACATGTCGAACACTTATGTGAAAACAATTTTCTACCCGGACATGCAGTTCGCCCGGAATCCGGCGAAAACCGGAAAGCTGGTTAAAAGTAAAAGTTTAATCTGAAGTTGATTAAATGTTTGATTTATGGGTAAAAAGACACGCTGAACACGACGGTGAAAATCATTTTCTCGCTGGACAACTAGTTCGCCGGGAATCCGGCCAAAACCGGAAAAGTTGTTAAAAGCAAAAGTTCGATTAGAGATGACAGATTAAGGGGTAAGAAGAAAGGCTGAGTCGGTTTATGACAATGGTCCCTTGCCCGGACATATAATTATTCCGGAATCCGGTTGTAACCGGATTTTTTTTTAAGTCAAACTTTTATTCAAAGTCGATTAGATGTTCTTTATAGGGATAAGGAGATACGCTGGTTTTGTTTCTGTATTATTTTTTGCTGGACTAGTAGTTCGCTCGGAAATCGGCAGGAAGTCTCGGTCAGTATCGTCAAAATAGATATGGCTTATAGAGGTATATCTGAACTCTGATGATTAGCCTGTCCAAGACTGGATCTGGCGAAGACAAGAATCGATTGTTTGAATCAAATATTAGATTTTTGGGATCCCATCGACACCTTTGGTCTTGTTTTTCTCTGTATTTGTATTAACCATGGCATTTTAGGGCTTTCAGTGTTAATAAATATCTATCTATCGGTTTGTGCTTTAAGATGTCTTTAGAATGTTATTCGTTCATTAAAAAATGTCAGCATATAGGGCTACACGATTTTCTTTATTCTGCGATAGTTGTTCCTCTGGTAACATAGAAACTCAGTGCAAGGTAGGCAAACATTTAAAGAGGAAACGTGAGGTAGAATTAAACAAGAGCTACGAGCTCATTATGGCCCTTGGTACGTAGATGGCACAAGAAAGTAGCAGAGAACTTCACAAAACAGACTTCCAAAAATGCGGTTCGGACCTAGAATTGGGATGTCTAGTTTCACTCGTCTGAAAATTTCCGAGATCACCTCCAAGCCATGAACAACCTTCCAAGTTTCAACCAAGAAATCCACCCGCTATGTCCCTAATCGTGCCCAAGATTTCCAGTACCCCATTCCAACTTCCGGAATCCGGTCCGGACTCCTAACTGGATCATCTGAAGCAGTTTCTCTTACTACCTATCTTTCAATCAAATCTGAGCAGTTTTTGGGGAACTTCCGATAAATCTAGCCCCTTCCCCACCGTTGTCGGGTCCGGTTGAAACCTTCAAATATGTCATCTAGGGCATATGAGCTCTGTACCTTCCAAGTTTCATTCAAATCATTCCACTTGTTTGACCCTTATGCTAGCCACACAATTTTCGGGACTCCCCTTCCATTCCGCCCACCGTGGCTGAATACGAATCGGAAACATGAACGTCTCATCTCTAACTTATCCTCTTTCTGTCCATCAAGTTTGACTGGAATCGCAACAGAGCCTATTTGCAAATATCCCGAGTCCCGCTCCCTCTTCCCGCCACCTTGACCGGATCCTGTCCAGACGCCAAATAGCAAGTCAAGGTCGCATAGACACGGCACTGTCGAACTTCCATCCTATTTTGTCCATCCGTTTCGTTTTTGTGCATGTCAAAAACTTTTCACAACCCCCATGATGGCGGGATCGGACTTTTCGCAAGTCAGTCTGTTCGGGTCCCTGATACGTCTTTCGAGTTTTACCGTCCTAGAAAACCAAGAAGTTCGGAACTTGCTGGATCGCCAGAATTAAGCCCCACCCCCCAACGCCCCATAGTGTCCAAATCTGGACCAGTATGTCAACGATATGTATTCAGGACTTGCGCTTGTTCTTCCCACCAAGTCTTATCCCGTCCCCTCCACTCCAAGCGTGTCCCAAGATTTCCGGTTCCCCCCACCGGCACCCGCCAAAGTCACCGGATCCGGTCAGGATTTGAACTGGGTCGTCTAAGAAGTTAATGAAAAAAAAGTTATAAATGACTCCATATTCCCCATCCTCCACTCCCCCACGGATCAGACACCGGACCAGAATATCTGAGACGATAGCTTTTTTCTTCTTGCCAAGTTTAATTCAAATCCAATCTCTCAGTAAAAAACTGCCCATGCCACTAGATTGCGGATTCCCATTCCCTCACTCCTCCCGCGATGGTCGGATCGAGGAAACGAGTATTCTCAAGTCATCTATTCGGGTCCCTGACACGCCTACTAAGTGTCAGTGTCGTAGCACACCAGGAAGTACCGAACTCAAGCGCTTAATAGAAATCCGGACCACCCCCACCCCCTCCCCAGTGCCCGAATCTCGTCCTATTATGTCAATGACGTATCTTGAACTTGTGCTTGTTCTTCCCACCAAGTTTCATCCCGACCCCTCCACTCTTAGTGTTTCCAAAGATTTTCGGTTCCCCCTCGAACTCCTCCCAATGTCATCGATCCGGTCCGAATTTAAAATGGGACGTCTGAGGCACGAAGTCTTTCTGAATATCTAGTTTCACTTAAATCCGATCACCAGTACAATAGCTGCTCATGCCACTAGATTTCGGATTCCGGTCCAGATTTAAACTGGGATGTCTGAGACACGAAATCTTTCTGTGTATACAGTTTCGTTGAGATCCGATCACCCGTTCGTAAGTTAGAAATATCTAATTTTTCCGGATTCCCCCCTCCAACCCCCCGCCCCAGATGTTCGGATGCGGGAAACGACTGTTTTCAAGTCAATCTGTTACGTTCTTTGACATGCCTGCCAATTTTCATCGTCCTAGCACATGAGGAAGCACCGAACTCACGGGATCATTAGAAACTCGCCACGTATCTATTACTTGTGGTTGCTCTTCCACCAAGTTTCATCTCGATATCTCCACCCTAAGCGTTTTCTAATATTTCCGGTTTCCCCTTCCAATTCTCCCCAATGTCACCGGATCTAGTCTGGATTTAAAATGGGACGTCTGAGACACGAGGCCCTTCCATATATAAAGTTTCATTAAGATTCGATCACCCATTCCTCAGTTTGGAATACCTCATTTTCGTAGTTTTTGTGATTCCGCCTCTCTCCACCCCCCCCCCCCCCCCCATACACCAGATGGTAGGATAGGGGAAGCGACTATTTCTAATTTAATCTGGTCCGGTCCCAGATATGGTTGCCAAGTCCCATCGTCCTAGCTTATCTCGAAGTGCCCGAACTAGTAAACCCGGGACCGACAGACCGACGGATCAACTGACGGACAGAAGTTGCGATCGCTATATGTCACTTGGCCGAAAGGCAAGTGCCATTACAAAAATTGCACGGTAGGCTTGAGAAGGATATTTAAAGGACCTCTCCTACTCTTTACTGTTCAACTTAAGTATTTTAAAATATTTGAATACTTTAAAACCAGGTTGTGCGGTTTTGGATATTTTCCCGCGGTTTTGTTAGAGGGGTTAGAATGTACCGTACGACACTGTTGTCCCCGGGTTTAGAAATATACGGAGTGATTGCGGAAGTAGGTTGCGTTAGTATTATAGGTAAGACAGGTCCTTTAAGAAAATGAGATAGAATTTTCTTTCCTTTTTTAGAATTAGCTAAGAATAATAAACAACTTTAGAAAATTAGCAGCAAAAGAAACTTTCTTTCTTCTTCCAACTTTGGCGATCAAATCCAAAAGAAGGGCGTTGTCAAGGTGAGTGTTCCCTGGTGGAAGCGTACCTTTTAGCCAATCCCCTTAAAACATAATGGACGCAGAGATTTTAATTCTGATGCATCAGTAAAGGAAGTGTAAGGGGAAAGACCCAATTAGGAAGACTGGCAGAAGGATGACTGCGGCTAGAGAAACAACGGGAAAAAACTACATAATTAATTAATAAAGCAGAGCTATTGAAAAAAGTGGGAGTATAACAGGGGAAAATGAATACAAGCAAGGGCTATCTAGTTGCTAGTCATTTAGGCACAGCTCTTACTAGAAATGATCTTTTTACGATAAAACGGTTTACAAATCCTGTTTCCTAAAATATATACACGTCCTCAATGGAATTAGCGATTTTCTCGACAGCGCTTGTCGGCTCTATGCAGACTTTCCATTCTCCCACGCGGACGTTAGACGCAACATGTTTCAAATTAATTGAATTTAAATCATTTTATTTGAATTAATTTTAATGTTTATTTTTTCATCTCGTGCATTTACTAGATTACTCAAAGCTCAGTGTATTTTTTTTTTTCGTTTTATTTGGCTATACTGCGCTATTTTCCGTTAATAAAATTATTAATAAAAATAAAATTATTGCGTTAATAAAATAATCATCATCATCATCAAATATGTGCCTGCCGTGGCTAAAAAGTGGGAAACCCAAGCAAAAGGAAAGGATTCCAAAACACAAGATAGACCTACCAGTCTCATAAAAAGAAAAAACATGTTTTGAATCTTCTCATGCATTTCATCACCCGGCTCAGTCGGGAAAGGGCTAACATCTCATAGTTGCCAAATGAAACAATGACGAAGGGCAGGAACGTCTAATCCTTACAACTCTATTGGGGAACGTAAACAGAAAGTAGTGCATGGTCAGCTTTAAGGACTCCTTGCATTATTTACCTTCGTATTTTCCAGTATTATAACAAAGTTTAATATTTTCAGGCTCTACTTTCAACATTTCCCACGGCTTTGGCTGTTTTAAGCCCTCATACAGTCCCACAAAGATAGCCGTTTTATCTGAACTAGGAATTTCTCACAAACAATCGTCGGGACATGAGCCGCATCGAGAATAGCGAAAATGGGAAGTGAGAATCAAGGGTGTCACAAAGGGGTTAATAAAGTACTTTAAAGACCGTATTAAAATACGCTCTTTCTGCTGAAAAACAACTGTAATCTGTTTCCCGACGGGGGCGCACCTGGTAAAATTGACCAAATCCCTACCTGATTTTTACTGAATTTATCAAAACAAAAAAGCTGTAGAAACACAGCGAGTTGCCTTCATGAAGCTACAACGTAAAAAGGTGCAGAGTACATACAAACAAGTCTAAACAGAAAAATTGGCGCATTTTCTCGCTTTTCCACTTCTTTTTTTTCCGCCTTTTACTGGCTGTCACTTTTCCTTCCACCAAAGTACGAGATTACTTACAAAACAGCTAGTACATTCACTTCCTTCAGTTCAAATCTTACAGCCTCAACCCCATTGCTCATCGGATTTTCAGAAGATAAAGTAATGCGGGGATTCTTAAATTCCCGCCACAGCTTTATAAACCATGAGCGAATAATCGGCTATGACATTCGATTTTTAGACATGAACCTGTACAATTTTTGGATTTCTTCTTTCTCCATTGTTTCCCGTCTTCGTCGAAATGAGTGGCGATTGACAACAAGGATTGTTTGATACATCAGATCTTGGCTTGCTCTTACGGTGACTCAGATCAGATGGTGGATTTGAGTGAAACAAAAGCTGAAGATTAGATTGGATTAAGAAAACCACTTTTGTACACGGGCTTGAAGAATGGATGGGCGACTACGGAAGTAGGTTTCACTAGCATTATAGGTCCGACGGGACTTTTATGACCGATATTAGAAAGGCACTAGGGAATCCCATCAAATATCTTCTTATTGAACGCCTTTGTCCGTCCAGTCGGAAAATTGCCTTGCTCGCTTCTTTTGAACTTGTATTTTCAGTCAAACAGATCGAGTGATTTCATGGAGCTATTACTTTTTATCCTTGTGAATCCTTTGAGACGTAACCACATTATTACCAACTTTACCCATGCCAAATAGGGAACTGAAAAATCATGTGTAACCACTCTGGGCCTTTAGAAAGCTGGATTCGCAAATATCTGGGTTATTTTATTCTCCAGGTTTAATACCTATGACATCGCAAAAGTTGTCCTTCTAATAATAATAATAAGCTTTTATTCCGCCAAAAAGACGAGTTTAAAAAACAGATCGACAGCAACTAAACATCGGCATCATAAACACAATCAGAACAAACCACTATGTAACTAATAAACAAAATCCATCTCGAACAAAAAAACTAACGTAAATAATCTTTTCACTGAACTTTTAAAAGTTCACTTTCAGCCTTTAATTTTAACAGAAACTAAAATATTTAATAATAACTATACTTGAGCAAGATGGTGGTTGAGTTCCTGATACCGGGCAGACAGCTTATCTTCCTTACTTCTCGCAACAACAATAGGGTCTTTCAGATTTAGATCTCGCATCATTCTTGTATTAGACTCAAATCTGTTAAATTTGCAGAGCCACTTACCAAACTTAAAGAAAGTAACTCGAAGGTGTGTTATATCTGAAATTCTAAAATAATTAAAAACTGAACTAGCAACTAGAACTTGGGAGAGGGCAACCGTATTAAAGATCCTAGCAAGATCCTTCTGTCCGTCCGGCCGTCTGTTAGCACGATAACTCTCGAAGGGGTTTAGATATTTTCATCAAACTTGGCATGAGGACTCTTTAGGTCGAAGTACAAGTCAAGTTCGAAGATGGGCTATGTAGCCCTGTCTTTAGGGGTGGGGTTTGAAATTAAGGGGAACAAATTTTCTTAAAAGCTAATTAAATAATCTAACCAAGGGTAAAGAGACATGCTGAATCCGTAGATGAAATTTATTTTCTCCCCGGACAAATAGTTCACCCGGAATCGGGCGAAAACCGGAAAATTCGTGAAAAAGTAAAAGTTTAATCTGAAGTTGATTAGAGGTTCAAATAAAGGACAAGGAGACGTGCCGAGTCCGAACAAGAATATTATTTTCTCGCCGGAGAATTATTTTCCGGAGAATTTGTTTAAAGTAAAAGTCTTATTTAAACTGGATGCGATGTTTGATTTGCGGGCAAGGACATGCTGAATCCATATAATAATAATAATTTATTAAAGCCAACAAAGGGCCATACAGCAGTATTCATTATCGCACTTAAATAACAAAATTGAACTTCAAAGTTACATACAATAAAATCACTTCTTCTTACCCTTCCACCATTGCCAAATTACCTCCGATCTAAACTTCCAGTATACACTTAAAATATTTACATACCGACCGAATTACCTGACGATTTGTCGACTTCATAATACCAGGGAATAGTATGGGCACCCCACCAAAAAAAACATCTCTAATTTCCTTCACCCCCGGACAATCTGTCAGCAGATGGCATAAGCTCTCTTCTACCTCACCACAAAATCGGCAAGCACACTCAGCCACTGGCAAAGACCTATTTCTTTGAAAAACCTTTTTCCTACTTCGTAATGGGAGACAGTTCGCCCGGAGTTGGAACCACATCTTTAACATTTCTGCGGGTAGACCTAGCTTAAAATAAAACTCTAATCCAAACAAATTCTTAAACTTCGGATAATCAGTGAGCGTCTCTGACTTCCGAATAGCCTCATTCCATAACTGAGTTTCTTGGTCCTGAAGTACTGAAGTAAATTTTCCAATCAAATTTTCCAAATCTTCGGCATCACCATGTCCATCATTCCAAGCATACGACAGTCCAGCTTCGTCCAACAGCTTTTTCACTTGACAAGGCCAAGAACGCTTCTTTTTTGATCCGAGGGACTCTAAGTATGCCACTTTCAGCAGCCTATCTTCTTGGAGAGTTACTATTTTTAACCAAAATCTAACTACTTGCACTAGCCTACGCGTTCTAAGAGACAGCAAACCTAATTCTCCTTTCATTACTTGTGTATGGGTTGTTTGATGTAAACCCATTAATCTCTTGTAGTGTTGTAGCTGAATCGATTCAAGTTGCTTAGCAGCCTCGCAACCCCAGAGCTCCGCCCCATAATGGATCGTAGGTAAAATTTTAGAATTAAATACGTGCTTATGCATCTTAAGGTCCTTAACTTTCATTAACGTCTCGTTTCTTAAAACTGCAAACGATGCAGTAATCTTTTTCTCACCGGAAGTATCCGGCTGAAACCGGAAAATTTGTTAAAGTAAAAGTTTAATCTGAAGTTGATTGTAGGTTCGATGTAGGGGTAAGAAGACGTGCTGAATTCATTTTTGAGCTTTATTTTTTTGCCAGAAAAATGGTTTGTCCGGAATCCGACCGAAACGGAAGTTGGGCAGAAGTAAGGAAGAAAGGGTATACAAAGTAGGCTATATAGGGTAAACCATATGCTGAATCCATATCTGAATATTTGAAAGCGCAAAATGGATATCTGAAAGTATCTGAACTTAGCGAATTTCAGCTGGCGTATCCGTTTTGGACTGTCAAATATGATTCTCGTCTTCTCCGACTACTTCCATTGACCTTAACCTGTTTTGAAATTTTAAAAGTAAAACCGTTTAGAAAGTCTGTTGAAGACCGAATATCTAAAAAACCGAACTGTCTGGAGGAAATATTAAGATTTTGGGATCCCATCGAAACCTTTGGTCTTGTTTTTAAGTAGCCTAAAAGTTCCATCTGAAGTTGATTAGAGGTTCGAAGTTGGGGTAATACGACATACTAAATTTGTTTTTGAAAAAAAAAAATTTCGGATAAGTGAAAAGACGATGAGCAATGGGGTTGAGGCTCGACGAGTAACAAGTGGAGGAAGTTAATAATAATAATAATAATACAAAGCAAGAGAAAAGGCTTTCGCCTCTAAATAACTAAGAAATTTAATGTACTAGCGGAGCAGTTTTATCACAGTAATGTCATACTTTGGTGGAAGGAATACTGGCAGGTGTCAGAAAACAGAGACTAAAGTTGTTTTTAAGCAGAAAGAGCGTATTTTAAGATGGTCTTTAAACCCGGAGACCCGCATTTTATTTGGTACTTTCTAAATACCTTTTCGACACCGTCAATTCCCACTTTCCATGTTTTGCTATTCTCGATACGGCTCATGTCCCGACGATCCCGATGAAAAATTTGTAGCCCGCGTAGTAGCATGGTAGTAGTACGAAAAAGTTGCATGTAATACTATGTAATAGCAAAGAATACTATCATTTAATGTGCCTCAGACTGGTCCAATCATATGTAGTAGTATCTAGTAGCATCCTGTCTTGCCATAGTAGCATCCAGTCTTGCTAATAGTAGCATATAGTAGTATGCAGTAACACGGTAGCCTTGAAGTAGAAGCATGAAGTAGCATCATTAGTACTGTATGCTACTTTTTCGTACTACTTCATAGTACTATTTAGAGATAAATTTTTCATCGGGATTGTTTGCGAGAAATTCACTCTTGAGATAAAACGACTAACCAAATTTGTCTGTTTTGCTAGAAGTCAACGGGACTGTATGAGGGCTTAAAACAGACAAAGCCGTCGGAAATTTGTTGAAAGTAAAGCCTGAAAATATTAAACTTTGTTATAATACTGGAAAATATGACGGTAAATAATGCAAGGAGTCCTTAAAGCTCACCATGCACTATTTTCTGTTTACTTTCCAGTATTCAAAACTACTGAATACCTTAAAACTATAGGCTCTTCTTTTAACAAATTATCCACGGCTTTGGAGGTTTTAAGCCTTCTCCCAGGTCCATCGACTTTTAGCACAAAATCGGCAAAATTTAGATATTCGGTTTTACGCACCAATAGCACGATACGCGAACATTCGTCGGGAGCATAGTACGCATGGAAAATAGTAAATCGCGTCAAGAGCAAAGAGTAGTAAGATATCGTTAGCTGGCATAGAATGTAACATGAAATTTGGATGTGGAATTAAAAAATAATGCAATGCATAATGAAATTAAATGACTGCAATTACCGAAGTAGGTTGCATTGTCATAATAGGGGCCTGGAAGTCCTGTTTTCACTTGTTTCTTAGATAGACGTAAATCTTTGACCGTATTAATCACGAGTTGTTGCTTGAAAAGTTACTACATACCCCATGCCAAAGCTGCTGGTAGATTTCCTTTCAAATTGTATGTTCAACAGGAGTTTCGTGTGAAGTGTGGGTCAAAACTGTCTGCTCCTTTTCATGTTGCTAATCGAGTTAAACAAGGGGGAATTATTTCACCTGTTTTATTTCATATTTTTATAGATGACCTTTGTAAACAATTAATCGAGAGCCGTGTAGGCTGTAAGGTTTCCGGTTTTTAACTCGATAGCTTACGCTGACGACATGGTCCTAATCGCGCCGTCTGCGAACGCCTTAATCTCCTTTTGAAAATTAGTGCAAATTATGCAGCGACGCACGATATTATTTTCAATTCTGCGAAGTGCGATCACATGATTTTATCCTGAAACGTTTTAAATCTCTGATATTTCCGTCTATCAATCAATCAATCAATCGTTGTAATTTGCCGGAATATTGTACAAAATAGCAGTGGCATTGTCAAAAACACAGTTAAAATGAGCTGAAGTACTGAACAAACCCCTATGAATTTTTTTTAGCCTGCGTAGTAGTATGGTAGTAGTACGAAAACATTGCATGTAGTACGATGACTGGTCCAATCTTATGTAGTAGTATGCAGTAGCATCCTGTCTTGCCATAGTAACATCCAGTCATGCTAATAGTACCATATAGTAGTATGCTGTAACACGGTAGCCTTGAAGTAGAAGCGTGTATTAGCATCGTTAGTACTGCATGCAACTTTTTCGTACTACTTCATACATCTATTTTGAGGTAAATTTTTCATCGGTAAGTAGGGGACAAAGGATGAATTGTATCGCTCGCTGCAGTTTGCAGGTGGTTGCTTTAAGGGTGACTTTTGAGGCTGTTTTACTTCTTGTCACGGGACCATCGACCAGAGGCGCCTATTTTGGGTCCAATTGCTTTCGTCATAGCAGTAAATGAACTACATTGCATCGGAATCTCTGCTTCCATGCGTCAGTGAAGTTCGGGTCTTGTATGAAATTATTGGATCCGACCACTTCCCTCTCTCGTGTGCTTTGAATAAAAAAAAACCTCAGTGGAATGATGCATCTCGGTCGCAACTGCTAGAGTATAGTTCTGCCGTGTCCGCACGGCTTGAATATTTAGTATTTGATGAAGAGATTACCAGCTGCTGTGATCGTATGAGCTCTTGTAAATCCCACAGAATGAAAATTCTTGAGTTATATAATACTATTTGTGCTATAATGATTTCTGTTGCGTTGGCTACTATTCCTACTGCTAAGTCTCGTTGCTCTCGAAAGAAGTTTGTAGTGCCGGGATGGTCTCTGTATGTAAAGCCCTTATATGATACTGCTCGATATTGGTTTCTCCAGTGGAAATATGAGGGATGTAATAATAATGGTGGTTTTCTGGATCGTACACGCCGACTTTGGAAATCGCGGTTTCGGACTGCACTACGGTGGGTGCGGTCCCAAGATTCTATGATACGTGCTAATCAGTTAGCTGCTAATTTTTCCAATAAAAAATGTGTTGAATTTTGGTCTGATATTTCTGCTTCAAACCGTCAAAGTAGTTCCCTCCCTCCGGTGGTTGAGGGAAATTCTTCACCTCGGTCAATCTGTTTGTTCTGGAGAAATCATTTTGAGCGTATCTTTAATTCTGTTGAAGATTCAGTTTGTTTAAAGCACAATGGACACTCTAATGGTTTATTTTGTATTAAATCCTTCACATTAAACATTTCCAACCAACTTTAGAAAGCGCTACGAAAATCGGCCGTTTTCTTGTTATCCCTTGTCTTTACCTCTCTGGCATTTCGGCGATCCAAATCTTAGGAGCTGGTATGTCGTGGCAGGAAATTCAAAAACTCCCAGCATTGCTTGATAGAAAAGGATATGTCTGAGATGTCGCCATTAAGTCAAGCCGCAGATGCAGTTTACCTGATTGTTATAGTGTTTCATCAGAAGTTCCGTGTTTTAAGTGCCTATTAAAAGTTTTTCTTTGTAGAATAGTGTTATGAAGCTTGATTATAAAATGTACCAGAATATGCGATAAGTTTATAAAAAATAACATAGCTACAAAAATCGTTAAAAAACAAATAGCCTATTTAAATCTGAATTAGACAAGCTGATTTATGCATAAAATAAAGATCTACTAAGTGTTATAAGAAAAATCACTTTTATATGTGTCCAAGCTAGTAAACTGAGCATGTACTGGCCCAAAAAATTACGCTTTGAAATATCACAGAGAGGAAACTATTAAAAAAGCAGCTGAGCTAGGGGGTAAGCATTGTTCCTAGGTTGTTACAGAGTGGGATCGGGGTAGTTTGATGTGCCCATGGAACTTTAACTTTTGATGTTGGAAATGGGCGACTTGATTGTAGTGAGTTTTCTGCTGCATTGCATTGCTTGCGATTCGAAAACTATAACCTAACTCAGCAGGAGGTTCTGATAGTATATCTTCAAAACATTTAAGAAACTGTAGGGCAGTTGTTTCTCCGCATCTTGCTATTGTTTTTTCTATGATCTGTGATCTGTGAAAGTATCTGTGAATAACTAGCAATAACATATTTGTGGGCTTTATGCACCATCCTAGAAACAATGAATCTTTGCGAATGTCGTTTCAAACGTTCGTTATTTTGCCGTGTATGAATTTGATGCATTATTCTCAGCCGTTTTAGTTGTGTGCTTTTTTGCTAGACAGTTGGCAGGCATTTTGGTTGAATTTTTTGTGTAGTTGTTGTTTACTGATTTTGTTCACGAAACACTTGAGCGAACGTAGGGCAAAAAAAGGAAAAACTAAAGAAAGGAGATTAAGTTACCAAGTCTGGGACGCCGAATTTATTAATAATAAGTAACAGAAAATATTAATAAATTCGGCGTCCCAGACCTGGTAACTTAAGCTCCTTTCTTTCCTTTTTCCTTTTCTTACCCTACGTTTGTTCACGTTTTTCGTGTTGTTGATTTTGTCAGGTTATTAAGTCCCTTACAGGCTAGCCTCTGGGCACTGAAGAGTTCCGTTTTTGCAAACCCTTTATTTTTTATCTCATTTTTGTTATCTGCCTTGATCAAAATGTGTTGCTACTGAGGACAGGAATATTTACTGAACGAAATCTTGGTAAGTCTCTTGACGGTGAACCTCGACAGAGGGTTGATTTCAATTCAATTCGATTCAGATTTATTCGCCATAATATAAAAGCATAGCAGTTATAACATTGGCATGTCGACACAATACAAAACGAACAAGAAATTTTTGAAATTCAGGTCATTTTGTTGTAAAACTTAGTAAAATACGGCACAAATGTTTTTAAAAATCGCTCAGATGAATTGGCACGAGGCTCGTCAGATTTTTGCACATAACTAAATTTAAAAGTACGTCTGGTCTTAATTTCATATGTACAATTTGGTTTAAAGTTTGGTAGAATTGTGCGGTGTCGATCGGACACTGGAGACCAAATTTCATAATTAGTGCATGTCTTCTATCGGCAAGGGATGTTAGGCTAAGCTTCACCAGTGCCGAGTCATAGTCCAAGTATTTGTCCCCAAGGATGATTCAGAGACCACGCTTTTGAACTTTTTCGATCCTCGAGGACTGGTTCTGGGTTAGGCCAGGGTGCCAAATTTGACAGGCGTATTCGGTAAGTGGTCGAACAAAGAGTAGGTGGCACTGTAATAACTAACACCTTTGTAGAAAAACCAAATCGTTTCAGGTTTGAAAAGAGAGATATGGCACCCTTAGCCTTCTGACAGATGGAGTTCATGTGATTGTCCCATTTTTGTGAAGCATAAGCTGAGGATTAGATTGGGATTAAGAAGTCCATATTTTTATACGAACTTTACGCTCGTTACAGTTCCGATTGTGGGGTAATCCAATTTACTTTAACAAAACTTTCTTCGTTACGAGCCGAATGGGTCAAAGAATATGGACGTCGGAACTCACGAGAGTCGTGACTAGAGCTCAGGCCCAACAATCCTGGAATAGTCGAACTGGTCTTAATTTCCTCATTAGCCAAGGGCCAAACTGACTAACTTGTAGAACCAATTTGATCATCACGAAATTTCATTTCCATGATTTTTGATTTCTTTACCAAGCTCCACTATGAGCTTAATAATGGATAAATTAAGACCAAACCCTTTTTCACGCTTAAAAATCCGCCGATATTAAAACTGACAATTTCTGTCTCGGGAGCCCCTCATCCGGCCCCCGGAAAATCGAATTTCCCATGCAGAAAATCAGACCGTCGTGAATTTAGCCGAGAGCACGGAGATGCAAATTGACAACCAAACTGATGAAGATGACCTTTCCAATTTTTGAAACAGCATGCTAAACTGAGGAAGAAAATATGGCATGGTGTCCAGTAGTTTTCGTGATTCCTGTTAATCTTGTCATTCCCTTTTCTGCTTCTGGGATTGAGACTGAGAAGTGGTATTATGCTATCCAAACTTTAGATGCTCTCTCACTGCTAAAGAAATTGGAGCAATTGCTCTTTGCTCCTTTCTAAGTAGGGATTCTAGAAATGTGGCCTATTAGTTTAGTTAAGTTTATTGATAAAAAAAAATAGTGAACACCATTAAGTCTTTACGGCCCTAATATAAGACCTAACATAAGGCCTGGCAACGGGCAGGCCGTGTTCTTCGTTCATATAGTACTAGGGAAACAAACCAAACGAATCAAAGAAAAAACAAGGAGAGAAAAAAGAAGAAGAAGAAAAGAAGAATAAAGACATAACAAACTGACAAGAAAAATCCACTAACGAACGATCTTTCATCAATAAAGCGCCCTTGCGGGGGGGGGGGGGGGGGGGGGGGGGGCATTCTGATTTTGATAAGAAAAAGGACACGGCCTGTGACTTGAAAGCTGAAAGTGTGAAAGATTTTCTTGCAAAAGGAACTTTTGATAATATATAATTATATCGAGGTTCAAGTTTAATTAAAGACTGTATGTATCCCTGAAATATGAAAGGTAGCCCTTGACGAATTGGTCAAAGATGAATTTCACACCTCAATGTGTTTCAGATATTGTTGACGAAAAATCCTTCTTGAGAAATGCCATTTTGAAAGCTTCAAGGACAAGGCCGTATCCAGGGGGGGGAGGGGTTATGCCCCCCCCCCCCCGAAACACACAAAAAGAACGATTTTTATAGGTTTTTCCCTATGATCTTTGTGTTTTTTGTACTTTTTTGTCCGACCAGCAGGCAACCCCCCCCCCCCCCCCACACCCCGAAATAAACTCCTGGATACGGGCCTGTTCAAGGGGTAGACATCTTCAGTATGAAGGTATACGCAGAAACAAAAATCGGATAAAAAAGTATGAGACAAGTCAGACACCTGTAAGTAACAATCGACTATTACACCATAGTCATCATTTGCGGTGTTCACACATCGATAAATGAGGGGGTGGGAGCTGGCCGGGAAGAAGCGAGCAAAGCCGCCAATGAACTGACTGGCCGATCAGCCGATAGATTAGACAATGAAATACATAACAATCCAGATTTTTCACCCTGTTAAATCCAGTCAGTTCTTACGACACTACTGTCCTCCCGCCAACTACAAAAGCTTTCCTACTTGCTCTCTCTTTTTAATCCTCCTTACAAAGCATATTGCTTCATTTCTTAATAACTATAACAGAGTAGCCCAGGGTGACACACCTTTGAGGGGGTGGGGGGCTTCGGTCGTCTAGGCGACTTAATTGGAAGTCAAGCGTATTGTAACAAGACTTCCTTTGTTTCCTTCCTGGGATTGACAGAGGGGTCTGAGCGGGGATTTATGTGTATGGAAGTATGATTACGCAGTATTGAGGGTGAAGAACGCTCTGCGAATATTACATTTAGTAATTAATTAATATGGCAGAAAATGGGGCAAAAGTCGTTGGCACTCAATAGCAACTACTAATGTTATAACTGCTCTACCTATAATTTCTGCATAGTTAAATACTCTTTGAGCCCAAGCTGACTTTGAAACATTTATTCAAACAATGTTTACAACGGATACGTCAGCTATGATTCTTCGTCAGCGATATTTCGGCCCTTCTTGGCAAGGGTCCTCGTCAGGCTGTCAATCCTCTGGTTCAACTTTGGGGATAGGAAACAAACCTGATTACAGGTTGATTACAGGCAAACCTGATTACAGGTTTGTTTCCTATCCCCAAAGTTGAACCAGAGGATTGACAGCCTGAGAGGACCCTTGCCAAGAAGGGCCGAAATATCGCTGACGAAGAATCATAGCTGACGTATCCGTTGTAAACATTCTGCATAGTTTTAACCCCAGCCAACATTGTGAACCAAGAAGAACTGGATGTGGAAGAACTAGAGAGATTACACTACACCACAAAAGAAATTCTGCAAATAACTTTTACTTTTGGGAACTCAAAGCGTTGCTGATGAGCCTATGATTTCGCAAGGTTTTGTTCCGTCTGTCTGTTAGCACGGTAACTCACTAAGAGGTCAAAACTGTTTGAGGAAACTCGAGATCAAAGTACAGATACAGTTCGTAGATGGGTCCCGTAGCTCCGTATTTAGCCTAGTGATGTGGATGGGGACGTCAAACTAAGCGGAAAAAACCAAGGGCGGACACAAGGCATGATGAACCCATACCGGGAAATTCTGAAGTCGATTAGAACTTCGATATAGGGTACATTTATGAACTTCATTTGTCTTGTAATTTCCGCCGTGATCAGGTCAAAACAAATGTTCTTGAGGGGTAAAGTTTTGTCTGAACTAGTCTGAAGTCGGTTAGAGTAGCTTGGCCGGATCAGAATCTTAAATTTATTTTCCTACCTAGCTGATATTCGGGTAGGGCATCTTTTGCAAATCCTTCGTCCCCAGGGGTAGTAAAAAAATAAAAACGGGGCCATGGCTCCAACGAAACAACCTCTAGAGGCGATGCTTACCTTACTAGGACAAACGATGAAGCGTACTGTGATCTCGAAGGTAAACCAGATGTTACACAGTAGCTCTACATAGAAGAAGGCAATGTGTGGATCTGTTCTCACTTTGTCAATCGTCCACAAATCTGGCAACAGCGTCTCGTTTCTCAGAATTCCACTGACAGTTACATTTCGCAAGACAGGCACTCTGAGATCCGGATGAGTTTTGAGGCAAAAAGAGAGGATTGAAACGCAGATGAAAAACACCGAAGTAATGCCGACCATCTGAAATTAAAAAGTAATGATCAGATGTAACATAAAGTGTTTTTGTTCTCATGCATATTTTAATTTTCGTCTCGGAAAAAGGAGTTTCTATGAAACACATGTATGGACTGGATATGAGGCTAAAAACGACGAAAGCGTATTCGAGAATCCTCGAAATGTATTCCAGAATCCCCTAAATGTCTTCGAGTAATCGAGAATCGACGAAGAGCTTTCGAGATTATATTTAGGTCCTCGCGAAACCACAACAAGTATTCGAGAATTTCTAAAACGGATTTGACATTTAAATTGAAATAAGAAACTCGAGAATGATACAAATGTATTCGAGAATGACAAAAGTACATTCGAGAATTTGAAACATAAAAAATCTCGAATTCATCTTTGCCATACTCGAATATCTAGCTTCAGTTTAACTGCAAATTACTATTAAAACATTCTTGAATAATTTTTTTCTTTTCTCGAATACTTTGTGTAGTTTCTCGAAGACTAAACAAAAAATTTCGAAGACTTTTTATCGATTACGGAATACAATCACCTGTTCCTTTGGAGGGATTCTCGAATACGTTTTCGACGTAACCGGAAACTTTGTTAAAAGTAAGTTTTACTTGAAGCTGATTATATGTTTGATTTAAGGATAAGAAGGCATGCTGAACACGAATATGAAAACCATTTTCTCGCTGGACAAGTAGTTCGCCCGGAATCGGGCCAAAACTTGTCAAAAGTAAAATTTGTATTTGTAGTTGCTTTGATGTTCGATTTTGGGTTAAGAAGAGACACTGAATCCATATATGATAATCATTTCTTACCCGGACATAGTTCGCTCGGAATCCGACTGATACCGACAAATTTGTCATGAGTAAAATTTTATTTGAAATTGATTAGATGTTGGATATATGGGGGAATTGTTTTTTGAGCTTTATTTTTTCTCCGAACACGCAGTTCCGGAATTCCGTCAAAACCAAAAAATCGTCAGAAGTAAGGCAGGAGGTTTCGATCGGTTACGTCAAAATAGATATAACTGCTAGGGGTAAACACACATGATGAATCCATATCTGAACTTGGTTTCTCAGATCTACCAGTTTTGTGTACTGTCTTTTGACAAAAAACGATTCTTTTTTAAGTTTCGAAGATTCAGCCTTGATCAGTTTCTAAATTTAAAATAAAAACATTTAATTGTCTATGTGCAATATTAAATTATTGGGATCCCATTGAAACCTTTGGTCTTCTTCTCTTTGTTCTAAATGCTGCCCCAAAACAGCGCAAACAGGCAGTGTGGGGCAAGGTCGTCAAGCCGGAATGAATTTCTTTTAGTAAAGTTTTTGTTGTTGTTGAAAAAACTTATCTGGCTCCTTGAAACTGGGTTCTTCTTAAAAATAAATAAGAACAAAATGTAACGACACGAAGTATTTAATTCCAGATGTTTATAACAACTCTCGCAAAGTGCCTTTTGTCGCAATCCCCTTTTGCTTGAATAGTCGCATTACCTCATGTCGCAAACCTTTTTTTTTCATTTTTTCTTTAGTCGTATGTCTGTTGTCGTAAATTCTCTTGTTGTCCTTAGATTTTAGTGTTGATGTGTGATAGTTTTTCGTTTGTTTTTTTCTTTACAATGCCTTAGGCTAGAATTGTATTAATATTTTTTACAAACCCATCAGAACTAGTGAAGCGTCGTTTTTTATGCCACTGGCATGTCTGATGCTTTGAAAAAACACCAGATTTATTTATATTTGCTATTAAAATTGTACCTTTCCCTTACCTTACCTTACCTCGTAGTCTCAAAGCCCCTTTTCTCTTACAAACAAAGCACATACGTGCTTGAAAAACGCAACCAGTACACATTTACTACCATATTATATAACTAATCAAACCTTCACTAAAATAAAATACAAATTGATTAATCAATTTGTCCTCTCTCGTCTTCCAAACCCTCCACTCACCAACTACCCTCAAGGAGATGTTTCTTTAACCGACTTTTAACAGAGTCGCAATCCTTGAATGGAAACTATGTCTACTACGACTTCAAGCTCTCGCTCTATCCGATAAAAACAACTTCAGAATCTCTCACAAAAGAGGAACAAAGGCCGAAAAGAGAGGTAGTCTCAGCTAATTCTCGCATCCCTAAAAGACAACTTTTTCGCTTGCGAGGCAGAAATGACACATTTTACTTTGCCACTTCGCTGACTCTGAATGAATAAATGTAGATGATTTCGCAACTTTTCTTTCAGCTGACGGCTGACAATCTGCAGCTCAACGCTTAAAGGACCCCTCGCACTTTAACTTGCAATATTTTAAAATATTTTAATACTTCAAAACTATGTTGTGCTGTCAGTAAAAAACACACCGTTTTGGCTGTTTTAAGCCTGTTGCGAGACAAGTTGACTTGCAGCGAAAACAGGAAACAATTTACCTAACCATTTTTCTGATCGAAAAACTTCTCGCAGACAACCGTCGACAGCGTGATACACATCGAAGGTAGCAAAGCAAGGCAAGTGCTTTGCTACTTTATGAAACTGGGGTTTCCGAGTTCAAAAAAATATTGAGTAGTTATAGGAATAGGTTGCATTAGTATTACAGGTAAGACAGGTCCTTCAAAGGGTGCATCAAAATACGCGGTTTCTACTCGAAACAGTACCTGCTCTTTGTCTGGTGACGCGTCCAGGTTATTTTACCTGACCGATGTAGAATAAACAAAACGATAGAATAAAATCATCCTAACGGAAATTCTGAATATCTTTGCTCCGTTTTATAATGTTTCTTCCTCGAAAGTAGTGGCTATTTAGAAAGAGAGTCGCGTTTGTTACCACGGAAACTGGACTGGACTGGAAACTGGGTTTGTGACCACGGAACCGTGGTATCTTATGGTTGCTCTGCAAAAACGACAGTTGCCGGATTTGTGTTTAGAAATCATCCCAAAACGGCTGCGAGACATGGCCCTTAAAAGCCGCTGAGGCACACGCCCTCAATACTTTCAAACACAGATGCCTGATGAGCATACTGGGGATATGTCTCAGCGACCGAGTCCCAAACAGGGTCATCTACCAACGATGTGACCAGAAGTACGACATTGCAACTCTCATTCGCCGCCGCCGCTTGTCTTGGTTCGGCCATGTTTGTCGAAGACCGACCGAGTCTTTTAAACACCAAAGCCTACGCTGCAAACCAGCGCCTGATTGGAGGAAACGTCGTGGAGGACAAGTCAAAACCTGGCTCAACACCGTTAAATCTGACCTCGAGCCGATTGGCGGTTTCCGGAGACATGGCCGCAGGTGGGACCCTTCATGGCTCGAAATTGCCGCCCCATTAACCGAGCCATTAACCCAAGACCGTAACCTGTGGAACTCAACAGTCCGCCAGATCCTGTCGCCAGGGAGAGCTACATAGCTTGTGTCCTGATCCAAGTACAAGTAAGTAAGTAAGTAATCATCCCCAAAGAAATACTGCTATCTACTCAGTTCAGTTTCAGTTTCATTGGACTTCATTTAAAAACAATCAACAAAATGCTTGGCTAGGGCAGGGAAATAACTTATATTAGTTAAAAAACAAACAAAATCAACTAACTGAAAACTCTATGTAAAGAAATAAGGTAGGAGACGAGGAAAATTAACCAATAGAACTTTAAGCAGAAAAAGAGAGAAAAATAAGGGAAACAAAGAACGAGAAAGAAAGAAAACAAACAAATGAAAAAAACAGGGGAAGGGTCAAGAGGAATGTAACACTAAATAATTTTTCCTGTAATTACATTTAGAGTGACACAACTTCTTTTCCACCAATTCGACAGAAAACTAGACTCCTTGAGATTCCACGAAAACTGCAAAAAACCACCATGATAACTGCAAAAACGACTTAAGACCGTGGTATCAGATACCATGGTATATGCAAAAACTCAACATATGTTTGATGCCTGAAATACTGTCACTTCTTAATCCCGGATAACAACAGAAGGTGGGGTTGTTTGTAGCAAAAGCTATCTGATTTTGATTAATACGCCCAGGTCTGGACAGGGATTTCAAAATACGGTCATAAGCAATGAACATTTTATTAGAGCTATATTTCGGCCCTTCTTGGCAAGGGTCCTTATCAGGCTCAAGCCGCTCGAGCTGTAAAATTAGAAGTGGTTTCACAGCTGCGCCCAAAGATCGTGGTGATTGATTGACATAGTGTTTGAGTCGTACGGACAAGCTTACTCCTTCTTCCTGAGGATCATTGGCGTGTTTAGAACTTAGTCATATAGTGTATTAAGCTGACTATTGGAGAAGTGGAAATATGAGAACATCAGAATGGATAATCCAATCAGAAAAAATTATGAGGCAGAATTTAACTTCGAAGTCGTTGACGGAGATATCAAGTATAGCTCCCATACGCCCAATAAGCAATCAGGAATAACTCCTACTTGTAGGCTACTTATTTTCCAAACTTTGACTTATTCACGAAAGAAATAGAAAACCGTGGTTTTCGGGTTTTTTTTCTAGATCAGCTAGTTATCCCTCTAAGATAATGTGCGAGGGAAAAATATAAATTTGGATATTTCGGTTGCACTTCCGGCAAACCTTCCTCAGCGAAAAAAACAAAAAGAAAAGCTTCAATGTTTGCTGAAAAACTCCAGATCTCACGATTGGTATTACGAACAATAAGGACTAATGGGAAGTCGTTAGACAGATAGAAAATTCTGCACGAAATTTGAAATTTTCATAAATGAAGTCCATTACTCCGACCCCCCCCCCTCCAAAACACAAACCTCCTTAATCGTAATAAAACGTTTAGCTCTACCTACCCTCCTAACCAAATATTTAGCTTTTGCTACCCGATGAAAATTTTTTTCTCAAAATAGTACTATGAAGTAGTTCGAAAAAGCAGCATGCAGTACTAACGATGCTACTGCATGCTTCTGCTTCAAGGCTACCGTGTTACTGCATACTACTATATGCTACTATTAGCAAGACCGGTGCTACTATGGCAAGACAGGATGCTACTGGATACTACTATATAATATTGGACCAGTCTGAGGCACATTAAATGATAGTATTCTTTGCTATTACATGCAACTTTTCGTACTACTACCATACTACTACGCAGGCCACAAATTTGTCTTCGGGTACATACAACTCCACCCTCTGTTGTGGTCCATGGTTAAGAAGAGACAGTCATCAACATTTCTTTTCTGAATCTCAACTGATTTTGAGTAAGAAAGATTATTAAAAAAGAAAGAATATATTAAGAATAATATAAGATAAGATTTAGTTACGGTAAGATGCGTTCACACAGATGAATCGGGCTGGAAACTTCATTTCGCTGTAGTTTTGTAAGCAGCTGCAAATTCGATACACGACATTTGGGTTCAGCTACAAAAGGTGGCAAATAATTCAAAATAACAAAATGCGGGTTTAACAAATTGTTCTGGATCGAAGACAGTCGGGTAAATGAAAACTAGATTTTCAATGGGGTAACGGTTTTGATAATGGATTCCGGGTCTATTGACCACACTACCGTTTATCCGTTGCACAGGACTGATCCGTTTTGCACCGTCAAATATGATTCTGCTTTTCTTCCGCTAGTTACCCGGAGAGGCCGGAGATTTTGCATCGGCAAGGAGAGATAGTCATCAAGAGTATTAGCCTCATGCTAACCGTCTTTGGCTTCCTCGATCATTGCTGAAATCCCACCGGGTTTGACAATCCTTTGCGCTGGATTGTCACCAAAACTATTGGATTATTCCAGTTTATTAAATCTTATTTCAACAAAACATTGACACTTCTCTCTGCGCGCTTCCCCAGTATACTAACAATCAAACAATATTCATTCCACTCAGAGTCATTGCACACCCGGGGGCAAACGATGTAATGCAGCATCCGCTACACCTAGTCAACTTGAGCTAAATGCCAGTAAGGAAATGAACATCTGCTACACTATTTTCTAGAAAAATCGGTTCTGGACACGAAAAAAGGGTTATGAAAAGTTTCCCTTTTTCTCTATTCAAGTTTCTAACGGTACAAGGGCACTAGTTTAGATTGTTAAAGGTCAAATGAAAAGCCGACCTACTGAATACTCTATACTATGACCAAGTCCAAAACACGCCAGTGATTCTCAGGAAGTAGGAGCAAACGTGTCCGTAACGACTCAAACTCAATGACTCAAATCCCGAGTCAGCGCGGCTGTGACACCGTTTCTTCCGTTCTTCTGCAGGTACCCGGAGATTCTGCATTGGAAAGGAGAGATAGTCATCAAGTGTATTGGAGAGATCTTTGACTTTCCGAAATCAGTTTCTCGTGGTGAAATTCAGAGTGTGAGCGCAGTCCCGACATGACAAAACTCACATGTAGACGGCTAGATTTGAATGTTACCGAAAAAGTGTTTTTGTTTTCTTTCCATCCAAAACCAAGTAACGAGTTTCAACGACTTAACAGCATCCTTGATTGCAGTATTTGCTACTGGGATTAAACTTGTCTCTAAAAAGAAAGTCTTATCTCTAATTCGGATTAATCTTATCTCAGTAGAGATAAGATTAATCCCAGTAGCAAATACTGCAGTTAGCTGTAATCCTTACTCGGAGAAACTTTTACAGTGTGCTGTGGGTTAAACACAATTTGCAAGTTTGTTGCTTCCACACAGACAAAAAAGAGCTACGAGCTCATATGGCACTTGGTGCGAGTAGGGGGTACAAGAAAGTAGATGAGAACGTCACAGGTTCGGACCTAGGAATGGATATCTAGTTTCACTCACATGTGTTTGGCTTTAGTACAAAACATGAGGTAGGCTTTGGTATACGAATGAATGAATGAATTTATGACGCACTGCCCAAGGGCGTAAGTGCAGTAAAAAAGATAAAGAAATATAAAATAATCGCAAAAAACTCAACAAATATTTTCCATAAAGGTTCACTAATTTAGAATCACATTGATGGGATCATGGACAGGTAATTTTCCAATCGGAGAACACAAATTAGAGGAGAGGGCTTCAAGCGTCAACAACGGGTCGGAAATTAACAAACGGCGGATCAGGTAGCGGTTCCGTGTGCGCCGGGGTAGGTAGAGAAGAAATCTCAGATATCTGAAGTATGTCGAGCGTATGCGTCGAAGGTCGTTTCTTCTGAGTATAGTATGTAATCCAGCAAGGACGTGAACATACGGTGCGCAAAAGGCAGTATATAACTTTCCAAGCCCAGGTCTGCTAAACCTCGAACGGTTCGGGACAATTTTGCAGTGGCCATATCTAATTCCTTTAGCGGCTGATTTAACTGCTTCCTCACAAATTTTTCGCATCGTTTGCGCAATTGTTATACCAAGCCATCGAATTTTTTCCTCGGTTATGAGAACATTGCCTCCAACATTCAGAGAGGGCTTCCGAAGAGTAGCAGGAGCGTTGATAGCGACAGGTCCAGTTTTTGTGAATAAGAAACTTTCAAATAAAGATTAATATACATTTACAACAGCCCATAGCTACGGCTTGACTCTGCCAAGATATGCACCAACAGTTCACTTTAAAAATTTAACTGACTCATCCGTTTGATTCCTGACCAAACAGAAAACCGTAATTTCGGTTGCAAAGATTTTGAAACAAAAACAAAATTTATTGGCACAAGATACAGACGATGACTGATATCTATCTGGTGGGATTCTTAGTAATCAATACATATCATGACAGGAATAGATCTTTCGAAAATAATAATTATTTCTGGATGGTATCAAGTATTCCTTCCAGTCCCTAACACAAGCGTGTCTAGCCAAGCAAAGATGACTAGGCACGTGCCTAGCATGGGCGTTCACGCACAGATTCGGGCTAGGTAAGGGATGATGGATTTTGTCCTCGTAGTGACGTGTCCGCCTAGTGTCGTTCGACGTACCGTCGTGTCTACGTAGTGTCGCTCGATGTACCGTCGTGTCTACGTAGCGTCGTGATGTACCGTCGTGTCCACGTACTGTCGGTTTTTTTCGTCCACGTAGTGACGGGAAATTTGTCCATGTAGCGTCGGATTTTGTCCATGTCCTGACGTGTCTACGTAGCGTCGTGTCTACGTAGTGTCGTTCGATGTACCGTCATGTCTACGTAGCGTCGTTCGATGTACCGTCGTGTCCACGTAGTGTCGGTTTTTTCTTGTCCACGTAGTGTCGGGAAATTTGTCCATGTAGCGTCGGATTTTGTCCACGTACTGACGTGTCTACGTAGCGTCGTGTCTATGTAGGGGCGCGCACCCATAGGTACGAAGTTCTAGGCTCTACAACTCTATGCTTGACTAGGAATCTAGGACAAAGCTGACTGCTGATTATATTGGATAGCGTTAGAAGAATAAGAGAGCTCAGATTTATAGAGATTTTTGGCCATTGTTGATAAGAACCTCCTCCAGGCACTGAATAAATATTCCTTCAGCCCACTAGCTCTGACCAAGCCGACTTGACCCCCCCCCCCCTCTTACAGCTAATGAATACCGCGCTAGTCTATGCGCCGGATGCGACTTGAACTGAAACTTGCTTCGCTTCCTCAGCTCAGTATCAGAAAGCGAAGCTTACATAAATCCACGACGAGCGAGGAAAGTGATCCTGGAAAGTTGTATACCCGGACCCCACTTTCCATGAATTCTTGATCGCTGCGACATTCGGTTTCGCTCTTCGGGTAAGCATCGTTCAAATCGGTGAAATAAGCTGGATTGCTATTGCCAGGAGGTCTTGCATGCCTTCACCTGGGCCAAGGCCTTCATTCCATACATACGCTAGGCCTAATTCCTCCAGTAGACTCTTTACTTTATAGCGGGTTCGACTGAAGCAAAAGCTGAAGATATGGAATAAGACGTACACATTTGTATACGGGCTTTAATCTGCCAATCTTTGGACCCCAGAAAACCCCCAGAAAAAGTAAATGTCCCTTTTCTCTGACAGCCTTGTCTGTCAATATCAGAGGGAGAGGACAAGGAAAGTCTCTTATAAGCTCTTAAAGGTTCGCTATGGGCTAATAAACAAGGTCTTTATCGGTGGCACCCGGTGCCGCTCATCCCCTAGGGATTAATCTTCACTCTCTGAAGCAACTGGTTATCCGAAGGGATAAAAATGGATAAAGCATGGACTGTAAATATGATTCTGATAAGCGGTCAGTCAAACGCCTCATTCGTCCGAGTCTCGGACTGATACGTGTGACGATCACTGGAGTCTCCTGAGAGTATTCTCCCACCCGTCCCCATCCCACTATGGGAAAAGAGACTCGGAAAATGGTAAACTGAGGAAATATTCTTCAATCGACTTTTGTTCCTTTTTGTCCCTAGACTTGAATTTTTTATATTTCTTCCAGATCCTCTATCTATCCTACATCAAACGCTTCCAGTTTTCTAGTGTCTTCACTGTGAAAGTTTCTCCGAATAAAGATGCAGTATTTGCTACTGGGATTAATCCTATCTCTATTGGGATAAAATTAATCCGAAGTAGTGATAATCTTGTCTCAATAAAGACAAGCTTAATCCCAGTAGCAAATACTGCAAGATTTGTTTTTACAGTGTTGTTCAGTTTTTGTTCTTTTTCATCGTTTGTTTTCCGATATTCTATCTTTTTAGTCGGTTATAAAAATAAATAGATTCTACATTAACTCCAACTCCGCGCATTCACATAAAGAGACTGATACTTTCTTTTAGACGGAGTGCGTGGAACCTAGGCTCTAGTAGACCCGAGGCCTTAAGAAACTAGCTCTTAAAGGAGCGGTCACAGCAATGGCGCAACGGATTTTCATTCCGATTTCAAATGAAATTATTCCGGCGAAAAGTTATTCATACCAGATTTTTTAGTCTCAGCTCAATTCAGTAAACATTCAAAGTCTCAGTTTCTCTCGGCTAATATTGAACCACTGTTTATTTTGCAATATTTTTTTTCCTTTCTATTTCAAAAATCCCTGGCACAGTCAAACATCATCGACAGTAGTAAAAGAGAAACTACACGACCTTTCGGGTATAAAAGTATAACATTCTGTTCTTCAAAAATGCATAAACTCAAGCTTTCCATGCCGAAGTTAATCTTTGTGCTAAAAACAACATTTAGAAGAAACATTCCGTGATTAATGATGCCAGACAAAATTTCATCTGAAAAAAGAAGATTTCAAAATCTACGCCCTCTAATTAGCCCACCGAGGACGCCGATTTACTTTTTGCGCCGAGTTTGGCAAGAGCCAAGCGAAATTATTCACGATGAAATTCTAAGCACATTGCCTTCCTTAAAATAGCTTCAATGAACGAAAGATTGGTGGAACACCACAGGGGAGTATTTATCCAAGAAGATGTTCCTGCCGCCTCCAAAAATAAACATTTGATATGAAAGATGAGGACAAGGTTGCCCGAAAATCTGAATCGCTAAACCATGGACGAATTTTCGGGACAACCACAAGAAAAGCTGTTCCTCACTCCGACGGCAAAGTCACGCTCAGAACTCACGACCGAGCCCGAGTCCTGGACAAAATACTTCGAGACGAGACAATCAATCAATCATCGTATTTATTCCTGAATACCTGTTTCGCAACATGATAACATAGGACTGACAACTTAAACAAAATATAATTGATATATACAATTCATTTTAAAACTTGTACGACTTCATAACTTGTAACACAATTAAACGGTATGTCAAGCATAACAAATATAAAATGTGACTACTAGATTAATTGTCAAAACATTATACGTGTATTCACTTGTTAAAAAACTTCAGAAAATATGGCACAAACGACTTAAGGAATCTATCAGAAGAGTGACTATGTGGATTTTTTAGCGTTAATTTATTTGCCATTCAAATGCGTGCTTGTTAACGAGACGAGACCGAGTCGTGAAAGAAATCTCTCGACACCGAGCTATGAAGTTTCTAATAATGAACCAGATTCTTGATCAGGGGCGTCGCAGCCCCCCCCCCCACAACTTTTTGAGATTCGATAAAAATTTTGGGCCGGAAGTCCAAAATTTTACTAAATTGTTCGGTATTTTTTCGATACCAGAACTATTCGGCATATTTACGGTATTCGTTAGTTTTAGAGAATACCAAATAGGCTACAGATACAAATATATCTTCGGTAGAATATATATATAATTGCCAGGATTCGGTATTTATCACGAATGATCGGCGAGCAAATCTACTCAAATTATTTGGTAATTTTTCGATGCCAGAACTATTCGCCATATTTACGGTATTCGCTAGTTTTACAGAATCCCAAATGATACAGGTACAAATATCTTCGGTAGAATGGTCGGGATTCGGTATAATTGCCAGGATTCGGTATTTATCACGAATGATCTGCGAGCAAATCTACTCAAATTATTTGGTAATTTTTCGATGCCAGAACTATTCGCCATATTTACGGTATTCGCTAGTTTTACAGAATCCCAAATGATACAGGTACAAATATCTTCGGTAGAATGGTCGGGATTCGGTATAATTGCCAGGATTCGGTATTTATCACGAATGATCGGCGAGCAAATCTACTCAAATTATTTGGTAATTTTTCGATGCCAGAACTATTCGCCATATTTACGGTATTCGCTAGTTTTACAGAATCCCAAATGATACAGGTACAAATATCTTCGGTAGAATGGTCGGGATTCGGTATAATTGCCAGGATTCGGTATTTATCACGAATGATCGGCGAGCGAATCTACTGAAATTATTTGGTAATTTTCGATGCCATAACTATTCGGTATATTTACGGAGATTCGGTAGTTACACAGAATCACGAATAGGATATTGCATCAAAAGTTATTGAGTATCACCCGACTTCTGTTCCAGTTTCGACGACGTTATACCGTATACGAATATTAGTCGATAGTTTTTCGGTACCAAAACAATTCAGTATAATAACCGGGATTCGGTAGTTATACAGAATCGTGAATAGACTATCGGTCGAAACTTATTCGGTATACAATAACAGGGATTCGGTACTTTTTTCGGTTAATTGCCTGCAGGTTTCGAAAATTACCGCGAAACTCGAAGAGGTAGAGCAATGCGCTGATCGCGGACTAAAGGCCAGATCTATGATTTCATCAATAATCCTTATTTTTATTTTGAATCCCAAAAAGACGCTCTAATCATAAAAGTTTCGAAAATCCCGACTGCGGCACTTTTCACAATATTCCCTATTTATTGGAAGAGCGTGTCATTTAACTAGGGAAAGCCAATTTAAGGGTTGGGATCTTAGAAGCACTAAAAGCTAAAACCTGCATGGAAATAGTTAAATTTGGCGTCAGGAAAAAACTAACCTGTGGCTCTCACTTTAAGGGATCGTGGGTAGTGTTGACTAACCCAAAGTAGCTGCTGCTGCCGCGAAGTCCAATTTCGAATTTCTGGAAATTCTAAGAATCTCGGTGTTTCAATATAAGCAGCCGCAGCAGGGACCAAGGGTCGGAGCCGGGTTCGTTTGGGGGGGGGGGGGGGGGGGCCTGTGACTCAATCAACGAACAGGGCTCCGCGACTTAGGGATTTGGACTAAAATTTCTTGGAATAGAATTTGTAAGAGAAGCATTTAAATTTTGCCTACAGGAAAAAAACTGGATTTAGACAAATTTCTTCTTCGGTGCTCAATTTCGTTTTGTCTTCACTATAACAAACTGAAGCTGTTACTGCAATCGTGCCCGGCAATATATTGTCCAAGTTGGCTGGGCCAAAACGCCACCTAGTAGCCGACTTATCTTCTTTCATGCCGCCCTTTAGTGTTAGGCTACTCTATGTACGTAATCATGTGTACGTAGTGGATTCGAAGCTCAAATTCTCAGATTCTAGGATTTGGTATGAACAAAAATTGAGAGATTCGGTAAAATTTTTGGCTCTGCGCCCCCCTCCCCCTTCAACAAAAATACATTTGCGACGCACCAGCTCTTCATAAACAGAGTATGCCGACAAACATCTTCAGTTGACACTGCTCTTTATTTCATTTTACCGAGAGATTTATTTGAACCGACTCGGCCAGATTCCAAGAGAAGACGAATCCGAGTCTTGCTCCGTAAACGACAAGACCAAGACGACCAAGACAGTTTCTCGAGATAAGATAAGTGTATAGAAAGTGTCCACGGTGCCCTCGTGAGGATGTCAAGTGATGCCCACCAAGTGAGTACCCCCCCCCCCCCCGAAAAAAATATTTGTGATTGTACGATCTCATCACGATGATCATCAGATTGTGCGATCTAATCATGAGGTTTGGAATAGCATTGCTTTCAAACCCAACCCATCGAGACATCCTACCCGCAGACGCCCCACCAAACAGAAGAACCAGAAAGAAACCCAAACTGATCCCTATACGTGCGCGACAAACCTTTATTCTAATTCATTTGTGTCTTTTTTTACGTCTATGTTTAACAGTGCCTAATTTGTGTATGTAATATTTTGCAACTGCAAATTCTACGAAAGTGTATAATAAACCGCTCTCTATCTCTCTCTCGTTTTCTATTTATATCATTATATAAGCGGCAATTGAAATGGAAAATCCTTACAAAGCAAATGACACAGTTTTATTCCGCTGTTTGGAGCAAAGAGTTATATTTCGGTCTGGGTGGTTGGTTTTGTTCTGTGCAATTTTCTTTCTTCATTTGGCACGACCCATCTCTAACTTCTGGGTTTTATATGAACTTATAAACCATTGACAATAACTATACCTACACTCGAAAGACATTCCAGATTGAATTCACCAGCTATGGTTAAAGTGGAGCTGAAGCCCTAGACTATCGCTTTCGGTTATTTCAGAGCACCCCGCTTTGTCGCAAGCAAATTCGTTTTTTCGTTTCCTACCGGATCATTCCCGTGTAAAATCAACGACGATCAACTTGATTACTGTTAACATATAGGACTCGACAAATGGTTCAGAAAAGTTTTTGCAAAATATTGTGACGTATTCGTCTAATAATACTGTCAAAACTTCTCCAGATGATAAAGAAACTAAAAATACGTATTCCAAACTTTTCTTAAAGGACCTGTCTTACCTATAATACTAACGCAACCTACCTCCATAATCACTCCATATATTGCTAAGCCCGGAGACTCCAATTTCGTACGGTATATTCTAACCCCTCTAACAAAACCACGTTAATTTTCTCACTTGCCGTGTTTTTGCCACCTTCGATGTGTATCACGCTGTCTACGGTTGTCTGCGAGAAGTTTTTCCATAAGAAAAACTGGTTATGTAAATTGTTTCCCTCTTTTCGCTGCAAGTCAACGGGTCTCGTAAAAGGCTTAAAACAGCCAAAACCTTGGGTTAGTAGCTGAAAGCATAGCCTAATTCTAAAGTATTCAAATATTTTTAAAATAATGTCAACTGAAGAGTAAATAGTGCGAGGGGTCCTTTAACAAACCCGGATGTACGATAGCAGCGCTGCTTAAAGTAAAGTTGAAGACCTACACAATGGCTTTGTAAGAAGGGTCCTTCCTCCCCCTCTGAACACTCAAGGTGAGATCGTTCCACTTTATTTATTATTTTACAATAGGCCTCCCTCTTCTAGATTTATTCTCCTGTCCTTTTTAACGTTTATTACTCGACAGCTTTTTTTCCCAACTCAAGTTTCAATCAAATAAATCACTACAAAGTCCAGATCCCTGTCACACGGTCAAAAGGTAGAAATGACAAACAGACCGTTAGAAGAAAGCCACCACCATCATAAGGCTTCAGCCAGCCAATCAGGAGTTTGCCTTTCTGAAGGGAAAACTTGATGACGTGACCTGCACCCAAAAGAAGTACTCCCTCGAAAGATTTTCAGGCTGGATTCGGGGAGTTTTAATCTAGCCGTTCACCAGCACACTTGTTGGTACAGGAATTCAATATGTATAACTAAAGTAAGTTTATTTCTTTAGATCCATCTTCCTCCGACGCCCTCGCCGAACTCTGTCCAGCTGAACTGACCTATACTTAAAATACACTCAACCTATGACAGCCTTCTGCAATACTGCTGATTCGTCCTTCTAACTCGCCACCTATCTATCATCTAACTTATACTTTGTACCATCTTCAGACCAATATAATAACCATGTACTTGCGACTTGAGTGTACGAATTAAGACTTAGAAAGCGGGTAGATTGTTCACCACAGCAGATAGGAAAGCAAGAACCAAATATACGCCTTGCCGAACACTATCGTCTACGCTACCTAACAACCCTCAATCTGGCGGCTTCTCGCCAAGCCGCCAAGTAAGGTCGCCGTCGCATCTACCACCTCGTACGATACAGTCGATCGTAACCCGTACACGCGTACTAACTCAAAAAGGGTTATCAAAGAGGTAAAGCACCGAAGGGAGCCTTACAAAGTGGTGATCAGCGGTGTTCTTTCTTGCTCTGTGGTGACGTTCTAGCTTTGTTCTTTAATTCCATCTCGGTTCTTTTCGCCCGAGTCGGCTTTCTTTGCTGCCGTGGAGAGTTCCGTATCGACATATTTCTGCAATTTTATTCATGATAATAAGAAACAAATTTTAAATTTTCCCTAAGGTAGTATACTGAAGTTTTCCTCACCATGTTTATTTGGGATCCGTCCAGTTTTTAGTTCTGTTGCATATTTCCGCAGCCGAAAATCTTTAGGAACTTATGTTCACCTTTTAAACCGGAATTTCCTAGCACAGGGAAGTCATTTATTTCAAATTTTTCTTTCTAGCTGTTCTGAAATTTGTTTACCTATTAATTTTGCAATTTATTTTATCTTTCTTTAACGTCTTAGTCCTTACCGCAGAGATGCCCGCCTATTTATTTAATGATTTACCCTAATTCACTCATTTGCCTAATTTTCTTTTCTTTGCAAAAAGCAAAGTTTTGCCTATTCTAATTAGGTTTTGCCCTATTTAAGCATTGCTCTTTTCGAAACTGTTGATCTTCTTACGGGTAATTTATGAGCTGTGGTGCCATACGTGTTATATCTGTTTTATGAGGGCAATGTATTGCTGTCACACACGCAGCCTATTATATCCCATAAAACCCTGACCTTCGACTGTAAATACACCAATCCGGAAAACAACGACAAAGAACTGTAAAATTTTTAACGACCAAGGACGCCCCTAGATTTCATTTAATTGTCATGGGACTGTTGAGCTTTTTCCTTATTCTCAACTTGTTTTAATCTAATTGAATTGAAAGCTAGATGATGAAATTCAAACCATGAAGAATACTTCGGACCGAGTTGAAACATTCCCTCTCCTTATTTCTGATATTACGTTACGATTTATGTAAACATTTTAGGGACGCGTTAATAGCCTGTGAAAGCGCGGAAAACTGTTGAGAAAAAATTGTTGAGAAAACACTAGTAGCCGGTAGGAATGATTATTTTTAGCACAACTGCACCTTGTCTTTCTGCAAAGTAAACGAGCCCGCCTCTGTGCACTAATTATTAATTATTCAATGACTTTAAGAAGCTTCATTGATCTTAGTGACACATTTTTCTTCTTTAAATATGGAGAGCGGTTGAGCAAAAAATATTCATGAATCTGAAAATTAAATAATATTTTGTTTTCTGCTAGTATTATTTTGGCAGCGTCTAGCCTACACTTCCGAATTTACTCCTTAAAAAACTTCGGCGAAAAATACTCTCATTATTGTTTTCTAGATAAGATAGGCATATGTCTATATCAGTTTGGACTTGTTTGAAGGAGCAAGGTCTGAGTTAGGCTATGCGAATTAAAAAAAAAAAAAAAATTATATCTGAAAGGACAGTGGTAGAGATTGTTTTGTGGAATTTATGATGACTGATCTTTTGAATCAGGTCTTAACGAATATTAACAAAATAAGGAAAACGTCATTTTAAGATATGACCTAATAAGCAGTTGTAATAAAATGTGATGTCATATGTTTTCTTTTGCTCTTGGGACGCAGAAAAAATACTGTGTCCTTTATAGCCAGCAGTTGTTCTGTCAGTAGATGAGCTTTTTCTGTAAGCCAATAAATGGCTGTGTACCGAGCGTCATGTACGAAACTGAACTGGGTGTAAGAGTAAAAAGAATAATTATTGACTAAAGTTTACAACCTAATTCTTAGCTTCGTCGAGGCGAGTCGGTCAGAGATTCTGAGAGGTGCAAGAGGAAGATGTTGAATTCCTGACAAGTGTGGCTGAGATGAGCACTGGCACGACTAAAACTCCCCCGGGAAAACTAGATTAGATTCCCGTGGTTACCATCAGTTTTCAGGAGTTTCTTCCGCTGACCTATTTCGATAAAAACGCTTCAAGACTACTGAAGCACAACTGTGTTTGAATTGGTAGTCTCGAATCAGCGGAAGCAAATCACTAAACCTTACCAACCGACAACTACATTAGTGACATAGCTTTTTGAGAACTTAAGGCTCTAGAGAGGGACACGAGGAACTAGGACAAATTCGGAATTTCTGGTAATTTCTACATAGTTTGGAGCATTGGGGATGCCCCTTAGAGGGATGCCTCTGAATGCAGACAGGGATGCCGCGATTGAGCGATGATTATTATACCCAGGACGCTGGATGATTATTTACGGCCAGAGTGGCCATAATTATGTCACATAGTGACCACATTCGTCCAAAGGACTGTTTTAAGCCTTCGGGAAGGCGGCTGTTTGTCTCTAAGACCAGCTTATAATGATTGAGAAGAATGCTCCGAAGAGAGAATATATATAATATATATGAATAAGTCGTACGTACGCTATTGATTCTGCATACGGAAAGGAAAATAAATGGTCCTTTCTGATTATTATTACCGAGCTCGGAAGAAGTATACTTGCACGTGGAATACATGCCATGGCTAAGGAAACCAGAGAATGAAATCCGTCGAGCTTCAACCACTGAAAAAGGAATTATTAAGCGCTAATTTCCATCAATTAAAATAATCCTTTTTACATGGTCTTGTTTTCTCAAATTACTGGTATTTGGAGGTACATAGTACATCGAAATATAGGTATGGAAATTTCATTCCCTCTGTTTCGGAAAATTTTACTGTCCACGCAAGTCTCACCCCAGGCAAATTGAATTGAATAGCCTGCGAGAAATTTTGCCCCTAGAATGTGCTCAAAGAAAGTAGAAAGAAAGAAGGTTGAGAAGCCAGAAAATTAATGTTGTCACGAAAGATGTTCCGATCTCTCCTCTAAGCCTCAAGTTCGGAAAAAAAAAAAAAAAAAAGTAGTTTGTAAGCTTGTCTCTTTGTCAGTCGGTGGTTGTAAGATAAACAACCTTGGTAAATTGATCCAAATTTGGTAAGTTCATACGTAACATCGGAAAGCTGTGTGATATGGGGTCACATATGGCCGAGCGAGATTCGTAAGATCAATGAATATGAATGAATAGTTTAAAAGCCAATTGGTTTTACGAAATAGGTATATGTACGTTGAAAGAAAAAAAAGGTTACGATTTATTCAAAAGACCCGCATTATCTAAGATTATTTTTTCACTTCCAAAGGCCATGAATTTCGCTTTGTCTTCAATATTAGTTTAATTGTGCTTATACTTGAAAATTCTCTCCTCTGGCAGGGATGACATTTTATTCCAAAATCTTTTAAGGTGGGATAAGTTTTATTTTAGTTCGTAGGGTTGGACTGTTTCCAATGTTATTGGGTATGATTCTTCATGTTTAAGTTAATTTGGTTTTATTTATTTTTCTGTGTGCGCTCGAGCTCTGGTCTCAGCAGCGAAAAATGATAATGATAGACTTTTTTTGCAAATAAAGATAACCTTGAACCTTGAATTGAACTGCGATTCCGAACCCCGCAGTTCTACACCGTAGTTTATTATTTGTTTCACTTTTAACATAAAAATAAATAAATAAATGGTTCATCGATGTTCAGGTCCGTGATTCTTGTTATAATCCCCTTTCCAAAGGACTGCCATTGTCAGCCCTTTTCCCAACTTAACTTTCTCTTTACATAGTCTACACAACCAGCTTCCCGAACATTTATCCTCCGATATTTAAAACTCGGCTTGTAAACACTTGATCCTGTTTTTACTGAATCTGGTGGGGAAGAACCGAATATCATAATTAGCGTTTTCTTAAAACTTAACTTTAGCATCTTTTCATGCAGTAATGACAGCGTCTTTAAAAGGATTCCCTGTTCAGTTACTATTCTGAAAAGCATAGTACAATAACTCCGAAGCCCCTACGCCCTTTCTATTTCTTCTAAGGAGAACCTTCTTGACCTTGTAAAAATAGTAAAATGTGAACTTATGTCGACTTCAGAACAGTTAATAATTGTATGCTATTTGCCACTGAACCGTATTGGAAGTGAATTTAATTTATATGAAACCATACCGGTTCCATATCGTATTAGCGAGTCAGAACATTACGTAAAGACGCAGCCATCCTCAGATTTTTTCGCAATTACTAACGATGCGGATTCTTACTTGTTGTTGAACCGATACGATATGGAATTCAACTGTGTGTCATATAAACAGAAAACTATTTGTGACAGTCACATAGTGCTTAGGAAAGGAAGTTTTCCAACTTGCTCGTACGCTGTTTTTACTCAGGATACAAGTGCTATTAACGAATTATGTGAGCGTAAAATATCAACGTTCTCTTCTCCGTTCGCAGCAGTTTTAGACGAGGATACCTATGTTTTTGCGAGCCCTTCTTCGGGCCCAGTCACATTAAATGTTGTATGTCCAGAAACGAATTTGTTTTTAGCAAACCAGACATACAAACATTATTCTATAAATGTCAGTGAAGCACAAATATTTTCTATAAATGGGGCGTGTAAAATTAGCCATTCGTCATTTATTATTCAAGACTATTACAGTCCGACAACTTCATTCAAGGCTAAATCGTTTACCCCAGTGTTGGAGATTGAGAAACTTATTGTACCACTGAATCAAGTTACTTCGAAATTAAACGTTGAAACTCTGAATGAGTATTGGCAAAGTAAGCTAAAAAGCAAAGAAAGCAGAAACCATGACAATCTTGAGCTCCCGCTAGAGCTACTCTCGGTGGAGGAACAGACCAATACTCAGTCACAGTCTTTAACTCACATATATGTTTTACTCGGTATTCTTGCAGTTATGATAATTTTTAGTATCGGCATGTCCGTATATTTGTACGGCAAATTTGAAAGGAAGTACTCAGATACCATGTTCTTGCCCATTCAGGAGTTAGGGGAAGGAATCCCTCAAGTGGAAGCTAGACTGTAAATTTACATCATGTGGACATAGTTATGATAAGGAAACCAACCAGCTAGTACTAGCCCTTTTCAAGAAATCTTTCTTATTTAGCTTGGCTTAGCATTATTATTTGTAAGGTGACATAAGTAGGTGTTTGTGTGGTAACAGATCATTTTTGGGCAACTAGCTCGTATGTAATTTTGAATTAATTAAGGCTTAGATTGGCGATATTTGTAAAAGTATCCCTATGCTTTATTTGTGTGCTTGATTAACACGTGAATTTTGTAACAGTTGGAACAGTCACTTGTACCCCTTTTTCTTTGCACTAAATGCTTGAAACGGTCAAATCGAAAACAAAAGAAAAAGAAAGGAGATAAAATATTTTCGGTAATATCCCCCCCCCCCCAAATTCAGTGTTTGCACTTCTTAGTTATAAGTTATTAAAATTCCCAAGAAGTATTAGCGTTCTTCAAAGTCGAGTGGTTGACAGGTCGAACAACCTTAATGCAAGGTATCATGTTGCCAGTAAAAGGCAAACAAACAAAAACTGCACCCTTCAAACAAGCAGCCGGCATATTATAAGTGGTTCATCAGCCCTATAATTTGACAGGCCGGTACCTGCAGCTTCTCATAAACCCTTTCTGTCTGCTCAAACAGGTCGTTAGTAGCACAGATGACAAAGCAGGGGGTCGACACTCTGACAGTGTGTAAGTATCCATCAAATACAAACTAGGAACTTTCATAACTAAACTAAAAGGAGCATATTCGTAGAATCACACTTTTTTTTACCGAAGTATTCGAAACCCTTGGGAAAGATTCATGACAGTAAAGATTTTTGGGTTGATTGCACCAGTCGAAGATTCATCTAAAACTCAACTTCGAGTGACTGTTTTCCACATTACATTGTCTCAAAAAGAAAAGAAAGTAAAAAGAGAAAAAAAAATAGTGGAGAAAAAGAAAACTCCAACTTCGATAAAAAAAAAAGGACTGGAAGAAAAACAATAACTCCAGCTATCGAAGTTAAGAAAAGTGTGAAGAGTTTTTTTTACCATTTGATATGATTATTTCCTCAGAACTGTAAAGAAAGAAACAGAAAGTAATGTTATTAGATTACTGCAAGGCGTAGACTGATGCTTGAGAAAAAAAAGATCTGATTACATTTCGCATTGTATTCTTCTGTGTTTTATGAAGTAGTATATGTGTAAAAAAAAAAAAAAAGAAAAAAGAAATATTCTTTCAGCCAAAAGAAAAAAAAAAGGAATTTTCTTAAGTGTAATGCTTACAAGATTATTGCAAAGCGTGCTGATGTTTAAAGACAAAAACATGAATTTAGCGAAATTTGCTTTCTTCGCTTTGTTCAGGTGTATTTTTACAAAGTAAAACTTACAAAAGAAAAAGAAAGAAGAGAAGAACAAAGAACCAGAGATTCGCTAGTTTTCGATTTATGTAGTTTGAACATTTTGCAGTGGTTCGTAGAAAATAATGGTTGATAAGAAGTGGTATTTTCGTAGTTTTGTCCTAGTGATGCTTTAGAGTTACCGTTGTATATTTAGATATCGCACATTTTGTAAAGGGTTATCGTTCGTCACGAGCTTGAATTGTTAAAGGGTGATATCAGTTCACAGAAAATTCTGACAAGATAATTATATGAAAAGAACGAAGAAGAAAAAAAGGAGACAAAAGGGTAAACAGAATGTAACGAACTTACATCATTTCACTAATATATCTTACCTCCCCAACAATTATTCCTAAAGAACAAGACAACAAAAGAATACCCAACAAAAAAATTCTTGTCATATTTTTTTATTATTTTTCTTAGATGAATAGGTAGAATGAAGAAATTTATAGGCTAGTATGTAGTAAAGATTGTATTTCCAGAAACAGGCAATTTTCCTTTGAATGATATAACAGTTTTCTTGTGTTCAGAAGCTTCAAGCCATTTCTCTTTGCAGATTTCTTTCCTAAAGTAGATACCACACCCAAACAGGATTCAACAACGAAGATGGCCTTGGCGGTGGATAAGCGGAGCACCGAGCCGTGCTTTTTCAAAGCCAGGGAATATGTAAGAAGGGTCCTTCCTCCCCCTCTGAACACTCAAGGTGAGATCGTTCCACTTTATTTATTATTTTACAATAGGCCTCCCTCTTCTAGATTTATTCTCCTGTCCTTTTTAACGTTTATTACTCGACAGCTTTTTTTCCCAACTCAAGTTTCAATCAAATAAATCACTACAAAGTCCAGATCCCTGTCACACGGTCAAAAGGTAGAAATGACAAACAGACCGTTAGAAGAAAGCCACCACCATCATAAGGCTTCAGCCAGCCAATCAGGAGTTTGCCTTTCTGAAGGGAAAACTTGATGACGTGACCTGCACCCAAAAGAAGTACTCCCTCGAAAGATTTTCAGGCTGGATTCGGGGAGTTTTAATCTAGCCGTTCACCAGCACACTTGTTGGTACAGGAATTCAATATGTATAACTAAAGTAAGTTTATTTCTTTAGATCCATCTTCCTCCGACGCCCTCGCCGAACTCTGTCCAGCTGAACTGACCTATACTTAAAATACACTCAACCTATGACAGCCTTCTGCAATACTGCTGATTCGTCCTTCTAACTCGCCACCTATCTATCATCTAACTTATACTTTGTACCATCTTCAGACCAATATAATAACCATGTACTTGCGACTTGAGTGTACGAATTAAGACTTAGAAAGCGGGTAGATTGTTCACCACAGCAGATAGGAAAGCAAGAACCAAATATACGCCTTGCCGAACACTATCGTCTACGCTACCTAACAACCCTCAATCTGGCGGCTTCTCGCCAAGCCGCCAAGTAAGGTCGCCGTCGCATCTACCACCTCGTACGATACAGTCGATCGTAACCCGTACACGCGTACTAACTCAAAAAGGGTTATCAAAGAGGTAAAGCACCGAAGGGAGCCTTACAGCTTTATGTTACTGCCCCGGCCCTTCTAGTATCCTCTCTTCTGCCCAGTTGTTGCTGGAGAGCAAGGTCGACCTGGTGAAACGTTAAAAAGACGCGACGTTAACGCCTAACAACCAAACGTTAACGCTTTAACGTTACAAACCCTTAAACGTTAACATTAACGCCTTTTTACAACCAAAGAGGCTTCCACGTTCCGAAACTCGGTCGCAACAGAAAAATAACGGTCACAACAGGGAGAGACAATACTCTATGAGCGTGTTCCATCCTACTTACCGTAGTTACTACGCATGACGTCACGAATTCTGGTTTTTTGCCGTCAAGGCTGGAACGATTTTTCTATTTTCCAGCAGGATCTCACGCCAGGGGCAAATCCGACCAATCACGTTACAGAGATGCGTAGTTACTACGCTTACTACGCTCCCGAGCATGGTAAGCAAATAGTAACTATTAGTTACTATTCCGACAAGGCTGGAACGGTCAGCGTAGTAACTTTTCGTGAGGATGGAACGGAAATAGTAACTAATAGTAACTATTGTTAGAAGGGTGGAACACGCTCTATATTACTAAGTCCAAAACACGCCAGCGATCCTCAGGAAGAAGGAGAAAACGTCTCACTAACGACTCAAACACAACTGTGTCAGTCAATCATGGCGATCACTGGGGACAGCTTCCGCTAGGTATACGGCGATTTACATCGGCAAGGAGAGTTAGTCATCGAGAGTATAGTTGCGTTTTTGCAGATACCATGGTATCTGATACCACGGTCTAAAGTCGTTATCGCAGTTATCCTGGTATCTGATACCACGGTCAACAGGCGTGTTTGCAGTTATCGTTACGTTCCGACCGTTGTATCTCATAGTGGTATCTGAGAAAGTCATCTGACTTTCATCATTACCAACAACAGAGCCTATGATTTTGTCAAATTGGTGGGAAATAAGTTTGAAACTTTGTGATGTGACTGGAAATCAGATTTTGTTTTGGGGTGAGTTCGAAAAGCGTAACTTCGGCAATTGTCGATTTTGCAGAGCAACCGTAGTATCAGATACCACGGTAGCTGCAAACACGACAATTTCAGATCCAGTTACCGTGGTAACAAACACCATGGTATCTGCAAAAACGCAGCTAATGTTTATATGTCAATTGTTCAGGGTTCAGGGTTTTGTTCAGGGTTGGCAAAGCAGATGTCCGTGGAAGACAGTCATAGACGACCTTTAAAGACCTTTAAAGAAGGACGGCAAACATGGCCCGAGTATGTCCTCAACAGAAAATAATCACCTAGTGTTATTCCCGATGAAAATATCTCAAAATAGTACTATGAAGTAGTACGAAGAAGTTGCAAGCAGTACTAACGACGCTACTACATGCTTCTACTTCAAGGCTACCGTGTTACTGCATACTACTATATGCTACTATTAGCAAGACTGGATGTTACTATGGCAAGACAGGATGCTACTGGATACTACTATATAAGATTGGACCAGTCTGAGGGTCATTTGATAGTATTCTTTGCTATTACATAGTATTACATGCAACGTTTTCGTACTACTACCATGCTACTACGCAGGCTACAAATTTTGCATCGGGTTCACAACAGAAAAAGACAAGAGGTCATTTTTTATTCATGGGTATCAAAAACAAGTGATGATAATCATGTTTGCCTGGCTCGGAGAATGGTTTGATAAGCCCTTCAGGTGAGCTTTAAATCATAGCTGCCACCACCAGTCCAACTGTTTTCCTTTTTCGTTTCACAACTGTTTCCGAGCTTGTGCTTTCAAACCAAGCTTACGAAATCAAATTACATATCAGTACTTGCGATTTTGCTTTTGTACAGCTATCATACAACTACGCAGGCTAAAAATCTTTCATCGGGTAGTGCATTGAAGCTGGCCTGTTTATTCTTCTTCGTGGTATTTTAAAAAGGAGTTCAGCAGCTGCACCCCTGGGTGGGAAACTGGATCGATACGCTCTTTATCGAAGTATATTCGCCATCAATATTCGTCCTCGCTATACTTTCGCCCGCATTTCGCTACCAAAAATGCCGTTTCTTCCTCGATTCGAGGTGTAAAATGGCATATGACGTGGAGATTTTCCGTACGGTTGTTCATGTAGTTTAGCATTTAAAACTTGGTTTGTATAATAAAGAGTATTAAAAAAAAAAAAAAAAAAAAAAAAAAAAAAATGCTAGAACTCGCAGAGTTTAGTATATGATATTTTTCGTGTGTCCTGTGTTCTGTCCCACGGCCCTGGTGCTGCTTAACAATACAAATTATTCAATCTGCCTATGTATCGCGGATACTCGCTGACCCCCCCCCCCCCCCCTTAAATAAAAATACTTACAGTTGTAATTCAAAACCTCATATTGAAACCATTAAAAGGCATATTTTCTGAAAAATTCCGTGCTGTTCGTTTTATTTGGGTTTGGGTTTAAGTGAAAACGTTCATGAAATTTTTATTCTAATTAACAAAGTCATATCAATTTTTGTTCGTGTATCACTGACGTTGGCGTGGTTCAAGGTTTGTTTCAATGTATGTTTCTCAGTCAGCTTCGGTTCACAGATTATTGATCAAGGTTCATGTTTGTTTTACCACCATATGCAGTATACACACGCTACAGAGAAACAAACTTATTTTAATTTTTATTTTTTTTGTCCCTATTTCACTGGCAGTCAACCCTGGACTTATTCAACCTTTTATTATATTTTCTGGCAACTTACCACTGCGTAATATCAAGAGTCATATACACCATCCCATATTCTGTGTGTAATAAAGTTTCAAGCTATTCGTCGGGAAACAACATCCTTATTGAATGCAAGTAGAATTAAAGGTAAGTAATTAAGATGATCAGTAATTAGCCAACGTAATTACCTTTGCGGGGGTAGAGGAATGTGGCTCTTCAAAAAGGGACCACAAGGAGGGTTTAACTTTCTGCCACCAGCTTAATTTTCCCGCCGTGAATTCTTCCTCGAAGCCAAATCGCCGGGCAACTTCTTCTGGAGTTTTATTCTCTGTCTCTATGTCCAATTTGTCCAGGATAGTCAAGGTTGCCTGTAAAAGTTTGTAAATTGACTTTCCATTCATTCGGTAAAGAAAAAATTCGAGAATCCGACTCATGTTGGCAGGAATACTAGAGAGATACTATATAACATAATACTATAGAGAGATCGTAGTGTAATAACTAATTACACTTTTTTACAGAAGAAAAACTATGAGTTCATATTAAACACTCGAGGTGAAAAAAGGCTCAGACGAGTTTCCGTACCGATTTCTTCGGACTGTCAGAGGTGGAAATTCATTTTATTGGACTTCCGGGAGGTCCATTAATGATGGCCTCTCGGGTCTAGGCCCCCCACCCCCGAGCATATCCCCTACCATAAGACCCTGCCCCCCCCCCCCCCCCCCCCCGAATGCAAAAGCGTAGCGAATCAGAAAATTTTGTTAAAAATTGCAATATTGACTGTAAGCACTTACGGATTTTCCCTGGACACGTAGGTTAAATTTAAAGGCGTGACGTCGCTAGACGTCACCTCTATGTAGAATTCCATACAAACAATTTTATTTCCAAAATTTTATAAATAGTCTATGTTTAGACATGTCGATAAGGGGCTAGTGAGTGTGGAGGGGGAAAAATGTTATTTTAACCCAAGATGACTGCGAATCGTAACTGACAGTGCTACACGTCTACGTCAGCTGGATTTTCTTAGAGATAGATTTCGACCCTTCTGGGCAAGGGTTCTTTTCAGGCTTAAGCTGGAAAATGAGCTTCATGAAGTTCGTGGGTAAGGCGAAGTTCACCGAGTGCGGGGCATTAAAAGGAACAAATCCCTTTTTTTTTCAAATGAACAGCTGACCATTAATATTCATAAACGAAAGCACTGTTTCCTTTTTGTTTCTTGAAGCATGCAAATGTATCCCCCACGGATGTCACTGCGCGAGGGCGTCAAAAGCAACAAATCCCATTTTTTCCGGATGGCAACTGACCATTAGTATGCACTACAGAAAAGCATTATTTACCCTTGTGTTTTCTTCAAGCATGCAAACGTATCCTCCTGGGATATCTTCGGGAGGGGACATCAAAAGGAACAAATCCCACATAAAAACTGACTATTAGTATCCACTTGGCTACAGAAATGCATTGTTTAGTTTTTGTTTCTTGAACCTTGACAACGTATCCCCCAAGGATATATGCCATCGCGTGGAAAAATATTTTTTTAAACGAAGAACTGTCCAACAGCGCTCATAGCAGAACAAGAGCTAGAAGCTCATATGGCACTTGCAAAGTTGGGATAGTAGATGACTGTGGGAATTTGGCAACTGGCGGGTTTACTGTAATCCTTTGTAAGCAAAACCCTTGATTTTTTCTTTTCACTTTCTTGCATGATGAAGATGCGCACTTTAAGGGAGCTAAGTGTTCCTTTGTAAGCGACAACCCTGAGGCACCAATGATCATGGGCCCTTGAGGAGTAGTGAACAGTATTTTTCCCTTTGCGGTTAAGAAGCGCACTCTAAAACCGCTATACATTAATTTGTAAACAAAACTGATGAGGCAAAAATGATTTTGGACCCTTGGAAATCACGAAAATTTATCGTTTGCTAAAAAGTATTTATTTGTCATTACTGTTAAGATGAGTACATTAAAGGAATAATTTGTGAGCAAAATCATTGAGGAAAAGATGATCATGGGCACCTGTAGATCATGAAAATGTATCTTTTGGCAAAAAGCGCTTTTTCACTTTGCTTCATTTTTAAGCAAAACCCTTGAGACGCAAATAAGAAACATCATAGGCATATACTCTCCCCAGTTTTCAAGCGTCATTAAGACCTATGATCTTCGTTTCGAAAGTTAAGACGCCTCAAATTTCCAGATTTTCCATTCCTCAATTCACCCCCCCCCCCCCCCCCCCCAGCATGGTTAGATATTAGAAGTGACTATTTCTAAGTCAATCTAGACATCTGGAAGTACCTTAACTTGCGACCAGCGGAATTCCAGATCCCCCCATACAGTTTCTGGACCCGTTCAATTCTGTCATCGATGTATCTAGGGCTCGTGCTTCTCCTTCCAGCCAGTTTTAATCAGATCCCCTCATCTGAGCGTGTCACAAGATCCCCCCCCCCCCCGTGATAAGGATCCTATCACTCGGTCGAAAGTTGTACATACATCAAGAATCCGGATTCCCCCTCCCTCCATTCCCCAGTCGAATAGGAGAAACGACTGTTCTTAAGTAGACATGGTCAACCAAGTTTCATCGTCCTAACACATCTGATAGCACCTTAACCTGCATCACCGGAACTTCGGAGCTCTCCCTTCATCTCCCCCCAGAGTGCCGGGATCCATTTCGCTATTGTCAACTACGTATATGGACTTGTGCTTGTTCTCTCACCAAGTTTCAATCCGACCCGTCCACTCTGAACCCCACTTGTAACCTCCCAAAGTCACCGGATCTGTTCCGGAATTGAAGTGTGACAGATGAGAAGAGGCGTTACTGTCCAAAATGTTTGGGGGGGACGAGGCATTTACCAACTGGCCGGTAATTTTTACCGACTTTTTCTGCAGAAAACGACTGTTTTCAACAACAAAAATGACATTTAAAAAAAAAATCGACTGATTTTCAGAAAAAACAACTAATTTGACGAAAATTTGTCCAATTTTGAAAAATAAACTGTTTTCATGAAAAAAATCAACTGTTTTGACGAAAAGTCGTGGCGCTTCGCGCCAACTCGGTTATTTTTCAGTCGTGACGCCCCTGCAGATGAGACATGGGGTTTTCTCCAAATGTGGAGTTTCATTAAGATCCGATCCCCTGTTCAAAAGTTAGACATACGTCAATAATCCGGATTCTCTCTCCCTCCACTCCCCTACGATGCTCGAATGGGGGGAGTGACTATTTTTAGTTAGTTCGGGTCCCTAATATGCCTGTCAAGTTTCATCTTCCTAGCACATCTGGAAGTACCTTAACTTGGTACCACCTCAATTCCGGACCCCCCCCCCCCCTCCGACTCCACCCGCAGCCCACGGATCCTGTCCAGTCCTGTCAACTATGTCACTAGGGCTTGTGCTTGTTCTTCCCACCATGTTTCATCCCGAGCCCTCCACTCTGAGCGTGTCACACGATTTTCGGTTTCCCCTCCCAACTCCCCGAGACTAGACACTGTCTGGGAAACGAGGTCTTTCCAAATATCAAGTCTCATTAAAATCCTATCCCTGTTCAACAGCTGTAACGCACCTCAAATTCCTGAATCTCCCTACCTCCACTACCCACACGATGGTGGGATCGCGGAAATGACTATTTCCAAGTTAGTTTGGTCGGGTCGGAAACATGCATGCCAAGTTTCATCGTCCTAGCACTTCTGAAAGTACCCTAATTCGTGAACAGAGAAGTGACCGACCGACAGACCGAAAGGTGATCTGTATATGGCACTTAATCGAAACTGCAAGTGCCATAAAAAGGTAATGGGCAGGAAAATGGGAATTTTAGGGGGATACATCGAGGGAATAGTGTATCAAAGATATTTTTTGGAGGATTTCAGATTAAAAGTTAAACAAATGGTTATATTGTAGGGAGGTTTTAAATCAGGTACAAGCTGGGCTTACACAAGGATATCGCCCAATGGATATTGGATAATATTTTCGCTTATAAGTTTTGATAAATAAGTATACTAAGTTTAGAAATGGAATGCTGTATATTATGCAGCATTCATTGATCTCTAATGGGCTTTCGACAATGTAGACGAAGTTTTGTTAATGGACAGTTTGCTAAGCATAACACTACCGGCTACATTTGTGTTGATGTTAGCAGAGATATATGATTAACTCGATTGATAGTTATGATGGGGAAAGAATTGTTAAGAATAATAAGTTACAATTTAGGGGTTAAACAAGGTTGTATTCTGTCGCCAAAACTGTTCAGAATTTTCATAAATGACATTGTTGAGTTCATGTTAAAAGAATGAGCTCCTGCAGTTTCTTTGGATTTATCTCGGCTATGTACGCTCCTTTCTGGGATCCCAAAACTTGTGGAGGGATACCTATGACTTCGCAAAAGTTGTCCGTCTGTCCGTCTATTAGCACGAAAACTCTTGAAATATTGAGATATTTTGCTCAATTCTGGCACGCGGACTTTTTTTTAAACCTGCGTTTATAAATTAAACCCATTTATTACTTGTTGGTCTTTTTAAACCGCGTTTTCAAATTAAACCCGTTTATTACTTTTTTGGCTACGACTCCTCCTTCACTCGGTGACGTTAAATTTCCTTAAACTCTTTACCGTCACCTACACTTTCTAAACAAACATGCACACTCTAAACTTTAAAAAAATTTAACTTCTCCACTTCACCTATTAATGTAATTTTGTTTATTTAAATTTGCCAATCTTAATCAATCAATCAATCAATCAATTTTATTTCAGCTTACTCCATAAAAACAACAAAAACCACATACTACTCGAAAAAAACAAACAGACAGACGACCCTAATGCTAAACTAATCCATAAGACTAGCAACTACTGGTAGTGACGTGAACAATGGATCAGCTGCCAGTCTAACAAGGCTATTCTCTGATTTCTGGATGCGCAGGAAGAAGCTCGACCGAGCCTTCCGCATCATTTCTCGGAGAATACAGCAGCACCTTCCCACTAGTTCAGCAGACACACTACATATAGTCGGCAGACGAAAAAACCTACGTGCTGCTCGATTATACCCCACTGTCAGTGAAGTTAGCGTCAAACCTTTCAGATTCGTCGTCAAAGCAAGACCAAACAGCTGGTAGCAATACGATCTAAACAGGTGAAGTTTCACCTTTTCAGAGCAATCACCAAATTTCCATATAAGTAAGTTGGCTCTTTTCATAAGACAGATAGCGAGGGTTTCGTCTGGGCACCGTCAGTCAGGTCATCCGTTATCAGAAAGCCGAGGTACCGGAATTCCGAAACGAATGTAATTTTAATAAAATTATAAACCTTTTTCTACGAATCAAAGACTTTTCTGTCAAAAAACTAAAGCTCAAGAACGAATTCAGCATGACTCCTTAACTTCAGATTGAACTTTTACTTTTAACAAATTTTCCGGTTTCAGCCGGATTCCAAGCGATCTATACGTCCTGTGAGATAATGATTGTCATATGCGAATTCGGCATGTCTTCTTACCCTCAAATCAAACATCTTTTCAAATTTAAATATAAGACTTTTACTTTTAACAAATTTTCCGGTTTTCACCGGATTCCGGGTGAACTTTTTCTCCGGCGAGAAAATAAAGTTCATATTCGAACTCAGCTTGTCTCCTTACCCCTTAAAACAAACTATCTCAATAGCTTTCAAAAAATATTTATTTTTGCCCCTTAATTTCAAACCCCTGCCCCACCCCCAGATATAGGGCTACAGAGCCCATGTTCAAACTTGACCTGTACTTTGACCCAAAGGATCCTCCCACCAAGTTTCATCAAAATATTCCCTCGAGAGTTATCGTGCGGAAAGACCAACTTTTGCGATGTCATAGGTATTTAAGAATTTTAAGAATCGATGACGCTTAAGCCTTTCTAAACGCGTACAAAACATTACGTAGGTAACGGTGGAGTTCCCCAAAAGTGTTATTTGAATTTGATTAGATGTTCGATTCAGGGGTAAGAAGACATGCTGAATCCGTAATATGACAATCATTTTCTACCCGGACATATAGTTCGCCCGGAATCCGGCTAAAACCGAAAAGATTTTATAATTAAAAGTTATATCTGAAGTTGATAAGAGATCCGATGTGGTCGTAAGGAGGCATGCTGAATCCATATTAGTAAATTATTTCTCGCCGGACCAATATTTCGCCCGGAATCCGGCCAAAACCTGAAAATTCGTTAAAAGTTTTATCTGAAGTTGATTAGAGGTTCGATACAGGGGTAAGGGATATACTGAATTCGTTTTTTAGTTTTTTTTTAAACGGACAAGTAGTTCGCCCTTATCCGGCAGGAACCAGAAACTTGGCAGAATTAAGGCAGCTGGAAGGTTTGATCAATTTCGTCAAAGTAGAGATGACGTCTGTTTCTAAATTCGAATAGTAAAAATTTTCAAGGAGTCTGGCGAATACAGGATATCTAAAAGATCCAATTGTCTGGTTCAGATATGAAATTTTTTCATATCTGAACCAATTCATTTTCAAATTCAAATTTGATTTTGAGCAAAGAATTAAAGGACATTAGGAATTTTCGGCCTCAGAAAGAAATGTTTAGGTCTGAGGTAGTGGGAATAATACCTTACAGGTCTGAAGTGTGGGGTCACGAGAAAATAGGTAAGATATAAGTTTAGCAGTTAGGATATTTTAAAAGGTGGGTAGGGGTTAGTAAATTTAAAAACAATGTGGTGGTTAAGAGCGTGTTCCACCCTTCTAACAATAGTTACTGTAGTTACGCTTTCCGTTCCATCCTCACGAAAAGTTACTACACTGACCGTTCCAACCTTCTCGAAATAGTAACTAGTAGTTACTATTTACTTAACATGCTCGGGAGCGTGGTAAGCGTAGTAACTACGCACCTCTGGAACGTGATTGGTCGGATTCGCCCGTGGTATGATATTCTGCTGGAAAATAGAAAATCGTTCCAGCCTTGACGGCAGAAAGCCAGAATTCGTGACGTCATGCGTAGTAACTACGGTATGTAGGGTGGAACACGCTCTAAGTGTGAGTTAGGTCTAGCATCGTTGAGAAACGTAAGATTGGTAAATATGGCTAGATTGCCACGTGTTAGGATATTAAAATAATCATATTTAGAAGCGTTGAATGATGATTCGCCTAATTCATGGCTGTATTTAGTAAAAAAAAGATATTGGAAGATTGTGGAGTTGGTGAAATGTGGAACAATGGAGTAGGAAAGAAGGAAGGAGTAACCAAGCTAATGGAGGAAATACAGGTCAAAAAGATCAATCTGAATCTCTGAAGCTTTATGCTGCGGTAAGGGATACGTGCTTTGGGGGTGAGGGGTAAAGAGGGTCTTATGCGGGAGGAATTCAAGATAATTATTGAAATATTGGCGGATGCCCTGCCAATTGGGACTAGAAGACAGATATTTTGGTAATCTCAGGCAGAAATCTGGTTCTTACTTCTGTTCGATGCGCTGGTGTCTGAACGAGAGTTTGGTTCGCGTGGTTTGCGAGTGTATGGAGCTGAGTGAATGGAGGAAAGAACAGTAGCCTACGGTGTGGGTGAATTTGTATGAAGAATAAGAGAGATAATTTATTAGAAAAAGTGTACATATGTGAACAGGGGCCACCCCATAAAGCTTTCGCTTGTCCTAAGGTTAATCAAAATTTTTAAGAGTGAGTGTTTTGTTACGATTTAGAGATTTGGGCGATTCCTGAGGATAGATGGAACATAGGAGTGGATTTTTGGAATAGGAAAATACCAAAAATATGTTATTAAAGAAGAGAAAGATCAAAGAAGAGCTTTTTTTTGCATTTGTGTGTGTTTGTTTTGTTGCCATGGCCCTCGGGCTGCTCATCAATCAATAAATCTATCTAAATCTATTTATCGTTGCCAACGAATGAAAGCGTTTCTGTATAAATAAGATATACGCAATAAATGCCATAAACTTGTCTACTTCTGATCTCTGAAAAAAGGTATTAGCAATATTTTTTATCAATATTTACGTACCGGACAAGAAAAAGGAAATAGCTAAGAAAAGGAAAATGATTACACTAAATTTTCGATAAGAAGGCGAATGCGCAAGATACAAAAAAGGGACGAAAGAAAAACTAATCAGGCCTATAGAAAATCTTCTCCGTCGATTGCAAGCGGAAAAATAGACAATGACAGAAACACGAAGGACCTGGGCACTGGACGACAACCTCGCACAAGTGTCAGCAGGCAAACAGTTAGTAGTAACGCGGTAGTTCGTGTTACGTCGCAGACAGTATACATCAACAAAAAGTATACATGAATCTGCAACATTTTAAATAGAAGATCTACACATTTTAAATCTTTTCGTCGGAAAATGTCAAAAACATTTGAGTAACTTATACAAGGGGCTTGATTTCAAGGTAGGCTTGAAAAGGGGTAAAAACTAGTATTGATCAGAATGTGCAGCCTCGGAAATTTTAATCTTTAAAAACTACGATTTCGGATATACTTTCACCAATAGCCTATGCTTTACCAGGAGATAAAATTCCTCAAAAGTGGTGACCTAATCCCCTTGTGTCCAGTAGGCCTACAAGAATGAGGTCAAACTGAAATAAACTCAAGAACCTTCTAGCAGAAATAATCAGTAAGTTAATTAATAGACGAAGCGAGTAAAGTGGTGTCCAGTATAAGAAGGAGGGCAAACTGCAATTAGCTAAATAATCTTCTCACAGTAATTCTCAGTAAGTTGATTAGTAGAGGATCTAAGTAAGTACTATCTCAGGCGTTTGCGGGAACTACGTATTTTACGAGTGCCGTAATTTCACTTGTCGGATAAGAACCAATTGGGACAATTCCATTCCTGTTCCGTGTCATATGCTTTGAATTTAGGCAAATAAAATAGAAAAAAACGAGATTTTCGGGGTTTTTTTTTCTTGATCAGCACGTTTTCCACTCCAAGATGATGTACGAGGGATAAATAAAATTTCGGATATTTCGGTTGCACTTCCGGCAAACCGTCCTCGCGAAAGAAACAAAACTAAATCATAAAATCCACCACAATCACAATAGGAAAACGATGCGGGACCAACAGACAATAAGACGACATGTAACTAAAACTAGAAGAACGATGCGGACCGAACGACATGCAGATAAAAATAAAATAACGAAAGATAAAATGTGTGTTCAAAGTGTATATGTACAAATCTGTGATTATTTACAATTCTGAATTCCGTGGATATTGACAATTTACCATTCGTCTGGGAAAGCGCAGAAGATTTCACCCAGAAAACGGCCCACTCCAAAAACTTAGGCAATGACGTCAATGCGCCCCCGTGAGGGGATGATTTTTGTTGCTAGATTAGGTAAGGCGAACAAGGTACCAATTTTGGCCAAACGTGTCACGCACAATTTACCTTATTCAGTTATATCTGCGGGTAAAAGGAATCCGATAGAAATCAAGTCCTAAATCCTTCTAATCGAGGTCTCTTTTAGGAGAATTATTTCATTTATTATTAATAGCGCTGATCCACATAATACAGATCCAGAAAACAGGACCGTGAAGCTACCACGGAAATAATTCGTTCCTCGTGTTTATGTGCGTATGAATGAATAGATTTATTCCCAATTAAGCCCAAGGGCCATGGCGGGAAACAAAGCACAATAACAAAAACAAAATATCATACACTCCAACGACAAACCAAAAAATCAACTTTTATAAAAATAGTTCACGGTGGGCCATAGCTAGCTTCAGGAATCTGCCCAGCCTTCGGATCTCACCAAAATACTTACTTCCCATACTTGAAACCAAATCCCTTTCCTTCCAAGCCTCCCGATCCTTTCTTAATTCTTTCAACTCCTCGCAATAACATATCAAATGTACCGTATCCTCTCCTTCAATACCATACATTGGACAAAAATAAGGACCAGTACCTTTCCTATCTCTACCAATATAATTTCTCCGCATCCCCACCGGAAGAGCATCCGCCCTAAGACTCACCATCCATTCCAATTCTGCCCCCCCCCCCCCCAATCCCAACTTAAAAGGAGTGTGAGTCTTTTTTATTATTATCGTCATTTTATTTCCCATCATAATGAACATATTTACACAAAGATGCAGTAAGCTAACCAAATAAAGAAGAAAGCGAAAGAAAAGAAGAAATAATGAAGACGTGGGGCGACAGTGGATTAAAAGGGGAAAATGGAAAAACAAAACAAGTAAAACTTAAAGTAAAGCAAGACAATGTAGACTGAATTACTAACTGGGCCAAAAAGTTCATGAAAAACATCATCTAAGTGATGAACTAGGATGAATAGTTGTTTTTAGTAGAGCCGCCGACGTCCTCTCCAGTGTTTAAATACATCTTGCACACCGAACTTCTGAACTAACTTACGTTGATTGAATGGAATGGAAGCTTTTTGAGTAAGTACATTTGACATAGTAGAACTAGAGAGATTACTGAAAAGTAAGGTCTTAGTCAAATTAAAAGTTTAGTTAGGGTTGGCTTATTCCACGTGAGTTACGGCTTACAGTTTAAAGCGACATCACTATTTGCTCATATGCCATGTATGGATTACGGCAGGTTGCTTTTGTCTATAAAGTGTACATGATTTTTAAAAAATTTCTAGTAGGATACAATCTGAAGACTGTGGGGGGTTGAGCCTAACACGCATGAAGACAGACTAAGGAACTGATTTGTTTATATAAAGAAAATGTGCAAGTCGGGTTATGTCATCAAGAATAAATAAGGGAAGAATTGAGAAGACTTGAATCATCCAACGTCTCTTTTTTCCCAATTCTCAAGTATCGCGGATGGAGCCTACTCGGCACCTGTCCCGACCACAGAGTAATTATTGGCGCTGGTTCTTCTGATCGCCGTTCTCCGCGTCAAGAAAGTGCGCTAAATTCAAATTACACAGAAAGAGGCCGACATTTTACCCTTTGCTCTCCAACGAATCGCAGCTACCACTACTTTAAAAGACGAGATAAAGGGCTACAGTACATTGAGATGATTATTTAGTCCTGATATCAGCAACCATTTGGGAAAATAGCTGTTTATGCAGCCAAGGCAAAACGACTTGAAGAGGGTTCTGGGACGGCAGGACTATGAAGCGAAGGGCAAGAAGTTTGGGCAAAAAGATTTAGATGGAAAACATTAGCCGACGAAGGCACTCCAGTTCATAGAAAACCGTGCAACCGGTTTTAATTCGATACAACAAAATGACTTCTAACTGTAAATATTTTGAGGTATTTTTGACCTAGGTTAATTGTATATATTGTCATTTTATAATTGTAGATATATAGTTACCGAATAGTTTAATATTTTATGAATTGATGACTTTTTATTTATATTTATTTATAGAAGTTTATTTATATTTATCCGTATCGTTTAAATGTAACCGCCATAAGTCGATGGTAATCAAAAAGGGTTATTATTTTCGTTGCCGTCCTATGCTATTCGTTGTAAAAGAATGTTTGGAGAATATAATGAATTTAAGTAAAAAAAAAAAAAAAAATATAGCACAATTTGTGCCTTTTCTTACCGGACGGGAAACCCCTTATGCTGGACGGCTAAGATCAAGATTTTATTTACGCTAAGGCCAACAGTTATGGCAAATACATGAACAAGAAATACAAAAAAAAAAAATATACCCCTATAAGCACTACGGGCTACGGATACCGTAAGGTGCCTAGCCAACTGTTTTCTATTTCCAAAAGTGCTGCTCTCCAAGACGCTGCACATCCGTTCTTATTTCGCTCCGCTTCCATCCACTCAAACAGTTTCCACTAAGAGATTCAAATTCAAAAAACGAATATCTCTAGTGGCCAATATTTCACTCAAATCGGCCAGACTACTCAAAACTGGCTAACAATCGAGTTGCCCGCCGACTATATAAACTACCAAAGATTTGTAGCGTGAGCCATGAACTTGTCTCCCGAAGGTGCTGTACACTGAATGAGATAGTGAGGCGATCTAAAGCGTCCTTTCACCAGAGAATTTTCTGGTCTGATAATTTTCTTGTCAGGAATACCGCTGATTCCCTTTTCAGCTGCCTTCCTGTCAGGAGGGCGCTTCTCAGGGACGTGTGTCCTTAGTTGGTTCTAGTGCTTGTTAAATTTTTTGTGTTTTTATTTGTGTGTGTGTATGACCTTTGGCTGAAATAAAAGTTATTATTATTATTTAAGTTCTCATCTATATTACCGAGAACAAAAAAGAGCAAGAACGATGGTCTCTCGTTAATCCACCAATCAACAATGTTCCGACAACAATGAGCGGAGGTGGAGCGAATACAGAGCTCTTTTGGTCGCCCGTGTATACTCGTTGGTCTCCGTCGTTAGGCACTTGAGTCATTTGCAAAGAAAACAACGTAGCCACTAGCGACTATATAGCGAAGCGGATGCTCTGGCCTGTTCACACGGGAAGAAAACAGCGGTGATTCTGTTTGACTAGAAGCTTGGCGTCTGACAAGCGAAAAATAAAAGCGGACTTGACGATGGTCGTTCATAATCGCTTTTGTTATACCATGACCATCAATATGGACATTGAAATCCATTGTGACATAGATTCATTCATTCATTCATGCCTTTATCTGTCTCTGGGGAGACCATGAAAAACCGGGATTTGAAGCTCACTCACTGAGGTCATGATAAATTGAGTTTGAGTGTAGTTTGAAGTAAGAGCCATTTAATCAAGGCTTGCGAGGATTACTGAAATTACCAAAAAGGTAGAATAGCATGGAATAGTCAAAATCATACCAGTAGGCGAGTTTATATTATATATTTTTTCTTCTTTTTTTCCTAGAAAAATAATTGTGTACATTCCGATTTAGTGATTCGATTTCGATTTAGTAGTGAACTGAAAGACGAAAGTTCACCTCAACCTGGACTATCCCAGACTGAAGCACACTTTCGTCGTTTAGTTAAGCCGGCAACCGTCGTTTCCGCGTCCAGTCCAGTGTGAACAGGCTTATCATTTCTGCCTCCATTCGATTTTTCTTCCTCGGTGGTTTACTGCGTTACACCTTTTCTGTAGAGGTAACGACTTTTGATGTCCCGGGTAAGCTCCACCTCCGCTCGTTTGCGTCGGGAGTCGGTCGTATTTTACCCGACTCAGCAAGTTTGTATGACAGAGATAGGGAGACAGCAATTCTATCTCGTTATTTGTTCTTGACTAATACTACCACACAACGGACATTTGAAGCGACCGCTGATACTGAATGTTGGCCGAAAATACACCCTACTCTAAAATCAGTCATTCGCCTGTTTACCGCACTGTCAAGAGTTTTCAAACTCGCACACGGGATATTCGGTAAATAGACATTCCTTCAGCCCAAGCTGACTGCGAATCATGTTTGACGGTGCAAAACTGACAAGTCAGCTACATTTTATTAGAGCTATAGTAATAAGTGTATTTAAAAGCCCAGGGACCATAAACAATAATACATATTACAAAACGAAACAACAACAATATGTTCCTACGGCTATGAAGCCTCACTACTAAGCTTAGTCGCTCTTAGCTTCAGCGCTCCGTCGATATATTCGCACACCTTGGTTATATTTCGGCCCTTCTTGGCAAGGGTCCTCTTCAGGCTTGAGCTGCTCAAGTTGGAAAATGAACTGTTAAACGAACGAGCTGGAAAGTTCATTTTCCAGCTTGAGCCTGAAGAGGACCCTTGCCAAGAAGGGTTGAAATATAACTCTACTAAAATATAGCTGACTTATCCGTTTTGCACCGTCAAATACAATTTTCGGTAAAATTTGTAAACTCAATAAACCAAAAAGTTAAGTGGTATAAAGATACATCTTCAGGAACTGAAAAACACACCACATAATGAAGAATTTTGGAACTGGGCAAACCGTAATTTAAAAAAGAATTCATGAATTCATGGCAAATTTTATTTCTTAAAATTGAATCTACAAAATCCCTTCAAAGTATAAAAAAACAGCTGTCCCAAATTCTCATTAACAAGTTTACGAATGGATAATTAACAGTTAGAGATTGGTTGTATTTCACGTTTATTTATGTGTTTTCCTCTAGAGATACTGGTTTTCAGTCACCCTTCCCTCATTTTTGTTGTTGTTTTTGTTTGGATTGATTTCGCTTCGTGTTGGCGATGTCGTGCGGTGATTTTCTACTCAGCGTTGGGTCGATTTCGTTTTATTGATTTTCTGTTATGGAAGGGTCTGAACCATTCGATGTTTTTCTTCTCTCCGGTTCAAACCCTGAAATAATTGTAAGTGCAGAGTATAGTATTGTTAATGTTTATGTATTATATAAAGTAAGAATAAAAAACCTTGAATCTTGAGTAAAACAGAAAAAGGGAAACATCAAGAAAAGGTAAGGTAAGGTGAAGTTTACCGGAAACGGTGAAAAACTTGAATGGGGACAGAAATGCCAGTGGCATGCATAAATGAATTAAACTTTCACTCATCGCAGATCAAAAGACTTACCTCTGTGTCGCGATGAACCGTGTAAGTCATCCAACAGCATGGCTCGACCTGGTTTGAATCCAGACCCCAGAAACCTAGCTCTTCTTCAAATAAAGGACCGCAGACGTTGGTTGGGTAGTGCAACTTGCCAGTCCTGTAAAAACATACTTAGGACACGAAACGCGTAAGGATAAATAGTAGAAGAATGTGTTGTGGCAAATTCTGTCCATTAGTTGTAGTTTTTGGGATTCCAAAACGTAAGTGGCGGGATACCTATGACATCGCAAAAGTTGTCGTCTGTCTGTCCGTCTGTGCGGACTATAACTCTCGAAGGGAATGAGATATTTTGATGAAACTTGGTGTGAGGATTCTTTGGGTCAACAGTAAGATCGATTTCGTAGATGGGCTCTGTAGCACTACATTTAGGGGCGGGGAGGGGGTTTAAATTGAGGGGCAAATGAAATATTTTTAAACAATTAATGTGATAGTCGATTTTGGGGCCAAAACCGGAAAGTTTGTTAAAAGTAAAAGTTTTATTTTAAGTTGATTATATATTCGATTTAGGGGTAGGAAGACATGCTGAACACGATGGTCAAATTCATTTTCTCGCCGGGCAAGTAGTTCACCCGGAATTCGGCCAACACCGGAAAGTTTGTTAAAAACAAAAGTTTTATTTAAATGTAATGCTCGATTTAGCGGGTAAAGACATGCTAAACACTTATGTGACAAACATTTTGTACCCGAACAAGTACTTCTTCCGTAATCCGGCCAGAAAATTCGCAGAAGTAAGACAGAATCGTTTCGAGCAGCTTATACGAGTAAACACACAGGCTCAATCCATATCTGAACTTTGTTTTCTTAGATGATCGGCCTTACTCTGTTTTTAAATTTTAAAAGTAAAAATGTCCAAAAAGTCCGGTGAACACTGGATCCGATAAAAACAAAACCTAATTGTTTGAATAAAATATTCAATTTTTGGGATCCCATCGGAACCTTTGGTTTTGTTGTCCTGGCTTCATACGAAATTGAATAAGAAGCTGAATTATATGGTAGAAAATTTATACGGCAGAAAAGGACGACGGTGGCAGACAATGGTAGTCGATAGAATTGATTAATGAGAATCCAACTGTTGGTTTTCATGCGTGAAAATCTTGTCACAATCAAAAGTTATTCTCAAAGGCGCAGGCGCACGCGGAACCGCTACCTGATCCGCCGCTTGTTATTTAGAGCGTGTTCCATCCTTCAACAAATAGTAACTATTAGTTACTATTTCCGTTCCAACCTCATCAAAAGTTACTATGCTAACCGTTCCAACCTTCTCGAAATAGTAACAAATAGTAACTATTTGCTTAACACGCTCGGGAGCGTAGTAACTACGGATCTCTGTAACGTGATTGGTCCGATTCGCCCGTGGCATGATATTCTGCTGAAAAATAGAATTCGTGACGTCATGCGTAGTAACTACGGTAAGTACAATGGAACACGCGGATAATATCCGACCCATTGTTGACTCTTGAAGCCCTCTCCACTAATTTGTGTTCTCCGATCGGAAACCATACCTGACCCCGATCCCATCAATGTGATTCTAACTAGTGAACACTTATGGAAAATATTTTTGGAGTGTTTTACAGTTATTTTATATTTTTCTGACCTTTTCTACTGCACTTACGCCCTTGGGCAGTGCGTCATAAATCCTTAATTCATTCATTCAAAGACCGGAATCTGAATAATCTTGCACCAGGAATCAACACATAATGGAATATTAATGTATGAATTAATTCCATTAATAACTATCATATGAACAAATTAATATAATTATAATAAGCAATGCCAGTAATAAGTATGTTATATAAATTTGAATGAATGCAATAACATCTTGAAATATGGCAGATTATTAAGAAAGAATTACATACAAACTAGCCAAAAGAGATAGACGCTCACATATATTTAGTCTGTTTTCTTCTTCAAACACCAGCTTTCTCTCTAGTTTTTCGATTGGGAGCTGTTCTGACTGCGCCCAGAAAGGCACTTGCGAAACACGCCACTAGATCTTCCCACGGTCGTATCGAGTCCTAGTCTGAACTTGGGCAAAAACTCTATAAACTGTAAAAAGTTTCTCCGAGTAAGGACTAAAGTTAACTGCAATATCTGCTACTGGGATTAATCTTATTTCTACTGGGATAAGATTAATCCGAATTAGAGATAATCTTATCTCATTAGAGACAAGATTAATCCCAGTAGAAAATACAGCTAGATCCAGAACATGCCAGTGATCCCAGCGAGCGAGGAACGTGAAACGTCACCCCAACGAACCCTCAAAATTTACTCAAATCCTATGTCAGCCAGTCAACAACGTTCGTTTTGGTAACGTTTCTGGTTCTTCGCTGGGTATACGGCGATTATTCATCGACATAAAGAATTAGTGATCAAGAGTATTGAAACTCGGTAATTAGAAGTCGCAAACGCGAGAAAACTCCCGAAGAAAAAGAGAAGAAGTGCCTTGTTAAGTATGCCTAGAGAGAGAGTTTCTCGACCTCGACGACATTCAAAAGAAACGAATCTTTATCACCAAGTTTGAGATTTACGGAAGACTTAATCCGAATACCAATGACTAGGATCAATAGTTGTAAAATCTTTACTGTGGAATCTTGTGTCAATGTTAGGCTAATGTATACTAGCACTCTCCGCCGTTTCTGGTCTTTTCTCACCAGAGTCCGACCCCTCTCCTATAACGCGTTTTTCGTCCCACCGGTGATATGCCACTGGTTACTCCAAAAACAGGTTTCAAGAGTCTGAAAACTAGTTTTAAAGGACCCGTCTTACCTATAATATAAATGCAACCTACTTCCACAATCACTCCACATATTTCTGAACCTGGAGACCCCAATTTCGTACGGTACATTCTAACCCCTCTAACAAAACGACGCTGATTTTTTCACTTGCCATTTTTTGCTACCTTCGATGTCTATCACGCTGTCGACAGTAGTCTACGAGAATTTCGCTACAACTCCTACAAGTCAACGGGTCTCAGAAAAGGCTTAAAAACAGCCAAAACCGTGGGTTATTTGTTGAAAGCACAGCATAGTTTTAAAGTATTCAAATATGTGAAAATACTATAAGTTGAAGAGTAAATAGTGCGAGGGGTCATTTAAGAGTGGATCAGCGAATACAAACGAGGAAACATGGAATCTGGTTCTACCTTATAGGGTAACCAGAACCACACGGAATCACTTACAGCCAAACAGTTGTTTCCACTTGGTTACGACGAATCATTTTCATCCGCAAGGGAAAACCAGAGACCCCTGGCGAGTACTCCCAGGAAAAAGAACTCAGCTACTGTTTGGGTCCACAAGTAGGCTACACCGTAGACAGCAACAACAACAATGGTCTTAACCATACTCGTGCTCCTACTAAACGACATCACCGGTCTCTATATGCTACAGTTTAGAGCTCTATCTCTACTTTCCCTCCCCTCACTAAACCTCTTATCTTCATTCAAAGCTACTTTTCCCCAAAGTTCGTATGAGATTAAGAATAACCTTAGCGTAAACGTTCCCCCTTTCGACACTTTTCTGCGTCGGAACTGGCAAATTATTCAGAAGTAAAAAGTCTCCGATGTAACTGGAAAACTCCTGAGCGTCACGAACTTTAATCGCTTACGGAAAGTTGTTCCCGTATCAAGGGCTCGTTATTTTGGTTTGTTGGTTTACGTTACATTGTTAATTTTGTTATTCTCAGCATGTTGTTGTTTTTGTTGTTCATAGTACGTCGTTCATACTATTATTCTTAGTGTTTTAATTTGTGAATTTATTTCTCTACAGGCTATTCACCGTCTCCACATTTTGTATGTAAAGTTTGGAAAATTACGAGCCCTTATTATTCTTAAAGGACCTGTCTTACCTATAAGTAATACAACCTACTTCCATGATCACTCCATATATTTCTAAACCCGGAGACCCTAATTTCGTACTCTGATTTTCTCACTTGCCGTGTATTGCTACCTTCGATGTGTATCACGCTGTCGACGGTTGTTTGCGAGGAGGTTTTCCATCAGAAAAAGACCAAAGGTGTCGATGGGATCCCGAAAATTTAATATTTGGTCCAGACAATCGAGTCACGTCTTCGCCAGATCCAGTTTTCGCCAGGCTAATCGTCAGAGAAAACCAAGTTCAGATATACCTCTATAGTAGTAGTAAGCCATATCTGTTTTGACGATACTGACCGAAACATCCTGCTTTACTTCTACCAAATTTCCGGTTTCGCCCGAATTCCGAGCGAACTACTAGTCCAGCAAAAAAAGAAAATTCAGAAACGAATCCAGCGTATCTCCTTATATCAAGAACATCTTATCAACTTTAAATAGAACTTTGACTTAAAAAAAAAAAAAAATCCGGTTACAACCGGACTCCGGAAATTATATGTCCGGGTAAAACATTATTCATATACAGACTCAGAGTCTCTTCTTACCCCTTAGTCTATCATCTAATCAACTTCAGATAACACTTTTGCAATTAACATACTTTCCGGTTTTGGCGATTCCAGGCAAACTAGTTGTTCGGCGAGAAAATTGTTTTCACCGTCGTGTTCAGCATGTCTTCTTACCCTAAATTCAATATTTAATCAAGTTGAAATTAAACTTTTACTAATTTTGACCAGCTTTTCGGTTTTCGCCGGATTCCGGACGAACTACTTGTCCGGCTAGAAAATGGTTTTCACCACCGTGCTCAGCATGTCTTCTTATTACATAATCGACTATCACATTAGCTTTTTAAAAAAAATAGTCTGTCCCTTAATTTGAACCCCCACCCCTAAATGTAGGGCTACAGAGCCCATCTAACCTTACCCTTGACCCGAACAATCCTCAAACCAAGTTTCATCAAAATAAAGACGTACGGACGGACAACTTTTACGATGTCATAGGTATCCCTTCACTTACGTTCTGGGATCCCACAAACTGGTTATGGAAATTGTGTTCTTTTTTCGCTTTAAGTCAACTGGTCTCGGAAAAGGCTTAAAACAGCCAAAACCGTGGGTTATTTTTTGAAAGCACACCGTAGTTTTAAAGTATTCAAAGATATTAAAATAAAGTAAGTTGAAGAGCAAATAGTACGAGGGATCCTTTAACAGTCCCACTTTATTTCTGACTCATGAACTCATGGCTCCTTATTTTAGTACTTTGTGAATTAGAAATTTCAATACTGGTTTACTTCCAAATTAGCCAACAGTTTTATTTGTGGTCTTTGACTGTTGAATTTCATTGCCAGAAACCTGATGAAAAATTTGTAGCCTGCGTAGCAATATGGTAGTAGTACGAAAACGTTGCATGTAATACTATATAATAGCCAAGAATACTATCATCAATGTGCCTCAGGCTGATCCAATCTTATGTAGTAGTATCCAGTAGCATCCTGTCTTGCCATAGTAGCATCCAGCCTTGCTAATTGTAGCATATAGTAGTATTCAGTAACCACGGTAGCCTTGAAGTAGAAGTATATAGTAGCATCGTTAGTACTGCATGCTACTTTTTCGTACTACATCATAGTACTATTTTTTAGATAAAATTTTCATCGGGAATCACCTTAATTTATACTTCGAAATGACGACCGTCCATCAACGGACCTATGATGCTCCGCCACTACTTGACAAACTATGAGAACTGAGTTTTGAAGAGGCGTACTGACGGGTGAACGTAGAGGCTTAAAGTAAAGGTTGCGTCGACCACAACAGCCTTCAAGTCACGGATCCCTTTTCTTACCTAAAACCTGAAACATTTTAGTTTTATATGACGGAACATCGTCCGCTTGCGTTGTGTTTCTTTTCATTTTGTTAATTTTCTCTTTCTACTTTCTTCTCTCTTTGCTATTCTTTTCTCTTTCCGTTTTTCCATTCTGTTTAATTTGTTTCTTTGAAAAAAGAATGTGAATGAAAATTAAGCCTTTTCCATAGTCACGATAGAGCCTATGGTATGTCCAGAAAAGTTAATGATGTCATTTTCTAAACTAAAAATAAAGACCGGGGGCGGGCACGAGTTTTACGACAAGTTTAAAGTTTGTTTTATTTTTTTAGTAGGCCCCTATGCTAATGTGACCGAAAGTCAAGGTGAACTGGTGAAATAAACTTGCAGGGAAGCTGTGAGTAGGGAGCAATTATTCGTCTTAAGATCGTGGTACTCGAAATGCAAGCTGGTAGTCAAATGGCAAGACAGGCTGAGTCACCCTATTACAGTGAAAAAGGGAGTCCCTCAGGGCAGGGTCCTATCGCCTCAGATTTTTAAATGTGCAATTGCTCAGTGCCTAAGAAAGCTTACGCCAACTTTTAACTTCCGTAGCATCGATGTTAGCTACCTGGCCTATGCTGACGACGTCCTCCTTATCAGCCGCTCCAGGAAGGGCCTTGAATCAAACGTTGCTAGCCTGAACCAAACGCTTGGCGAGATTGGCCTATCAGTCAACGCTAGCAAATGTCAGTACGTTTGTTTCAACGCTCCTGCTACTCTTCGGAAGCCCTCTCTGAACGTTGGAGGCAATGTTCTCATAACCGAGGAAAAAATTCGATGGCTTGGTATAACAACTGCGCAAACGATGCGAAAGATTCGTGAGGAAGCAGTTAAATCAGCCGCTAAAGGAAATAGATATGGCCACTGCAAAATTGTGCCGAACCGTTCGAGGTATCGCAGACCTGGGCTTGGTAAGTTATATACTGCTTTTTGCGCACCGTATGTAACTTCCTTGCTGGATTACATACTATACTCAGAAGAAAGGACCTTCGACGCATACGCTCGACATACTTCAGATAACTGAGATTTCTTCTCTACCTACCCCGGCGCACACGGAACCGCTACCTGATCCGCCGTTTGTTAATTTCCGACCCGTTGTTGACGCTTGAAGCCCTCTCTAATTTTTGTTCTCCGATTGGAAAATTACCGGTCCATGATCCCATCAACGTGATTCTAAATTAGTGAACCTTTATGGAAAATATTTGTTGAGTTTCTTGCGATTATTTTATATTTCTTTATCTTTTTTACTGCACTTGCGCCCTTGCGCAGTGCGTCATAAATTCATTCATTCATTCATTCATCCGAACTTTTATCTTATTGATCCGTTAGTCAATCTGTCACCAGCAAAATACGATGCAAATCCCGATGAACGTATGTACACCACGACTCTTGGCGGATTAACAGATGAATGATATAGTCCGTTACACCTCATCTCACATCCCCTCACAACCTCAATATAAATACAAATAAATTGTTTTTTCGAAATTTTAGTTTTGTATAAAAAGACTTGTCTAACCCATAATACTAATTCAGCCTACTTCCATAACCACTCGATCAAGGCCGTATCCAGGGGGGTGGGGGGTCCCCCCCCCCCTCCGAAACATACAAAAATCATCAATTTTATAGGCGTTTCCCTCTGATATATGCGTTTTTTGTACTTTATTGTCTGACTAGCAGGCAACCGCCCCCCCCCCCCCCCCGAAATAAATTCCTGGATACGGGCCTGCACCCCATATATGTCTCGTCCCGGATACCCCAATTTCGTACGGTACATTCCAACCCCTCTGACAAAACCGCGCTGATTTTCTGACTTGACCTGTATTGCTACCTTCGATGTGTATAAAGCTGTCTACAGTTGTCTGTGAGAAGTTTTTCCATCAGAAAAAATGGTTATGTAAATTGTTTCCCTGTTTTCGCTACAAGTAAACAGGTCTCGGAAGAGGCTTAAAACAGCCAAAACCGTGGGTCATTTGTTGACAGCACAGCCCAATTTTAAAGTATTCAAATAATTTAAAATATTGTAAGTTGAAGAGTAAATAGTGCGAGGGGTCCTTCAAAGAAAAAAAGACGAACAGTTTTGTTCATCAAAGAATTTTCAGTCCCAAAGCTGTCGGTCGCAAAGTTCTCTCGGTACCATCTTGTATTTATTATGAATTGAATTGTTTCCATACTTTTCTTTACTTTTCTCTTTTCTTAAATATTACTTATTTATTTACAGTTTACGCAAGTGGGAAAAAAGAGTTATAAAAATCCATTCAAAGTATATATAGTATTATTTGTAAAGTTAAACAAAATACTTACCTGTAATAGTTCAAAATTTGTGCAAACACAACCGGGTGTCTGTCAAAAAAGTATTCGTTCAAAATCGGGTCATAGTTGGCCAGAGCTTCGGTAAGCCGGGAGAGACGGGTAGCGGGTATCTTCTTCAAGGTTGTCCGGTAGGTCTCAAACCGAAATCCACCGACGTTGAGGATTATCCGGTTTTCGCCATCCATAACATTAGGGAGGCAGGACCTGGAAAGATGTACAGATTATTTCAACAAAACAACACTAAATGAAGAATTCCGATGCGTTTTAATTATCTTGGTTACGCAGGTTTGCGTCGAAATATTTAATGTGGTTTTATTTGTGTATTGACTCGTGTATTTATCTATTTACATGACTGCGCTAACTAACACTGTTTTGGTAAAATAAATCATTTGTTCATTCATTCATAAAGACAAACAAATAAACTCTCAAATGCTGGTGTTAAGTTTGCTGGAAGCCAAGTTCCACAAACATAGAAACCACGAAATCGAACAAAGCGAAGAGGAAAGAGACCTCGGTATCATTGACTAGGAATAGCCTTGGCCCTAGTATTTTATTTCGTTTATTTGTTGAAATTTAGTGGTTGTGGGAGAACTGTATGGACGTGTGCATTGTGAAGATGAAGCGGTAAATAAATGTTTCCTTGCAGGTTTGTTTCCTTCCCCGAAGTTGACCCTGAAGATTGACAGCCTGACGAGGACCCTTGCCAAGAAGGGCCAAAATATCGCTGCCAAAGCACCATAGCTGACATATCGGTTGTATGCATTATTTTAATATATGAAGCGGAAAGATTATTTTGTATTCAATTGGTCCTTTTTATTTTGACGTTTGAACAAACTTGCTTATATCTTTTTTTGTATTTACCCCTATCATCTATGTAACGGGCGATGGAACTTTTAGGGGTTGTTATTGATTTGTATATGTTGTAAATTTAATAAAACGAACTGCGAACTATAAATGTGCCCTTCGGACGGCGTGGACAATAGGTGATTTCATCAGATAACAGGCCCATATTGAGTGAAAGAAACAGAAAGAATCATTACAATTCGAAAGAACCCCGGAGAATAGAACAGTGTAGTAGTGTTTGTTCAGCCACAAGTTGACCACTCGTAGAATTTTACATAGAACGCAATCAATACCACTACATCCTATTTAATTATCCCGCCGCGTACTCTCACACCACCTTTATAAACTTTTAATTGATTGACGTTTATATACCAGGGAAGAGCTCCCCGTACCCAAACTGACATGTTAAGGGGCCCTGTGGGCTACACTGTCCTCTTCAGTAAAACAAAGCGGGCACCTGCAACTATCCGGCCCCAATCAAACAACCCCTCTCTCGCTTCCTCTAAAAGTTTTTTTTAAAAGCGGAGTTGTAATGAAAGAAATGGCAATGGAGTTCAGAGTATGTGCTGGTAAACTTAGTTTCAAATAAAATTCCACGCGTAATGTTCGCATGAAAAGACATTTTTTGTTAGGTCTTTAAAAATCTTGTAAAACCCATCTCAATCAATCAACCTTTATTGCTCAATCAATCTATGGTCAATAATAAAGGCAAAGTCGTCTTCTTGTCATGCAGATGAATAATTACGTTTCTGGATATTCGAACAATTTGACGGGTGAAAATGGGAGTAAAAGATTGTAACTTCAAGTTGTTTTTTTTTTTTATCTGCGTTGAAAATACCCAGAAATTTATCTCTTAAGGCGCAACCGACTGACGTACGTAGCCTAGATAACCTTTTCCTAATTTACTCGATACATTCTTTCTCCGAACTTTGAATTTGATATTGAGTTGAGGCATCTGATTTCCTTGTTCAAAACATCCAACTATTTTTCGAAACCGTTTCACCGCTGTAGCACGCGTATTTTCGGGTTTATTCCTGCGTTCCAAAAGCAGTTAACCAAATTTTGCCCATGGTTGAAGACGAAGATTACTAGGGTTGGGGCAACGATAGTACCTATACTATCTATAGTAGAAGTATGCTTAAAAAAATGTTTGAATTTTTTTTTGAAAAACGCAAAAAATTGCGTTTTGTTTGAATACTTTCATAATTCACCAAAGTGTCCCAAGAATGAAACAGAACATTCAACAATAAACAGCAGACGCCTGATTTCATTATTGGAGTCAAAAGAAACCTTAAGCACTTGGCAGATATTGTTCTTTACTTACTATGCCCATTTCAATACTTTCTAACGTGAGAGAGCGCTCATAATGCCAAAATTTGTTTTAATGTTCTTTCACTTGTCACGGTTTCCCACAGGGACGGTCCACTAATACTAAGAGCTTTTGTGGATATTCACTTGGGATTGAATTATCTCATAGTCACTCTGGAAAATTATTCATGATTACGTAAAGATGACAACTTTTAACCGTGACACATTTGAGGAAAGTTCTCCCTCTTGTAATTGTTTTCCATAGGGGCAATTCAGTATATACTAACAGCTGTTGTGAATTTTCTTCTCGAACTGAATTTCATAATGTTAAATTATTATATTTCGTACACTGTCAGAAGTTTCATAACAGATTGCGCATAACACTTGCAAGAATAACACCTTTTCAATTAGAAATAAAGTGTTATGACCAATTAATTTTATAATATTTCGTGCCTAGATCAACAATACCTTCAATAGGTAAAGTACTACACTGTCAGAAGTTACGTAACTACGACAGAGGGATGCGCGGTTTCAACAGATAACACTTTGGGATGTTATCTGTTATGTTTCTTTCGTTCCCGTTAGTATTGTTACACAATTGAAGGTCTTGTTGGAGATCTACTCACGAAATAGTGTAAACTTAATTGGTCATAACACTTTGTTTCCAAGTGAAAAGGTGTTATTCTTGAAAGTGTTACACGCAATCTGTTATGAAGCTTCTGACATTAGCAAGAATGATACGAACTGTGAGAGACAAATTGCTAATGTGACAAAACGAACTGCTCTTTGAGAGCTGGTGTCTAACCGACATTCCAAAGAAGAACCGTTGCAATTCGTTATGCCTGAAAACGTTGACGAAAAAAACAGTCTGACCACTGTAAAAGTCCTTTCTATAACTTCCCATCTTCGTGTGCACATTATCCAATCACGTGACATGGATGTGGGAACTGCTCAGACGAACTTCCAACCGCCGGGATCGCAGTTCCTGTAGCCTGTTTTACCAGCCAAACCATGTTCACTAGCCCCTCAAAGAGTCAGTGGTATAGCGTTGGTAGCAGTGTTCTAACGCCACCGCGGTTTTCCGCCACCTTTTAATTCAGGTAGCGCAGGTAGCCTGTGCAGGTAGTTTCAGATTTAAATCTTTAAATGTGAAAAGGGTGTTTACCGCCACCCAGGAAATCTTACGTCCCCAAGAGGATTAGTTCCTCTAGAGGTTAGTCAAATCTTGTCAGCTATTCTCATGAGGTGTCGAGCGCCAACCGGATTAAGTATCACAACGATAAACCCGATGAAAAATGTGTAGGCTCCGTAGTAGTATGATAGTAGTACGAAAACGTTGCACCTAATACTATGTAATGGCAAAGAATACCATCATTTAATGTGCCTCAGAGTGGTCCAGTCTTATGTAGTAGTATTCAACAGCATCCTTTCTTGCCATAGTAGCTTTGAAGTAGAAGCATGTAGTAGCATCGTTAGTACTGCATGCTACTTTTTCATACTACTTCACAGTACTATTTTGAGATAATTTTTTCATCGGGAAGGGATTATCAGTCAGAGGCGTCACTAGCCACAATGTTTGGGTGAGGAGGGACAAGGCATTCACTGACTGGCTGGTAATTTTACCAACTGATTTTTGCAGAAAAATGACTGTTTTAAAAAAAAACACGACAGTTTGTAAAAAAAATCGACTGATTTTCAGAAAAAAACGATAAATGACTGTTTTCATGAAAAAAAATCAACTATTTTACTCGATCACTTTTTATCGACTGGCCGACAACGGGACGCCCCCCCCCCCCCCCCCAGTCGTGACACCCCTGTTATCAGTTACCAACTGGTCTAAACATACTATATATAAACCGTGTTCGTGACCTGCAGTTCCTCGCTAAACAATTTCCGGTATTGCATATGTAACGGTTCGGACACATTGAACAAGACCAAAGGTTTCGGTGGGATCCCAAAAATTCAATATTTGATCCAGACAATTGTGTCTTGTCTTCGACAGATCTAGTCTTCACCAGATTCCTTGAACGTTTTTACTATTAAAATTTAGAAACAGAGGCCGAATAGCTAATCATCTGAGGAAACCATGTCCAGATATGGATTCGCATGTGGGTTTACCCCTATAAGTCATATCAATTTTGACTAAACCGATCGGAACTTCCTGTCTTACTTTTGTCAATTTTCCACCTGCACTACTTGTCCGGTGAAAAAGTAAAGCTCAAAAACGAACTCAGCGTATCTCCTTACCCCGACATCTAACATCTAATCAACTTCAAAAAAATTTCACTTCTAACAAATTTTCCGGTTCGGCCGGATTCCGGGCGAACTATATGTCCGGTTAAAAAATATTTTCATATACGGATTCAGCATTCTCTTCTTACCCTTAAATAGGACATCTAATCAACTACAGATGCAACTTTTGCTTGTAACAAATTTTCTGGTTTTGGCCGGATTTCAGGCGAACTACTTGTCTGGGTAGAAAATAATTTTCAAATAATTGTTCATCCTCTTGCCCCTTAAGAAAATAAAAAATATTTTCTTTACCCCTTAACTTAGCCTCCCCACCCCTAAATGTAGGGCCACAGCTCCGACGTCAGAAAAGTGGCAGCCATCGCACACATCCCAGTAGCAGAAGTAGGGGATACATGGCTTGACATCATGGAGCAAGCAAGAATCATCCGTCCACTTCACGATTATTTTGTCGAGCAGAGGCTAGAGAACGAGAAGTTGCCTCCTGGAACTGCAGTGAGGTATCACATCGTACAACAAATAGTATTGAAGGATGGCACAACCGTCTAAACAAGTGTAGCCTATGGCCGAATCTATCCCAAGTGTTAAAGCACAACTCTTACTAGAAATGATCTTTTCCCTCTGAAGTGAATCAGAAAAAATGTTTTTGAAAATACCTTTACTTTCCACCTAAGACTAGTGATTATCTTGTTAGCGCTTGTCTACTATATCCAGCCTTCCTGCTCTCCGAAGCGGCGGCTGGGCGCAAAAAAATTAAAACTGAACGTGCCATGGTTAAAAAGTGGGAAAACTAAGCAAATAAAAGAAGTAATAAACAGAAGATTATCACATCCTTATATGTGAAAGAGTTGTCAGCGGACGTTGAACATTCCCGCAAACTTTTCGTTGGGTGACGGGAAAACTCGGCAAGGCCGAAAAAGCGCTAAAAATTCGTAGTTAAGAAACGAAACAATACAGAAAAGTGGGGATTTTGGAAGCTTATAATTCCATATGGGAGCTAAGTATATTATAAAGTTCAGAATAAGCAAGAGGGGTCCTTTAACAAACTGCTCATGTTTCAAATGCTCAAGTTAAAATTACGTATCAAGGAGGGAAGTCTTCAAGAGAAGCACTTCTGCGGGCGATTTCTCACCTTTTGAAATTTGAATAGTTTGGGGGCCTTGAGTTCTTGAAGTGGAACAGTTTCTTTAGTTGGACATAAATAAATAATTATTTGAAATGTTAAGCTCAGTCTTCGTACTAGCTAGGATTAACGTAGAGTTGGCGTTGGTGGCGGTAAACCCCTCTTCGCATTTAATGATTTAGATCTCGGATTACATGAACCAGCTAATGAGTTGGTGGAAAACATACGATTTCGGGGGGGGGGACGGGGGTTTGCCTTTCGGGGTTTTCTTTTGCCTGCCGGTCAGACAAAAAAGTACAAAAAAGACATAAATCAGAGGGAAAAGCCTATAAAAATGAGTATTTTTGTACGTTTCGGGGTGTGGTTCAACCCCCTACCCCCCCCCCCCTCTGGATACGGCCTTGGTGGCGGTTGACCTACCAAAACATTTGACCCTTTCGTCTGACCCAACTCCTGAAAAGGACCCTTGCCGAGAAGGGTCGAAATATGGCTCTATTAAAATTCAGTTGCGGTTTTGCAATATCAAATACAAATATTCACACATTTTTCGGGTTCGTATGAACAATTGATAAGACTATTTTCCAAACCTTTTTCCAGTTAAAAGCTAGTAAAGTAATCCAAGTCGTATGGCTCGTACCACTATCCCAAAAGTTCACACTGTCAATGTTTCCAATTCATTCGGCACTCAGTATTCCGCTAGACTAACGTGTCAAAGTCACTGGTTCCAGCACCTATCTCCCAGTTCTAGCCTGTTGCGCGTCAAACAGTTCGAAGTACTGGCTTGCGAGGATATCCACGGAAACACTAGAGCTTGGTCTAATACTGACGGAAAGACAGAGATTCACCAAAAGATGTCCGACGATTGATCATTATTAAAGGCTTGTATTCTGTCAAAATTACGAGATCTGAAGTAGTCCATTGTAGGTGCGAAAGATTTGACGTAACGTAACGCACGAAAAGGGCCGAGCAAGGACAGTGTACTTACCCGTCACAAATAGGCTTAAAGACACGATGGAAGTACGTTACTTCGTTGCTCCGCTATTCATATATTAGATTTTCATCGAGTGAACTTTTTCTTTTCTGATTTGTGATAGATCGATACTTCTATGTACACGTAGGCCTACCTCTATGTCTGAAATATTCCTTCAATGGTAAACGAATAGCTGCCTTTCTTCCGAAGTGACCTTACTATCAGGAAATGTTCAGTTCCAGCTAGTAAGGTCTTTGCCTCCATTAGCCGTTGAAATGCACGCTTTTGGGGAAATTCAAATTCCCCGCATTTGGACGAGTCATACGAGTCTGGACGAGTCATATTTGAGTCTTGTCATACTGCATATTCTGAACGCACTGCTAGAGCTCAAGAAGAAAATAAAACCTAGCAGATGTCAAAATAATTCAGTGTATTCAAATCTAAGATGCAAGAACAAGCTGACTTTTCGGTTATACTTTAAGCTTCGTGCACAAACAGACCGATAAGATTTCCTATTCAAAAATAGGCAATCCAAATTCGAGTAACTATGCCAAAATTTGCCTGCTATCGAAACTCGGGGCGACGGAGGAAAATCGCATCAAACTGCGAAAATCGGAATATGGCTGCACGCGCCTTTAAAGCACAATGGACACTTCTAATGCTTTACTATGTATTAAATGCTTCACAAATAAACATTTCCAACTTCCTTTAGAAGGCGCTACGAAAATCGGCCCCTTTCTTGTTATCCCTTGTCTTTACCTATCTGGCATTTCGGCGATCCAAATCTTAGGAGCTAGGGTATCGTGGCAGGAAATTCAAAATCTCCCAGCAATGCTTGATAGAAAAGGATATATTTGAGATGCCATCAAAGTCAAGCCGCAGATGCAGTTTATCTGACTGTTCTAGTGTTTCATCAAAAGTTCCATGGCTTACAGTGCCTATTAAAAGTTTTTCCTTGTGGAATAGTGTTGTGAAACTTGATTAGCTTGCTTCATAAAATGAACCAGAATATCCAATAAGCTTATAAAAAATAACATAGCAACAAAGATCATTCAGAAACAATAACCTATTCAAATCTGGATTATACAAGCTGATTTATGGATAAAGTAAAGATCTACTAAGTATTATAAGAAACATCACTTTTATGTTTGTCCAAGCTAGTAAATTGAGCATATACTGGCCCAAAAAAATACGCTTTGAAATATCACAGAGAGGAAACTGTTGAAAATGCTGCTGATCTAGGGGGTAAGTATTGTTCCTAGGTTGTTACAGAGTGGGATTGGGGTAGTTTGATGTGCCATTGAACTTTAAGCTAAGCGGACACATTGTCCGATAAGGTTTTGCATACGCTAAAAAATAAGCATGCGAAATTCCTGCTACTACGGGGAAACCTGTACCCAAAGCGTTACGATTACGGAGCGAACGAGGAGCTGTGTTTGTACGGACCTTTAGAGACAAGATTTCGCGTCTAACCAAAGCAGATGTCGTTCATCTTGTCCTCATGCTTTGACATTCTCCATAAGTAGGAGAAATGGCGTTAAAGGACCCCTCGCACTATTTACTCTTCAACTTACAGTATTTTAAAACATTTGGGTACTTTAAAAATAAGCTGTGCTTCCAACAAATAACCCACGGTTTTGGCTGTTTTAAGCTTTCCGAGACCCGTTGACTTACTGCGAAAACAGGGAAACAATTTACATAACCGGTTTTTCTGATGGAAAAACTTTTCGCAGAGAACCGTCGACAGCGTGATACACATCGAAGGTAGCAAAACACGGCAAGTGAGAAAAGCAGCGTGACTTTGTTAGAGTGGTTAGAATGCACCGTACGGAATTGGGGCCTCCGGGTTTAGAACCATATGGAGTGATTTTGGAAGTAGGTTGCGTTGGTATTATAGGTAAGACAGGTCCTTTAAGTAAAATCTAGAAAAGTCCATGAATCCAGGATCCCCTCCTCCCCATTGCGTTTGAAATGCAGCATTAGCGTGCTGATGACCACAAAGTTGCTAAATTATGCATTATAATGAACTTTCAAACGTTTATAGTTTTAACCGATTTGCAAGTGAGCATTATTACGAATTAAATTCAACAACCGTCATTGTAGGCGGTTCTTATCAAGTACTGCTGCTCAATAATTCATTAAAACGAACCAACGTTTCAGAACCAACGGTGAGGGATGTCATGAATAGGGGGGCACGCGTAGGGGGCACTCCGTAGATAAATATTCTTTGAGCCCAAGCTGACTTTGAAACATTTATTCCAGCAATGTTTTCTACGGATACATCAGCTAAGATTCTTCATAAGCGATATTTCGGCCCTTCTTGGCAAGGGTCCTCGTCAGGCTTCCAATCCTCTTGTTCAACTTCGGGGAAAGAAACAAACCTGTAATAATAATAATTACAGGTTTGTTTCTTTCCCCGAAGTTGAACAAGAGGATTGGAAGCCTGACGAGGACCCTTGCCAAGAAGGGCCGAAATATTGCTTATGAAGAATCTTAGCTGATGTATCCGTAGAAAACATTGCTGGAATAAAGGGGGCACTCGTTTAAGATTTTCAAATCGCTTTTCCACAAGGACGAGTACAAGTAGATAAATATTCTTTGAGCCCAAGCTGACTTTGAAACATTTATTCAAACAATGTTTACACGGATACGTCAGCTCTGATTTTTCATCAGCGATATTTCGGCCCTTCTTGGCAAGGGTCCTCGTCAGGCTGTCAATCTTCTTGTTCAACTTCGGGGAAGGAAACAAACCTGTAACAAATAACTGAAGTTTCTACCGACTATAAATATCTTATTAAGGTAAATTATCTTCAAGTACCAGTATAATGAAAAAACTAGTCCTGAAATTTAATTTTTGACAACGACGCTGTTTTTGCTGCATGATTGGGGCGATGACAGGAAAGGGTTTTTTCTGCATTTTGATCAACTTCGGTTTTTTCATTAATAAAGGGCTGAAAACTTAAATATTATTGTATTAATGACCTCGTTCTACGTTTCTATTATGAGTACTTGCCTGAATCTATTACTTTGAATAATCACTGCACGGAAAAACTAGTGCTGAGATTTAATTTTTGACACGGCTGCTGTTTTTGCTGCACGATTGGGGCGACGGCAGGAAATATTTTTTTCTGCATTTTGATCGACTTCGGTTTTGTTGTTAATAAGGGACTGAGGCTTAAATTGTCTTCCCTTAATAACCCCGTTCCACGTTTCCGGTAAAGAGTACTCGCCTGTATCTCGGTTAATGCCTGTTTGGTTTTTCTTTATCTCAACGGCTTCTCGAATGGTTTGATGGAGTCCGGTGCACGTTGCAAGAATTTGGGCTTTTTCAAAATGTACTGAATGGGATGGGTTTTCGAAAATATGTTCTGCAAGTGCAGATTTGAAAGTATAGTTATGACGGTGTCCGTTGGAGAGGGCGTGGTCAATTTCTTGCTCATGCTCTGCAAGTCGTTTTCCGAGAGAACTTTCGGAAAACGACTTGCAGAGCATGAGCAAGAAATTGACCACGCCCTCTCCAACGGACACCGTCATAACTATACTTTCAAATCTGCACTTGCAGAACATATTTTCGAAAACCCATCCCATTCAGTACATTTTGAAAAAGCCCAAATTCTTGCAACGTGCACCGGACTCCATCAAACCATTCGAGAAGCCGTTGAGATAAAGAAAAACCAAACAGGCATTAACCGAGATACAGGCGAGTACTCTTTACCGGAAACGTGGAACGGGGTTATTAAGGGAAGACAATTTAAGCCTCAGTCCCTTATTAACAACAAAACCGAAGTCGATCAAAATGCAGAAAAAAATATTTCCTGCCGTCGCCCCAATCGTGCAGCAAAAACAGCAGCCGTGTCAAAAATTAAATCTCAGCACTAGTTTTTCCGTGCAGTGATTATTCAAAGTAATAGATTCAGGCAAGTACTCATAATAGAAACGTAGAACGAGGTCATTAATACAATAATATTTAAGTTTTCAGCCCTTTATTAATGAAAAAACCGAAGTTGATCAAAATGCAGAAAAAACCCTTTCCTGTCATCGCCCCAATCATGCAGCAAAAACAGCGTCGTTGTCAAAAATTAAATTTCAGGACTAGTTTTTTCATTATACTGGTACTTGAAGATAATTTACCTTAATAAGATATTTATAGTCGGTAGAAACTTCAGTTATTTGTTACAGGTTTGTTTCCTTCCCCGAAGTTGAACAAGAAGATTGACAGCCTGACGAGGACCCTTGCCAAGAAGGGCCGAAATATCGCTGATGAAAAATCAGAGCTGACGTATCCGTGTAAACATTGTTTGAATAAATACAAGTAGATGTTTGGGGACAGAGTTGTTGGGCACTTGGATCAGCCTTATCGAAGATGACGTCAACCAAGAACTTCAAGTTTGCGGTAGACGATATTTTAGCTCTTCCAGGTTTTTTCTATAATTCAGAAAGGAACACTCAATGTGGTATAATAGAAATAGATTTTATTTTTAATTGTTTTTTATCTAAACCTGACAATTTTGTCTTCAATCTTTTCAACGTCACGAAAATTAACATTAAAATAATTAAGTCAATCTTCTAAAATTACATTTAACTTAAAATTTAACCTCAATCCGCAATATGTTCTTCGTAATTCAGTTTTTGTTTATTCAAAGATCGAGTTGATACAAGATGCTTTTTTTAGGACAATTCTATATCCATATATTGAATATCGAAAGTGAAAATATCGAGATATCGAAAAGGCCAAATATCGCCCAAGACTACAGATCAGTCACAGATGGCGATAGGTCGCCAGTGTCGCTACACCCGGCACGGTCAAGAATCGACGACTAGTGGCCTCCGACAACAACTGGAGGGGTTGCTCACTCCCAAATAGTTGTACAGGAAGTGCCCGGCGCCCACGACAGCATATAGAGTGGTGCCCACCAAGTGGGCAACGACTACGTCTAGGCAAAGACGAGACTAGCACCTCAGGAAACATTCAGCGAGGCAACAGTGCTGGTTTAATTTTTCCAACGTACGCTTATTTCTGTGACGGATCCGTCAGAAGAACAGGCACACTGAGAACAAATCTTTTTTAACCTAACCAAAGCTTTCGATCTATATAAATCATGCCTGAGCCACACATTTTTGTCTTAAATGACACGTGGTACTTAGGATAGTAATTCATTATACTTTAGTAATATTTCCATCCATTATCGTTCCCGAGATTGTAAAGTTCTGTGTATATCCTACCTTTCTCTACTAACATTACATTGATTATCACGCTTGCCATGTCTGTGGCAAGGGACGGGAAAGAGGCTAAAAACAGCCTCAACAGAAGAGCATGCGAGCTATCCTTTGACACCAAAGCTGTCACCCAATTTTGAACTAGGACAACAACTTGTTCTTCTTGAATAGATTATATTTATGTGCGGGGCCGTATCCATGGGGGGGGGTGGCCCCCTCCCCCCACCCCCCGAAATATACACAAATAATCATTTTTATACGCTTTTCACTCTGACCCATGTCTTTTTTGTACTTTTTTGCCGGACCCGCAGGTATCCTGCCCCCGAAATGCACCCAGTCCCCCCCCCCAAAAAAAAAACAACAAAAATCCTGGATACGGGCCTGTTTGTGTGTCGTCACAAGGAAAAAATAACTCCAATCCAATAAAAATAACGTCAATTAATAATAAATAAAATAAAGTCAATTCACTGAAAATGGAGGGAAGCTGGAAAAAATAGAAGCAACAGAAAGGTTATCCTGTACTGTACAAGACCTGTCAGACAGCATTCAAAGGAGCTACTTTTATAGCGCACGGTTTTTAATTAAGATATTATACTAATCTGGATTGAAAACACTGTATCGATTGATCAGAAATGTGTTGTCCTCTGCAAGTAAACACAGGCTAGGGTAAATAGTCCGCATATTTATTTAGTAGATTCGTAGTCCTTTCTTCGTTGTGTTTTTCTTTCGTTTCCTCTGACCCCTCACTCTTTTTCTCGGTAAAATAGCCACGAAACAATGAAAAGCTGTTTTGGCAATAATGGTATAGTTGTTTTTCTCCAAATTACAACGAAATGACAGCGGGGGGAGGGAGGGGGACGACACGTCCTCTCTTGAACAACATATTTCCTCGTTTGAACATTATATATCAACCCCTTGGCCCTTCAATTACACTAGATCTCTCCAACGTCCATAGAATAAAAAATGAATGTCGTCATCCACGTGCAGAGCTATCCTGGTTTGAGAATAAAGGGGTAGGGACTGCTACAGCCGAAAATTGGTCGACAAATTTTGTGTCTGGTTTTCGCCGGATTCCGGGTGAAATACTTGTCAGGTTCGGATTCGGCATGTCTCCTTACCCCTAAATCAACTATCTCAGTAGCTTTTAAAAAATATTTTTGTTTGCCCCTTAATCTGAAACCCCCTCCCACATCCTAAATGTAGGGCTACAGAGCCCATCTACGAATCTGAACTTACCCTTGACTCAAAGAATCCTCACACCAAGTTTCATCCAAATATCTCACTCCCTTTGAGAGTTATTGTGCTCACATACAGACGGAAAACTTTTGCGATGTCCTCCACTTAGGTTTTCGGATCCCAAAACCGACCTCACGAATTACACTTTTATTTGTCGACTTTACGATACCAGGGAAAAGAAGACCACCAGCCATCCCAACTACACCCAATGAAGGAAGCTCTTGGCACTGTCCTAGAAGTGGTCAATGGTATCTTGCCCACTGCAACAAAGTGGGCAATTGTAATTCTCCTCACCGACCTGTTTTCTCATATCAAATTTTTCTTTCTCTACCGTAATGGAAGAGAGTTAGTCCGGAGTTGAAACCATACCCTAAGTACCTGATCCGACAGTACTAGTTTAAAATAATACTCAAATCTAAATGCGTTTTTTATTTGTCTATAATAAAATAGAGTTTCTGATTTATCCAGTGCTGCCTGCCAATTTTGAATTTCCTGATCCCGTTATACCTGCTCAAACTGTGACTGATCATCTGGTCCCAAACCATCGTTCCAAGCCAAAGATAAACCTCCTTTATCGAGCATGGATTTCACTTGGAATGGCCAATATTGTATGGACAGTGAAATTTTGCAGAGATATTAGTATCTTGTGTTATTAGTAATTAGTAAACTTGTGTTCCTGGATCTGAACATCTTTGGAGAGTTGGGAGAAGAGGAATGCAGAAATCACTGGCTTCCATAAGATGCGAGCGGATGGTCGGATTTGAGTGAAATTTGATGGGTGATAAGAGCTGATGAGCGAGACGAGTAAAACATGCGTCCGAACCACACGCGGCCGCGGTTGGAAGAGTTGGAGGCGGGGGGGGGGGGTCTGGAAATTGGTTGACATGCACAAAAACAAAATGGATGGACTGAATGGGATGCAAGTTCGACAGTACTTAGTTTATGCGGCCATGATTTGTTATTTGAATGAATGAATTTATTACATGCAGCCTAGTAATAAGGCATTTGCACAGTACATACAAAAAAAGGTAAATGAGCGGTTGACAAGAAATACATAGGGTACACAAAATCTAGAATAACAACAGCAAAAAGATAAACGAAGTCTAAACAAGAAACACACAACGAAACACGAAAAGAAGAATAAATTTACTGGATTAGCAGGCGAATTGGACAATGGGCAGGAAGGCGGTTGGATTGTGGCAGAAGATGTCCACTTATTTCTTTTAGCTTGACAGTTGGGTCCAAGACAAAAAACTTCTCCTTGATTCGGTGATTGCGCATGCGACAAGGAAGGTACAAAAGAAAACGGAGATTTTTGAAAAAACATGACCGCATTCGACTGGTGTCTTTTTTCCCGAGAAAGCGAGGAAAACCACAGAGGAGGAGCAAAAGCTTGTGTAGATTTTTGCTAGACCTCGTCGGTTGTACCTGGCTCTGTTTGAAACGATTTTCCCATAACCCATCCTCGTTGCATTTGCAGTTGACAGAACAGCTGCTTCGCACACTTTTCTGAGGGTTGTTGAAACTAAAATTCCCAACCATTTGATTGAGGTTTGTGGTTGCAGAATATGGCATGCATTTTGGGTCAAAATTGTTAAAAATGTTGCCGAGAATACTCGAAATGTCGCCGAGAATCCATGAAATGTAGCCGAGACTGCTGTTTTTGTCGCCGAGATTTTTTGTGTGTATCCGAGACTGCAACGTTTGTTGCCGAGAATGACAACTTTGTAGCCGAGATTTTCACTGAAAAACGTGTCGCCGAGAAATACGGATATGCGTTCGAAACCAAAAATCTAGTTCCCGAGATGGAACAAAGTGTCGCCGAGATTGATAGAAATGTCGCCGAGATTTCGCGTAATGTCGCCGAGAATGCATGAGATGTCGCCGAGATTTCTTTGAAAATAACATACAAGTGAAAAAAGTGTCGCCGAGAACTGGAAAAAAGAATACAGCTTAGAACGAAAAATCTGATTTTTGAGATGGGAACAAATGTAGCCGACTTGGTGGTTGGTGAGGTCCTCCTTATTGCTCTATTTGTAAGTCCGGAACAAGTGTGATTCTTCGTTGCAGTACACGCTCACTACCATTGTAAGTGCTATATTTGCTATCGCACTCTTGTTGGTATTAGTCTACTCAATAAACAATGTGAATGTGAACAACAGTTGCTCAAAAGTAAGATCCACTGGAAGTTTCAAAGGAAAGGATATGGCTCAGAGGCAGGGGCGTTGCGAAAGGGGGCGGGGGTGCAACATTCGGTAACTTATTCGGTATAATTGCCAGGATTCGGTAGTTACCACGAACATGAAGAGGTCGAGTGAAGAACTGGTCGCAGACAAACGATTTCATCGATATTCCTTACTTTTATTTGTATCCTAAAAACAAGCTCTTATCAGAAATGTCTCGAAAATTCTGCCTGCGGCGCTTTTCATAATATTCACTATTTTCCGGAAAGGTGCGTCATTTAGCTAGGTTTTATACCAGTTTTAGGGATCGCGATTTTTCAAAACCCTAAAAGCTAGAACCTGCATGGAAATAGCTGAATTTGGCAGGAAAAAATTAACTTAAAAAATCTCGCCTGCGGCGCTCACTTTATGTGATCATGGCTAGTAATGACTAGTCATACAGTAGCTGCTGCTGCCGGGATGTCGCTCCATCCGGTTTCTGGAAATTCTTAGGATCCCGGTGTTTTGGCTATGCTCCCAACTACAAAAATTCACTTGCGACGCCCCTGCTCACAGGTACTAAGAAAGCTAGAATAAGTATAGTCGTTGAAAGAAATATATAACTGAAACGCATTTATTTTACGGATATATCATCAAAAATGTGTTACCACCTTAAAATTTTTGATATAATGACTTTAGCACAAAAACCTGGTTCTGGGGAGCTTGACTTTGACATGGACGACTGATTTTCTCTTTCATTTAAGTCATCCACCAATAGCCTTGTATACTGGTTAGGGCTAAGGTTCAAGCATAGCAAGTATGATAGTTTGGTTCTTGCAATAGCCTTGTCACATGGTTATGGTTCAGGTTCAAGTCTCCAAACATCGTTTGAATGGTAGTTTTGGTTCATCTTAAAAGGAAATGTCAGGTAAGCAGCACTTCATAGCATCTCCATGACTGGAAGTGCAAGCCCATCTCAGAACCATGCTTGTTCATGGTTTCACATTCAAATCCAAGATCAGAGCTTCTGATAACTTAACACGTCAGCAGGGCCAGGAATTGCCTCAAGCTCACTACTTCCGAACTGTAGTTTCAATGACTTATTAGGACTGTGATTGTTCAACTCAACTTCAGAGACAAGAAGTGGTTTATCTGATAGGTGGAGATAAACAGGAAATTTCAGTGATGCAGCTTTTCCGCCTCGAAATTCCGGCTTCCTCACGCCTACAGATCCCCAGAAGCTGAGGAATATATCCTTTGCATACACGCTCTATGTACTGATTGTCAATTCATATACTTTTCCAAATTCTGGCTATCACCCCTTGACTTCATATTTCAGGAAGTGCTCAATACTGTTCAAAACTGGAGCTTGAGTACTAGTCAGTTGCTCCTGTTGGCTTTGGGCACGAATGATCACTGCATGGGCTTTGCCTATTCCTTCTTGCGGACCTTTAATAGCCGATTTCCCACACTGACTTCCATTATCGACAACTGCATCTAACACTTCGGAATCCATCTTTGAATTTCCGATCATAATGGCCGAGGCAGTTATTTTTCTTGATCAATGACTGTGCCCTGGAAAGGAGATCAAGTTGGGCACACATAGCACTCATCAGAAGAAACAATGGTATTCTCAAGTGTTAGGTTAATTGTGAATGAATTTGTGGTAAAACAATTAATGATTCTTCCTTAACTATCTGATTTTGTGAATTTCTTCTCTGAAAATCAGATATTTAAGGAAGAATCTTTAATTCTTTTTCCACAAACTCATTTGCCAACTTGAGAGGCTTGAGCCTGAAAAGGACCCTTGTAGCTGACTTATCGGTTTGCACCGTACAAGATGATTCGCAGTCAGCATGGGCTGGAGGACTATCTCCAACCTTCTTTATACTCTTGATGACTATCTCTCTATGCCGATTCAGAATCTCTGGGTACCTGCGGAAGAAATGAAGAAATGGTGCCAAAGCTGCGCTGACTCAGGATTTGAGTCGTTGAGATTGAGTCGTTACGGACACGTTTATGGTACTCTTTCTTCCTGAGAATCAGTGGCGTGTTCTGAACTTAGTCATATAGAGTATTATCCCACAACTAAAAGTCTCCTGCTTTGGAAAGTGAACTGTTTGCTAATTCAGTCTCAGGCAAGGAGTTTTTAGCAAACTCTTTGCTTAAAAGACAATCTACATCTGTCATGGAAGAAAAGCAAAACGGCTCCATAGCGTGGTGCCAGAGAGCCAATGTCTGCAGATACTTACATACAGTTCTCAGAAAAAGAGCCATTGACAGTCAAAGGTATGTCAGTCAATTGTGGCTCAAACTATACTAAAACATGAGCTACTTGAACCACTGAAAGAACTTTAGAGAGGCTGCAATGGCCTTGAACTGCTGACTTTCTTTGGTATATGATGTCCTCCTTAGGGAAACGTAAATACCTGACTAATCTAGCAAATCAAGTTGACACTGAAGGAAGGCCCATGAATAATACAGCACTGCACCCATTTAGACACTCGTACTTCCTGAATCCTGTACCGCCTATTTCTTAGTATTTTTCTAGGTTATTTTGTCTGAATGATCTTATGACTCTAGGCAGAGGTCTCGTTTCATGGAAATCTAGAGGGGCAAAAGTCACTGTACAGGACTGGGACGCAGGTGCCCTTCCAAGGGTTTCGGCATGTTGAACAAGACCAAAGGTTTCGATGGGGTCCCAAAAATTCAATATCTGATCCAGACAACTGCGTCTTGTCTTAGCCAGACTCCTTGAACATTTTTACAATTAAAATTCAGAAACAGATTAAGGCCAAATAGCTACTCATCTGGGAAAACCAAGTTCAGATATGGATTCAGCATGTGTGTTTACCCTATAAGTCATATCTGTTTTGACGAAAACTTCCTGCCACTTCTGCCAATTTCCTGGTTTCGGCCGAACTCCAGAACTACTTGTCCGGGGAAAAAAAGAAAGCTCAAAAACGAACTCAGGGTATCTTCTTTCCCCCATAATGAACATCTAATCAACTTCAAATAAAAATTTAACTTATAACAAATTTTCCGACTCCAGCCGGATTCCGGTCGAACTAAATTTCCGGGTAAAATATGATTGTCAAACACGAATTCAGCATCTCTTCTTACCCTTAAATCGGTTATCTAATCAACTAGAAATAAAACTTAAGCTTCTAACAATTTTCCGGTTTTGGCCGGATTCGGGGGGAGCTACATGTCAAGGTAGAAAATTTTTTCACATAAGTGTTCAGCATGTCTTCTTGCCCTAAATCAAACATCTAATCAACTGAAAATAAAACTTTTAATTTTAATAAACTTTCCGGTTTGGGCCGGATTCCGGGCGAATTACTAGTCCGTCGAAAAAATGGTTTTCACCATCGTCCTCAGCATGTCTTTCTACCTCTAAATCGAACATTTAATCAACTTCAAATAACATTTTTACTTTTAACAAACTTTCCGGTTTTGGATTCCGGGCGAACTACTTGTCCGATAACAAAATGATTTTCACCATCATGTTCAGCATGTCTTCTTACCCCATAATCGACTATCAAATTATCTGTTTCAAAATATTTTGTTTGCCCCTTAATCTGAACCCCCTCCCCCACCCCTAAATGTAGGGCTACAAAGCCCATCTACGAACTTGACTGGTCAGACGACCCAACAAATCCTCACACCAAGTTTCATCAAAATATCTCATTCCCTTCGAGATTTATCGAGCTTACAGATGGACAGACGGACAACTTTTGCGATGTCATAGGTATCCCTCCACTTATGTTTTGGGATCCCAAAAAGTATCTCAAATATAAGACTGGCAGATATTTTGCTAACCTGGAGGATTATACTGGTTATAAACAATAGACAAGAAACAACAGGGCCAAACAAATGCGCAAAACTGTGTGAATTGCAAGAAAAAGTATTCTTACAAGTTTAAGGCAATGGCTTATAGGTCATCCATAATAATTGGAATTTGCTACGAGTGAAGCCCCCACAGTAGTTTGTTATAACTGATGACAATTAACAGCTTGAAAATTTTCGCCCGCTGCAAATTCAGGCTAAATTTTCTGAATGTTATTTTGTTTTGCCTGGGGTGCTCAAGAATCCCACGAAAGCCAGTGAGCTGATTCCCCCCCCCCCCACAATGATGCCTCTGATTCTAGGATTCTGAATCTCTGATTCAAGCAACACTGGGCCTGAGTCTAAAAATCACCTGAGCCTAATCTCTCAGCCTCATAAGCTTTGCTGTAGCAGGCACACTGAAAAACAACAACATAGGTTCGGATAGTGGTTAGAGAGACCATAGGTTACCTATCCTGCATTGTAAATGACATCATAGCAGGCACACTGAAAAACGACAACATAGGTCGGACAGTGGTTGAAGAGAACATAGGTTACCTATCCTGCATTGTAAATGATATCTCGTTTTATCCATGAAATTCAATCCAAGCCTTTGGGAGACTCTGTGACCCCTCAGTGTGCACACCTCTCGTGGATTTTGAATCCTGGCAATACCTGAAACCTGGGGGTACTGAAATCCCTAACGATAAAAGAACAAAGGCTAGCAAAATTCAAGAGAAATCTCAAAAGAAGCCAGAAAAAAATTAATGACATTTTCTTTCTTTATCTCTTCTTAATCTTGACACTAAAAGCATCATCTTCAATGTAAAAGATTATTTTTCTTTTCATTTTCGGTGGTCTAATTATATTGTCAATAGGATGAACACAATCACAAGTCCCAGCAGACGATTCCAATATAAATTTCGCTTGTCTTTTGAAAAAAAACTTTAAAGTTCATATTTAAATTTGGTAGTGGGACTGGTGGGGTCCGGGTCCACTGGGTCCACCCTGGGGTCTACCCGAAAATCCTTCTCCCCCCTGGCAACAAAAATCCGTCCGCCCTCCCTGAATGCAAATATATAGGAAACTAAATATATTCTGACAGCGAGTTAATGTAAACTCTATACAGACACACGAGTTAATGTAAACAGGTGATGGTGGCCTTCCCTATCTATGAAATACTTTTCATAGAAATAAATTGGGGGAGGGTTTGGTCGGGGTGGTTCGGTACCCGAGGTTTTTTCGTACCGCCGGGGGGGGGGGGGTCGCTGGGGCGACTGTCTGTATAGAGTTTACATTAACTCGATGTCAGAATATATTTAGTTTCCTATATATTTGCATTCAGGGAGGGCGGACGGATTTTTGTTGCCAGGGGGGAGGAGGATCTTCGGGTAGACCCCTGGGCGGACCCGGATCCCACCAGTCCCACTACCCAATTTAAATATGAACTTTAAAGTTTTTTCAAAAGACAAGGGAAATTTATATTGGAATCGTCTGCTGGGACTTGTGACATTCATCCCATTGACAATATAATTAGACCACCGAAAATGAAAAGAAAAATAATCTTTTACATTGAAGATTACGCTTTTAGTGTCAAGAATAAGAAGAGATAAAGAAAGAAAATGTCATTACTTTTTTTCTGACTTCTTTTGAGATTTCTCCTGGATTTCTCTTGAATTTCGCTAGCCTTTGTTCTTACGTCGTTAGGGATTTCAGTACCTCCAGGTTTCAGGTATTGCCAGGATTCAAAATCCACGAAAGGTGTGCACACTGAGGGGTCTCAGAGTCTTCCAAAGGCTTGAATTGAATTTCATGGATAAAAAGAGATGTCATTTACAATGCAGGGTAGGTAACCTATGTCCTCTTGACCGCCTACTGTCCGAACCTATGTTGTTGTTTTTCAGTGTGCCTGCTACAAAGTTTATGAGGCTGAGAGATTAGGCTCAGGGGATTGTTAGACTGAGGCCCAGAGTTGCTTGAATCAGAGATTCAGAATCCTAGGATCAGAGGCATCATTTGGGGGGGGGGGGATCAGCCGACTGGATTAGTGAGGTATTTACGTTTCCCGAAGGAGGACATCATATACCAAAGGAAAGTCAGAAGTTCAAGGCCATTGCAGCCTCTCTAAAGTTCTTTCAGTGGTTCAAGTAGCTCATGTTTTAGTATAGTTTGAGTCGGAATTGACTGAAATAGCTTTGACTGTCAATGGCTCTTTTTTTGAGATTTGTATGTAAGTATCTGCAGACATTGGCTCTCCGTCACCAGGCTATGGAGCCGTTTTTGCTTTTCTTCCATGACAGATCTAGATTGTCTTTGAAGCAAAGAGTTTGCTAAAAACTCCTTGCCTGAGACTGAATTAGCAAACAGTTCACTTTCCAAAGCAGGAGAACTTTTAGTTGTGGGATAATACTCTATATGACTAAGTTCAGAACATGCCAGTGATTCTCAGGAAGAAGGAGTAAACGTGTCCGTAACGACTCAAACTCAACAACTGAAATCCTGAGTCAGCGCAGCTTTGGCAGCATTTCTACATTTCTTCTGCAGGTATCCGGAGATTCTGAATCAGCATGGAGAGATAGTCATCAAGATTATAAAGAACGTTGGAGATAGTCCTCCAGCCTAAGCTGACTGCGAATCATCTTGTACGGTGCAAACCGATAAGTCAGCTACAGTTTCATAAGAGCGATACTTCAGCCCTTCTTTGCAAGGGTCTTTTTCAGGCGCAAGCCTGTCAAGCTGGCAAATGAATTTGTGGAAAAAGAATTAAAGATTCTTCCTTAAATATCTGTTTTTCAGAGAAGAAATTCACAAAATCAGATATTTAAGGAAGAATCTTTAATTGTTTTACCACACATTCATTCACAATTAACCCAACACTTGAGAATAACATTGTTTCTTCTGATGAGTGCTATGTGTGCCCAACTTGATCTCCTTTCCAGGGCACAGTCATTGATCAAGAAACATAACTGCCTCGGCCATTATGATCGGAAATTCGAAGATGGATTCCGAAGTGTTAGATGCAGTTGTCGGTAATGGAAGTCAGTGTGGGAAATCGGATATTAAAGGTCCGCAAGAAGGAATAGGCAAAGCCCATGCAGTGATCATTCGTGCCCAAAGCCAGCAGGAGCAGCTGACTAGTCAGAAGAGATCACTACAGACGGAGTGGGTTAAAAACTCAAGCTCCAGTTTTGGACAGTATTGAGCACTTCCTGAAATATGAAGTCAAGGGGTGATAGCCAAAATTTGGAAAAAGTATATTAATTGACAATCAGTACATGGAGCGTGTATGCAAAGGATATATTCCTCAGCTTCTGGGGATCTGTAGTAGTGAGGAAGCCGGAATTTCGAGGTGGAAAAGCGGCATCACCGGACTGAAATTTCCTGTTTATTTCCACCTATCAGATAAACCACTTCTTGTCTCTGAAGTTGAGTTGAACAGTCACAATCCTAATAAGTTATTGAAACTACAGTTCGGAAGTAGTGAGCTTCAGCCAATTCCTGGCCCTGCTGACGTGTTAAGTTCTCAGAAGCTCTGATCTTGGATTTGAATGTGAAACCATGAACAAGCATGGTTCTGAGATGGGCTTGCACTTCCAGTCATGGAGATGCTATCAACTGCTGCTTACCTGACATTTCCTTTTAAGATGAACCAAAACTACCATACAAACGATGTTTGGAGACTTGAACCTTAACCATAACCATGTGATAAGGCTATTGCAAGAACCAAACTATCATACTTGCTATGCTTGAACGTTAGCCCTAACCAGTATACAAGGCTATTGGTGGATGACTTAAATGAAAGAGAAAATCAGTCGTCCATGTCAAAGTCAAGCTCCCTAGAACCAGGTTTTTGTGCTAAAGTCATTATTTCAAAAATTTTAAGGTGGTAACACTTTTTTTGATGATATATCCGTAAAATAAATGCGTTTCAGTTATATATTTCCTTCAACGACGATACTTATTCTAGCTTTCTTAGTACCTGTGAGCAGGGGCGTCGCAAGTGAATTTTTGTAGTTGGGTGCAGAGCCAAAACACCGGGATCCTAAGAATTTCCAGAAACCGGATGGAGCGACATCCCGGCAGCAGCAGCTACTGTATGACTAGTCATTACTAGCCATGATCACATAAAGTGAGCGCCGCAGGCGAGATTTTTTAAGTTAATTTTTTCCTGCCAAATTCAGCTATTTCCATGCAGGTTCTAGCTTTTAGGGTTTTGAAAAATCGCGATCCCTAAAACTGGTATAAAACCTAGCTAAATGAAGCACCTTTCCGGAAAATAGTGAATATTATGAAAAGCGCCGCAGGCAGAATTTTCGAGACATTTCTGATAAGAGCTTGTTTTTAGGATACAAATAAAAAGTAAGGAATATCGAAAAAATCCTTTGTCTGCGACCAGTTCTTCACTCGACCTCTTCATGTTCGTGGTAACTACCGCATCCTGGCAATTATACCGAATAAGTTACCGAATGTTGCACCCCCCCCCCCTTTCGCAACGCCCCTGCCTCTGAGCCATATCCTTTCCTTTGAAACTTCCTGTGGATCTTACTTTTGAGCAACTGTTGTTCACATTCACATTGTTTATTGAGTAGACTAATACCAACAAGATTGCTATAGCAAATATAGCACTTACAATGGTAGTGAGCGTGTACTGCAACGAAGAATCACACTTGTTCCGGACTTACAAATAGAACAATAAGGAGGACCTCACCAACCACCAAGTCGGCTACATTTGTTCCCATCTCAAAAATCAGATTTTTCGTTCTAAGCTGTATTTTTTTTCCAATTCTCGGCGACACTTTTTTCACTTGTACGTTATTTTCAAAGAAATCTCGGCGACATTTCATGCATTCTCGGCGACATTACGCGAAATCTCGGCGACATTTCTAGCAATTTCGGTGACATTTCTAGCAATCTCGGCGACACTTTGTTCCATCTCGGGAACTAGATTTTTGGTTTCGAACGCATATCCGTATTTCTCGGCGACACGTTTTTCAGTGAAAATCTCGGCTACAAAGTTGTCATTCTCGGCAACAAACATTGCAGTCTCGGATACACACAAAAAATCTCGGCGACAAAAACAGCATTCTCGGCTACATTTCATGGATTCTCGGCGACATTTCGAGTATTCTCGGCAACATTTTTAACAATTTTGACCCAAAATGCATGCCATAGCAGAAGGCTGTTTGTGACTTTAAGGGTAGAAGAAGAACCTTTAGACGGATTAAAACAAATATATTGACACTTCTCCAGATTAATAGATAACCCGATGTTACTAAGGTCGTTGAAAAGTGATTCCAGATTGTGTTGTAATTTTTTTTAGATCTACTGATCAAAAGAATGTCGGCTGCGTAGTCAATGTAACTTATTCCAAAACCTTCGACAAAATAAGTAGGTGTTAGGTTATTTAAACAATCTGCTATTGCACATTTAAAGATGTGCGGGGATGACACATTTGGCGTCTGGTTCTGTTCTGGCCACAGTAGGGGAGGGAGGTAAAGCGGGAATTGGAATTTTCATTCGAATTCAGTCACAGTGGGGGGGGGGGGGCTGGAACCGGATCCGACGACGGTGGGGAAGGGGGGAGAGTTAATAAAAAAAATGGATCAGATTTGAGTGAAAACTGATAGGTGGTAAGAGAAAATGCTTCAGATGATCCTTTTAGGAGTCCGAACCAAATTCGACCGCAGTAGGGCGTCTAGGGACCAATCGATTGGATCTGTTGGGTTGAAACTTGGAAGGTAGAAAATTAATTTGATGATTCGAGGCGATCCGGCACGTTGCATGTAATACTATATAATAGCAAAGAATACTATCATTTAATGTGCCTCAGGCTGGTCCAGTCTTATGTAGTCGTATCCAGTAGTATCCTGTATTACCATAGTAGCATCCAGCCTTGCTAATTGTAGCTTATAGTAGTATGCAGTAACACGGTAGCCTTGAAGTAGAAGCGTTAGTACTGTATGCTACTTTTTCGTACTATTTCATAGTACTATTTTGAGATAAATTTTCCATCGGGATTGCAATTGACCTTTTACCATTTCAGCACTCCAGGCGAGTCATCGCTGTTTACCCACCAACGGCTCCTTATCAGCTCACATCATAGACAGATAGAACAATGGAATGCCGACGTTACTGAACAGAAACTTTCAAACTTGAAGGTTACACTGTAAAGAGTTTCTCCGAATAAGGATGCAGTATTTGCTACTGGGATTAATCTTATCTTTATTGGGATAAGATTAATCCCAGTAGCAAATACTGCAAGATTTTTTGTACAGTGTAGTGCAATCGTCAAGGACGTTCGAGCCTGTCTTGTACTGAAGGAGTATAATTCAATAATTAAATTTCCTAGTCGAGTTTTCGGTTAAACGTTGAGGTTGGCGACAAGGCCGTATCCAGGGGGGGGGGGGGGGGTAGGGGGTTGACCCCCCCCCCCCCCCGAAACATACAAAAATAATCATTTTTATACACTGTCAGAAGTTTCATAACAGATTGCGCATAACACTTTCAAGAATAACAACTTTTCACTTAGAAATAAAGTGTTATGACCAATTAAGTTTATACTATTTCGTGCCTAGATCTCCAACAACACCTTCAGTAGGTAAAAATACTACACTGTCAGAAGTTACATAACGACAACAGAAGGATGCACGGTTTCAACAGATAACACTTTGGTATGTTATCTGTTATGTTTCTTATGTTCCCGTTAGCATTTTTACCAATTGAAGATGTTGTTGGAGATCTAGGCACAAAATAGTGTAAACTTAATTGGTCAGAACAGTATATTTCTAAGTGAAAAGGTGTTATTCTTGAAAGTGTTATACGCTATCTGTTATGAAACTTCTGACCGTGTAGGCTTTTCCCTCTGATCTATGTGATCTTTGTACTTTTTTGTCCGACCAGCAGGCAAAAAAAAAAACGAAATGCAACCCCACCCCTCCCACCCTCCAAATAAATTCCTGGATACGGGCCTGGTTGGCGATGATGAGCAGGAATAGGTAGGTCTGAATTGGAACACAGATTATTTCTTTATAGGCTTAAATTATAATGTCTGCTTTTCATTCTCTAAATCCATGGGATGTTGCAAGCAGCCAGTTTGTTGACTTTTTAAAAGAACAAAAACTTGTCGACAACGGTATATTTCACTTTCCAGTCACAACCCTTTCTGTAACCAATTGTACAACTTCCATATCCATGTCCTGACGATAGGTTTGTTCCATGTATTAATGGTTCTACTACACGAATGGTCACATAGCTTGTAATATCTTTCCGGAATAGCCTACCTAAAAATAAAGCCAAGGAACATATCCCATTATCACACGCGAGAACACATGTCAGGCTAATCAAGGAGATAAGATAAGATAAGATTTATTCCACTAAAAGCAAAGAGGCCATGGGAAAAAATGAACGCAAACAAAAATCAAAAACAAAAACCAAATAAACGATAATTATTTCACATATTCCTTTACAAGGAGCCTTTTTCTGTGGTTCAGTTTACGGATTTCAAATAGGGACAAAAATCGTCCACATCAACTCGAACAATTTTTTTCTTTGTCAGCCCACGCACACGGTGCATGATGCTGGGAATGAATGGAAACAGCCACAGAGTTTCTCAGGTCCTGTGCATATTCCTGTTGACATTTATTTTGACGTAATTACGGTTATTTTGATTCTTACTTCTAATCACGAAAAGAACACAATTTCGGTTGTCCAAGAGCGTGTTCCATCCTACTTACCGTAGTTACTACGCATGACGTCACGAATTCTGGCTTTTTGCCGTCAAGGCTGGAACGATTTTTCTATTTTCCAGCAGGATCTCACGCCAGGGGCGAATCCGACCAGTCACGTTCCAGAGATGCGTAGTTACTACGCTTACCACGCTCCCGAGCATGGTAAGCAAATAGTAACTATTAGTTACTATTCCGACAAGGTTGGAACGGTCAGCGTAGTAACTTTTCGTGAGGATGGAACGGAAATAGTAACTAATAGTAACTAATGTTACGAGGGTGGAACACGCTCCAAGTGCTCCGATTCTTCGATCAAGTCGTACAATGAGCCTTCATGGGAACATTTGGCATGCTAATAGACGCTTCATGATTTTGATCCTTCGGTGATGATACTACGGACGGATCCGGCTCAAACCGGAAATTCAGCAGGCCTTGTTTAGTCGTCATTGGTAGTTCAGGGTTACGAGTCATTGGTAAGAAACCATACACAATCGATCTTAGGTCTTCGTTGAACGTGTCCGAAAGCTCCGAAACGAACGAAAATGCTGAATCAATTCAGGATTTTATGCAGCATTTTGCTTTCGTACTTAAACTTCGCTCGGTTAATGCAGTAATTCAGCATAAAATCCAGCAAAGATGCTTAATTATATACTGAATTTTCAAGAAGAAACTGGGGAGCACGGAGATTCTCCTAGAATCTTTTTCTTTCTCGAAAAATTTGCCACACAAAATTTTCGTAATGTTATCTAGGTCGAACTGCCGTCTGAGCGGCGACAAACTTTACCTAGCATACTTGGCAAAAACTTTACGAAGATCGTGTCCCGAAACTCCGAAACGAACGAAAATGCTGAATTAATTCAGCATTTTATGCAGCATTTCGCTTTCGGACTGAAATTTTCGCTCATTTAATGCAGCATTAATTCATCATAAAATTCATCGAAAAATTCAGCAAGAATGCTAAATTGTATGCTGAATTTTCAAGAAGAAACTGGGAGTATGGCGATTCTCTCAGTATTTTCGGCGGTAAACATAACAAGTTCAAAAAGACAACGGACAATTTGGCAAACATTCCAAATTCTAAGACAACTGGCGATCATGGCCAACGAAGAAAGGAAAGATAAGAAGATCAGAAGGTTGGATATCAGTAGCTGATCCATTTTGTCAGCTTTATACAGCTAATTCTTTCTCTTCTTCTTCCTTGCTTAAATTTTGGTATTCTAGAAGTGTCAGAAAAGAAAAAAAGGTAACAGCTTTCGGACAAAAAAAAGAAGAAAATACAGCATTAATGCAGTATTTACAGCAAAAAAAGCTTTCGGACACGTTCGAAGTCTTTACATAGCTAATTCTTTTTTGCTTCTTCTTCTTCCTAACTTAAATTTCGGTATTCTAGAAGTGTCAGAGAACAAATAAAGGTAACAGCGTTCGAACAAAAATAAATAAATATGCAGCGGTGAATGCAGCATTTACAGCACTAAAAAGCTTTCGGAAACGTTCGTTTTCCCACCAAGTCGATGGTTCGACAGGAATCCGAGGTATCGGTAAACTCGTTGTTCCAAAACTAGTTGCGTTTTTGCGGTAACCTAGAGTAACTGTTATCCGGTAACTGAGTGCACTCTTGTCGTTTCTTCAGATACCGGGTTACTGATACCCGGTAACTGAACCAGAAACGACAGTTGGCGTAAATTCCTTGATTCTCGGAGTCATTCAGAAATTTTGAGCCAAAAATCTTACCTAGGTCTTACCTAGGTAATAACAGCTTCTTCAGGTAAAAAGCTGATAACCGTGCCAGAGTCGTCCATCAGAATAAACTTGCCCCTTGCAAAGGCAGTTAATAAGACATATTTTGTTTGTTTGTGTGAAGAAAAGGATGCAGTTACAAGGTTACTGAATTTTGGTAACCCCGAGCTCGGCAGGGTTACTCCGTTCCAGATACCAGATACCAACAACAATTCGCCAGGGTAACAGATACCCGGTAACTGCGAAAACAACAATTGTTCAGAGTTACAGATACCCGGTTACCGCAAAACGCAACTACTGTGATAGTGTCCAGCTGTTCCGAGTCGGTAAAGGGATACAAAGACGGATCAATCTATCTGCTTTGCTTTCCTTACGGCAGTTCCGAGTTGCGTCAATGGCATAACCGGATTCTGATGCGAACTGGAAATTGTGGAAAGAACAAAATCATATGATAAAACTTATCTGGTGGTGTATACAGAGAAAAACAAAATGCTGGATCAGAATATTCTTTAACTTTTCTACCAACACTGATTTTCCGCTCGTAAGGTATACCTTGAAATTAACAAGAGCTGGAAGCTCATAAGGCACTTAAGGGTAAGGGTCAGAGGATGAAAGCAGGAATTCATCAATTTGTCGGTTTGTTGTGATCATTTGTAAGCAAAGCTCTTGAGACAAGAATGATCACGGGTCCTTGGAAATCACAACAATGTATCGATAGTAAAAACTATTTATTTTTGCATTAGGCTGTGATGATGCGCACTTTAAGTGCGCTAGAGACCCATTACAAATGGACACTTTTGAAGCACACATGATGATAAGCTCAAGAGGATCATGAAAATGTATATTTCGCTCAAAATTATGGTTTGTACTTTTATGAATTCACAAATATATTTTTGAGACCTTTCGGTTAAGATACTTACTTTAAGAGTGGGTTTGTTGAATTACTTGCCAGCGTGGACAATAATTCTTTTCTGCAGAGAAAGTACCGATTGGTAAACCCAGCGGGAGTTACTGAGAACCGGATCAATATGATTTTTCTACCGAATGTCAGGAGTCATTCCATCTTTGGTCTTTTTTGTTTGTTCCGAGTTCTTAGTTATCGAAGTATGTTTTTCCTTTTTGTTGTTTCTCTTTCGTTTTTCTGGTTTTTTACTCGGTCCTTTCTGGGCCTCGCCCAGTTTTGTTCAGTGACGGGTCACAAATAAAATGATGATGATGATGAAAAAAAAAATCGAGCAAAACCCTTGAGACAAAAATGACCATGGGCTCATGGGATGATGAAATTGTATATTTTGCTTAAAAGTATTTTTCTACTTTGCGGTTAGAATTGGTACTTTAAAGGCGGGTCGGATCTGAGAAGCGACAACTTCTACGCCAATCTTGTCAAGTCTCTAATGTCCAAGCCAAGTTTAATCGCTCTAGTACATCTGGAAGGTACCTTAATTCGCTATCCCCGAAATTCCCCGTTCAAACGTCACAAATACGTCAATATTCCGGATCACCCCACCCTCCATTCCCCCCACAGTGGTCGAATTGGGGAAGCAACTACTTCCAAGTTACTTTGGTCGGGTCTCTGATATGGCTGCCAAGTTTCACCGTCCTAGCCCTTCTGGAAGTACCCGAGCTCGAGAAAAGTAGCCTGACAGACCAGACCGAAAAGTGATCGGAATATGACACTTGAGCGAAGCTGCAAGTGCCATAAAAACAGAAAAACAATTGCCTAATGGATCTCATTAAGGGGTTGACTATATGCATAATATCAAATTTACTGGGGATTGCGAAAACCGGAAACAGAAGTCGAAATCATAAATATTCCCCTTTGGGATCTCACCGAAACCTTTGGTCCTGTGTAGCTAGGTCTTGCAGGGTCGAGAGATAACCATCTTAGAATTATTCTTCCATTTCCCTTCCGGCTTTGCTTGACCTGAATACAAATTTCCCAGGACAAAGAGGGGACTTCGCTCCCTCTTAATTTGGAGAGTACTTCCGGATTCGGGATAACGGTCCGGGAAATTCGACAGAAATAACGAAAATGAGCTAAGCTTCTAACAGAACAATTGGGTTTGGTCGAAGGAATAGGTTGACCTACCGTGCCCTGTCGGCTTGCTTATTAACCTGTGATTAGTTTATTTTGGTATTTCAAAATTATTCTCTAACAGCAATCTTTTCTAGATGACGAGATTTTCCAGGACTGATTAGCAAAGAATCATAAGACCTAATTGATAATTTTTGCATGTCTTCAGAGGTACCATACTGGTCTTGGTTATTTATGGCACTTGCCCTTCGGCCAAGTGCCATATAGCGATTGTAATTTCTGTCCGTCAGTCGGTCCCGGTTTTGCTAGTTCGGGCACTTCCAAATCAGCTAGGACGATGAAACTTGGCAGGCATATCAGGGACCGGACCACATTAAATTAGAAATAATCGCTTCCCCGATCCGACCATCTTGAGGGGAATGGAGGGAGGGGGAATCCGGTAATAGTTAAAAAAAAAAAATACGAAAAGCTCCTAGACAATTTTTAATAATCGAACAGAACGAGAAAAACTATTGCACGGACTGTTTTCCCAAGTTTTTACGGTACTTAATTTCTGTCCGTCCGTCGGTCGGTCAGACCGGGTTTATCTTGTTCCACATAAGCTAGGAAAATGAAACTTGGCAGGCATACGTTGGTTACGGCCGCTCGGAAAATGTAAGCAGTGTCAACCGGTTTGTTCTTGCCCGTCTGATTAATGCGGTAATTACACCCTACATACTTTATGTTTCGGACTTGGGAGTTTTTTAGAAGAACAGACCGAAGAAAATACTCGTCACGTACCACAAGTGCGCTAAGTTTTTGCTTAGCGTCCCTTCCCCAAGTTGAAACAATGAGTTATCAGCAAAATAGAAAATAGTGAACCCCACAGAAAAAAATATATAAAATTGAAACAAGTACTCGAGCAAGAGCTTTAAATGCTTGCGCATATATGCAACCATATACCAACTTGATTCGTGGTATAGACTATAGTATTATATTAAGTGAATGTAGGCTACGCTTTTTCCCTTTTGTGAGCGGACAAAAATAAATATATTTATGTATATTACCGACCCGGCCAGATTAACTTGGAAATAGTCATTTTTCCGACGCGACCATCTGAGAGGGAGTGGAGGGATAGGGTGAATCCAGAGAATCGAGGTATGTATAACTCTCGAACGGTTATTCGATCTTAATGAAACTTAATATTCGGAAAAATCTCGTGTCTTAGACAATCCACTTCAAATCCGGACAGGATCCGATGACTTTGGGGGAGTTGGGGGGGCGAACCGGAAATCTTGGGAAACGCTTAGAGCGGAGGGATCGGGATAAAACTAGGTGGGAATAACTAGAAAAAGTCCTAGATATATCGTTGTCATATTTGGATTTGGGCAGGGTGGGGGGAGTTTGGGGTGAATCCGGTGATCCCGCGAGATCGGTAATAGGACGATGAAGCTTGGTAGGCGTATCAGAGATCCGAACAGACTGAATTGAGAATAGTTGTTTCCCAGATCCGACCATCGTAGGGGGAGTGGAGGGATGGAGAATTTATTCAAACAATGTTTACAACGGATACGTCAGCTATGATTTTTCATCAGCGATATTTCGGCCCTTCTTGGCAAGGGTCCTCGTCAGGCTGTCAATCTTCTGGTTCAACTTCGGGGAAGGAAACAAACCTGTAATGTGGGATGGAGAATCCGGTATCTAGTGACATGCTTAACTTTTGAACAGGTGATCAGATTTGAATGATCTTGTCCATATATCGATGGCTGCAAGCTTTCTATACTTCTACCAATTTCTTCTTTTGTTGGAATCCGGGCGAACCTAATGCTGATCACCTGGATAGCCGATGAAAAATGTGTCTCAGAACAGTACTATGAAGTAGTACGAAAAAGCTGCATGCAGTACTAACGATACTACTACATGATTCTACTTCAAGGCTACCGTTTTACTGCATACTACTATATCCTACTATTAGCAAGACTGGATGCTACTATGGCAATACCGGGTGCTACTGGATACTACTACATAAGATTGGACCAGTATGAGGCACATTAAATGATAGTATTCTTTGCTATTACATAGTATAACATGCAACGTTTTCGTACTGCTACCATACTACTACACAGGCTACAAATTTTTCATCGGGTACGGTTTCTTACAACTGTAGATTTGTTCAATAGTGTTTATTTGCGTTAATTTCGTATTATCTGGCCGTAGACCTGGAAAGATAATAAAATTTCATCTTGTTATGGACAAAAGATCTGTATCTATTTCCGAACTTCACTTAGGCATTTTGGGTAAGATTCAGCGATTGACAGAAACAGGATATACTAGGTGGTTGCTAGTCAACGTTAATCATAACAGGAATGCTGTCCAAAGAACAAGTCAAGAATAAAACGAACTTCATCTGACGACAGTGTCAGACCAGGATTGCCGCATGACAAAAGAAGCAAGTCAAATTCCTAGACAGATGATTTCCAAGAAACAGTCTTAATTCTGATGCACTATTTAGACCGGTCTGAAACTACGCTTAAATATTTTTAGTAATGGTTTATGGATTTTCGTGTGGCCTTTCCGGCAAAAATGGCCAAAAAGAAGTAGAATTAGCCTAGTAATGACAAAACGCAGCAACAGACAATGTTTCTCTCCAAATTCCTATTTCAAGTAACAAATTGTTAATCATCTGTTACCTTCTGTCGTTATATTCGTATAATTTCAGTTACATTTTTCCTCTATGTTTAAAAAATTATTACACATCAGGTCTTTTTAAAGGACCCGCCGCACTTACGATATGAACTCTCACTTTCTTCCGTAAAAAATTGCCACAATTCTTGTTGCTAATTTTTTGCATTTCATTTCAAGTGCCATATAGCGATCGTAATGTCTGTCTTTCTGTGGGTCTGCCCGCATTTTGCAACTTTGGGTACTTCCACATAACCTAGGACGATAAAACTTGGCACGCCTATCAGGGACCCAACCGGATTAACTTGGAAATAATCACTTCCCCGATCCGACCATCAATGGGGGAGTGGGAAGATGGGGAATCCGAAAATTAGTAACATTCATAACTTTGGAACGGATAATTGGGCGTACATTAAACTTGACAGGTAAGTGTCTTCAATGTTCATTGTCAAATTCGGATTGGATCCGATAACTGGGGGGGGGGGTGAAAGGGGACACCAGGAATCTCTGGAAACGCTTTTCTAGTTTTTGTCAAACCCCTACCCCTTTCTTCACACTAGTATAGCTCTGCGCGTGGATGAGTCATTCTTTGCTTAAATTCTTTCGGAGAGAGCTAGAGCAATTGAAGGTCGAAGGGGTTGGTATAATATGTTGTTGAACTTTAGTAGGGGTTGATATAGATTAGAGGGTGCTAGGACGATGAAATAGGCAGGCGTATCAGGGAACCGACCAGATTAACTTCAGACAATCACTTCCCCAAGACGACTTTCCACGGGTCCGGGAGTCCGGAAACTAGGAACAACGGTAGCAAAAGGGGAGCAAAAGGATGCAAAAAGAGCGCTGCCCAAAAATGCGGTATCGATCCCCAGACCTCAGTGGCGTAGGTCCAGGGCTCTACCAAGGGCGCTAGGACTTGATATATTTAGAAGCGAGAGCGGGAAGAGATACGGTTTAAAGATTAAAGTAAGACTAAGTGGTCAGAACGAATGTTAAATGCTAACCAGAGCAAAATAACTAGAGCTATTTTCTCTGCTGCTAACTAAACTTAAACTAAATAAATCTCGTGAAACACTTCCACATAAGCTAGGAATATGAAACTTGGCAGGCATATCAGGGATCCGACCAAATTAACTTGGAAATAATCACTTTCCAGATCCGATCATAGAGGGGGGGAGTGGAGGGATTGGAAATCTGGAAACTATTAACATTCATAACTTTGGAGAGGGTAATCGGACATGCGTGAAATTTGACATGTGTCAAGAACAAGTGTTTCTGATATTCATTTTCAAATCCGGACCAGATTCGATACCTGTGGGGGAGGGGGGCTGGATGGGGGCACAGGGAATTTCCTGAAACGCTTACACATTAGCTAGGATAATAAAACTTGGAAGGCATGTCACGGAACCGACCAGGTTAACTTGGAAATAATCACTTCCCCGGTCCAATCATCGCGGGGGGAGTTAAGGGCTGGGGAATCCCGAAACTAGAATCATACATAACTTTGGAATGGGTAATCGGACATGCATGAAACTTGACAAGTGTGAAGAACAAGTGTCTCAGATTTTCAGTTTCAAATCTGGCCCGAATCCTAGAGGGGGGACCGGAAATCTTTTGAAACGCTTAGGGTCGAGCGATCGGGATGGAACTTGAAGGGAAGATCGAGCATTAACCCTAGATACTTTATTGACAAAATAGGACCGGATCGTGTCGGAGTGGAGGGTGTCGGAGTGGGTTTCTGGGATTTCCGCGGTGGTCACGAGTTAGGGGTACTTCCAGTTTTTTTTCAATCAATCAATCAATCAAGTTTAATCCGAATAGCTAAAAGCTAGAAAAGGAATATAACCAGTTGTACTATGACGATGAAATTTGGCAGACATATTAGGTACTCTCATAGGTCGACTTGAAAATAGTTCCTTCCCCGATACGGCGATGTTGGGGGTAGTGGAAGGATGGGTAATCCAGCATTTAGTGACATGCATAACTTTAGAACGGGTGATCGGACGTGAATGAAGCTTGACCAGAGTCAAGAACAGGTGTCTCAGATCATCAATTTCAAGTTCGGAACGAATCCAATAACTGTGGGGGGGGAGCTGGAGGGGTGTGCAAGAAATCTCGTGAAACGCTTCGAGTCTAGAGATCGGGATGAGACTTTGAGGAAAGAACAAGCAGACAATAGAGACAATACTGACAAAACAGGACCGGATCTCGTCACAGTTGGGGGAGTTTGAGAGGGTTTTCCACAATTCTGGTCATCACGAGCTTGTGTACTTAAAAATGTGCTATGACCATGAAACTTGGCAGTCTTTGCTATGACCATGAAACTTGGCAGGCATGTTAGGAACTCTGTCAGATTGGCTTAAAAATAGTCCCTCCCCCGATCCCATCATCGTTGTGGGAGAAACAGTTATCAACCATTTCAGATTTAGTAGATCAAGCCGATTTTCAGATGAAATGAATATCGGGAGAGAGATGCAGCCTTGACAACTGCAAACCGTATCTGACAAACATGATGTTCTTACAAGTGCCATATGAGCTTTCAGCCTTGACTTCTTATTGCCATGACAACGATTTTATGTTTGCCGTGTTATTTCTTTACGGGACGTACTGGGCTTAAGGTGAGTCTTCACCTTCCGGAATCTGGGTTCCCAGGTTTTTCGAGATTTTTTTTTAATTTCTTCTGCGATACTTAAAAATTCCGGAAATCTGGGAGTTCAAAAGCCCCTTTTTTCCGGATTATTTTGATATACGTTTGGATTGGTTCATATTCCAGATGCAATTTACAGAAGACGTCAAAGAATAATCTGGAAGACCAGATTCCAGGAGGTGAAAGCCGGACTTTACTAGTCAGGAAACCGGTATACAAATTTCGCCGCAAGTGAAATCTTAGATAAGGGGCCTGTAAATAGCCGAAACCTTCTTGCGCAGAGCGGAATTTTATTATAATCAATTAGTTTAAAACATGAAAACAGACACACGAGGTGGTGCGAGGGCCCTTACATCTGGTACAAAATAGAATGATGATCATTTGATAGATATCAGCACGTCAGCTCAACGGACGATGGCGTATTACTGAATGAATGTATTGTTTAATTTTCCCATTCCAAAACGATACAGGCCCATTCACAACGGGTTTTAACTGATACTCGTTACCAGCCAGTTCGGGAAATCGCTCGGACACCGAGAATTAGCTGGATTTCTGCCGTTCGCAATCGATACTGGTGCCAGTTTCGGGTACCAGCTAGTCTCGCACCTAAGTTGAAATCAGTGCAACTTTTCAGGATTACATTATGTTATGTTCCAATTACATTATGTTCCGACTGGCTAACGCAGAACCACGTCAGACTGAAGAACAATGACCTAAATTGGCTTTTGGTTTCCAAGACAGCTAGGTATCTATTACGCTTGGAAACTAGCCAATCAGAGTATTCCTCAACATTCCCCAAAATAACTTGATTGGCTAGTACCCTCCAAAGTTGAACTGATTTCAACTTGGGTGAGAGACTAGCTGGTATCCGAAACTGGCACCAAGATCAATTGTGAACGGCAGAAACCCAGCTAATTCTCGGTCTCAGAGCGATTTCCGGAACTGGCTGGTATCGAGTATTAGCTAAAAAACCGTTGTGAATGGGCCTAACGTGTGACAACTGGAGTATAAAGAAGAAAGAAAATAGAAACAGAAAAGGGAAGAACCACAATGAATTAATGGGTTTATTTGTCTATTTCAAACACAAACGTGTGACAATCTGAGCATAACGATGAAAGAGAAAAGAAAAAAGGAAGAACGAAATTAATACAACAAACAAAGATCGGAGTACCCTCTTGAAATTTCCGAAAAAGGAATTAAAACTAACGTACGATATCCTGTGTTAGTTATCCTGTGTTTAGATATTTCTTGTACTGGTATGTTATGTGAGTACTAGACCACATACTTTATTTGTGGGTCATTGCTATTCATTTCATATTTTATAACTATTGGCAATCTGGAAGCGGTAAAAGAATTGGAAACCACAACCTTTTCGGTTTGACTATATCGTTGTTCGGCATAATCAAATTAACTGTCATCATAATTATTACACAGTTTTGAATGGCAACTGTTTACAATTAGTAACCGATCCAAGAATTGGAAACGGCCAGAAACTCAGTTTGAACAATCGTTTATTTGGCAGAATAAAATAAATTGTTATTACAATCATTATTCGATTTTGAATGGTAACTGTACCGTTTGTAAGTGATCCAGGGAACTAAATGCTTTTTTCATCTAACTAATCGTTCATTTTGCAGAATAAAATATCGTTTTTGGCATAATAAAATTAACTGTCATCGTAATTATTAGATAGTTTTGATTGTTGACCATTAGTAACCAATCTAAGAATAGGAAATTACACACTTCCTCAGTTTGAATAAATGTTCAATGGCAGAATAAAATAAAATATCATTATTATCATTATACAATCTTGAATGGTAACTGTTTACATTTGTAAGTGATCCAGGGAACTGCACGCTTTTTTCGTGGAACTAATCGTTTATTTGCAGAATAAATAAATTATAATTAACTGACTGTCCAATCAGCGTAGACAAATGGAATATAGCCTACACGTGGTGCAGGAGACATTAATTGTTAATTATAATCATTATCTAATTATTCTAATCATAATCATTATCTAATTTTGAAGCCCCGAACTTCCACGCTCACAATTGGTCTGATTCAATGCGAAAATCTGAGCCTCGTTTTTGTTGCAATAGCGCTGCAGCATCGCTGCTGCAGCACTTCTTTGCTTTTGCATAATATGCGTTTTGGACTCACTTTCTTCTTGGTTGAAGCGGCAGCGCTGCAGCATCTTGCAGGTAAGCACGGACTTGGTCGGGAAGCAAGCCCGTGATTCTCGAGAAGCGCTGCCGTCTTCCTCGGAAGCGCTGCAGTGCAAAAACGGATGTAGAAAGAATCAGTCCGGAATCGGCCGAGAAGTGGACCTGTAGCATGCAACAAAAAAGAGGCTCTGGGCAAAGCGCAACACCGATCTCACCGTCCAATCTGCGTAGCATATAAGCAAAGAATACAGCCTACGCGTAGTGCAGGAGACCAATGGGTTTCGTAGGAGGGACGAGTTAGTCTGGGGTCCACTGAACCGAAAGTCTTCTCCTTCTAAAAGTGGAGGGACTTACTGGGGCAACACCTCTAGAGATCACAGGACCTCGCGTACGTTCTGTTACTCACGAAAGTTACCGGGATACAGCTTTTTGGTATATCGGACATGCTTTTCTAACCTCTTACACTCTAACTATTCTGCGGTTGCGGTTTGTGCGATTACATCCGCGGTCCAACTTTCGACCAATCAAAAGCAAGCAGATGTAAACAAACATTCGAACATTTCAGAAGCAGCGTTGCCGCCTGTCGCAGAAATCTGCGGTTAATGACGGTTTTCACTTCTTCGACAGAACAAGCCAAAATTCTACGACCGGTTCCTTGCAAGTAAATATAAAAAGTAAGCAAACAATCTTTTGCGGCCAAAAGTCACATGTTCCAGACAAGAAAAAGTGGCAATAGTGTTTACAAACCAAGAATTCCAAGATATTTCACCTGAGAATTGGAGGATATTAAGAAGAATAAACAGGTAAAAATCATTCAAGCAGAGCTGCAATGTGGTTGTTCTTGAGTGTGGGTTAAGGCCTTTTAGGTAGTAGAAATCTCCACTTGCTTATAGGCCCAGATTAAACAGCAAATAAGTTGGACTGTCGAGAGTTTAAGATTATTTGTGGTATGTATTGTTGTTTTTTTGTGAATGTTACAGAACTGTTAGTCAGTCCATTATAAAAGCCTCAATTTTGGAGTCCAGAGGCTATGCTAAGTTACTGTCACTGTCAGAGGCGTTACTAGCTGAAATGTTTGTCAGGCGGGGGGGGGGGGGGCAAGGTATTTACTGACTGTTGTTGCAGAAAGAAGAACTGTTTTCAAGAACAAAAATGACAGCTTTGAAAAATAATTGACTGATTTAAAAAAATGACTGTTTTGACAAAAAATCAACTGATTTTCAGGAAAAATAACTGTTTTCATGAAAAAAAAAAACTGTTTTGACGGAAAACTGCAGTGCTTCACGCCAACTCAGTTATTTTTTAAAGACTGGCCGGACACATTTGGAAGATATTTGATCGTGCCAAATGGATACGTCAGCTGAATTTTATTGGAGCTATATTTCAGCCCTTCTTGGCAAGGGTCCTGTTCAGGCTCAAAACCGCTCAAGTTGGAAAATGAACTTGCGGGAAGGGTTCCTTTTTCCAACTTGAGCGGTTTTGAGCCTGAAGAGGCCCTTGCCAAGAACGGCCGAAGAATAGCTCCAAGAAAATTCAGCTGACGTATCCATTTTGCACCATCAAATATGATTCGCAGTCAGCTTGGGCTGAAGGAGTATTTACATTTGGAAGGGTCGCCCCCCCCCCCACAGTTGTGACGCCCCTGTTTACTGTACATACTGTACGGATGTCTGACGCTTGTCGGCCATGCCACATGGCTATTTCCATTTTTTGTTATGATAACTTAACTAATTTGAACAGCTAAAAAGGCTGAGAAGCTCAGTAGCAAAGTCGGGTTACAGTAAATCAGTAGCTTAGTGAATAACCTAGATGCTGTAAGTCTCCGACTAGTCAGCAGAAATATTTTCATATCCTGTGGTTTGATCATTAGTAGGGTACAGGGAAAAATACAGAACCCTGAAGCTGCTACGCACAACTATGGTAGTCAGAATAAAGTTTACTTGCAAAAATCTCCATTATTATAAAAGGCTAACCATGTTGAGTCCCTAATATGTGTTTGTATTGTTTATTTTCTTTTTCTTATGAGATATTTTATGGTCTTTGTTTGCCACTAGTTAGCCAAGCTAAAAATCAACAAATTTTATTGTATTATATTTGTTTTAACAACTGTAAATTCCTCTGTAATTGCAAGGTTTGTTAATACTATAATATCTAAGTGCCTATGGTGTTGTAACATATTTTATTCTTTACAGGAAATTGAATGGATCAACTGACCAAGAAGCAGGTCCAGATTGCGAATAGCCTAAAGAAAGAGGAGAAATCTGACTTCTTATTTTGTGCCAAACACGGATATTCTTCCTTTATCAGAGGCTTGAGTCCTGGACAAGCTCAGTGATACATTGAAGACAGTAAGAGACAGGCACTATAGGCCTTTGATGACTACAATGGCAGGTGCTGCTATTGCCAGCACCTAAATCTTTGGTGGCATGCAGTGAGAAGTCCAAATATCATGAAAAGTTTATCAAGGGGTTTCTCAATCTTTAATCAGTGGAAGAAGAGATTGTAGATGGTTGCGGTTTGCCAAAAATGGATGCTGTTTGCCAACAGCCCATAAAAGAGAAAACTGATCGACTTTTCTATGTGTATTTGTGCCAAACAACTGACATCGCTCCTTGGTCACAGGCTAAAGTGTTAGACAAGCTAAGTGATTTGCTGCAAAAAAGCTCATGACTGCAATGTCAAAACCTGATTTTTGTGATTGTGTGTTGCATGAAACTTGCAGGAAAAAGCTTTTTTCCACTTCTGAGTCCTCAGTCTTGTTAGCTGATGGGACTTCTGACACTGTGCAACTTGGACATCAACACCGACTCCTAGTCCCATGGTCCTACAGTTAAGGTCTCAAAGTGTTGACTTTTCATATACTGACACTTTCCTCTTTTACCTGAAAAAAGAATGTAAAGAGAGGCCAGAGTCTCAACTTCGCAGAGTTTCTGAAGCGTCAAGGAGCGTTAACATAGTAATTGAACATGCTTACGCACTAACTGAGCATGATATTCTTCTTGCTTCTGGATGTAGGGGTCGTGATCTTGTTGCAGAGAAGGCCAGGTATCTCGATAAATGCTTGAGGAACTTGTGATGGAAATTGAACCAAAGTGTAAATGATGGTAGTGTGTACAAGACATCACAAATCAGAGAAAACTTGTCTGTCCTTTTAAAGCAGAGTGACAGCCATACTATGAAACGGCTGAAGAATTGCCTAAAAATGACCTCCGTATACATCTTTTGCCACACAAAAGGAGCCCATGTGGCTGTCACCCACGGACAGATCATTTTCTTTTTGCACTGGCTGCGTGCATTTTTGCAATTTTCCGTGTAGACGCAAGCTCACGACCCAATACCTGTCTCTTTGAACCCACTGGACTATGGATGGGCCGATGAGATACGTAGGGGAGCAAAAGCAGTGGCAACTGATGGGCCATATTTTTCCAGACAGTGTGGTCGGTGTTTTTTGTGCCTGCAAGAAATCTTGCAGCAAAAATGCTCATGTGCTGTAACCAAGAGATCTCGTGATTTACTATGCGCATCCGGGGGGAAATGTGTCAATGTCATTGTAATAGACGAGGAAGAAGAGGATTTCGAAGCCTAACTCATTTGTGATTAAATATGAAAGTTGACAGGACCAACTTTTGCAAATATGGTTTTAATAAATGTACTCTTTCACCTTAAATAAACATACCTAAATAAACTTTTCCATTGTTTCTGAAGGATAGTTATTAGTCAGAGTTGGAATCACCGTAGCTGGTTAGCTGATAATAGTTTTCGTTTCGCTTTAGAAAAATGAAATGGAACGCCAAGACATCCGAATTTGAGTGTTGGTGCGTAACATCTTTAGCACATGTCTGATCCCAGTATCCCGCCCAGATTCGAAATCAGCGTGGTCGATTTACCTAGAATCTATCGTCGGATCAGCTGCCCCCGACGGGAAAGCTACTTTTCACATTTTGATACTTGGGCCCCAGACTAAGTTAGGTAGAGGCAAGAATAGTCAAATTTCGTTTGAGAGCGGGTGGAGTAAGCACCAAATCTGGGATAAGAATGGACAGATAAATATTCTTTGAGCCCAAGCTGACTTTGATTATTCAAAGCAATAGATACAGGCGAGTATTCATAATAGAAACGTACAACGACGTCATTAATAAAATAATATTTAAGTTTTCAGCCCCTTATTAATAAAAAAAACCGAAGTTGATAAAAATGCAGAAAAAAACCTTTCCTGTCATCGCCCCAATCGTGCAGCAAAAACAGCGTCGGTGTCAAAAATTAAATCTCAGGACTAGTTTTTTCATTATAGTGGTATTTGAAGATAATTTACTTTAATAAGATATTTATAGTCGGTAGAAGCTTCAGTTATTTATTACAGGTTTGTTTCCTTCCCCGAAGTTGAACCAGAGGATTGACAGCATGACGAGGACCCTTGCCAAGAAGGGCCGAAATATCGCTGATGAAGAATCGTAGCTGACGTATCCGTTGAAAACATTGTTTGAATGAATGGACAGAGTTCTTCAAAACCAAGTGGAACTCTGTTACAAGTAGCTTTATTGTCTTTTATATACGAGTCCAGCCAATCTATTTCAAATATAGCCTATATTTTGGCTGTGATAACAAGCATGAGAGGGTTTTTTCCGTGGCCTGTCTGGAGTAGGCACGACTAATTACAAGTGCTAATTAACCAAAGCAAAATCCAGCACGAGGCTAGTCTGTCGGAGAAACAAGGAATCAGGCCCTAGTAAATTGGTAACCGGAAACCACCGAGAATCAGGCCCCCTCCCCACTTTGTTAAAAAGCGGGAATTATACGAAGATGACAAATCGACCAGGAGATAGTTACCTTGTTGAAATCTGGAAAGGAAGGCTAAACACAATTTTCAATACATACAATTTATATTTATACGATACACAATTTTCCGTATTACAGTTCAGTGGCATCACTTGCCTTATTTACTACTAATTACACCACCGTCCGGGGAAGGCTCAAACAGCCTGATGGTGGACGGCTGCAATCCTCTGATTCTCAACCTATAACAAATTTCATAGAAAAGAAAAAAAGGACAAGAACACTCTCACTCAATTTTTAATAAAAGAATCTAAAAGGAAAAAAAAAATTACGTGACTTGGTTCATTTTATTCCCCGAACGATAACCACGAGGCTAGTTGCTGATTGGCCCCGTTCTTTGGGTCGAACTGGTGGTTGTTTTTTATTGTCTCCCATTTATTAAACCATTAAAGTATATCGACTGCATAATGCTCTGCTCATCGATTCTCCTCTTATATGAAGTGATTATTTTTTTCTTTAAAAATAAGCTTTTTGTTGTTTCAAAAATAGGGGATTACCAAATTAGCATTTTTGTTTAGAAATACTTTAATAATTTACTGTCTTCTTCTTTCGCAATTTTTTTTCTACGAATAGCGATTAGGCTACTTTTATCATAATTATGATCTGATCACAGGTTTGTTTCCTTCCCCGACGTTGACCCAGAAGATTGACAGCCTGACGAGGACCCTTGCCAAGAAGGGCCGAAATATCGCTGACGAAGAATCGTAGCTCACGTATATCCGTTGTAAACATTGTTTGAATAAATGTTTCAAAGTTAGCTTGTGCTCAAAGAATATTTAATAGTGATTGCCACAATAATGAAACAAGGGGATGTGCGAGATAGTTAATGAAATCCGACAACAACTCGTGCATCGTTCATTATCAGGAGTTTTGGTACGAGTGTTAGGAATATCCCAAGTAAAGTCCGTGGAGCGCCGCACCTGGCTGCATTGAAGACCACATTGTAAAGATTCTTCCTCGCAAAAAGGTAGCAAGAGTCAGTTGTTTTCTTTTCTTTATTTTTTCTTTTTCTTTACAACTTGTTTTAATTATTAGAAATGTGGTGTTAGTAGTATAGTATTATTTTTCACTAGTAGTAGTACACTCTAAAGTAAAACGCAACGTTTTTTCTATTATTTATTTATTTCCCTCGAAGAATATATAATGAGGAGTACTAAATAAATCTAAGAAACACTGTTACAAATAACTTTCATAACACTAAATAACAATTGACGTACGTTAAACAAAGCACTGTACTTACTTAACTATTAGCTTTTTATCGAAAAATGGAAACAGATTCTTCAGAGTCAGAATATTATTAGCTTTAGCTACAAAATTATCAAATTTCTGTTGAATTGCCAGGACAGGATCTTTAACTGAAAGGGAATTAATTAGAGGTGTATTTCTAGCAAATAAAGGGTATCCAAGCAAAAATTTACAATATTTAAAAATAGCACACACGGACACTAGCAATCATAGATTAAAACCATTCACCACCACCGCTGGAAAAATTACTATTGGTAAAACAGTTGACTGGTATATACGGGCAAGAATATCACGTCTAAAAATATATATGCAACGCTGCCGTCCCTATGAACCAGTTTTCAGAATTTGCCAGTTTTCTAATAAAGCGTTTCTCCTATAAACCGTTTTAGCGAATCCGTTTCAAGAGAAAGCGTACCGCACAAGAATATGTTGCAGGAGAAAGCGTTTCTATTTGCAAAAGCGTTTCTTAGAAAACTGGTTCAAAGGGCCAAGCAGCGTTGCATTCTGAAGGGTTGCAACTACATAACGTTTCATCGGAAAACTGGTTCAAAGGGCCGGCGGCGTTGCATGCTGAAGGGTTGCAGCTACATAACGTTTCATCGGGAATTCGAGCCAGAACTACACGTGAGACATATGATCCGATGAAACACGAGCTTCCGTCTTCTCATTTGGATAGTCTTCTGCGCGATACATTACTTAAGAGACGATGAAAATCAATGACCGATGCAAACGTCTGACCTCCGCTTTTGAAAACACGTGAGTTTTCTGAACAGGCTTCTTACTGCAGCAATCTCACAGAAATTCCTCTCCTATCCCTGTCACCATTACCATTTACATACATGTATAGTCAACTTTAACAACTTTATAAGCTAATATTTTATTCATTAAGAGTTAGAAGACAAGAGCTAGAAGCTCATATGGCACTTGCAAGGCTGTATCAGAGGATGAAAATAGGAATTTGCCAATTCCTGGGTTAGTTGTGTTCATTTGTAATCAAACACCTTGAGATAAGAATGATCATGGGTCCTTTGAAATCGCAAGAATGGATCGTTGGTAAAAACTATTCTATTTTTGCATTTGGCTGTGATGATGCTCAATTTAAGGGCGCTAGATTATTCATCCGTAACGAACACTTGCACAAATGATGATAAGCACATCGAAATCATGAAAATATGTATTTTGCTCAAAATAATTGTTTGTACTTTAAGCAAATCCCAAAACCCTTGAGGCAAAAAGGATCATGGGACCTTGGGGATCATGAATAAAATTATATCGTTTGGTCAGAAGTTTTTTTTTTACTTTTCGTTAAGATACGTAATTTTATTGGTGCTAAAAATTTCACAAGATTTCCGGTTCTCCCCTCCAACAACCCCCACCCCATATTCATGGGATCTGGTCGGAACTGATCTCGGAAATTTGAGATACGAGACTTTTCCAAATTATCAAGTTTCGTTCAGATCCGATCACCCATTCGAAAGTTATCCATGCCTCAAGACTCCGGATCCCCCCCCCTCCCCACGATGGTCAGATCGGGGAACTGACTATTTCTAAGCCAATCATCCCAAGCCTCAAACTGTCAAGCCAATTTTCATCGTCTTAGCCCCCCCCCCCCTCAGTGTCCGAATCCGGTCGGTTCCGTCGCTGATGTATCTAGGGGTGTGCTTGTTCTTCCCATCTAGTTTCATCCCAATCGCTCCACTCTAATCGTGGCACAGTTTCTAGTTCTCCCCTCCGAATCCCCCCCCCTCCCACACACACACACACATTCATCGGATCCAGTCAGGACTCGAAGTGGGAGATCTGAGACACGAGATTCTAAATGTAAAGTTTCATTAACATCCGATTACCGGGTCGAAAGTTATACACACACATTCCGGATTCTCCATCCCTCCACTCCCCTCTCGGTGGTTGGATCGGGGAAGTGACTATTTCCAAGTTTTGGTTGGGTCCCTTATCTGCCTGCCAAGTTTCATCGTCCTAACGTTTCTGGAAGTACCCTAACTCGAGAACAGTGAACCGACAGACCGATCGACCGACAGACCGATCGACCAACAGACCAAAAAGTGATCTGTATATGGCCCTTGAGCAAAGCTGCAAGTGACATAAGAACTGAGCTATTCAAGAAACCATGGATTTTAATAATTACATATAACTTTGGACGCTTTAGAAACTCGTAAATAAGGCATCAAGAAAACAATCACAGTAATCTTCGAAATAACTCATCAAGAAGATAATCACAGTAAGCTCATACGCATAAAGATTGAGGTCAAATTGGTTTTGTAAAGGGAAAAAAATCATAGTAAATCACATCGAGTTAAAATCATGGCACAAATAAACAACAAGGAAAAATATCACAGTAAATACTTCCAGTTCCAAGCGACTAGTCTCACCATCAGCACATCTGAAAGACGTAGTAAAATAGCTCTCAGGTTGACGAGTAGAAAATCTGCAATCTGCTCCCTGCAGGTAGTATAGAAAATGTAAGTTACCCATTAACCTGTAGGCCCGACTAGTATGTCTATAGCCCCCGATAAGTATGTCTATAGACAAACAGAAGTGTTTATTTTGAGACAATGGGGGACTAACAGAATCTAGTCCACTTGGAATGCTGACCCAGAATAAGGCGAATCGATAACTCGATACTTATCAACAACGAATTAAAGGAACCATCAGTATAATATAACTGACAGTATTTGAAACCTTGTACTTCTTTCCTTGAAACTACCAGGATTATAGTTCAGGATCTCCCATCATATCATTCAGATTTTCGTGTTATTATACTCTGTACCCACAGCATTCTCTTATTTCTTCCTTTCCACTTGACAATAATCTTTTGTAAAGCAATATGGTCAACTGCTGGAAGATGTAGGGTCCAATGGAAAATACGACAAAAGTTTTCGATGTGATCCCAAAAATTCAATATCTGATCCAGACAACTGGGTCTTGTCTTAGCCAGATCCAGTCATCGCCAGACTCCTTGAACATTTTTACTATAAAAAATTCAGAAACAGATTAAGGTCAAATAGCCAATCATCTGAGAAAACCAAGTTCAGATATGGATTCAGCATGTGTTTTTACCCCTGTAAGTCATATCTGTTTTGACGAAAAATTACTGCCACTTCTGCCAATTTCCCGGTTTCGGCCGAACTCCAAACTACTTGTCCGGCGAAAAAAGAAAGCTCAAAAACGAACTCAGGGTATCTTCTTTCCACAATAATGAACATTGAATCAACTTCAAATAAAAATTTAACTTATAACAAATTTTCCGACTCTAGCCGGATTCCGGTCAAACTAATGTCCGGGTAAAAAATTATTGTCACACACGGATTCAGCATCTCTTCTTACCCCTAAATGGGATATCTAATCAACTACAAGTAAAACTTTAACTTTTAACAATTTTCCGTTTTTAGCCGGATTCCGGGCGAACTACATGTCCGGGTAGAAAATTATTTTCACATTAGTGTTCAGCATGTCTTCTTGCCCTACATCAAACATATAATCAAGTCCAAATAAAACAATTAATTTTAACAAACTTTCCGGTTTGGGCCGGATTCCGGGCGAACTATATGCCCGTCGAGAAAATGGTTTTCAGCATCGAGCTCAGCATGTCTTCCTACCCCTAAATCGAACATCGAATAAACTTCAAATAAAACTTTTACTTTTAACAAACTTTCCGGTTTTGGCCGGATTCCGGGCGAACTACTTGTCTGATGACAAAATGCTTTTCACCATCGTGGTCAGCATGTCTTCTTACACCATAATCGACTATCACATTAGCTGTTTCAAAATATTGTTTTTGACCCTTAATTTGAACCCCCTCCCCACCCCTAAATGTAGGGCTACAAAGCCCATCTAGGAACTTTCCTTGTCCGACGACCCAACGAATCCTCATACTAAGTTTCATCAAAATATTTCATTCCCTTCGGGAGTTATCAAGGTTACAGACGGACGGAAGGGCGGACGGACAAATTTTGCGATGTCATAGGATCCCTCCACTTACGTTTTCGGATCCCAAAAACAATTCTCTTTTCCTCCGAGCCCAGCCTCTCAAATGGAACATAAACATAAACTTCTGGGTCAGAACCAGAACAATGTGCTTGATATAAAGGTTGAAGTTTCTGAATTCCAGCAATAATTTCATCAGAAGCCCTCTTGCTGACTGTGTGGAGATATTGAAGCTTCAGGAAAAGCTTTGCTTCTTCCCTCTCAACTGTCACATCAGGAAAATAGGAACAAACATTTTGTCCAATATCAGTATCATCAACAATATCAGTACATATATCATCAACCAAAAAAATTGGGAATCTGAGATGGTATGGGAGGCTGACGGATAGGTAAAGGTTCAGGAAGGGATGCAGTCTGGATGCAGTGTCAGAATGGTGTCAGAAGATGAAGTAGGATTAAAAACCCCAAGACAAGACAATGGGGGATTCACCAGTCTAGTACACTAGCCGCATTTCAGGCACAGTGCTCAAACGTCTAGCACCATGCCTGGGTGCTAGACGTTCAAGCACTGTACCTTGGATTTCATGTATGGTGCATGGATTTCAGTATACTTGATAGTAAGGTTGAAGTTTCTGAATTCCAGCAATAATTTCATCAGGAGCCCTCTTGCTGACTGTGTGGAGATATTGAAGCTTAAGGAAAAGCTTTGCTTCTTCCCTCTCAACTGTCACATCAGGAAAATAGGAACAAACATTTTCTCCAATATCAGTATCATCAACAATATCAGTACATATATCATCAACCAAAAAAATTGGGAATCTGAGATGGTATGGGAGGCTGACGGATAGGTAAAGGTTCAGGAAGGGATGCAGTCTGGATGCAGTGTCAGAATGGTGTCAGAAGATGAAGTAGGATTAAAAACCCCAAGACAAGATAATGGGGGATTCACCAGTCTAGTACACTAGCCCCATTTCAGGCACAGTGCTCAAACGTCTAGCACCATGCCTGGGTGCTAGACGTTCAAGCACTGTACCTTGGATTTCATGTATGGTGCATGGATTTCAGTATACAGTGCATACAGAAAAAACAAAGTTTCTGTCATCACAACTGAGCACTGGCTCGGAGAGGGCTGAAATTACTACTATGAATTAGAGAAATCAAAGACAATCCTTTACATATTTTTCACAACAAAAACAAAAGGGCTCTAATGATGATGGAGATGAAAAACCTAACAGCACCCTATCTATTTTCCATGTATTTTTCCTATCTATTCCCCAAGAGCCAATACTCTGGTTGACTGCTAGGTAGAAAAAGCTGAGGCACAGGACACTTTACATGCAAAACCCTTGACTAGCCTATGTAGAAAAGGAAATGAGGTTTTTCACATTTGTCATCAGCCAAGCCCTTTTGTTTTTGTTGTGAAAAATATATAAAGGATTGTCTTTGATTTCTCTAATTCATGGTAGTAACTTCAGCCCTGTCCGAGCTAGTGCTCAGTTGTGATGACAGTGTACTAGACTGGGATTCACAGTATCAGTAGGATGAACCAACTGAATGTGGACGGCCAAACTTGACTTACAAAACTACTATACAAAATCTTTTTGACAAAAAAAGACAGAAAAGTATATCTTGATCAATCTCCCCATGACCGACACATCTGTCGTCTAATGTTTCTCAAGAAACAACTCACTGTAGAATTTGAATTTGTAACCACAGTCCTTACACCCCAACCTTTCAGGTGACATAGCCAAGCATAGCATTCACCAGACTAGGCTAAGTCCTAATGCTGAATTGCGGGGTTTGGCCAGATAAGTTGGTCAGGTGAAAGTAAAACTGATTGTTATGGGTTGATATTGACTGGTATTAGAAAGAGTTCAGAAATTATTCATAGTATTATGAAAAGAAATTAACTAAAGGAATTAAGAAATCATTTCTTCACTAAGCTTGAAAAAATAGGACTGTAGCTTATGAGAAATCAGTTGGGCTGAGACAGGCTAACCAAGAAAAGCTTACGAGCATCCATTTGGTCTGAGACAGGCTAACAAAGAAAACAAAAACAGAGACTAAATTATTTACTTACTCTCGCAGAACTCCAGAACATCCTTATCCTTTTCGACAAATGTATATAATGATGTGACTCCTCCATAGTTGAGTCACAGTTCGCGCACTTTTCAGTTTGAAAGATGGCGCGAAAAACAGAAGAAAACGGCGAGCTAACAAAATGAGTTTAACAACGGGAGGTAAAGGACTTTTGATTTAGATTCCCGAGTTAACAAATACTTATCGACGTAAGTGACAATTATGAGCCTTTTATTGGTAGAAACGTTGCCAACTAGTTCAATAAAATTTTTCTAACGGAGTTGTGAAAGTAAGACGTTAATGGCTTTTTTAAATAAAAAATTAGTCTCGTCTACTATTGTTTGGCTATGACGCTTTATGCAAAACCGACCAATAGAAAGCATAATTCGCTTTTGTGATAAGAGTTTGAAGACTTTAAGCTGTAATATCTTTTCAAAACACCTATACGAAAAATCTAATCATACAATCAAGAAAGAGTTAGGATACCTTTTCCAGCCAATTGCAGGTTCACAAACGCCCAGCCAATTGCAGGTTCACAAACGCCTTCACTTAAAGCGTATTCTCGCCGTTCCCTGAGGACGATTTTTTTTTGTCCCGGGGACTATTCTATTCTCCCGAGTCCCTACGGTCGGGAATGCTCTATTTATCATCACCATCATTAAAAACTCCCTTTCATATTCGGAGGGGAATCAATTTTTGCCGGTGTTAGTGCAACATAAACTTGATTAAACAAAAAATCAAAATAAGCAAAACCAAAAATAAAATGGATCTAGCAATTTCGTCTGCACATTCTTTTTTTCGAACAAAATCCATTTTAGAAGTATTCTCCGTTTTCTCGTTGTTTTCCTCGGCGGAGTCCAATTGGAGTGACTCCGTCTATTCTCGCCTTTCCCTTCGATTCCCCGAGGAGTCCTCGGGGAACGGCGAGAATACACTTTTAGGAAGTCCCGTATCTCGTTGTGTTAAGTTATTTCGTTTCTGCCCTTTTCTGTTTTTGGAAAAGTTTTATCACTTCAACCGTTTTTTAGGATTTTTATGTTTCCCTAAATTATATATAAATTATTTCCTGTTGAATGACCTTGGTTGCTGACCAAGCTATGCTTTTTTTTGGCTTTTACCTCATGACTTTTATCTATTTACCCCAGAACCCAATAAAACATGGATATCTAAGCGATGTTGTAATGGTGAAAAGTAAAGCGATAACAAGAACAAGAATCGAGACCAGGGTCACCACGAATGGGAGGGGGGGAGGTTGTCCATTCAATCTGTGGAAATAGTCAAACGGATACAGTCAATTCAAAACCAAATTTTCAATCTTCAAAACAGTCGATAACCGTCGATTTTTCGTCAAGACATGCATTATTCTTAAAAACAGTCGTTATCTCTGCTAAAACAGTCGGTAAAACGACCAGGCTGTCGGTAATTACCTTGCCCCCTTCCCCGAAATATTTTGGCTGGTAATGCCTCTGATCGAGACACATAATTTTCCGATTGTAGTTTCCGATTGTGGGGTTTTCTGAAACTGAATTGACGAATACATAGCCTCCGCAAAAAGTTCGAACTCAGGGTTCAAGGTCCAGAAACGTTTCTTGCAGAAACGGTTTTGCAACCTATACTTTGTTCAACGGATCTTAAAACAGTTCTCAAAACAGTTTCATTTACAAAAAAGTTTCACGGAAAATGTGACAAACTAACTATCAAGCTGAAACTCTTTTTGTAAAATCGTTGAAGTGGGCAGATTTTTTTTTTTTTTTCAAGACTTCAATTAAACCGAAAAGGAGTCGTTTTCAGCCTTCATGACCATATCGTAGCACAAGAGAGCCAATAGAATGCGACGACGCAAGCTCGTGAGAAAAAAAACTAGGGTAATGTTTTTGTTTGAAGAGTTTTCCAGTTGCAAAATCGAACGAAAATAAATTTCCTTTTCCAGCGTTATATGTATTACGTTGCCTTTACTCTTACAAGTCCCAGCACAGTCCACTATCTTTCAACCTGATTTGACGATGTATGCCTTTTCTAAAGCTCAGAAAGTAAAGCTGGGAAAACGGAATCCGTGTCATTTGCAACGTATTTCACAAAAAGAGGGGAATTTTACTTTACACTGTAGTCACTTTTCATTAGTAAATAGATATGAATTTTGTTTTTCGCCTGTTATTTTACAAGTCCCCCGGGACTTTCCCTGCAGGTGATGCAGATTGTGTGGTGTGTATTTGTGGGTAATAAATGTAATCTGAACTAATCAAATATAACGAAAATTTCTAAAATATTTAGAATTTTTAGTATGTAATAAAAATTGACCTGAAAGTAGCGAACAAAGAGGTACATCACTAAGGTAAGGAAGACACCATACAATTTCATCATTAATACTAAGTTTGCCAATTATTTTGGTAACGAACTACTGGAAACCCCAGTCATTGCCTTATTCCCTACCCGCATTCCCGACCGTACCAGCACACAAAAGTTGGCAGCACAGCCAGTTCCAAAGATACGAACACCGGATACGCGGGAAGAGAAGTTTCTTTCCCTAAAAAACGACCTTTTTTCTCGACTAAATTGATTGACTATGCTGAGTATATCTAGTATATGCAGTATATATAGAATTAGAAGAAAAATGTTCAGTTTCTTACTAATCCCGTGAGAAATGTTCTAGAAAACAATATATGGCACTTGTTCCGAGCAGTTGGTACAAGAAAGTGGAAGAGAACGTCACAAAATACCCCTTTCAATCCCCTCCTACGCCATAATCTGGTCTGGTCTGTGATACGTGTGCCAAGTTTCATCGCCCTTGCTTATGCCCAAGATCTGGCAAAACCCGGACCAACAGACCGACGGACGGACAGAAACTGTTATCGCTATATGGCACTTGGCCAAACTATAAAAAGACTGACATATTGATAAACCAGAGCTGAAGACTCATATGGTACTTGCGAGGGTGGGTCAGATGATGAAAGTAGGAATTCGTCACTTCGTGGGTTGTGATCATTTGTAAGCAACACCCTTGAGATAAGAATGATCATGGGCCCCTATAAATCACGACAGTGTATCGATCGCAAAAACTATTTTATTTTTGCATTTGGCTGTGATGATGCGCACTTTAAGGTGCTAGGGATTCATCTGTTATGACACTGTAATGAAATGATGAGAAGTTCATCGGGATCAGAGAATGAATATTTTGATCAAAATAAATGTTTGTAAGGTACTCTCTTGGAAGCAAAACCCTTGAGGCAAAAATGATAATGGACCCTTGGGGATCATGAATATATCACGATATATATGAAATATATATGAGTACACATATATATGGTTTTTCCAGAAGTTCCTTTTTTCAACTTTAGCGCCTTTGAACCTAAGGAGGACCCTTGCCAAGAGGGGCCGAATATAGCTCTAATAAAATTCAGCTGACGTACCCGTTTTAATATCAAATATGAACATATATCGTTTGGTCAAAAGTCTTCTTTTGACTTTTCGGTTAAGATATGCACGGTGCTAAAAATTGTTTTTTGAGCAAAACCCTTAGCTTTAGACAAAAACGATGCTGGGCAAATGAGGATGATGAAAAAGTGTATTTTGCTTAAGTATATTTTGTACTTTGCGGGTGGGATCAGTACTTTAACAGGTGGTCGATTTTTTTATCTCAGACAAAAAAATCTGACTTCCTCTAGATAGCACTTCGAAAATAAACCGTTTTCTTCTTTTTGCCTCGTTCGCAGAAATGATTCAAGAGAATTGAATCACAGCATTCATAAACTCAGTCACGCATGGAAATCAATACATAGCAGAGCTGAATGATAGAAGTTCCATGGTTGATAAATCAAACCGTGTCTATAGCTGGCAGAATACGGTTTGAAGATCCAGACCAAACAACAAATCAACATTTCACCACTGAAAATGTACTTAAAATACGCTGTTTCTGTTTAAGCAATACTCACCTTTAACGCCAGATTCTCTAACCCCTTTGCTCATAGTATATGTTAGATATTCCTTCAGCCCAAGCTGACTGCAAATCGTATTTGATAGTAAACTCTCTCCGCTCATTACTAAATAATTAGTATCGGGATATCTGACAGTTTTAAATGTCACCTTATAAATAGTTCATCCGGGAAGCAGTAAAGTTCTACTTTGTTAGAAGCTGAAGAAACAACTTTTCTTCAAAATAACATGCTTTGTTCTGTTGCGACTGCTTAATGCTACTTCGAAGACCAATGTTGCCCATCCGTAGATTTAATTGCTTTTTACAATATACTGGGCGTCAAATTGTACTGGTGTACTTCAAGTAGCACTAAGAACATTTTTCTGATCTTCAGAAACCCGAAACACTGTATGACCTTGGCAACACCGCTCGCTGCATTGATAAGAGCCTCTCGGGTTTGTATTTGAACGGGCGTGTGTATTCAGACGTAAAGATCGCGTATAGCGTTATTCAGCTTATTACACCTATTAGGACAATGCTTAAGACCCTTTTTCATCAAAGTACCAACGTACTCACACAGTATACTAGCTTACAGAAATCCGACAGCTACGGGTTGAGACAGACCTCAAGGGGTAGTTATGTCACTACTTTCGTTGTCAAAATGTTTCATTCAAATTCATTTTGAGTTCGTAACAAGAGCTACGAGCCATGGCACTTGTAGAAATAGGCGGTAGAAGAAAGTAGATGAGAACGTCACAAAATATACCTGCCATCCAAAAATGCGATTCGGACCTAGAAACAGGATATGTAGTTTCACTCAAGTCTGAGCATTTTCGTCATCGACTCGGACCATCTGGAGCCAGATGACTGTTCTAACTTCCTAATTTCAGCCCAATAAATCCACTCGTTTGATCCCTAGACGTGCCACACGATTCCTGAGGTACCTCCCTCCAACCCCCTCACGCGACCGAATCTAGTTCGGACTCAAGAATGGATGATTTAAGCATCTTCTCTTACCACCTATCAAGATTCACTCGAATCGGAGAATTTTGTTCCCCCCCCCCCCGCCATCGTAGTCGGATCCGGTTCGGACCCTAAAGTATGTCATCTAGGGCATATGTTCTCTATATTCCAAGTTTCATTTAAATCGGTGCACTCGTCTGACCCCTATGCGAGCAACAAAATATCCGGGACTCCCCCTCCAACTCCTCCTACTGTGGTCGAATACGACTTGAAAACGTGAAAGTTGCATCTCTGACATCTCCTCTTCACGTAAATCGAGTTTGACTTCAATTGGCACATAGCCCCCCCCCCCCCGTCCTACCGTGGCTGATCTCGGTACTATCCATCTTGCTCGGTACTATCCATCTTGCATCCCATTCGGTCTATCCGTTTGGTTTTGCTTCGCACTTCTAGGTCATCAATTCTATCACCTATTAAGTTCCACTCGAATCGGACCACCTGTTCCCAAATTACGGAAGTCAATTTCCAGCTTCCCTTCCCTCACCCCCCCCCCCCCCCAAAAAAAAAGGTCGGAGCCAGGAAAGGAAGATTTATTAGGCATTGCGTCGGGTTCTCAAGTCAATTAGGTCGGGTCATTAACATGCCTGCAAAGTTTCATCGTCTTAGCACATCTGGAACTATTCTAGCTCGCGATCACCGGAATTCCTCGAAACCCTTTCCAAATCCCCCTGCGTAAGTATCGAGTCCTATCCGGACTTGACATATAACTTCAGAGGACGATAGCTCTTTCTACTTCCCAAGTTTCATTCAAATCCGATCACCCGTTGAAAAGTTGTCCATGCCACTAGATTCCGGATTCCCCATCCCTCCACTCCCCCATTATGGTCTGATAGGGTAGAAGACTATTCTCAAGTCAATCTGCTCGGGTCCCTGACACGCCTACCAAGTTTCATCGTCCTAGCACATCAGGAAGTACCGAAGTCGAGCGATGGCTAGAAATTCAAACCCCCCAACAACTCCCCCACAGTGCCCGAATCCGGTCCAATTATGTCAATCAAGTATCTAGGACTTGTGCTTGTTCTTCCCACCAAGCTTCATCCCGATCCCTCTTCTCTAAGCGTTTCCCCAGATTTCCAGCCCCCCCCCCCCCTCCAGCTCCCTTCAATGTCACCGGATCCAGCCCGGAGTTAAAATGGGACGTCTGAGACAGGAGATCTTAGGATTCCCCTTTTATCATACTTTCATTTATTAAAGAGACTTTCATACTTACTAAAAAAAAAGAAAACATGAGAATACAGCTGCATAAGGTGTTTTAACTCTATATTTTATATCTTTGCTTTTTCTTACAAGACTAGTAGTGTGGATACGGTTAATGTTTTATTCTTCTCCTTTAATGTTTATATATCTTTTATTTAAAGTCCGATCACCCGTTCAAAAGATGAGCATGCCACTAGATTCCGGATTTCCCATCCCTCCACTTCCCCATAATGGTTGGATCGGGTAATCTGTTGGGGTCCCTCTCATGCCTGCCAAGTTTCATCGTCCTAGCCCATCAGGAAGTACCGAACTCACAGTATCACTAGAAATTATTTGTGTTTTGTGTTTCATGGTTTTAAAAAACCGTTAAATAAAGGAAATTGAACTGAATTGAAATCCGCAGCACAACTCCCTCAGTGCCCGGATCCGGTCCGGCTATGTCAATCACGTATAAAACCCGCGATTTTTTTGCCGCGATTTTTCGTCAAGACAGTTGGTTTTTTTTTCATGAAAACAGTCGTTTTTTCTGAAAATCAGTCGATTTTTCGTCAAAACAATCGGTTTCTGAAAATCAGTTGATTTTTTTTACGAAATGTAGTTTTTTTCTTGAAAATAGTAGTTTTTTCTGCAAAAACAATTACGAGCCATTCTATAAATGCCTTGCCCCCCACCAAACATTTTGGCGAGAAACCCCTCTGGTCCTGGTCATATATATTTTACTTCAAGTCCCTCCCAATGAACTTGTACATGTCTCAAGTAATCGCCTCTTTTGTTCCTTTTTACCATTTTGCTATCACCATTGAATTGTACTAAGCAACTGAACTACTTGTTTTATAATCTGGCATAATAATCTGTTTTCATGATCTCCCCTTTTGACCCCCTGTGAATAGCCTCTGCTGTCTCAATGGGGTTACAGGTCTTGATGCATCCTTGCGATAACAACCCATGCTATGGAAACGATACGAGAAAAGTGTGTTTTTTTAGAAAAACAACAAGAAACGAAAATTCCAAAATCCATTCTAAACATTTCGTCGCTTATTCTGTGGGCTATCAGAAGATACCAAATTTATCGTGACAGAATTTACCCAAGTCGCGGACAGTTTGTTGGCGGACAAGACACTTTTTTTCTTATTTCTAGCCTACCTGGCAAACGATGTGTCGGCTTTGAAAACTGCTCTAAACATTTTGTAGCTCGTAAAATGTTCTACAAAATGGGTATCTTGGAATTTTTCCGCCACCGTCAGTTTGGCTAGTCATATTTGAAACAAATATTTCCAGTTAACATGGGAAAAGCGTATACCTGCTCTTTACGAGTTTTAATGTACCGTTCCCCCTTAAACCACTTGCACTTGCATTAAGGAGGCCATTTGCCAGTGTCTCATCAGCGACTTGATTTGAAATTAAGTTCACCAATGATTCCTCGTCGCATGTAAATGGATCAATAACGACAACAGACAGAAAAGACTTTGACAAAAGATACCACATTACTGAAAAGGTTTTACTGGCGCTTCTCAAAGATTACACTTTTGATTTCCTCACTGCCAAATTCACTCTTATTCTCAGTTAGGGCAAGTCGACTAAGTTCAGTGAAAACCTAAGCACAGAATAGTATTATGTTGTCCACTTAAGGCAACTTCCATTAAGCTTCGTGTAATTCCCTTTATCCCGACGGTTGAGCATTAACAGCACTTTCAGCTACAGCTTCTGTCAAGCATTGTGCTTCCGTGTCGGTTTACTACCTTAGAGAGCTCCGTGAATTCATTGTAATCTAGATTTAAAACGATATTTCCAATAAAATTAAAGTTTATAGCAAATTAGTTGGCTCATGACAGTCGAGTTTGACACACGATTATCAGACCAACATTAATGTTGGACTTGGGGTATTAGGCATAGAAACATGTCTCGGAGTACCATTTAAAAAAAAAAAATTGGCCTATAACTAAGTTATTACCCAATAACAACCGCTAATAATTCTAGTATAGAATATTATATAACATCACCATTTTGCAAAGACATATTTGCTCATAGATTTTTGGCCTATCGGCTACTTTTTCAAAGTATTCTATACGTCTTCACAGAACAGTTGGAGCTTGGAACTTTACGGCAATGTGAAGCTCAGTATCCAACGCAAAGTTCGGGTGAAGTATTAAAATCCTAAAAATATAATAAGTTTCGAGATAGGTGCGGGACCTGGAAATAAGCCTTTGAATTTCGAGATTTTCAGAGAAAATTTCAATAAATACCGGCCTATAGCTCCGGGACTACAGGAGATACCGGAAAAAACAAGACCAAAGGTTTCGATGGGATCCCAAAAATTCAATATCTGATCCAGACAACTGGGTCTTGTCTTAGCCAGATCCATTCTTCGCCAGACTCCTTGAACATTTTTACAATTAAAATTCAGAAACAGATTAAGGTCAAATAGCTAATCACCTGAGAAAACCAAGTTCAGATTTGGATTCAGCATGTGTGTTTACCCCTATAAGTTATATCTGTTTTGACGAAAACTTCCTGCCACTTCTGCCAATTTCCCGGTTCCGGCCGAACTCCAGAACTACTTGTCCGGCGAAAAAAGAAAGCTCAAAGACGAAATCAGGGTATCTTCTTTCCCCAGTAATGAACATCTAATCAACTTCAAATAGAAATTTAGCTTATAACAAATTTTCCGATTCCAGCCGGATTCTGATCGAACTATATGTCCGGGTAAAATATGATTGTCATACAGGGACTCGGCATCTCTTCTTACCCCTAAATCGCTTATCTAATTGACTAGAAATAAAACTTTGACTGCCAACAGATTTCCGGTTTTGGACGGATTCCGGACGAACTACATGTCCGGTTAGAAAATTGTTTTCACATAAGTGTTCAGCGTGTCTTCTTGCCCTAAATCGAACATCTAATCAACTCCGAATAAAACTTTTAATTTTGACAAACTTTCCGGTTTGGGCCGGATTCCGGTCGAAATACTTGTCCGTCGAGAAAATAGTTTTCACCATCGTCTTCAGCATGTTTTTCTACTTCTAAATCGTACATCTAATCAACTTCAAATAAAACTTTCACTTTCAACAAACTTTCCGGTTTGGGCCGGATTCCGGGCGAAATACTTGTCCGTCGAGAAAATAGTTTTCACCATCGTCTTCAGCATGTCTCTCTACCCCTAAATCGAACATCTAATCAATTTCAAATAAAACTTTTACTTTCAACAAACTTTCCGGTTTGGACCGGATTCCGGGCGAAATACTTGTCCGTCGAGAAAATAATTTTCACCATCGTGTTCAGCATGTCTTCCTACTCCTAAATCGAACATCTAATCAACTTCAAATAAAACTTTTACTTTCAACAAACTTTCCGGTTTTGGCCGGATTCCGGGCTAACTACTTGTCCGATGACAAAATAGTTTTCACCATCGTGTTCAGCATGTCTTCTTACCCCATAATCGACTATCACATTAGCTGTTTCAAAATATTTTGTTTGTCCCTTAATTTGAATCCCCTGCCCCACCCCTAAATGTAGAGCTACAAAGCCCATCTACGAACTTGACTGGTCCGACGACCCAACGAACCCTCACACCAAGTTTCATCAAAATATCTCATTCCCTTCGAGAGTTATCGTGCTTACAGACGGACGGACAGACGGACGGACAGACAGACGGACGGACGGACGGACGGACGGACGGACAGACGGACAACTTTTGCGATGTCATAGGTATCCCTCCACTTACGTTTTGGGATCCCAAAAACTATTCTAGGAGACGGCAATGTTAGTAATAAAACGAGATATCCTGCAACTAAATTGGGCTAGTACAACCTTAGACAAAAAATAAACAGTCTGGACACATTTTATAGGCCTAAAAAGGGTGTTTTTTTTCGCTTTTATGAGGTCAACCAGGGGTGGCCCGAAGGGGGGGTGAGGGGGGGTGACTCACCCCCCCTGCCTTTTGCTAAGTCGTATCAGTCGTTTATTTCGGCCATTTGCTAACTCATATCAGTCGTTTTTTTGTCTCGCCGAGGTCTCTGGCATTCATTTTAATAACAAATAATCCGAGTCGTTTAAAAAACCGACTCTTGCACAGCTTCAGTCGGAAGCCCGTCCCTTAGGACAAGTCGAGTCGTTTAAACTAGGTTTTGTAACACCGATAGCTCGGAGGGGCAGCAATGTGGCTACCTGTTCTACTCCCATGTGAATTGCATCTGCCTCACTCCGGTCTTTCAGATTTTAGCCAGTCAAAAGTACAATAGGTAAAATAGGTTAGTTGTTGAAGTGAAGTCTGACTAGATAACATTGTTATACCTTATAGACCAAAAGCGAGAGACATGGTTATGTGCATTGAGTTTTGGTCAAACTTTGGCTATAAGTGAAAAAAGAAGGAACAGAGTGGAAAAGCCATCATCAATCAAATGACAGGAGACCCGCGAAACAAGTGTGCCCAGAACAGATAGAAAAATGTCGAATACAAAGAGAGTTGAGGTGGTAGGACAAGGAAGATTTTAAGACACCCGAAATTCATTTCCCAGGACAGGAGGGGTCTGCAGATGCTAGAATATCTCATTCTAGTCGGGAGGTAAATTTTTGGCCTATAAGCTAGCAGAGGCGTTACTATCCAAAATGTTTGGGAGGGGGGCGCAAAAATATTCCTTCAGCCCAAACTGACTGCGAATCATATTTATCACTGCTGACTGCGAATCATGGCACTACCAAGTATGGGAGGAGCACGGTATTTACCGACTGGCTGGTAATTTTTACCGGCTTCTTTTGCGAGAAAAACGACTGTTTGACAAAAAATCGACTGATTTAAAGAACAAGCGCTACAAGGTCATATGTCACTTGTTACGAGTAGGCAGTACAAGAAAGTAGATGAGAACGTCACAAAATACACCTGACATCCAAAAATGCGGTTCGGAAGTAGAAATAGAATATTTAGTTTCACTCACTTCTGAGCAGTTCCGGCATCGTCTCGATTATCTGTGGCAAATGCACATGACTGTTCAAACTTCAAAGTTTCAGCCCAATAAATCCACTCGTTTGATCCCTAGACGTGCTAGACGATTTCCGGTACTCCCTCTATCCCCCTACCGTGACCGAATCTGGTTCGGACTCAAAAACAGACCATCTAAAGCATCTTCTTTTATACCATCTATCAAGTTTCACTCTAATCTGGGCATTTTTCCAAAATTCCGGTACCCTCCCACCCCCCACCAACGTTGTCGGATCCAGTTCGGGCCCAAAATATGTCATCTAGGGTATATGCTTTCTCTACGTTCCATGTTTCATTTAAACTGATGCACTCGTTCGACCCCTATGAAAGCCTCAAAATTTCCGACAATCTCCCTCCAATTCCCCCTACTGGGCCGAACAGGACTTGAAAACATAAACGCCGTATCTCTTAATTCCCTCTTCCTGTCGATCAAGTTTTACTGAAATTGGAGCATAGCCTATATGCAAGTTTCCAATAAAAGACCCCTCCCCCCGTACCATGGCCGAATCCGGCCCGGATGCCAAATAGCAAATCTAGGCCGCATAAACTCGGCGCTGTCGAACTTGCATCTCATTCGGTCCATCCATTTCGTTTTTGTGCATGTCAAAAGTTCACCCCCCCCCCCAATTCCCCCAACCGTGGTTACATATACTTTGAACGCATGTTTTACATGTCGAGGCCACCGATTCTTATCACTCATTAAGTTTCACTCGAATCAGACCACTCAGTTACAGTATACAGAAGTCAATTTCCATATTTCTCTTCCCTTGCTCCCCCAAAATGCTCGGATCTAGGAACGGAAGTTTACGGGGGTATGTTGTGGCAGGTTCCTAAGTCAATTAAATCTGGTCGCTAATACGCCTGCAAAGTTTCGTTGTTTTAGTACATCTGGAACTATTCTAACCGGAATTCAAGGAAACCCTTCCAACTCCCCCACACAGAGCTCCGAAACCGTCCGGCTCCGTTGATTTCGTATCTAGGCCTAATTCTTGTTCTCTCCATTAAGTTCCGTCGCAATCCCTCTGCTTTTAGAGTTTCTTGATTTTTTCCAGTCCCCCCCCCATCCCCCCACAGGTATCGGACCCGACCCGGACTTGACACTGAACATCCGAGGCGATAGCTCTTTCCACCACACAAGTTTCATTCAAATCCGATCACCTGTTCAAAAGTTATGCACGCCACTAGATTCCGGACTCCCCATCCATCCACTCCTCCCACGATGGTCGGATCGGGGAAACGGCTGTTCTCAAGTCAATCTGTTCGGATCCCTGACATACCTGCCAAGTTTCATCGCTCTAGCACATCAGGAAGTAGGCCGAACTCACCAGATGGCTAGAAATCCGGACCCCCACCCCAACTCCCCCACAGTGCCCGGATCCGGTCCGGTTATGTCAATGACGTATCTAGGACTTGTGCTTGTTCTTCCCACCAAGTTTTATCCCGATCCCTCCATTCTAAGCGTTTCTCAAGATTTCCGGTTCCCTAGCCCAACTCCCCCAGTGTTATCAGATCCGGTTCGGATTTAAAGTGGGACGTCTGAGACACGAGGTCATCCTAAATATCAACTTTCATTAAGATCCGATCACTCGTACGTACGTTAAAAATACCTCAAATTTTGGCTTCCCCCTCCCCCCCCCCCCCCCACACACACACATGGTCGGATCGGGAAAGTGACTATTTCCTATTTAATCTGTTCGGGTCCCTGACAAGCCTGCACATTTTCATCGTCCCAGCACATCATGAAGCGCCGAACTCGCCGGATCACTACAAATTCGGACTTCTCCCCCCCCAAAAAAACTCCCCCAAAGTGAGCGGATCCGTTCCGGTTAGACCGTTCCGGTCTAGGACTTGTGATTGTACTTTCCACCAAGTTTCATCCGGATCTCTCCACTAGTGTTTTCCAAGATTTCCGGTTTCCCCCTCCAACTCCCCCCAATGTCACCGAATCCGGTCCAGATTTAAATGGACCGTCTGAGATTCGAAGTCCTTCCATATATCAAGTTTCATTAAGATCCGATCACCCGTTCGTCAGCTAAAAATATCTAATTTTTCCGGATTCCCCCTCCTTCCACTCCCCTCCGGATGGTCGGATTGGGGAACCGACTATTTCTAATTTAATCTGGTCCAGTCCCTGATATGCCTGCCAAGTTTCATCGTCCTACCTTATCTGGAAGTGCCCGAACTAGCAAAACCGGGACCGACAGACCGACTGACGGACAGAAATTGCAATCGCTATATGGCACTTGCCAAAAACCGATCGTTTTTAAGAAAAATCGACTTACAAAAAACTGAATGTTTCGAAGAAAAATCGACTGTTTCCAAAAAAAGCAGCAATTTTTTACCGGCTGGTTGATAACGTCGGGGGGGGGGGGGGGGGGGGGGGCATCTGTATAGCATCTTCGTCAAATCAAATGCTAAAAAAACAGTTTTAAGTTTTTCAGAGGTAGCTCACTGCAGCTTTACCTGCTTTAGTTTTCGACATGAAAGTACAGCGTGTCGAATGACAAATAAAACGGTAGTTTTATAATGAAACAAAGTACATGAAATCACCCGGGGAAAACGCAACTCAAGTCTCGTCGCGAACCGGCGTCTTTTTCTATCTGTAAACTTCTGTCAGGCCGAGACCAAAAGCTTATTACGTCCGACAATCCAGATTTTTTTGTTAATGCACTGGCTAACCTGTTTTCCTCGCTTCTTTTCTGAAGAAGTGTGTTTTGAACGTGAAAATTACTTTTTGTTGCTATTAGCTCGGACCAAATCTACTTTCTTTTCTATTGGCTCTATTTTGTCTTTAATTCGGAACAAATCTACTTTGTGTTTACTTTGTTTTCTATGGCCACTATTTTGTCATTTTTTTCGACGGTCAGATTTGTGATTTCAAAGCTATTATTTCCTTTTCAATGGTATTGCAAAAAGACGGTCTGCTCCTCGGCGTTTCACAAAATTTCGCCTGCGCCGCATTTCATAGTATTCTCCTATTTAGAGGAACGATGTGTCATTTACTTGGCGATTTGGCTTGGAACTTTTTAAATATGAAACACATTAAAGGCTGGCTAGAATCTGTCTAGACAAGGGCAGCTTAAAAAATTTCGCCTGCGGCGCTTGCTTTAATTTGTCCCGGGTATAGGCGTTGAAATCTTCCCTCTTTAGCGAAAGTTGAAATGTTAAGCTGAGGCTATGGGTATGAATACAAAAAATTCGATTACAAGAACAACTTAAGCTGATGCATTGCAGCTAGTTTTACACCGACTCTATTATTTGTTGTTGGGGATGTGCGCCATTGCCGCGTAGTCGCAACAGTTCATTTTTGTTGGTGCGTGAGAGTCGTATATTACGATCCGGGAGTCGTTGAAATGAGGGGTCTCACCCCCCATGCCCTGAGTGGTTCGGGCCACCCCTGAGGTCAACCCGTCATCTCCAGCTTTGATACTACCCAAACTCAGATTCAGCGTGGTCGATATAGTCGGAAACTAATGTGAAACTGACTGTGTTTTTTAATCACCTCAACTCAGAAATAAGCGAGATACGGTTTAGTGGCGCCCGGACTAATTGGCCACATTACAGTTCAGCTCTAAGTGGACTAGTTTCTGTTAGACCCCCAATGCCTCATATCCAACACTTGCGTAGACATAGTAAAAAGTCGGATCCATAGAGCAGGGGCGCAGCTAAGAGGGGGGGGGGGAGGGGAGGGACTGCCTTGCTCCGATGGTCCCTACTAGTGTCGGCAAAAGTCCAAGCGCCGACGTCTCGCACTTCTATTAACCGAAGTCCTTAAGATCGTTTTGTGTTGGCGCGAAGTCAGTTGTCAGTCTTGGTGTACACGGCAATACCCGTTTCGTGTCGCTAGCTTAATTTCTCCGGATAAAAGGGAAAGCCGTGTGAAGAGTGTAAAGAAGATGCAAAGCCCGTCACTGTTTACGAGTTTGATGACGACTACCGTAGCACTCATGCAGAAAAGTACCATGCAAAACAGTGCAGATACCACCAGGAGCTCTTCTCTATGGCCAAAGAGCACAAGCGTGCTCTTCCACTTGTCTACAGAGCTTTCGTTTTTGCAAAAACCGTGCCCGTGACTTCAGCTGAAGGTGAGCGGATCTTCAGTAAGAAGAAAATTGTAAAAAGCCGATTGAGGTCAACCATGACGATGATAGACTTGACTCACTTATGCTCCTCTACATCAAAAAAGACATAGCTACTGAGTTGGAGTCATCGGCACTTGTTGATGCGTGGAAAGTAAAGAAACAAAAGCGAAGAAACAAATGGAGTTAAATCAGCCAATTTTGTTTTAGTGCGAAAAGAGAAAACCTTGGGATTTAAAGAAGTAGAAACACCGCTTCTTTAAATCCGATAATTTTTATTTTCTTAATTTAGCTTAAGTGTCCGCATTTGTCGGCACACTGGACGATTTTGTCGGCACATTCCGTATATTCCCCCTCCAGACCCAAAACCCTAGCTGCGCCCCTGCCATAGGGTAGTGGGTCACGTTCACTTTCTACTGCTGAGACGTATGCAAAATCTCCATTACCTGCCACATAGATGCCAGATGCCAGATGCCAGGTTTTCCACTAACTAACCTGCGGATCCAATTTAAGTGGATCAATTTCTATTTTTCAAGCAGTGTTGGGCGATATTCGATATCGATATATCGGACCAAATATCGATATCGAATATCGAAACGTAAATACCGATATCGAAAATGATACTTTTTCATTCATAATTATTGTAAAGAATCCAACATAAGGCGTATTCTCGCCGTTCCCCCAGGACTCCACTTGAGGAGTCCCTGCGTTTTTGTTTGTCCCGGGGACTCACTCCCCGTATTCTCGCGAGTCCCCACGGACGGGAATGCTCCGATTCTCATCACCATCATCAAAAAGGACTCCCTTTCATATTCGGAGGGGAATCAATTTTTGCTGGTGTTGGTGCATGTAAAATTAATTAAAAATAATCGGAATAAACAAAACCGAAAAGTTAGTGGATCCAGACTAGTTATGTCAACTACACATTTTTTTTTAGAGCAAAATCCATTTTAGAAGCATTCCCCGTGTTCTCGTTCTTTTCCGAGGCGGAGTCCGCTTGAGTGACTCCCTCTATTCTCGCCGTTCCCTTCGATTCCCCGAGGAGTCCTCGGGGAACGGCGAGAATACGCCTAGAACCTACTTATATATATCGGAAATTGGAGGCATATGTTTTCCGAAGTTCAGTTCTTATTTATTCGGAGTTTGAGATGATGGAAGATGCTATTTAACGACAATTTCGTTAGTAAATTTTGGCGAGACGAGGCGTATCCTATAGCGAAACATACTAAAGAAATATCGATATCGATATATCGATTATCGATTATCGATAGTGAAAATATCGATATATCGAACAATTCAGATATCGCCCAACACTATTTTCAAGTGCTGACTGTGAGGCATAGGGGGATTAACAGAAACTAATCCACTTGGAAGCGCTGAACGGGAATATGGCCAAGAGGTAGCAGCAAGGATTATTCAATCCCAATGATTCTGTCACAATGCTACGAGAAGGATTCTTATTCTATGAATCCAGAATGTGACATGAATGTGACGCGAAGAACGAAAGTTTTGTATCAATCGGAAAACTTAATACTGTCGCTGCCAGATCCAGGAACATCAAATGAGAAACCTGTTACGACAGAGCACAAAGGAGCGTAAGAGGAAAGGTTGCAGAGGTCAATAAAGTAGACACGTAAACAAAACAAAAATAAAAAAGATGAGATCATGTTATTTTAAATATGCAAAGCACCTGCTCCACTTGTCGAAATTATGCCATAACCATACTTTGACGGAGAAGTTCAAAATTCAAGATGCAAGTGTTACCCTTTTGGATGTTTCTTCGTCGCTATCAAAAATCATTGACAACAGAACCCAACCAGCGCACGACCTTCTACACTGCTTCCTGGCCGACGATTGAAATTAAGTGTCTTTTTGTGTATGTTTATGTGTTTTATTTACTTTCTTCATTTACTCCGCTTTCTGAAAACGTCGGTTATAAATAAATTACTTACTTACTTACTTAAAATCTGTTGTGGACGGACAATCAGTTGTAAGCGCGGGAGGGAGACTTCAGATCATACCAAGAAAATTATTTCGAGCAAACCCAACTTGTACCAGTCTATTCTCGCAAATCTGAACAAAGAATAGTGGGGTAAACTGAAGTTCAAGTTCAATTGGTTTATTTACAAATAATAAAAAAGAAAATCACACATAACCACGAAGAATGAACTGACCATTCCTGACATAAAATAAGGGGGGAGGCGGAAGCAGGGCGACGGTCAAAAATGGAAATGTACTCCGGTTGCGAAAGCTTAGCTACAGACCTGAGTAGTGTCGATCTGTTATCAGAAGATTTGCAGCGAGAGAGGAAAAACAAGAATGGCAGGAAAAATAAAGCTTTTACTTTGTTCACTATTATTATGCTTTATTTTAAGTTACTTTGATATAGCCGTCGTGACTGGTGTTCCTATATCAATCTCCTGATATAACTTTTCGAATTTAACTTTACGATATTCATGCTGTCAGTAATATCGCGAGTCCAAAGTTTGTTCTTCACGGTTATCCATAGACCTACAGGTCTTTCACTAGAATGATAAATCGGCGACCTTCTAACCCTTTTAAGTGAGTATAGATAGATATATATTTAATTCATAAAAGCCAACAAGGGCCATCGCACCAAAATAACAAAAGAAAAAATATATAGAAAACATGAACGCAGCCAGTATTTAAAACTACAGGGATATACAATTTTCCCCGTTTGTGCTAACCTCATCCGGAGGAACCTTCCAAACAGTTAATTGGCCTGGAAACTTATCTCTTTTATTCTCTCAATTATCCACTCACTCCCACACGCTCTCACTCCAAACAACTCTTGTCTCAACCTATTCGATTCCCCACACTCTCCCACACAATGACTCATACTTTCTTTCTCGTATCCACACATATGGCAATAGTAAGGACCAGTTTTAACCCTAACTTTACCCAAATATTTTCTTCTTTTACCAAGAGGTAAGACCAAAGTAGGCCTACATTATTCTATCCGACCAAAAAATATTACCGGCACTGAGCAAACATGCGGCTAGGAAGTGGGACGCCATTGCAATGAATGAGTCACGAACAAATAATCAAGGGAACTTGATGTATAGTAATTGAAGAGGGCCTCAAAATACGATGTTTCAACTTGAAAAGAACTCCTCCCTGTTTGCCCTGATGTCAGCAACCTTTTGCTTGACAAATGTCCCCGAAAAACTGAAAACCCGCACATATATTCACTTCCTTCAGGCTACAACTCTCAATTGGCCTTTGCTAATTACCTGGCTGCGGTCTGGCAACGCCAGGATTCATAATTGCCATCTGCAAGTATAAGGATTCACCACTGAATAACCACGCAACATAATATCTGGGACTTTGAAATGTCTGTCAGTATGTAATAAGCCGTGCAAGCGAATATATTCAGTCTTATTTCATTTTTATTTCTGTTCTTCTTCGAATTGGGTTCACTCTATTTTACTACGATATTGTTCAAAATGTGTCGGTAATACAAGATTACTTAATTAAGGCCGCGATCACGAATACTAAACTCTGAATCCAGACATGGGCCGAAATTCTAAGACTTCAAGACTGTAGACCTAAGACCCTATACAGTAAGGTCTACTTTCGTAAAATGGGCCTAAATTTTGTTCTTTCCTTTTTTTCTATTAACCGTTCACTAACGAGAAGGGGTGGTACACGGGTGATATAATTAATATCGATAGCAAGAAGGCAAACCTGCTAAACCAGCTCTAAACACAGCGCCACGAAAGCTTCGCCCGAAGGCATTTCAGGTGGAATGCAAGTTCTTTCATTCGCGTCAGTTGCTACTGTTGCTTGGTGAATAGTGGTTGTGTTCTGTGTTATCGTTGGTTTGGCACAACCAGAGTCGGGAGATTTGGTTAGTATTTCTCAAATCCATTTAAATTAGGCTAAAGTAACTAAGGTGAAGTGTTAATGTAGTTTGATATACTGCAAATCGTGAGTCTCCCCAGATGATTTCCCGGTCATAAGGCTCCCGTTTTTTTTGTTCAGTTTCCCGGTAATAGCTAAAGAAGCTGCAAATCTAGCAAATTTACACTCAGACCCAGTCGTGAAATTATTCATTAAAAGCTGACGAATGAATACCAACTTTTGTTTTTATTTATTACTAGAAATGTGAAGTTAAGTATGGAATCACTTAGGTATGGTCGGGAATCACTTAGGCCGATGGAACATTTTCACTCTTCGCAATTTCCGGCGCATAGCCCGAATGGTCAATTCGCAAGAAAATCTCTAGATAGTCGACATTTTCCCGATGTTAAAATTTTGCCGAGAGTTTCACTTTAATCTGATTTTATTTAGCAAATCTAAGACGCTAGCACCGTTGTTTGAATAATAACTAAGGAAGCTGCAAATCTAGCAAATTCACTCAGACCCAGTCGTGAAATTATTAATCAAAAGCTCAGACCCAGTCGTGAAATTATTAATCAAAAGCTGGCGGATGAATAACAACTTTTTATTTCTTTATTTCACTACAAATTTGAAGTTAAGCAGTATAATCGGGAGTCAATTAGGTCGATGGAACATTTTCACTCTTTCACGCGCAATAGCCCCGATGGTTAATTTGCAAAAAAATCTCGAGATAGTCGACATTTTTCCGATGTTAAAATTTTGCCCAGAGTTTCACTTTAATCTGATTTTATTTAGCAAATCTAAGACGCTAGCGCCGTTGTTTGAATAATAAATAAAGAAGCTGCAAATCTAGCAAATTTACACTCAGACCCAGTCGTGAAATTATTAATCAAAAGCTGGCGGATGAATAACAACTTTTTATTTCTTTTATTTCACTACAGATTTGAAGTTAAGCAGTATGATCGGGAGTCACTTAGGTCGATGGAACATTTTCACTCTTTCACGCGCAATAGCCCCGATAGTTAATTTGTAAAAAAATCTCGAGATAGTTGACATTTTTCCGATGTTAAAATTTTGCCGAGAGTTTCACTTTAATCTGATTTTATTTAGCAAATCTAAGACAATAGCGCCGTTGTTTGAACGATAGATTTATTTAAATTTTTTTTTTTATGGCTTTAGTTTCTATGTTAAGTCAATATTTGTTAGGATAGGTTTCTGCTTTGGTCTCAAGGTTATGTTCAAGTCTAGCTTCTGCTTCAAACAAAACCGCCTTCTATTCTGGTCCCTGGTCAAGGCAAAGCAGGGGGGGGGGGGAGGGCAACCCCGCCCAATGCTGTAGACCAGTCGGTAAAAAATAACCGAGTCGGCCCGAAGCGTCTCGATTTTTCGTCAAAACAGTTGGTTTTTTTTAAAATCAGTCGATTTTTTTCGAAAATGTCATTTTGTTGTTGAAAACAGTCGCTTTTTTGCAGAAAAAGTCGGTAAAAATTACCAGCCTGTCGGTAAATCCCTCGCCCCCCCCAAACATTTTGGCTAGCAAGGCCTCTGCAGATGGCACTTACAATGCTGGGTCGAAGGACCAAAGTAGGAATTTGCCAATTCGAGCGTTTGTTGTGATCATTTGTAAGCAAAACCCTTGAGACAAGAACGATCATATATCTTTGGAAATCACGAGAATGTATCGCTTGATAAAAAGTATTTCATTTTTGCACTTGTCTGTGGTGATGCGCACTTCAAGGGCACCGGAAATTCATCTCTAATCATAAGCCTTCAAGCATAAATGATGATAGGCTCATCGATATCGTGAAAATGAATATTTTGATCAAAGGTATTGTTTGTACTTTAAGGGATTCACTTGTAAACAAAACCAAAGAGGCAAAAATGACCATGAGCCCTTGGTGATCATGAACATATGTCGTTTGGTACAAAGTTTTTGAGCAAAGCCCTGATGACACAAAGATCACGGCCCTCGGAGATCATGAATTGTATGATTTGGTCAAAAGTTATTTTTGTTGACTTTGCGGTTAAGATAAGAACTTTAAGGGAGCTAGAATTTGTATGCAAAACCCTTGTGGCAAAAATGATCATGGGCTCATGGTGATCATGATAATGCATGTTTAGCTCAAAGTATTTTTTATACTTCGCGGTTCAGATGGGTACTTTAAGGCAGTGGTTCCCAACCTTTTCCGTATCGTGTACCCCTCATTAAGGTTCAAAAAGGTTGCGTACCCTTTTTTAAAGAATTATTGTTCTACTATTCTACCAGGATCTGTCAAGATAGAACGCAAAAGACGTCATTTATTGTCATAAATGGTAAGGGATTAATGTGTAAATTGTATACAAATAAATAGGATACTTGAGGCTGCAATTGGTTATCAATTTCATTATCGTCCTCAAACTAGTCAAGCATCAGAAAGAAGCTTGCGCTGCTTCTTTTAAACTCCCTAAGCCAAAATTCTAACTTTTTTTTACGAAAGCAGACTTTTTCGAATTCAAATATTTGAGACCTTCGCGTACCCCTTAAGAGGGTCTCGCGTACCCCGGGTTGGGCACCACTGCTTTAAGGGATGGTTGGACCTTGGAAGTGACCATTACTAAGCCAATCGTGTCAAGTATCTAATGTTCAAGCCAAGTTGCATAGTCCTAGCTGATCTGAAGTACCTTAACTCGCGATCACCAGAATTTCTGACCCCCCTCCCCCTCTCTAACTTCCCCCACAGTGCCCGAATCCAGTCCGGTTCTGTTACTGATGTATCTAGGGATTGTCCTTGTTCTTCCCACCAAGTCCATCCCAATCGCTCCACTCTTAGCGTGTCACAAGATTTCCGGTTCTCCCCTCTCCTCGTGAACAAATTTCTCGCAAATTTCGCGAACCACTTGGTCGCACTAAAGAGCACACGTCAATATAAGCTTTCATGAAGCGGCACGCACAAGAACAACAAAATGAAGCATAGATTGCGCCTACAAAATTGTCTTTAAAAAATGCTAGTTGAAAATTTGTAAATTAAACGAGACATACTTGTAAGGTGAAGTTTGATTATAATTAGCGTCGCATATTATAGTAGATACAGATTAATTGAGATGGCGCTAGGACTCTCCGTGCCGGCGAATTCTCTGAGCTTCAGGTTTCAAATTGACTGTCACAGAAGAAAAAAGTACTTCGAGAAAAAGACCATTATACACTGGACACAAAATGGGGTTAAACGTGGAGGGCGGGCAATTAATCTGTATCTGCTATAATGTGCGACGCTAATTATAATCAAACTTCACCTTACAGGTAAGTCTCGTTTAATTTACAAATTAGCGTCGCATATAGTAGATACAGCTGAATTGAGATTTCAAAGGAAAACAATTTTTCGACGAAGTACCAACACACAGGTTTAATCATCCGACTACATATGACTTACATATATATAACAAAATCTAATATTGTGCGGAAACGTCCTGAATAACGAATGACAAACTTACAAACGGATCAATAGATAAAACAAGAGCTACGAGCTCATATGGCACTTCTTTCGAGTAGGTGCTGCAAAAAAGTAGACGAGAATGTCACAAAATACCCCCTACAACCCCCCGGTTCGGACCAAGAAATAGGATATCTACAGGAGTGTTGCATGAAGCTGCCACCCTAAACTCCTATTTTGGGGAAATGACTAAAGGAAAAAGAGCAAAGGTTGAAATAAAATTCAGTGGAGTATCCTGAAAGGAAGCTTAGAACCTTCGCTTTCTGCTGGTACCATAGTTTACTTGTAATTGTTCAAGACTAAGCTGGAGAACACAAAAGAATATAGGCACCCAAGTGATCATGAAGTCGCCCACTTTGCTAAAAATGGTATTTTGCTACATGGTGAAGTTAGAAGCCAGCTGTTTGGTCAGAGAGGTTCCTTGACCTTTTGCAAATAACAAAATTTGCTGTTTTCTTGGAATTTGCATGATTTTGCTAGGGGTGGCAGCTTCATGATCCAAGGTGGCAGGTTCATGTACCATGGCCAATTGGGGGGTGGGCGGTGCCATAGTAAGGGCGGCTTCATGCAACACTCCTGTAGTTTCACTCGATACAGAGTATTACCGGCATTGTTTCTAGGCAATCGTCTAGGCCAAATCTTTAGATCCAATCGTTTGACCCCTACGCCATATACGGATTCAGCATCACTTCTTACCCCTAAATCGGATTTCTAATCAACTACAAATAAAACTTTTACTTTTAACAAATGTTCCCGGTTTTGGCCGGATTCCGGACGAACTACGTCCGGGTAGAAAATGACTTTCACACAAGTGTTCCGCAAGTCTTCTTACCCCTAAATCGGATTTCTAATCAACTACAAATAAAACTTTTACTTTTAACAAATGTTCCCGGTTTTGGCCGGATTCCGGACGAACTACGTCCGGGTAGAAAATGACTTTCACACAAGTGTTCCGCAAGTCTTCTTACCCCTAAATCGGATTTCTAATCAACTACAAATAAAACTTTTACTTTTAACAAATGTTCCCGGTTTTGGCCGGATTCCGGACGAACTACTTGTCCGGGTAGAAAATGACTTTCACACAAGTGTTCCGCAAGTATTCTTACTCCTAAATCGAACATCTAATCAACATCAAATAAAATTTTTACTTTTAACAAATCTTCCTGGTTTTGGCCGGATTCCGGACGAACTACTTGTCCGGGTAGAAAATGACTTTCACACAAGTGTTCAGCAAGTCTTCTTACTCCTAAATCAAACATCTAATCAACATCAATTAAATTTTTACTTTTAACAAACTTTCCGGTTTTGGCAGGATTCGAACTATTTGTCTGGCGAGAAAATGGTTTTCATCATCATGTTCAGCATGTCTTCTTACACCATAATCGACTATTACATTAGCTGTTTCGAAATATTGTCTTTGCCCCTGAATTTGAGCCCCTTCCTCACCCCTAAATGTAGGGCTACAAAGCCTATTTACGAATTCGACCTGTCCGATGATCCAAAGAATCCTCCCATAAAGTTTCATCAAAATATCTCATTCCCTTAGAGAGTTATCGTGCTTACAGACGGACGGACAGACGGACAACTTTAGCGATGTCATAAGTATCCCTCCACTTACGTTTTGGGATCCCAAAAAGTAAATATTCCCTAAGATCGCATAGAATCTGAAAAGATATGCCCTAACTATTAGTTGTTTCTTATGCGTCCAAATGGTTGTGGACGGGCAATTTCCCTTGCATTCCCTCAACAGGGAAATTATCTCACTTGGCTAGTTTGATTTCTGATAGAACAGCGGTCCCAGAAATTCTAAGGCTGTTGTAAACATTTTGGATGGTTCCTTCTTTACTTACTCTTTTCTACCTTCCTTAACTTTTGATGGGTAATGCAAACATACATTAATGTATAGCCGGTAGGTATGGTATGTACACCATAGTAAGTCTTTGGCTACTGGTATAAAAAAAAAGCTTTTATTTTAGCATCATCTCTGAGCTCCGGCTTCTAGCATGGTGGCAGAGAGGAACTGTTTCCAGCTTTTGGTGGTAATCGCTCAGCTGATCGTTACAAAACAGGATAACAACCATCTGACAAAATATCTAGGTGAGTTGGTTGATATGAGGGTACTTAACTTGTAATAAATGAAATATCATTCGAATCAAGAAAGTATGATGACATGAACTTGGAGAGTGTTCCACCCTTCTAACGATAGTAACTATTAGTTATTATTGGTTCCAGCGTCGTAAAAAGCTACTACGCTGACCGTTCCAACCTTCTCGAAGTAGTAACTAATAGTGACTATTTGCTTACCACGCTCGGGAGCGTAGTAAGCGATAGTAACTACGCATATCTGTAACGTGATTCATCAGATTCGCTCGTGGCATGATATCCCGCTGGAAATTCGTGACGTCATGCGTAGTAACTATGGTAAGTAGGGTGAAACACGCTCACAGTGTCACTACGAGATGTGTCAGAATACTCCCATAGCCTACATACGATCAAGAACAAATAATCAGGTAGAACCTCCACCACCCTATCTCTGTACTATGACTATGACTATGTTCCACCCTTCTAACGATAGTAACTATTAGTTACTATTCGTTCCAGCGTCGTAAAAAGCTACTACGCTGACTGCTCCAACCTTCTCGAAGTAGTAACTAATAGTAACTATTTGCTTATCACGCTCGGGAGCTTAGTAAGCGTAGTAACTACGGATCTCTGTAACGTGATTGGTCGGATTCGCGCGTGGCATGATATTTTGCTGGAAAATAGAAAAATTCGTGACATCATGCGTAGTAACTACGGTATGTAGGATGCGTCATTGCGCCGAGGAAAAATCCGCGTTCGTAGTCCGAAATATTCCGTGGGTGCTTTTATTCTGTGAGCGTGTCCCATCCTACTTACCGTAGTTACTACGCATGACGTCACGAATTCTAGCTTTTTGCCGTCAAGGCTGGAACGACTTTTCTAATTTCTAGCAGAATATCATGCCACGGAATCCGACCAATCACGTTACAGAGATCCGTAGCTACTACGCTTCTTCTTTTTCTCCCTCCTTGGCGAAGAAATTCCAAAATTATTAGTAATTACTCGCTACCGGATATCACGGAGAAATTGTCTGTTCTCCACAGAAAACTGTCCAAAACGGCGTACGCGCGTCTGTTGCCATCTCATGGGCCTATTCGTCTGTTTGATTCTTAAGTAGATTTTGTTTGTATGTGTAGCATTTTGCCTAATTTTATCTTCATATATTCTTTTGTACTCCACTGTTTTCGTCTTGTACGATTTGTGGGTTAAAAATAAATTATTATTATTATTATTACTACGCTCCCGAGCGTGGTTAGCAAATAGTTACTACTTCGGGAAGGCTGGAACGGTCAGCGTAGTAACTTTTGGTGAGGTTGGAACGGAAATAGTAACTAATAGTTACTATTTGTAAAGAGCCAAAATGTCCAAAACACGCCAGTGAGCCATGGGGAAAGCGAGAAACATCGCCCGAATGATGACTCAATATCTGTGACAACCAATCAACGGCGTTCGTTGGGGACAGCTGCGCACTATCAGAGGTTTCATAGCAGATAACAAAAGGATAAGCGGTTTAAAAAAACAACACTTCGGATGTAATCAGTTGTCAAGACACACGTTATGCATGGAATTTTATGCATAACGAGCTTTGCCAGGAAGAGCCGAAAACCGCCAATAAAGAATCTGCTGAATTTTCCCAGATAATGACGACAAAAATAATTTTGTTATTCCCACAAAGTCCTATTTTCTTGAAGGCGCGTGGAAAAATAATTATACATATATACGACGCGTCTTCGAAACATCCTTGCTATTCCACCTTTTCTAAATGGAGCACTCGGTTTATTTACTCTTCAACTTATGGTATCTTAAAGTATTTGAATACTTTAAAACTAAACTGTGGTTTCAACAAATAACGCACGGTTTTGGCTGTTTTAAGCCTTTTGCGAGACCCGTTGACTTATAAAAAAAAAAAAAAATGACACCAAAAAAAAGTCAGCAGATACTTTTTGGCGTTTTTGTCTCTTCCTGGCCATGCTTGTTTTGCATATCATTTCATGCATAACGTTTATCACTACAAAAGAATACATCCAAAGTGTTTTCTGTGGAAAAACGCGCATCCTTGTGTTGTCCGCTATGGAACTTGTGACAGTGTGACGACGCTTCCGGCTCTCTCCGCTAGGTACACAGCGATTCTTCGTCGGCACGAAGAGTTGGTCGTCAAGAGCATAGAGAGACTGCACCCTACCCGACGAAAACGGATATTGCTACACTATCATCACTTGAGCATGACAACAAAATTTAATAGTAGGCGCAGTGGCGTCACGACTGGGGGGGACGCCCCCCCCCCCCATGCTGTCTTCCAGTTGGTTAAATTGAAAACCACTTTACAGAAATACTACCTAGCCCAAGCCTGGCCCAAGCCGCTTAGTCTACTTAGAGATATTATAAAAATTATTATAAAAAGCTTTTGAAGCATCGTCCTTTTCATTGTAAACCACCCCCCAATCCGACGAACTAACTTCATTTTTGAATTTAGCCAGATTTACTTCTTTCATGTCCCGCCTAATAATTTTATTTATTCTTTTATTTTACAGTTTGATAACTTCTGTAACGAACAAAGAAGTGGAAAGTGGTCCGATCCAGAGTAGGTTAATACATCACACGTGCTATCCTCCACCAAACTTTCACTAACGAATACATTATCAATCAAAGTTTCGAAATGATCAGTTATTCGTGATGGAATAGAATTGAACGAATTTAACTACTGAGAATTTAAGACAATGGACAAGAAAATGGAAAACCTGTCCTCGAAATTATCTCCTCCTGATGAAAAATTATCTCAAAATAGGAGTACGTAGTAGTGCGAAAAAGTAGCATGCAGTATCACTGATGCTACTACATTGCTTCCCGGTCAAGACTACCGTGTTACTGTATGTTACTACATGCTTCTCGGCCAAGACTACCGTGTTACAGTATTTTACTACTTAAGCTTATCCGACACTAAATGTAAATGTGTAAAAGCATCTATACTACAACATACTACTACATAATACATACTACTTGTTGAAGCATTTGCATAGAGTAGCTCTGATAGTCTTTCATACTCTTGATAAAGTCGCTGCGGAGTTGCACATACGATTCTTTATTACTACATAGCACTAGGTTTTTCGGAGCTATAGTAGTATGAGTGATTATCCGTGGTATTGCAAATGATTCATGAAACTATATACACCTACATGCTCCTTTATATGACTGTCTCAATTTGAATCGATTTCGCATGGAAGTAGTCTGAGTCGATCGAGTTGTAACAAACCTGGAGTTGCTAGAAATTCATCACTGCATTCCACTGTTTTGCAAGTGCCTCTTTTCTGTAAAGTGCAAAATATTTCATAAACCGTTTCCTCAGTTAAACGGTATTATCTAATACTGAAGCATTACCACGCAAATTTTGAGAGTGCCTGCCCTTAACCTATAAGTTTTTAAGAAATCGGTCAAGTTTCTATATTAAGAATATTGGAATGCAACAGAATAGTTATCGAAAGTATCGAAAGTCCGTTAATCGTCATGCGAGCTCACATTGAGTAGAAAAGAAGATGAAGGTAGTAAAAAAGTAAGTCAGATAAAACTGGTAGTGTTGGGCGATATTTGGATTTTTCGACATATCGATATTTTCACTTTCGATATTCGATAATCGATATTTCTTTAGTATGTTTTGCTACAGGATATATCTCGTTTCGCCCAAATTTACTAAAGAAATTGTCGTTAAATAGCATCTTGCATCATCTCAAACTCCGGATAAATAAGAACTGAATTACGGAAAACATATTGCTCCAATTTCGGATATGTAAATGTAGGTTATGTTGGATTATTTACAATAATTATGAGTGAAAAAATATCGTTTTCGATATCGATATTTACGTTTCGATATCGATGTTTGGTCCGATATATCGTTATCGATATCGAATATCGCCCACACTAAAAACTGGTGCAGGTGTGATTTTAAACAATATACCCGGTTCGGGGCGGTTCCAGGGGTAATGCGACGCTAGTCTAGTTATGCTACCGAGCTTACGACAGTTCCAGGACTGCCTCCTCCAATTCGCACGGAACTGACCTGACCCGATCTGGAATGGTGATTACTGATTGGTATTATTGCCCTGCCGGCAAAAATCCGCCCGGTAACCGGTTAATTATTTTATTAACGACCACTATATTTAGCAGCTTTAAGTAGTTGCATGGAATCGTATGCAGGGGTATGGAGTACAGGCGTAGCGATACCATGGAATCGTATGCAGTGGTATGGAGTATAAACGCAGCGATAGCATGGAATCGTATGGAGTACAGACGCAGCGAGTTCGGAACAGATTTCCCACGCACCACATAGTAGCATGAAATACTACATTAGATTCGGACTCAGTAGTATCCGAATACTATGAAGTAGTATAATAGCATAGAAGTCTACGAAAAAGTTGCATTACTACTACATACAATTCACGGCGGTAGTAGTATCATACTACTACAGGCCCCAGAAATTTTTCATCGGACTCTGATTGGCAGTGCGTTCCTCGTGGAAAATTTTTCAAATTATAACAAGAGCTAAGAGCTCATATGGAACTTGATACGAGTAGATGGTACCTAAAAAGTAGACAAGAAACAAAAATTCCCCCGCCACCTAAAAATGCGTTTCGGACCTAGAAATACGAAATCCAGTTTCACAGAAGTCTGAGCATTTCCGTCGCCTCGGATCACCCAAGGCAGATGACTTTTCTACCTTCTAAGTATCAACCCAAAAGATCCACTCGTTTGGTTCCTACACATGCCACACGGTTTCCGGCACCCCCCTCCAACTTCCCCTACCGAGTCCGAATCTGGTTCGGAGTTTGGACTACTAAATGGATCACCTGAAGTATTTTCTCTTACCACCTATCAAGTTTCACTGAAATCTGAGCGTTTTTTGGGAACTTCAAATAACTCCCCCCCCCCTTCCCTCAGCATGGTCGAAACCAGTTCGGACGCTAAAATATGTCATATGTCAAAACATGGAATGTAGAGGGCACGTGAGCTCTCTGTTCATTAAAATCGCTCCACTTGTTTAACCCTATGCGAGCCAAAACGTTTCCAGGAATCCTTCCAACTCCCCCCACTGTGGCTGAATACGATTCGAAACATAAAAGTCACATCTCTGACATCTCCTAGTCAAGTTAGACAGGAATCAGAGCATAGCCTATCCGTAAATTCCCGGTTCCCACTTCACCCCCCTCCCCTGCCATAACCGGATCCGATCCAGACACCAAATAACAAACCGAGTCCGCATTAACTCGGAGCTGTTCAACTTGCATCCCTAGACTTATATAATTCTATTGTTCATCCTTACATTGTATACGGTTGCTCTGTTTGGGCGAGTAATTTTGTTGTAAATTATAAGCGGATCCAAATTGTACAGAATAAAGCGTTGCGTATACTCGGTGATTTTGAAAAATGTGAACATATGCTGGACTGTTATCGCCATTTTAATATTTTAAATGTTGGGCAGATGAGAGATTATCAGATTGGTGTATTCGTTTATCAGTGTCTAAATCAGCTAGCACCTAATTATTTTTGTAATATATTGTCATCGAATTCTGCGTACCATTCATATGAAACAAGGAATTCAGAGGACCTTGGACATGAGAGACGACATACTTCACGGTCTAGTTTTGTGTTTAGAAATGTGAGTGTTTCAGTATGGAATAATCTGCCGGAAAGCACTAGGATGGCCGAGAGTGTATATTCATTTAAAAATAAGATGAAAAGTTTTTTGATGAGTAAAGATGGGTGAGGAGAGAGGGTTATCTTGGGTATGAATCGGTTCTGGATTGCCACGAGGTTTAATTGTCTTCTGTTTATATATAATATTGAACAAAAAATGTATTTATGTAGTTGTTTATGTATAGTACTGCATTTATTTTTTCCCTTTTCTTTTTTGTTTAAAATATAACTAGGCTAAGTGATTAAATTATTTAGTCCTGCCACAAACAAATCTGTATAGATTTTCACGTGGTAGGTCTGTTATGATATCAACATTTTCTTTTGTAAAATTCCATTATATATTACATTATTTGTCTCTTGTCTCTCCATTCTGTATCCCCCCTTCCCCCTTCCAACACTCCTAAACATGCCCACATGTGGTTCGGACGCATGTTTTGCCTGTCTAGGTCATCAGTTCTTATCACCCATAAAGTTTTACTCGAATCGGACCACCCTTTCGCAACTTACGGAAGTCAGGGATTTCCCGATTCCCCTTCCCTCAACTCCCCAAAGATGGTCGGATCCAGGAACACAAGTTTTCCTAGGGAATTATGTCGGTCCTTGAGTCATGAATAGGCCTGCAAAGTTTCATCATTCTTTGAATAGCTATACCTATCCTAACTGGCCATCACCGGAATTCCCTGAAAAACCCTCCAACTCCCCCCACATAGCCCCGATACGATGTGCTTCTGTCAATTAAGTATCTAGGGCTAATGCTGTTCTTCTCACCAAGTTCCATCCCAGTCCCCCCCAAAAGTCGCCGGATCCGGTTCGGATTTAAGTTGGGTCGTTCGAGACACGGAGTCCTTCCAAATATCAAGTTTCATTAAGATCCGATTACCCGTTCAAGAGTTATAAATACCTCTAGATTCCGAATTCCCCCTCCCCCCACTCTCCCCACGATGCTCGGATCGGGGAAGTGACTATTTCCAACTTAATCTTTTGGGGTCCCTGATATGCCTGCCAATTTTCATCGTCCTAGCTTATGTGGAAGTGCCCGAACTAGCAAAACCTGGACCGACCGACCGACGGACGGACAGAGATTGCGATCGCTATATTGCACTTGGCCGAAGGGCAAGTGCCGTAAAAAGTAAACCAGGTGTCATTTGAGTCCCTTTCAGCAGTGAATTAGAAAAATATTCACAAAGTGACAAAAGCGTGACTGGTTGTTACATGTATTCACAGCAAAAAATGCCTGGTTTGGGTTTTAGTTTTTTCATCAACGATCGTTCACTGTCAGCAGATGTTCACATAAGCATACCTCTACTCTACCTAACCTGTTAGTGGACTAGACACAGTAACAGTTGTTTCTTTTCTACTTGAAGCCTTAGAATAATTTACATGACGTAAAAAACAATCAATCGGCTTGTCCATTATATATGTGTTTTTTTTTCAGTTAAACTGAACTGAAAACAGTTGAGTTTAAATTGCTAGGCAAGCCGACGTTTGTTTTCTTAGCAACAACAAAACAAATCCGAGCAACTTAACATAATTACAACTTACTCAACAGCTATTGTGATTCATCTTTGTGTTTCTTCTTCTTGAAATTCTGAATCACTTGGGTTCCAAGTTGGGACCCTTTCCACTCTCTTGGCCTTCATGTTTCATTTTAAATTGGTTAATTGTTTCCTTCTTTTTCTTATTGTACAAGCGCTTGGGTTCCAAGGCGAAATCCTTTCGCTGCAGTCGGTGCAGACACGTCTTTACAGTTTAAATTCTGCTCCAATCCAATAAACTTCTGGCTTTTTGCACCTTGTTCTGTTTTGAAATTGGCTCCTACATTTTCGAAGAAAAGAACTCCACACCAAGGACTTTCTAAAATCCCGTACGACACAGTCGTAATCCGTCTTAGCTATTATATCAGGGACGTCACTATGGGGAGGGGGGAAGGTTAGGGGAACTCCCCCCTACAGGTCTTGAGAAATTACTTTCGTCGCGAAAGTTAACCTGTTTGTCTGCGCGGAGCGCCGGTAAGCACTGAAGAAATAAAACTTTGAATGCTTTTGTCGGGCGTCGGTCGACTCGTCGGCGCATCGGGTTCTTTTTATATGCAAGAACCAAAATCCTGCAGACATTTGTCGGGCAAAGTACAGAAGAAATAAAATTCTACATGCTTTTGTCGGTCCTCGTTATTCTCATCGGCACACCGGGTGCTTTTTATACATAGGGAACACAGAAGAAATAAAAGAATGTTATGCTTTTGTCGGGTGTCGGCCGACTCTTCGGCACATTGGGTTCTTTTCATACGCTAGAAATAAAATCCTACAATCATTTGTCGGACAAAACAGAGAAGAAATCAAATTCTGAATGCTTTCATCTGGTCTCGGTATTCCTCGTTGGGTGATCGAGTTCTTTTTATTCATAAGGAATACAGAAGACATACATTTTTTTTTTTTTTTCGGGCGTCGACCCACTCGTCGGCACATCCGTAAATACCTAATAAGGAAGTTCAAGTCTCGTCGGAACAACGGTTCAATGCCGTGTGGTTTTGTCGGGCGTCGGTATTCTTGTTGACATATCGGGTTCTTTTTAAACGTAAGATCATCAATCAAATTCTGTACACGTTTATCGGGCGCATCCCAAAAGTTTAAATTTCGTCGTCACATCGGCTTCTGTTTACACGTAAGAAAATAAAGATCTTTACAGTCTTGTTGGGGCAAAACACGGGAGAAATCGAATATATCGGATTCTTTTTATGCTTAAGAAATGAAATTCTGCAAAAATTTGTCGGGCACAAACTTTTCTCGAAAAACTACAGATTAAAAAAAAATCACCTGCGGCGCTTAGTTCAACTTGTTCTCGGTATCCTTGGAAGATTCACTTTTTAGTGAATGGTAATACGTAAAGACGAACAGATTAATTTAATTTACTTTAAAGAAACCATTTCAAATGATGCAGTACAGTTAGTTTTACAGAAATTTTCATCTGCGACGCATTTTGTAGTATTTAAATTTGTGGGGATTTGAAACACGTTTAAGGCTATGACCTGTTTAGTAGGTATAGCAAAGTTTTCCGGAAAAAAGGCAGATTAAAACAATTTCGCCTGCGGCGCTTACTTTAACTGGTTCTGGGTACAGTCGTTGCAAACTTCGGTTTTTTAACGAAAGATGAAATGAAAAGCCAAATATAATATACGATATTACTTTAATATACGAAATTACATTAAAGGCGTAATCTCAAGTGATGTATTACAGTTAGTTTCAAACTGGTTCTATTATACAGGCTGGAAATGTACGACGTTTTCTCGGCAAATTTGTAGTCCGTCGGCACAAACCGGATGTCCCCCCCCCCAAACGCTAGTGAAGCCCCTGACTATATTATTCCATCTCCTTAAAGCCAGGCTTCATCTTCAGATTACCAGACGTCCGGAGCTTCAGCATCGTCAAGCCTTTCCAGATGTTTATGATTACAATGGCATCCAATTGTGATATTCTTCAACATTTTCCCCCTTCACAATTCAAATTTCAAATATCTCTTGCATCCCAGTCACAACTGTCAATCACTCTCCCTTTTCTTTCTAAATTTGAATTTTTGTTCTGTCTCCCGAATGGATTTGCCTCTATGGTACCTTCCAGCCAACCAGGATCTAGGGTTCCAAACACTCAGCCAACCAGAGGCGTTACTAGCCAAAATGTTTGGCGGGGGGCAACGTGTTTACCGACTGGCTGGTAATTTTTACTCACTGTTTTTGTGGAAAAAATTACAGTTTTCAAGAAAAAAAGCTGTTTTAACAAAAAAACCGACTTTTTCTTAGGAGAAATCGCCATTTCTACGAAAAACCAACTGTTTTGAAAAAAACCCGACTGTTTCCAAAAAAAATCGAGTGTTTTTACGAAAGATCGTGGTGCTTCGCGCTAATTCGGCTATTGTTTACTGACTAGCTGACAACATTGGGGGGGGGGGGGGGGGGGGTGCTACCCCCCCTCCCCCAATACGTGACGCCCTGCAGCCAACACCCAGGAATTCCAGATGCTTTTGTCGACCTTCTAGATCCGTCTCGTCGAAAACGGCTGTCTGGAATCCGGAAGAAAAATCTCGAAGGTGCAGCCTCGCTTTTATCGAAAGTAGCAAAAACAAGTTTTGTATATTATGTCTTGCATCTAGTGTAAAAAAAACACGGTTTTTCTTTTGATATTGATACCAGGGACCCATAAATTTCCTGTACTAACTCGCCATTCAGGACGAGTAATGAAAGGGGTGAGTTGAGAATGGTGAGTCATTACAGGAAAGTGATGGGTCCCTGTCCTGTAGACCCAGAAACGACACCTAGATGGCGATGCAGGTTCAGCGCTCTGGGAAATTCGCCATTCTGGCAGAGTATTCAAAAATCTGCCTAATGCGGCTTCATCCAACCCTACAGCTGAGTGTAAACTCGATATTGGGGGGGGGGGGGGAGTGAATGATAGTGACAATTTATTCAAACAATATTTACAACGGATACGTCAGCTATGATTTTTAGTGACAATATAGTGACAATATAGAGATTTTAAAGCTGGTTGCACAGTTTTTAACCGTGATCGGGAGGGATTGTAAGATGTGATGAAGAGGACAATAATTATGATAAGTGAATGTGATAGAGTCAAACAATTATCATTAAAGATTGTGAAAGATTTAAGGATAGAAGAAGCAGGTCATTCTAGTAGTCAAGACAGAGTCAAGAGGGGTCTGTAATTCGTTCATCATAATCATCATCATCCCATCTTGGTCCAATCCATTTAACCAAACATGATCCAGACTGGATCCAGACAGGATCCAGACCAGGCCTGGACCCTGCATGGACCAGGCAGATGTCCAGCCAGAAAAGGAATGGGTTGCGAACTGCACAAATATAAGAGTTCTGAAAAAATGAGAACTGACAGTCATGTCAACGTAAATTATTATTTTATATTGGCAATTGCAACAATTTTCTCATTAAATTATATGAGAAAATGTAGCTGGCCTATTCAAGTCTGGCATACCCTGTATGAATCAGACTTGACTCACTGGCTGGCACAAGTTAGCTTAAGGGAGATCTAGTACACTTATTACAATTGAAAAAGCTTGTTTGAACTTGTTTTTCCACAAGTTTGTTTTTCCAACTTGAGTGGCTTTGAGCCTAAAGAAGAACCTTGCCATAAAGGGCCAAAATGTAGCTCTAGTAGAATTCAGCTGACGTATCCATTTTGCGCTATCAAACATGATTTGCAGTCAGCTTCAGTCTAGTACACTAGCCCCATTTCAGGCACGGTGCTCAAACGTCTAGCACCATGCCTGGGTGCTAGACGTTCAAGCACTGTACCTTGGATTTCATGCATGGTGCATGGATTTCAGTATACAGTGCATACAGAAAAAATACAGTTTCTGTCATCACAACTGAGCACCGGCTCGGACAGGGCTGAAATTACTACTATGAATTAGAGAAATCACAGACAATCCTTTATATATTTTTCACAACAAAAACAAAAGGGCTCTAATGATGATGGAGATGAAAAACCTAACAGCACCCTATCCATTTTCCATGTATTTCCTCTATCTATTCCCCAAGAGCCAATATTCTGGTTGGCTGCTAGGTAAAAAAAGCTGAGGCACAGGACACTTTGCATGCAAAACCCTTGACTGTGTAGAAAAGGAAATGAGGTTTTTCACATCTGTCATCAGCCGAGCCCTTTTGTTTTTGTTGTGAAAAATATATAAAGGATTGTCTTTGAATTCTCTAATTCATGGTAGTAATTTCAACCCTGTCCGAGCTGGTGCTCAGTTGTTATAACATAAACTGTGTTTTTACTGTATGCACTGTATACTGAAATCCATGCACCATACATGAAATCCAAGGTACAGTGCTTGAACGTCTAGCACCCAGGCATGGTGCTAGACGTTTGAGCACTGTGCCTGAAAAGGGGCTAGTGTACTAGACTGGTCAGCTTGGGCTGAAGGAATACTTGTTGTCAGAATTATAATAATAATAATAATATATTGCAAAAATAAAGACTCTAGAAAGCTCTTTTAAAACATTTAGGGTCATACATTTGGGAAAGAAACATAGCGTCGATTTCTTTCTGGAATTGGCTCAGTGATGGAGAGTTTGCTGTTTCTTCGGGTAGTTGATTTGAATGAGGCAGCATGCAATTTTAGAAACTGCACCAACCAATATCTTTGCAGAACCCTTCTCCAGGTGAGTTTGAGGCTATGGCTGCATAAGCTGTTAGAATTAAAATTGAGGATGCCGTCAGCTTCAATATTTTCATATTGACGGTGGCATAGCTTGTGTCTCAATGCGTTCCCCCCTGTGGACAGGGTATGCCAGCATAGGGAGTTTGTCTTTCGAGCCTTTGCTGGTATGGGAGCAGAATTTGCTGTTGCTCAACAGTCTCGAGGACATCAATGTCTCTGTTGTAAGGGTCTAAGTGAGCAGTGCTTATATTCGAGAATGGGCCTTACCAGCGAGGTGTACAGTGTAGTAAGTAAGCATAATGCACATTGTAAAATTGAACCAGATAGCCTAAGCCTTTAGCCTTTAGGCCTAATGCTTTTTGATGAAGTTCCCAGTTGCTGATGCTAAGTTTAATGGGCATGATGAATTAACACAACCTAAGGTAAACAAAATATAAGCTCACCTTCTTACAACTTTAAAAATATAAAAAAACTTGATTAGGCTATGGTTCATGATTAGCCCACCTTCAACTTTTCCTTTAATAAATAAGGACAAAACTACACATCTTTTTGCTCCTTCTGGGTTGCTTATTAAGGCCTTTACATATCGCTTAGATTTGGTTCTTTTACGGCAGAACTTTTTTGTATGGTCAGTGAAATTATTAATTAGCATTGACATATTTGTGAATTATCATTTTTAAACGATAAATGGTTAATCCTTCTGGATGTGTTCTGAAATATTCTGAATGTCTTCTTTGGTTTATTTTCTTTCTTGCCCAAAATGTTTGGCTATGTATGACAGGGAGGTTTGATGACTGTCTTGAATGATCTTGAATGATCTCCCACAGCAAAAGGTGTTATTGTTAGAAACAAAAGCATGAAGTAGGCGATTTCTCTGTTTCAGACGTTGTTATTAAACCACTCTAAGGCAGTGGTTCCCAACCTTTTCTGTACCGCGTACGCCTAATCAAGGTTCGAAAAAATTGCGCACCCCCTTTTTCAGAACGTGAAAAAGACGATATTTATTATCACAAATGATAAGGCATACATGTGTAAAAATATATGCAAAATCGAAAGGGCATTCACGAGAGGTTGCTTTGTGGTAAACATTTCCTCAAATCTCGTCTCGACGTTGTTAGCGGCATATTTTTTACAGCCAGCCTGTTCTTGTGTTTAGTTTTGATGTTCTCCGTGCTTTCATCAACAGGGGTGGCCCGAAGCACTCAGGCCAGGGGGGGTGAGACCCCTCATTTCAACGACTCATGGATCGTAATATACGACTCGCAGGTACCAACAAAAATTAACTGTTGCGACTATGTTGCAATGGCGCACATTCCCCACCAACCAATAATAGAGCCGGTGTAAAACTAGCTGCAATGCATCACCTGAAATTATTCTTGTAATCAAAATTTTTGTATACATACCATCATAGCCTCAGCTTTACATTTAAACTTTCGCATAAGAGGAACGCTTTCAACGCCTGTACCCGGGACAAATTAAAGTAAGCGCCGCAGGCGAATTTTTTTTAATCTGCCTTTGTCTAGAAAGATTCTAGCCAGCCTTTAATGTGTTTCAAATCTAAAAAGTTCCAAGCCTCATCGCCAAGTAAATGACACACCGTTCCTCTAAGTAGGGAATAGGCTACTATGAAATGTGCCACAGGCGTAATTTTGTGAAACACCGAGGAGGAGAGCGTCTTTTTGCAATCCCATTGAAAAGGAAAAAACAGCTTTGAAATAACAAATCTGACCGTCGAAAAAAGTAAAAAAATAGTGGCCACAGAAAACAAAGTAGATTTGTTCCGTATTAAAGCAAAAAAGTAATTCCTGTAAAAAAATCCTGATTTATGGACGTAAGCTGAGGAGCAGGGCGTCATTTTGCGATCCCAATGAAAAATTAAGAATAGCTATGAAATCACGCCTCTGTCCATCAAAAAAGTGACAAAATAAAGCCCATAGAAAAGAAAGTAGATTTGCTCCAAACTAATAGCAAAAAAAGTAATTTTCACGTTCAGAACACACTTCCTCAGAAACGAAATGAGGAAAACAGATTTGCCAGTGCGTTAAAAAAAAAAATCCGGATTTACGGACGTAACGAACTTTTGGTCTTGGCCTGACAGGAGTTTATAGATATAAAAAAAGACGCCAGGTTCGCCGACGAGACTTGAGTTGCGTTTTTTCCAGGTCATTTGATGTACTTTTGTTTCATAATGAAAGTACCGTGTACCGTTTTATTTGTCACTCTACACACTGTACTTTCATGCCGAAAACTAAAGCAGGTAAAGCTACAGTGAGCTACATCTAAAGAATTGCAACTTAAAACTGGTTTGGAGAATTTGATTCTACGCGACAGAAGATGCTATATACACAGCAAATGAAGACGAGAAGTTCGCTTTTAGAATATCTTAAACATAAAAGAGATCATTTTCGAGTTGTATGAGTGTCCTGAATTTTACGAAGTCTCTTCAGATGTGCTTTAGCACTAGCATACAGGGGAGTCACGTATGGGGGGGGGGATGCACCCCGCCCCTCCCCGATGTTGTCGGCTAGCCGGTAAAAAATAGATTTTTCGCGATTTTTCATAAAAAAATCGATTTTTTTGGGAAACAGTCAATTTTTCTTAAAAACGGTTGATTTTCTTTAAATCAGCCGTTTTTCCGCAAAAAAAGACGGAAAAATTACCAGCTAGTCGGTAAATACCTTGCTCTTCCCATATTTGATAGTGCTATGATTCGCAGTCAGCAGTGATACATACGATTCGCAGTCAGCTTTGGCTGAAGGAATAAACATTAGAGGCCAAAAATTTACCTCCGGACTAGAATGACCTATTCCAGCGTCTGCGGAACCCCTCCTGTCCTGGGAAACGAATTTCGGGTGTGTATTAAAATCCTCCTTGTCATTTTCAAGCGTTGTTCCTACCTCAACCTCTCTTTATAATCGACATGTTTCGATTTGTTCTGGCACACTTCTTTCGCGGGTCTCCTGTCATTTGATTTCTAATGGCTTTTCCATTCTGTTTAAAAATTGTATTCCTTCTTTTTTCACTTATAGCCAAAGATGACCAGAAATCAATGCACATAACCTTGTCTCTCGCTCTTGGTCTATAAGGTATTTCAATGTTACCAGTCAGACTTCACTTTAACAACTAACCTATTGTAATTTTGACAGGCTAAAATCTGAAAGACCGAAGTTAGGCAGATCCAAATCCCATGGGAGTAGAACAGGTAGCCGCATTGCTGCCCCGAGGAATCATGTCTGCGACCTATCGGGTTACAAAACCTGGTTTAAACGACTACTTCGGGGACTGGCTTACGACTGAAGCTGTGCAGAGACAAAATTTAAATTTTTTTTAAACGACTCGGGTTATTTTTATGGCACTTGAGCTTACTCAAGTGCCATATAGCGATTGTTATTTCTGTCCGTCAGTCGGTCTGTCGGTCTGTCGGTCCCGGTTTTGCTAGTTCGGGCACTTCCAGATAAGCTAGGACGATGAAACTTGGCAGGCATATCAGGGACCGGACCAGCTCAACTTAAAATTAATCATTTCTTCAATCCGACTTTCCCCGGATCCGGGAGTCCGGAAACTATAAAGCAAAAGTAGAGCGAAAAGTAGCAAAAAAAAAGGGCTGCCCGAGTGCGGGAGCGAACCAGGAACCTCTGAGTTACAAGTCCAACGCTCTACCAACTGAGCCATGAGTCCATGTATGAGATAGCGAATGCGGGAGTACAAACAAAGTGGATAATCTAAACAAATTACATTGTTAGGATAATGGAACTTGTCAGGAATATTGGATGTATTAGGGAGCGTATGCGGGAGTATATATTGTTAAAAGATTGACGACCTGATTAACCTGGACATAGTCAAGAAACATAAATAATAGTTTGGGCACTTCCACGCAAGCTAGGACGATGAAACTTCGCAGGCATATCAGGGACCCGACCAGACTAAGTTGGAAATAGTCACTTGCCCGATCCGACCATCGTGGGGGAGGGGGCGGAATCCGGAAAATAGGGACATTCATCACTTTCGAACGGGTGATCGGATCTTAATGAAACTTGATATCTGGAAAGATCTCGTGTCTCAGATGTTTCATTTCGAGTCCGGACCGGATCCGATGAATCTTGGGGGTGGGTCTTGAGGGGAGTGGAGGGACGGGGAATCCGGAAAAATTTGGAAAAATTAAATATTTTCAGCTTACGAACGGGTCGTCGGATCTTAACGAAACCGAGGGGTTGCTCACTCCCAAAAACGATGTACACCAAGTGGCGCGTGCCGCGGTGCCGAGCCGGTGCCTTGTCGGTGCCGCGGTGCCGTGCCGGTGCCGAGCCGGTGCCGCGGTGCCGAGCCGGTGCCGTGCCTTTGCCGCGGTGCCGTGCCGCCGCCGCGGTGCCGTGCCGGTGCCGTGCCGGTGCCGTGCCGGTGCCGAGCCGGTGCCAAGCCGGTGCCGCGTTTTTTTTTACTTCAAATTACAGTATTGTGATAAAGCACGATTTCTGATGTACATGTAAACAAATTTCATCAGATATTGGCGGAGAATGAAGTCGGCAATGTGTGTTGAATACAAGAGCTAGCAGCTCATATGGTACTTGCAAGGCTGGGTCAGTGGATGAAATTTAGGAATTTGTAAATTCTTGGGTTTCTTGTGTTTAATTATAAGCCATACCCTTGAAATAAGAATGATTGTGGGCCCTTGGAAATCAAGAGAATGATCTGGTGAGAAGTATTTTATTTTTGCACTTTAAGGGCACTAGAAATTCATGTGAAAGCAAAACCCTTTAGGCAAAAGTGACTATGGGCTCATGGGGATCACGTAGTTGTATACGAGGGGTTGCTCACTCCCAAAAACGATGTACACCAAGTGGCGCGTGCCGCGGTGCCGAGCCGGTGCCGTTTCGGTGCCGTGTCGGTGCCGTGCCGCGGTGCCGTGCCGAGCCGGTGCCGCAGTGCCGTGCCGGTGCCGTGCCGGTGCCGTGCCGGTGCCGCGGTTCCGTGCCGGTGCCAAGCCGGTGCCGAGGTTTTTTTTACTTCAAATTACAGTATTGTGATAAAGCACGATTTCTGATGTACATGTAAACAAATTTCATCAGATATTGGCCGAGAATGAAGTCGGCAATGTGTGTTGAATACAAGAGCTAGCAGCTCATATGGTACTTGCAAGGCTGGGTCAGAGGATGAAATTTAGGAATTTGTAAATTCTTGGGTTTCTTGTGTTTAATTATAAGCCATACCCTTGAAATAAGAATGATTGTGGGCCCTTGGAAATCAAGAGAATGATCTGGTGAGAAGTATTTTATTTTTGCACTTTAAGGGCACTAGAAATTCATGTGAAAGCAAAACCCTTTAGGCAAAAGTGACTATGGGCTCATGGGGATCACGTAGTTGTATACGAGGGGTTGCTCACTCCCAAAAACGATGTACACCAAGTGGCGCGTGCCGCGGTGCCGAGCCGGTGCCGCGGTGCCGTTTCGGTGCCGTGCCGCGGTGCCGTGCCGGTGCCGTGCCGGTGCCAAGCCGGTGCCGAGGTTTTTTTTACTTCAAATTACAGTATTGTGATAAAGCACGATTTCTGATGTACATGTAAACAAATTTCATCAGATATTGGCCGAGAATGAAGTCGGCAATGTGTGTTGAATACAAGAGCTAGCAGCTCATATGGTACTTGCAAGGCTGGGTCAGAGGATGAAATTTAGGGATTTGTAAATTCTTGGGTTTCTTGTGTTTAATTATAAGCCATATCCTTGAAATAAGAATGATTGTGGGCCCTTGGAAATCAAGAGAATGATCTGGTGAAAAGTATTTTATTTTTGCACTTTAAGGGCACTAGAAATTCATGTGAAAGCAAAACCATTTAGGCAAAAGTGACTATGGGCTCATGGGGATCACGTAGTTGTATATTTTGCTCAAACTAATGCAACCTATAATACTAATGCAACCTACTTCCGTAATCATTACATATATTTCTAAACCCGGAGACCCACGTTTCGTGCGGTACATTCTAACCCCTCTAACAAAACCTCGCTGATTTTCTCACTTGCCGTGTTTTGCTACCTTCGATGTGTATCACGCTGTCGACGGTTCGAGACGGTTGCGCGACGGTTGTCTGCGAGAATTTTTTCCATCAGGAAAATCGGTTATGCAAATTGTATCCCTGTTTCGCTAGAAGTCAACGGGTCTCGGAAAAGGCTTAAAACAGCCAAAACAGTTAGTTATTTATTGAAAGCACAGCATAGTTAAAGTATTCAAATACTTTATAATACTGTAAGTTGAAGAGTGATTAGTGCGAGGGGTCCTTTAAGGGAGCTGGAAATTCATTTTGAAGCAAAACCCTTGTTTCACAAATAATCATGGGCTCATGGGGATCATGAAAATATATGTTTTGCTCCATAGTATTTTCTGTACTTTGTGGTTATGATGAGTACTTTAAGGAATGTGGTTGGCTCTATAAAAGAATTTATGAACCAATCTTTTCCTTCCTTGACTACCTACTTAGGCTAACTGGTACATATATTTAGCCACAGCAAGTGCATGAAAATGGCAAAGTTCGAAGCACGAACGTTCAAATAAGCATACCTCTATTGCACTCCCAGAGTGTCTGATGGGGAAATTGACTTTTTCCAAGTTAAATATGCCTGCCAAGTATCATTCTTAGCACACTCTACAAATATGAAAAAAAGATGGGTCGCCACTGAATTACCTTCACCAGAAGCAAAATATACTGAAGCTGACTCAAGTTTTGGGCGATATTCGATACCGATAACGATATATCCATGTATCGGACAAAATATCGATATCGAAAGTAAATATCGATATCGATAACGATATTTGTTCATTCGTAAAGATTGCAATTAATCCAACATAACCCACACTTATATATACGAAATTGGAGCAATGTGTATTCCGCAATTCCTTTCTTATTTATCCGGAGTTCGAGATGATCCAGTATGCGATATATCGGATATCGATCGATCGATATATCGCACCAAATATCGATATCGAAACGTAAATATCGCTATCGAAAACGATATTTGTTCATCGTAATTATTGTAAATAATCCGAACTAACCTACACTTATATATCCGAAATTGGACAATATGTTTTCCCTAATTCATTTCTCATTTATTCTGAGTTTGAAATGATCCAAGAAGCTATTTAATGAAAATTTGGTTCTTAGATTTTGGCGAAACGAAGCATGGTAAGCAAATATCAATATCGATATACCGATTATCGAATATCGAAAGTGAAAATATCGATATATCGATTGTTGAATATCGAAAGCGGAAATATCGATATATCGATTATCTAATATCGAAAGTGAAAATATCGATATATCGAAAAATCCAAGTATCGCCAAGCACCAGTACCAAACCATGGTTGACCACTTTGCGCATTTGGTCAACAGCATCTCCTCATATCTAGTTCAGCTTCTTCTTCGGTTGCATGTTTTCAATAATTCTTTCATTCAAGTACCTTCGTTATTGGGCGCCAGATACCAGATACCAGATGGCGAAGAGTATTCTGCAGAAAATTTGTCCGTGGCCGGCGTATCGTGCTAGAGGCGCGCCGGTGCCGTGCCGGTGCCGTGCCGGTGCCGTGCGGTGCCGTGCCGGTGCCGTGCCGGTGCCGAGCTGGTGCCGAGCTGGTGCCGCGGTGTTGCGCCATTGCCGTGCCGGTGCCGTGTCGGTGCCGTGTCGAGGTGTACACCGGTGGCGGAGAGAGAGCAACCCCTCGAACGAAACTTGATATATGGAAGGACCTCATGTCTCAGACGCCGGTGACATTGGGGGGAGTTGGAAGGGGAAACCGGAAATCTTGAAAAACGCTCAGAGTGGAGAGATCCGGATGAAACTTGGTAGAAAGAACGAGCACAAGTCCTAGATACCTGACTGACATAACCGGAACGGATCCGCTCACTTTGGGGGAGTTGGGGGGGGGGGGAGTCCTAATTTCTAGTGATCCCGCGAGTTCGATGCTTCCTGATGTGCTAGGACAATGAAAATTGGCAAGCATGCCAAGGACCCGACCAGATTAAATAGGAAATAGTCACTTCCCCTATCTGACCATCTGGGGGGGGTGGGGGTGGAGGGACGGGGAAGCCAAAATTGAGGTATTTTTAACTTGCGAACGGTTGGTCGGATCTTGATGAAAGTTGATATTTAGCATGACCTCGTGTCTCAGACGTCCCACTTTAAATCCGGACCGGATCCGATGTCACTGGGGGGGGGGGGGGAGCTGGTGGAGGGAACCAGAAATCTTGACAAACGCTTAGAGTGCAGCGATCGGGATGGAACTTATTCGGCCACGGTAGGTGGAGATAGAGTGAGTACCGGAAATCGTGTAGCACGTCTAGGGATCAAACAAATGGATTTATTGGGATGAAAGTTTGAACAGTCATGTGCATTTGCTGCAGACAATCGAGACGATGCCGGAACTGCTCAGAATTGAGTGAAACTAAATATCCTATTTCTATTTCCGAACCGCATTTTTGGATGGCGGGTGTATTTTGTGAGGTTCTCATCTACTTTCTTGTACAGCCTACTTGTACAAGTGCCATATGAGCTCGTAGCTCTTGTTTATTAAAATGAATGCCCGGGACCTCGGCGAGGCCAAAATAAACGACTGATACAACTTAGCGAAATGCCAAAATAAACGACTGATACGAATTAACGAAAGGCAGGGGGGGTGAGTCACCCCCCTCACCCCCCCTTCGGGCCACCCCTGTTCATCAAGCTGCATCGCAAACTTTTTCGTCAGCTAAATTCGCAACCTGAATGACAATATCACTTGAAATGTCTTCGGTTCTTCTTGAAACAGTATTGTTTGACACAGGAACAGATTTTGAGGCAGTAGGCTAGCTGTTTTTAAATCATCATTATTTTATGACTTTCACTAGGGCTTGTAATCAGAGTAGTCACGCACGGTTGAAAATACCCATCACCCCAAAATGGTCGGCTAGACGATTAAAAAGAAAAGAGTCGGCGCGAAGCGCCGCGATTTTTTGTTAAAGCAGATACTTAAACAACAAAAAAAAATCGGTAAAAATTACCTGTCGGCCAGTAAAAAACCTTGCCCCTTAAGATAAATTTTGCCCACTTCCAAGTGGGCTGTGAATTAGGATATGTCGATTCCAGGATCACACAGCTTACGTGGAGAATCCTGCTTCTCCTGTTGCTGCCGCAGCATGTCCGTATCCAGGGGGGGGGGGGGGGGTAGGGGGTTGCCCCCCCCAAAAAACATACAAAAACAATTATTTGTATAGGCTTTTCCCTCTGATCTATATCTTTTTTGTACTCTTTTGTCCGACCCGCAGGCAAATCCCCCCCCCCCTAAATAAATTCCTGGATACGGGTGTGCTGCAGTGTCAAGGTTTTAATCTACACTTCTGCATAAAATGATAATATATAGACCTGGGTCAAGCTGGAGACACAAGATCGATTGACAGAAAACCGGTAAAATAGAAAAAAAACCTATTTTATTTGACGGTGGAAAACGGATAAGCTAGCTACATTTTATTCGAGTAAAATGTAGCTGGCTTATCCGTTTTGCACCGTCAAATACGATTTGCAGTCAGCTTGGGCCGAAGGAACATCTCGTACAAACCTATTTGACATATAACTAATCAATGAAGATTAATAATTCCATGGCTCACCATTAGACAGGAACCGCCCCACAAACCCACAGACACTCGGCAAGGATCAACACGAAATCCTCCCCCCCCAACAAAAAAATCGAGCGCGTCAGCGAGGGTAACCGATGGTTGCTGCCAGATAAGTTATAATGATCTTTTTATTGCAGATCCACTGTACCGGCCTCAGCCGGGGTTGTCTCTCCAAGTCCCAAGAGCTTGTGATGAGAATTTTGAGTTCCGGTGTATAAGCGGTCAATGTATTTCTCGAGCTCATCATTGCGATGGACTGCAACATTGCCTTGATCATTCCGACGAGGACTATTGTGGTAAGTTTACAATATCTCATCCAGAGCCGTTACTAGCCAAAATGTTTGGGGGGGGGGGGGGGACGAGGAATACTGACTGGCTCGTAATTTTTACCGAATTTTTCTGCAGAAAAACGACTGTTTTAACAACAAAATGACATTTTTGAAAAAAATCGACTGATTTTCCGAAAAGTCCACTGATTTTCAGAAAAACCGACTATTTTGACGAAAAATCGACCAATTCTCAGAAGAAAAGACTGTTCTCATGAAAAAAATCAACTGTTTGGTATATCACATTCGCATGAAGTGGTCCTTCTACAAAAAATCTGGAGGAAACTCGAAAGTCGGGAACAAACTCATCGCCTTATGAAACTGTTCCTAAAGCTACGTTAACACGGAGGGTTTTTACCCGGACTCCACGTGTATTTTTCCCCGCAACAGCAACAAATCCCCGGGTATTTTGGACTTCAATTTCGTGAACTTTTTACCCGGGTATTTGTTTGTCGAAGGGTATTCTTTGACGTCAGCAACAACAAAATCGGATTTTCGAGGAATAATTTTGATGATGTCCATATAAGAAGTGATCCAAATTGACACATGTTGGTAGAGAGCTGAGCTTTACAACCTTGGAATCTATTGCCACGACAGTACTCTCCCTTAAAAAATACCCGGGTACCGTGTGAACCCTTTCCCCTCTCGTCTCCGGGGAAAAATACCCGCCGTGTAAATGATCCTTTCGCGAACTTTTTACCCGGGTATTTGTTTGTCAAAGGGTACCAACATCTAATTATCCCCCAAAAATATCTAGTTCAAGGAAAATCAAGCGATACAAGTAGAAGTGCACCCGAAACTTTGTCTAAACCATTTCGCTATTTTTTAGAGTTGACTTCGGGTGGGCATACGAACTCGACATCTTACCCAGCCATCCGGTACCTGAACCCCACGACCCCCGACAGGCTACTTGACAACCCAGCCAAACCAGTGTACCGCCTGTCCCGGCTCTTGCCCCCATCAGTCTTATAGAATTTCCTCCTTTAATGAAGTTTCCCTTTCCTGCCCTCCCCACTTCCAACAGTGGCGGTAGAATTTAATAATAAAATAAGTTGCGAACAGCGACCACAGTATTCAGCTATCAAACCGGCAACAGCTGCGCGGATTCCCGCACCTGCTCCACAACTCCCTCTACCTGAAGAAGCCCCACCCCCTTCCTCCCTCAATCTACCCCCCTCCTCACATTTCCTCTGTTCTGAAGAACACTCCATTGTTCTGAACCACTCCATTGTCCCAAAAAACTGCAAAGGAAATTCGAGTAAATTTTAAAGCATCTAAGAAAAGGACTTACACTCGTGAGTATAATGATAAGCGATATGTTTTTCCATCTTTTCTCTATTGCAACGCAGAAAGTTTGAGCTTGGAAAAAAAATAATTGAGCTGGAGAACGCAGCCCAGGTTCTCGGCTCATCCGTGGTTTGTGTAACCGAAGTCCATAAACAAAACATAAATTCTTTGCAGATTAAAAATTTCAAATCGTTTCTGAAACTTCGGTCGGGAGATCATCCATTGGGAAAAAAAGGGGGTGGAGTCATGACTTTTGCTAATGAAGATTCTAAGCCCCAATTCCTAGATATTCCGTTGCTAGGTCCGAATGATGAGATCATATGGGTAAAACTTCAACCTAAAGGGCTCCCAAGGCCCCCTCTCAGCGGTAGCGGTTTGTATTTTCTATTACTCTCCTGGTCAGCCTGCGGCAGCAAGAAGGGCCTTTTAGGAGAAGTTACAGGAGTTGGCGGATTACGTTCAGGGCAACCATCCATTTTCTGAATAGCAATGTTTGGAGATGGTAATGAGTTAGATACAAAATCACTGGCCAAATCTCGTAATCTTGAAAGCTTAGTAAATTTCCCAACTACTAAAGGTGGAACTATTCTGGATGTAATCCTTACGAACCTTCATAGACTTCTATCAAATACCAAGTGGACTATCCTCACTGGGAAGCAGCTATCATTTTATGTTACAATTGGACCCCTTGGAAAAAACTAAAATTTCGTATTCGGTTGTACAAATCTCTACAAGGCCGATTACGGATGAGGAACTGCTCCAGTTTGGGGAGTAGATTACGACCGAGAATTGGCCCGAGGTCTCCAGCATCGAGGACTTGGATTGTCAGGTGGAGAAGTTTCATAGTATGTTGAATGGAAATTTTTTATCTTGCTTCCCTGAACGTACTCGCCAGTTTTCTACTTCAGATAAACCTTACGTAAATTCAGAAATTAGACAAATGATTAAGTATAAGCTGTGGCTTGGAGGCAACGGTAAACAGGAACAAGCAAATAAGTTAAGAAATAAAATCAAAAGTAAAATCAGATCAGCCCAGCTTCATTACTATAAAAATGAAGTTGATCATCTGCTGGAAGCCAAGCCCTCACAATTTTCCCAAAAAGTTAAAACCTTCACTGATAAAACTCCTCAACAAGTGAATTTTATGAGGAATGAAACCCCAGAGAAAACAGATGATGATTTGAATGCCCACTTGGCTTCTATAGTCCAAACTTATCCACCCTTGCCTCCTGAAGATTTACCCTCAGATGTTCAAAGTGAAACGAGTGCGGGCTCAGTCTGAAATGCAAATGAGACTGTCCAAGCTAAAAAAAACATCAACAGCACCCTTTGATATTCCTGTGCCGCTGATTAAAGCTTTCGCGAAAGAACTAGCTTTCCCTTTCAGAGAAATGTTTAATAAATTCAATAATACAGGACAGTTTCCGAAAAAGTGGAAAACCGGTTTTATCACACCAATTCCAAAAAAGGAGGTGCGAATGATTTTTCAGGGGTTAGACCTATCACTGTTACTTCTGTTTTGAGTAGGATGTATGAAAGCTTTGTTGCTTCTTGGTTAAAAGAGAAACTTTTGAAAATAAATTGATAAAAAGCAATTCGGGAATATTCCCGAATCGTCGAATGTCCATTACCTCGTAAGTTTAATTAATTTCATACTAAAAAATCTGGTGGACCCCGGTAAATGGATTAACCTAATAGCTATTGATTTCAAAAATGCATTTTACCTTGTTGATGATTCTATTCTAATTCAGAAAATGCGTGATAGTAACATTCCCGAATATCTTATCAAAATTATTAGAAGCTTTTTAACTGATAGAAAACAATTAGTAAAATACCAAAGTTCCTTTTCCTCTAAGTTGCCAGTTTTTTGCGGGGTCCCTCAGGGTACAGTGCTAGGTCCATTATGTTTCCTCCTAATGATTAATGATATAGCTGCCGCATTAGAGGAAGGATGGAAATACGTCTATGACCTTTCTCGGGTTGAAGTGGTATCTAAGTTGGATAAGAGCTATGCTTTAAATTGCGTACGTCAAATATCTTCGGAGGCTAATGAAGTTAATATGATTTTAAACAAGGAAAAGTCAGCAATCCTTCCTATTTCTTTTCTAAAATCACCGCCCCAATTTGAACCTCTGATTCCCAAAGAAATCCTTTGCAACTCAATGACTCTCCTAGGAGTGGCCATCTCTTCTGATCTCTCTTGGCATGAAAACACAAAATCAATTTTAAAGAAAACAAATGCAAGTATTTAAATGGCACTGCACAAATTTGCAGTGCCGGAAGAAAAACTCAAACTTATCTATTGCATATTCATTCGGTCAATAACAGAAAATGCCTGTCCAGTTTGGCACTTCGGACCTACAAAAGAAGAAGAAGATCTGATCGAGAGAGTTCAGAAGAGATGTCTTCAGATAATTTATGGTGGACCCAAGCTTCCATATTCTTACTACCTGAAAGAATTTAATCTTCAAACTTTTTCTAAAGGAAGGCAAAACCTTTCCTTAAATTTTGGTCAAAAGCTTTTAAAAAATCCTCTCCACAGCCGTCTTTTGCCTCCCCCATATGCTCCCGAACGAATACGCCTCCCGAGAGAAGCGGCTCTGAAGGTTCTAAATTTGACACCTGTTTTTGCTAAAACAGACCACTATAAAAAGAGCTTTGTGCCTCGTTTTGTGGCCCTTTTTAACTCAACTTGACTAATAGTGTGTCTTCTTTTTGTTGATTGTGTTATGTGTTTATTTGCTAACAAAGTTCTATTCTCCTCTATGTACCTGACGAAAAAATATTGAATTTGGCTGTTTGCTATGATAAGCCATATTTTTGAATTAAAGTTTTATTCTATTCTATTCTTCGACGTCAGCAACAACAAAATCGGATTTTCGAGCGGATTTTCCCTATAAGAATTGATCCAAATGGACACATGTTGCTGTCCATTGTAGAGAGATATCCCGAGCCTTACCACCTTGGAATATATTGCCACATAATGCCACATAACAGTACTCTCCCTTGAAAAACACCAGGGTACCGTGTGAACACTTTCCCCTCTCGCTATGAAGCTATGAAGTTATGAAGCTATGAAGTTCGCACGACGTTGTTTTAAAACAAGGCTCAAGCAATGTAGATCTCATTGCGAAAGTCTGAGATTTGATGCGATGGCAAAATCATTATTAATGGGTAAAGTAAAAGATTTTTGGTCTCGTGTTCGGTCAGTATTTAATGTGCCACAAGTCCTCCCTCAGACCATGGATGGGTATTCCGGGGATGAGGCCATTTGTGAGTTGTGGAGAAGCAAATTTGAGGCTCTTTTTTCTTCAGTAGGCAGTGATTGCTCTGAGTATCATGTACTGCCCTCGTCTGGCATGATCAGACCCGTAACTGAGATGGATGTTAGTACTATCATACGAAAGTTAGATACTGCTAAATCGGGGGGAGCAGACGGTGTGTCTGCTAAGCACCTCAAATTTGCTTCTGAAAGAAAGTGTGCAGTATTATGTGCCCTGTTCAATGCGTTTATTGTGCACGGGTTTGTTCCGGATTCCCTAATGTCAGTAAATTTGGTTCCAATTTTGAAAAATCGTGCTGGTCTTTTAACCAGTTCTGATAATTATCGTCCCATAGCTCTTGCTACTGTGATTTCAAAAATATTTGAGAGATGTTTGGCTGACATCCTGCGTGAATTTCTACAGACTTCATCGTTCCAGTTTGGGTTTAAACGTTATTGTGGTGTAGAATTTGCTATTTTTCTACTCCGTTTTATTGTGGAGTATTTCCTACAATATTCTTCACCCGTGTTTGCTTGTTTCATAGACTCGAGTAAAGCTTTTGATCGGGTAAACCATAAGACGATGCTTGATATACTCCGTGCTAGGAGTGTACCAGCATGCTACCTCAAACTTCTATCTTATTGGTTCCGGAACCAGAAGTTCAGAATAAGGTGGGGTACGACTGTAAGTAATGAGTTTGGCCTTCTGAACGGCCTTCGGCAGGGTGGGGTTCTGTCCCCATTGCTTTACTCAGTTTATATTGACGCTTTGTCTGCCCGTCTGTCTTCGTGTATGGTTGGATGCTACATTGCCGGAAGATGTATGAACCACCTGCTTTTTGCAGACGACCTAGTGGTACTGTCGCCTACGTGTTATGGATTGAATAAGCTTCTTAAAATTTGTGACAGTTTTGCGTCACAACATGACATTCTTTTTAATACAAAGAAAACTCATGTGATGTTGTTTCGCAAAGCTGGTATTCGTGTTGCTAAAAATGATGTGCACCTGTCAGGTCGAATACTATGTTATGTCGATGAGTTCCGTTATTTAGGATTCACGTTCAAGTCTAACCTGAATGATGACCTTCATGTTAAAGAGTTGATATCGGGGCTATGCAAACGTGCAAACGTTTTAATTCGTAAGTTCAGCAAGGCTGACCTTGATGTACGCGTTCAGCTGTTTAGAACGTACTGTTATCATCTTTTTGCTTTAGCATTGGTAACTAATGCTACCGCTAAAAGTCTTAGCAACGCTAAAATAAGTTATAACCGTGTGTTCCGGCGTTTGTTTAAGCTACCATATATCTGTAGTGTTTCTTCGGCGCTCGTTTCGAGAAGATGCCTCACTTTTGAGGAAATTCGCCGTAAGGCTAGAGCGGCACTTCTGTGCCGTCTTTTGGATTCAAAGATTGAGGTTATAAAATTTGCCACTGTGCCAATTTTTCATTGCCTGCCTGTATGGCAGTCTCTTCTTGCTGCAACGCAACAGCAGGAACAGACTGCATGATTTTGTTGTTGTTGTTGTTTTCTTTTCTGTGTGTTTTCTTTTTCGTTTATGGCTATTTGCTGAATTAAAAGTATTCATATATTCATATCTCGTCTCGGGGGAAAATTACCTGCGTGTAAATGATCCTAACACAAAACGGACCTTCGTCAGTTGGCTATAACGAAAAGGAGAGCAAGCAATGCAACCATCTTTTGCAAGTAGTTAGTAGTTTACCCAGTTGCTCTTCAAACCTGACGAGATAATTTTCCAAATGCCATAAACTAATACCTAAGTAAGTTGATACAGTACTCATTGAACATTGTTGCGCTACCCCATGTTCTATATATTGCTCCATTTTCTGAAACATTAAATGACTTACTTTAAATTCGCAAAATACCTTCTTCGTCTTGCTCCTTGGACGTGCAATACCTATATGACCAATAAATACGAGCTGCGTTCGTTGCACTCCGGGCTGTCTCTAGTGTTTAGTCACCAGTGTCCGGTTCTTCCCTTAAAACGCGTTCTTTTGGTTCACCTGTGAGTTGATGAAAACCGGCTAACTCCTCTCTGCAGCAGGGCTCACGAGCAGGTTCTGGTTAGTCCGCACCGGTGAGATAAAACCGGACACAGGTTAGTTCAAAAACGGGTTATAAGACTGGTGAGAAGTCACCGGTGGATGCAGAAACGGCTTATAAGAAAAACCGGAGACCACCGTTGAGAACTCCCGTGACAAAGAACGCAGCTACGGTATCGTTGACCCGATTTGGAAGCTCGATGAGCTATGTCAACAATTAAAATGCTATCAGAGCGGCCGTTAGTTCCAAGGGATTGTTCTTTGACAATGTTTTGAATTATTACTGTGTTTACCCTCTGTGATTTGCCCTTTGTCTTCTTTGTTGTGTGATTTTTTTCTGTTTTTTTTTCTATTTTCTTTCTGTGATTTGCCTTTTGTTTGTCGTGTGATCTTTTTTTTTCTTCTTTCTTTTTTATGTACTCCATCATTTTCTCTTTCCTAAACGATGGGTGAAAAATAAATATTACTTTAACATTGTCTATGACCTAATGGCTGCAGGATCCACATATTTCGTATTAATCTTGCACGGGTCTGAAGTAAATATGACAACTCCGGCTTACTAATGAAAAGTTTACCTGGTATCAGTAATTTGATGGCATACCCGTCGCTTAAAGTTCAATGGGCACATCAAACTACCCCAATCCCACTCTGTAACAACCCCCTAGATCAGCAGCTTTTTCAGCAGTTTCCTCTCTGTGATATTTCAAAGCGTAATTTTTTCGGCCAGTACATGCTCAGTTTACTAGCTTGGACAAAGATAAAAGTGATGTTTCTTATAATACTTCGTAGATCAACATTCTTTGAGCCCAAGCTGACTTTGAAACATTTGTTCAAATAATGTTTACAACGGATACGCCAGCTACGATTCTTCACCAGCGATATTTCGGCCCTTCTTGGCAAGGGTCCTGTCAATCCTCTTGGTCAACGTCGGGGAAAGAAACAAACCTGTGATCCAGAACCTGTAAAACCTGTAATCCAAACCTGTAATCCTGATTACAGGTTTGTTTCTTTCCCCGACGCTGACCAAGAGGATTGACAGCCTGACGAGGACCTTTGCCAAGAAGGGCCGAAATATCGCTGATGAAGAATCGTAGCTGACGTATCCGTTGTAAACATTGTTTGAATAAACTTCGTAGATCTTTATTTTATGCATTAATCAGCTTGTATAATCCAGATTTGAATAGGTTATTTGTTTTTGAATGATTTTGTTGCTATGTTATTTTTTACGAGCTTATTGCATATTCTGGTACGATTCATAAAGCAAGTTAATCAAGCTTCACAACCCTATTCCACAAAGAAAAACTTTTAATAGGCACTTTAAGCCATGGAGCTTCTGATGAAACACTAGAACAATCAGGTAAACTACATCTGCGGCTTGACTTTGGTGACATCTCAAATATATCCTTTTCTATCAAGCATTGCTGGGAGTTTTGAGGATTTCCTGCCATGATATCCCAGCTCCTAAAGGCGTATTCTCGCCGTTCCCCGAGGACTCCATTTGAGGAGTCCCCGCCTTTTTGTTTGTCCCGGGGACTCACTCCCCGTATTCTCTCGAGTACCCACGTATCCTCCAATTATCATCACCATCATCAAAAACGAAAAATAAAGTAGATCCAGACTAATTTCGTCAACAGCAGATTTTTTTTTAATAACAAAATCCATTTTGTAAGCATTCCCGTGTTCTCGCTGTTTCTGTACGCGCAGTCCGCGTGGAGTGACTCCCTCTATTCTCGCCGTTCCCTTCGATTCCCCGAGGAGTCCTCGGTGAACGGCGAGAATACACCTTAAGATTTGGATCGCCGAAATTCCAGAGAGGTAAAGACAAGGGATGACAAGAAAACGGCCGATTTTCGTAACGCCTTCTAAAGGAAGTCAGAAATGTTTATTTGTGAAGCATTTAATACAAAGTAAAGCATTAGAAATGCCCGTTGTGCTTTAATGCACAGTTTTGAACGAAACCGGAGCAATGTGAACAGGGGAAAAGTGGTAGTAAAGCGTAATACTTGGATAGCAGCATTGTGTCTTAAAGCTATGGGTGCGAAGAATCACATTTTACTCTGGTAATAGTTTTTACGTGACAGGCACCAGTGCGTCTATGGACTGTTCCCAGATGACCCTAACTATGATGTTGCGTTTACACAGACTTGAAATCCCGTCGAGTAGTAAAGACGACTAGAAAAAAGTCTATCAGGACGAGAATCCTTTCATGAAGAAAGGATTTCCGGTCTACTTGAAAGGAATCTCGTTAGCAGCGCTGGTAAACAGACTAAAAGTCTAGCTAGCTTTTAAGAGCAGCAGTCATCAGTACTGATGTCATAAATGCTCTCAAAACATTTTTTGTATTGGCTAGTGAATTTTTTCTTCTTCAGAATTTCTGGTTTGAAGAATTTATTTGTTTTCCCCTCTGCGCATTAACATAATCTTGTCACTCTTGTCACTCAGGTTGTCCTGTACTTGTAAACGCTGCATGGATGGAGAAACCTTACCTGTGGTGGGCCGCGGTGTACGAAATTAGCAGCGTTACTTTTTCTAGCTGTGATAAATGACGTCCTCTTTGGAACTGATGAACGGTTTAAGTTTGTGTACGAAGACTCGTTGCTCTTGAAATGCCTAGTGGATGGCCTAGCTCCCGTCCCACTGTTCGCCCCTACCCTGTTTTTTCAGGTTGGGGAACAGTGGAATATAAGTATGCTTGAAGTTTACGTTCAGAAATCAAAATTACACTGGTTCGAGTATGCTTAAAGCATATTGGGCACTAACTATGCTTTAATTTTTGTAACATGCTTCACACATATACATTTCTGACTTCGACTAGATAGCGCTTAAAAAAATAGCCGTTTTCTCCTTATCGCTTGTCATTGACTCTTCGGTGTATCGGCGGAGACGATTTCAGAGCATGGTATTGCAAGGCGCGAACATTCAAAAATTCTCGGCCTTGTAAGAGAATCTATCTTTTGTAGAGATTGCCATGGCTGTTAAAATAAACCCTCTCTGTAGGTGGCAGAATGCTCTAGTGTTATCTGTTGGAACTTTCTGTTGTTTGTAGTACCGAAGAAAAGTTTCGTTTCCTGGATGTGAAGTTGCAACACTGCCAAAAATGTAAAAATTAACCGACCTACTTGCAGCTGATTCCACAGCTTACAAGGAATACTCAGGTAACACCGTTAATACGAATATTTGTCAACAATACTAATAATTCGGAGTATATAATAACAGCGAATATAGATAAGAAAATAGAAACTCCGCTCATATTTATCGAAGCTAGTTAATCGTAGTATGGCAATCAGCAAAAAACGGCGTAACGATATATTAGCGAAAATAAGTCGTCGAGGAATCTCGTGATTTCTGATGTAACATTTCATTCTATGGGGTGGTAGTTTGGCATCATGATTGTTTGATTTGTCCATTGAACTATAAACGGGAAAATCTCATGCCTATGTCGCTGTTCCCAACTACAAGAAGCGCTACCAAGGCCGTATCCAGGGGTGGTGGCGGTGGTTAGGGGGTTGACCTCCCCGAAACATAAAAAAATAATCATTTTTATAGGCTTTTCCCTCTGATCTATGTCTTTTTTGTACTTTTTTTGTCCGACCCGCAGGCAACCCCCCCCGAAAGGCAACCCCCCCCCCCCCCGAAAGGCAACCCCCCCCCCCCCCCCCGAAATAAATTCCTGGATACGGGCCTGAGCGCTACTGTTTTGGGAGTAACTTTCAGCACTGACTGCTCACTCAACGATCACGTTAAAAGCGTAATGCGAAAGGGACACAGCTCACTGCTGACCTTAGTGTCAAGGAGTAGGCTTGGTTTCACCGTTACTGAACTTCGTCTCGCATACCTTACCCACGTCCGCCCCTTTCTTGAATACTGCTTTTCGGTATGGGGACCCAAGTCTAACGCCGTTTATCTATTGGAAAAGCTTGAAACAGTACAGAAAAGCGCATCGAAAATTATAAGAGGCCCAGCTATCAGTCATACGATCAGGCACTGTCCGTGTTGAGAATCCTGAGCCTCTTCAACCGAAACATTAACTGATACGGAAAAAGCTTTTTGTATATGCGAACTATCGATACTTGCTCCCTCCCCCTTGATATACGGAAAAATTGCAGGACAACGCAGCAAAATAAATTAAAACCTGCCAGAGGACGAATCTCAAGCTTCATGAAGAGAATATAGAGGCGAAAGCCTTAGTATTGCAATTATATTATTATTATTATTATATTATTATTATTATTGTTATATTATTATTGTTATTAGGAACTCTTTTGTGCCCTTTTTACGGAGATTTTTAACATATTTTTATTTTATTAGTGTCAATAATGACCAGCGTAATTTAGTCTTCTGCGTAAGAGAGCTACGACGTCATTTTGTCAATAAATGATTTGATTTGATTCTACTGTTTAAAGACGGGCTCAGAACATGGTGTTTCTGCTTCAATGTCTCTCTTCTTTTTAATGTCTCTCATTTTGACCAAGTATCACAAAGTATGACACAAACTGTGCATGTATTCACTTTAATTCGAGAGTCTTTAACCCCATACACTGGTGGCCTATTACTACTTTCGCCCAGTTCCGAGACGTCGGGAGTTCTAAACTCCGTGCGTGAGCATAATGGATCATCTCAGAATAATTAAACAACGGTATATTTGTGAGGTTTTGGATGGTGATACATTTAAAGCTTTAAAGGGGGATGATTTCAAATTAGGTTCTTTCAATAATTTTTGGTTAATAGGGATGTGAGATGTCTTGGTTCTGACGCTGTCTGTACATAAAATGTGACAAACATTTTACGTTCACACTCCACGTCTGAGCGCTTGCGCACTTTCTTTCTTGCTCGAAAGGTTTCGAGAAATGTTTCATGCTTGAAATTTTGTTTCATACTAACGGTGAGCCACACAAGAAGCCGCTATTGTATGAAGCAAAAGCTGAGTATTGGATTATTATTCAAGAGCCCAGGTTTGAAGATAGCGTTAAGTTATTATTATTTATTTAACTTCTTCAAAACTGAATTCTTAATACAAAATTTTAAACAACAAAGCTACTGACTAGGCTATCCGCTAGCATACCTATATAATATACAGTCAAATGATGTAAATTATATGATATCCAGTCACATCACTAAGTGCGAAACTTCTTTCTCACCAATTCGACAAAAATTGATGAAAGTTTTTCACGTTTTCGTAAAAACAGTCGTTTTTTCTTGAAAATAGACGATTTTTCTGGGAAATAGTCGTTTTTTTTTGAAACGGTGGGTTTTCTCAAAAACAGTCGAAAAAAAAATAGATGATTTTTTCAGATACTACGACCAGTTACCACGGTCGGACCGTGGTATCTGAATTTCGGATACCACGATAACTGGCCAGATACCTCGATAACTGCAAAAACGCCTTTTGACCTTGGTATCAGATACCACGAAAACTGCAAAAACGACTTTAGACCGTGGTATCAGAGACCATGGTATCTGCAAAAACGCAACTACTGTTAATTACCTTTCCAGGTCATCCATGCGAGCATGCGTCAATGTTTCACTGCCACAGCGGCAACTGCATCCACGGTGTATTCGTTTGCGACGGAGAAAATGATTGTGGGGACTGGTCGGACGAACACTTTTGCACTGATTTTGCTCAGAAGATCAAAGACCATAAGGTATAGTATTTCTGGAATCGTCCTTATACTAGTCAGTTTCCCAAGCCGGCTAATCCCCCCCCCCCCATAGTAACAAATACAACCCCTAAGTTATTAGCTGTGTTTTTTATTTGAAGTTTGAGGTTACTTTTATATTCGAAGGTCTATTCGTAAATACTGTTTTCTTTTTTTTTATCGCCGGTCGCCGTTGTACTGTTTTTTTTTTTTGCACTATTATTTTCTGTGTAATTTAGGCTATAAACTACAAATTCTGTAATTTTATCGTCCGTCGTTAGTTTAATTTTTTCTTCTATCTGTCCAAACATTGACCGTCGAACTTGATCAGCTGGCGAGCTCGAAGTTTGCTCACAAGATGGATGAAACGACGACCGGACAAGGATCGCCGCAGTCGAAAAAACGATAATTAAGCAAACGGTGAACTTCTACTGCGTTTGTAAACGGAAATTGAGCGACCGGCCAAGCCAAATGCCAACTAACTTCGATCGGAAACGCAGTAGTTTGAATCGAAGTTTGAAGTTACCTTCAACCTCCAACTTCTCTGCTTTAATGCCGTTTTTGGTCGCCGGTCACAGTTCCTTCGTCCTTCAAACTCTGACCGTCAAACTTCGTGCGCTAGCAAGTTCGAAGTTTGCTTGAATCGTCGAAGAAACGTCGACCTGTTAAGGATCGACGGTTAACTTCGACGGCGTTCAAAAACGGAAATTAAGCAACCGGCTAAGCGAACGGCGAACAAAACTTCGATAAAAAACGCAACTAGTTAATGCACATAAAAGAGAAGCTTCACTTTTTAAATTTACCTAAAAAGGCAAGTACACTGAAATATGTTGACCACCTGAGGGATTTTGTATTTTTTCACCCGAGGCTTTCGTAATAACGTTCCGAATGCGAGCTAGATGGATAGACAGATACATAAATCTTTTTATTCACCAAAAGCTTATCATGGCTCACGCTAAATTTGTTTGGTACAGTCATGGATACAACTTATGAACACACACATAAATCATAATAGTCCTACGCATATAGGGCTTCGATGGTCATAAAATAACATTATAAGTTTAAACTAGCAGCTCAGCTTATGCCTCGTTATCCAACTTTAAAAATGAAGGGACCAAACTCTTTGCAAACCTCTGGTGGGACATTTGATTGGCTGCAACTTTTCAACGGAAGTAGCTACCTTGCGAGGGAGCCTTTTTGTCAGCTTTTCAGAAGGGAAAATATTTTTGTGGATGGGGTGATTCAGAGATTTGACACCAAACTGCATGCAGAGTTTCAGCCTTCGTTCATGTAAGGAGGTGATTTCAAATTTACGTAGTAACTCTTCATAGGACCTCTCGGCCACCTTTGACGCTATGATTAGAGCTCTTTTTTTTTAATCTTCTCAGTTCTGGCGGTCTGTTCTGCTGAGCTGCTTGCACGGAATCTAAAATTCATCCAGACGTGGTGAATTTGAAGTTCAAAAGAAGCCTGCATTTCGAGGGTTAAATAAAGACACTAATCGGAAAAGCCACAGCTGAAGAAAGTTGGAAAATGATCTGCCAAGGAATCTGCCACTTTTATTTTTATTTTTAGGCAATGGCTTACCTTTGTAGTTGGTAAATATTTCTAGCATAATCAAATAAATTAAATATTACATAATCAAAGAAATATTTCAGGCACTGGCACATAGAGGTATCACAAATTAATATATTCAAACAATGTTTGTAACGGAGATGTCAGCTACCCTTGCATGACGAGGACCCTTGCCAAGAAGGGGCGAAATATCGCTGATGAAGAATCGTAGCTGACGTATCCGTTATAAACATTGTTTGAATATATTTTTCAAAGTCAGCTTGGGCTCAAAGAATACTTACCACAAATTAAGTTAAGTATTTCATAATAAAATAAATATTTCAAGCAAAGGCACATAGTGGTACCACAAATTAAATAAAGTATTTCATAATAAAATAAATATTTCAAGCACAGGCACATAGAGGTACCACAACTTAAATAAATTATTTCATAATAAAATAAATATTTCAAGCACAGGCCCATAGAGGTACCACAAATTAAATTAAGTATTTCATAATAAAATAAAAATATCAAGCACAGGCACATAGAGGTACCATAGATCCGAAAGAATAAGTTCATATTTAATGGTGCAAAACGGATAAGACAGCTGCATTTTATTATAGCTATATTTCGGCCCTTCTTGGCGAGGGTCCTCTTCAGGCTCAAAGCCGCTCAAGTTGGAAAAACGAACTTGCGGGAAAATAAACTAAAGATTCTACCTTAGCGTTAAATATTTGACTTCGTGAATAAGTTCACTCGACCAAACCGATGATCTGTGGATAGCGAACACACGGAGTGACGCATTTTTATAGGGTTTTCAGTCCTATTTAAGTGAAAAAGTGATGCGTAACTAGACTGTCGGATCTCGGTCCTGTTCGGTTAAACTTTAAATTTAAGGGTTGTGCAAAACTCTCATCGTAAGTTGGGTCCCCACCTATATTCCGGCTGAAGGAATATAAAGATGACTCAAAGATAGTTTCGTAAACCACATTGGCCTGGCATAGCACAAGAATTGAATTGAATTGGAAATGGAGTTTTTAAAGGCCAACGAAGCGAATATTTCGGGAGGACAACCGCCTCCGTCCTTCCGCGCAGACGGACAATTTTGAGGGAAAATGCCAAAAAGTGGATGAAGATCATCAAACGAGACAAACCAAAACAATGCGGGGAATCAACAAACAACCGGAAATGGAAAACAAAATTGGAAGAATTCAAAAGAAAGCTAAACACGAGCCACTAACAATTACAATACTTCGGAAAAGATCCGAAATTCCGAAAAGACATCGGAAAATGGAGCTTTAGAAACCGAATAGTAAAATATTGGTATAATCTCTTAGAAAGTTTGTAAATGCCGAAAATATCAACCAATTCAAAGCAGCTGTCGACCACCACCTGGCTGAAATTCAATTTAGTGTGTAGTGTCCCGAGAAATGTATAGAGGCGAAAGCCTTATTATTGCAATTATATTATTATTATTAATACTCTTGCTCGGTACTAGCAAGTGACTCCCTCAAGGACGATCTCACTAAGGACGATTCGCTCACTGATTTGCTTTCGGAAAAGCAAAAAGAAAGTCTACCACTGGGAAGAGAAAAGCCGCTCCTCTTCTTGATATCCCTTTCCAATCCCAACCATCGCCTTAATTAGCTAAGCCTGCCAGACCGCCAGAATCGACCTATAATTGAACATACGGCCTATCGGAATCTTAGCTAAACATAGATGACCATTGCAGGTAGTGATATGTGGTAGGTAGCTATTAGCTTGGTCTTAAGCTAGGTTCTGTCAGGACGTTATTAACTTTGTTTGGCCAAAATTGGGCTGGATCCTGCCCCAGAAGCATTTCTGTCTTCCACTACGTTTCTGTCTCCGCGGGGAGGGGGGGGGGGGAGGGGGTCTTCCTTAGGCTTTGTATTTATGGTTCTAGACTGTCTATGAGGCTCAGACGTTGAATTCTGAATTTATAAATTTAGTTAAAAGATTTTTTAGGTTTATTTCTCGCGGTCCCTTCTCTAAGTAAGAAGAATAGATTAAATTATAACAGTATAAAGGTCATCGCCTTCGTATTAACAAAGTTTCTCTATATGTCTAGAACTTAATTTAAGTATCATGCAATATTGAAGTAGTTCCAAAAGCTCCAAACGTTTCGTGAAGGATTTCCCGACTTCCTTAGCCGTTTTAAGAAACTGGAACCCGTTCCTGGTCTCACCTACCTTGACGTTTGTCTGTGTATCCCAAAGTGGCTGAAGTATCTCAATGTGAACGTGTCCGAAAGCTCCGAAACGAACGAAAATGCTGAATTAATTCAGCGTTTTATGCACCATTTCGCTTTCGGACTTAAATTTTCGCTGAATTAATACAGCATTAATTCAGCATAAAATTCATCGACAAATTCAGCAAGAATGCTAAATTTTCATGGAGAAACTGAGGAGTACGGCGATTCTCTCAGTGTTTTCGGCGGCAAACGTAACAAATTCAAAAAGACAACTGACAATTCGGTAAAAATACCAAATTTAAAACAACTGGCGATCATGGTCAACGAAGAAAGGAAAGATAAGAAGGTTGGATATCAGTAGCTCATCCATTTTGTCAGCTTTATACAGCTAATTCTTTTTTCTTCTTCTTCTTCCTGACTTAAATTTTGGTATTCTAGAAGTGTCAGAGAAGAAAGAAAGGTAACAGCTTTCGGAAAATGCAGCATTAATGCAACATTTACAGCACCAAAAAGCTTTCGGACACGTTCTGTATCTCGATGTCGGGTATCCTCAAAGTATCTTTAATAACAGTGTAGCAATGTCACCCTAGATAAAAGGTTAATTAGAGTTACCTTCATTTTTGTACGAATGACTTCTAAGCGGAAAAGCGCTCTCGATTGACCCAACTACCCGTACCTTGGTGTGTGGTATTTATTACTACCGGTTTCCCTGTTGTTCCGGCTAGGGACAAGGTAGCCGCCGTCACACTTTTACATTTAACTCGCGCACTAATTGAGCTTTGTCTAGTCCCTTTCCCATTTCAGTTTCCTATATATTTCCACTGTATGGGGTTGTGACCGGGAAGGGGTTGGTACCGGGGTTTGGGGGGTTGCCGGGGCGTGTTGGTACTGGGGAGGTTTTTGTGGGGGAGGGGGATATCCGGGAGGGGGGGGGGTGCCTATAGACCCGCTTCCCTGATTTTCAAAGTTGGTTCGACGGCAGGTTTGTCGCAGCAAGGTGCGCTTAGGCGTATGCGTGAACTTGTACTGGAGCGCGACAGCCTTGGTGCTTGCTATGAGATCTTACAACAATACAACCTTCATGAATGCTTTTGAAAAGAAGGGTTTCAATGGCCTATCTAAGAAGGATGAACTTGTTTGGACGACAGGATTTAACCTACCTAAGATAAGATAGATATTAACTCTTTCAGCCTATTCAGTGTGAACCAGACCATTTCTTCTGCGACATAATCTGCGTCCCCAACGCTTGGCGCTGTGACGAATCTGTGGACTGTCCAAGTGGCGCAGACGAGACAGGATGTAACAATACTGCAACATCTGTACCGGTAAGTTGTTTAGATCGTGTTCCACGCGACCTACCGTAGTTACCACGCATGACGTCACGGATACTGGCTTGTTGGTGTCAAGGCTGGAACGCGTACTTTTTTACTTTGGTCAAACTATTCGTGCCGGGGGCTGATCGGGCCAATCACGTCACAGAGGTCGTGGTTACCACGTTAACAACGCTCTCGAGCATGGTAAGCAAATAGTTACTGTTAGTTATTATTCCGAGGTTGGAACGGTAAGCGTTTTAGGTTGGAACGGTTGGAACGAAAATAGTAACTAATAGTTACTATTGTTAGAGGCGTGTGGGGGGGGGGGGGGGTCCCGAATTCCGGTTATCGCGAGTTCAGCTACTTCTAGATGCGCTAGCAAGATGAAACTTGGCTGGAATATTAGAGATTCGAAAAGATTGGCTTAGAAACGTCACTTCCCAAATCCGACCATTCCTTAAAGTACTAATCTTAACCGCAAAGTAAAAAAAAATACTCTTAAGCAAAATATATATTTTCATTATCCCCATGAGCTCATGATCATTTTTGCCTCAAGGGTTTTGCTTACAAACGAATTTCTAGCTCCCTTAAAGTCCATATCTTAACCGCAAAGTAAAAAAAGTACTTTTGATCAAAGGATACATTCCAGCCCATGATCATTTGTGCAACATGGGTTTTGCTTAAAAATTAATTTCTAGCACCCTTTAAGTGCACATCTTACCCGAAAAGTGAAAAGAATGCTTTTAACCAAACGATTTATATTAATGATCCCCAAGGGCCCATTGTTGTCTTTGCCTCAGGGGTTTTTCCTTACAGTGATCAGAAAAAACCCACGAATTGACAAATTCCTACTTTCATCCCCTGGACCAGCCTTGCAAGTGCCGTATGAGCTTCTAGCTCATTTTGCAAGACATGGTAAGACATAGACCAACAGATCTATCTTCTTTTTTGGACTTCTTTTGTTTTGCTTAGGTTTCTCACTTTTTAACCACGGCGCGATCAGTTTTCGAATGTTTTGCGCCCAGCCGCCGCGACGGAGGGCAGGAAGGCCGGATAGCGTCGACAAGCGCAGACAAGAAAATAGCCAATATCACGTGGAACGTATTTTCGCATTCTCAAAAAACGATATTTCTGGTTCACTTCGTAGTAAAAAGATCATTTCTAGCAAGAGTTGTGCACAAATACTTTTCCTGGAAGGGGGACTTCCTTACCAGTTAAGACTTTTGTTATGGCACTTGCTTCCTGTGGCTCAAGTGCCATATACCGATCGCAATTCTGTCTGTGGGACGGACAGACGGAATTGCGGTGGTCTGTCCCGCGATCGCGAGTTAGGGTACTTCCAGATGTGCTAGGACGATGAAACTTGGCAGGCGTATCAGGGATTCGATCAAACTACTTGGAAATAATCAGTTTCCCGACCATGTAGGGGGAATGGAGGGCGAATCGGGAAAGTTTAGTCGTGCATAACTTTTCAACTGGTGATCGGATTCGAATGAAACTAAATAACTGAATAGAAGACATGTCTCTCATGTTCCGTTTAATGTCTGTACCGTATTTGACAGCTGTGGGGGAACTGGGGGGGGGGGGATAGACCGGAAATCTCGTGAAACGGTTAGATTGGAGGGGTCGGAGTGTAACTTGCTGGGAATAATAAGCATCTGCTCTAGATTAATCTGTTACACAATCGGACTGGATTTTGACACTTTTGGAGGGTAGAGTCCCGTTTCCTCAGAATTCCAGCGGTCTGAGGGATTTTCACGACAGAACTTGGCAGGCATATCGGGGACCCGACCAAACTGACTTGGAAAAATCCTAATAATTTTATCGATTCGATTATCATGGGGGGAGTGGAGGGAAGTGGAATCCGGAATATTGAGTCATGTGTAACCTTGGAACGAGTGATCGGAATCCAGTGAAATTTAATAATTGAACAGCGGACGTGTCCTTAATGTTCTTTTCATGTCCGTACCTGATCCAAAAACTGTTTGGGGGGGGGGGGGCGGGGGGGGGGGGAATACATGACACAATGTCTGCCGGATGAAAAATTTGTAGCCTGCGTAGTAGTATGGTAGTAGGACGAAAACGTTGCATGCAACACTATGTAATAGTAAAAAATACTATCATTTAATGTCCCTCAGATTGGTCCAATCTTATGTAGTAGTATCCAGTAGCATCCTGTCTTGTCATAGTAACATCCAGTCTTGCTATTAGTACCATATAGTAGTATGCAGTTACAAGGTAGCCTTGAAGTAGAAGCATGTAGTAGCATCGTTAGTATTGCATGCAGCTTTTTCGTACTACTTCATAGTACTATTTTGAGATAAATTTTTCATAGGGTGGAACTGTTGGGGCAGGGGGAATACGTGACACGCTTAGACTGGAGGGATCGGGATGAAACTTTGTCGGAATAACAAGCAAATGCTGTAGATACATCATTTACAGACCAGATTGGCTCCGGGCATTGTGGCTGGAGTTGGAAGGGGGGAGGGGGCGGGGGGAATTCCGTTGATCGCGAGTTTAGGTACTTCTAGATGTACTAGGACGCTGCAACTTGGTCTGCAACATTAGAGACACGACAAGATTGGCTTGGAAATCGTCACTTTCCAAATGCGAACAATCCTTAAAGTACAAGACTTAACCAACAAAAAAATACTTTCAGGCAAATATACACTTTCATGATCCCATGAGCCGTTGGTCCTTTTTGCCTCAGGGTTTTGCTTGCAAATGATTTTCTAGGTGCGCATCTTCACCGCAAAGTCAAAAAAGTACTTTTGATCAAACGATAGCCTACGGGGAAATTTCGGCCAATGATCATTTGTGCCAAGGATTTTGCTTAAAGATTGATTTCTAGCACCCTTAAAGTGTGAATCTTAACCGAAAAGTGAGAAAAAAAAACTTTTGACCAAACGATGTGTTAATGATCCCCAAGGGCCCATCATCGTTTTGCCTCAGGGGTTATTTGCTTCTAGTGTGCCTAGTGCCCTTAAAGTGCACATCATTACAGCCAAATAAATACTTTTGACCAAACGATACCTTCTCGTTACTTCCAAGGGACCGTGATCATTCTTATCTCAAGAGTTTGCTTAGAGAGGATAAAGAAACCACGAATTGCCAAATTCCTGTTTTTCAGCATCTGAACCAGCCTTGCAAGTGCCATATGAGCTTCTTGCTCTTGTTAATGTCTTTTTCCGTTTGTTCTCTCTATTTTTACTTTTTTGTAGCAGCTTATAGAGAAACAAATAAAATAGTCGGAGGAACCATGTATTGCGAGAACGTTTGCGAAGCATAGAGTTGTTACAGTTGTTCCTAAGGAAGTTCCTGGATCGAAGATGTCCATGAACTTCCGGTCGTAAGAACGTCGTGACAGACTCCCTTTACCTATTCCTCCGAAGGTTAAACTTTTTGTTATGATCCCGTGATGATGGTGTAGCAATATCCGTTTTCATCGGGTACGATGCAATCTCTCTAGAGCGTGGCTCGACCAAGAATCGTATGAGCTAATCTGCTGGCGTTTTTCGTTTTCGACTCATGAAAAGTAAAAGGGGCCAAAACTCAGGGATGGCCTAGGGTCCAACATTAAAAGACGGCACTGGTTGCGAAACGCACAATCCATTAGAAGTAATTAAGCGCATAACGAAGTTCCATGAACATCTGATTGTAGGAACGTCGCGACAACAAGAAAAAATAATCAGAGATAACTTATTTCTTTAGTCACATGCAGCGACTATTAAAACCCCGACAAAATTGAGCGGAACTAGATCTATTTACTCTAGCTTTGAGCTGATGTTGATACCGTTTTCTCCTCTTCCGTTACTTATCGCACAAGAAATATTAGTTGCGTTTTTGATCGAAGTTTGAAGTTACCTTCAACCTCAAAGGGTTCTGGTTAAATACCGTTTTTGGTCGCCGGTCACAGTTCCTTCGTCCTTCAAACTCTGACCGTCGAACTTCGTGCACTAGCAAGTTCGAAGTTTGCTTGAATCGTCGAAGAAACGTCGACCTGGCAAGGATCGCCGGAGTAGTAAAAACACTAATCAAGCAAACGGTGAACTTCGACAGCGTTCAAAAACGGAAGTGTAACCGGCTTAGCGAACGGCGAACAAAGCTTCGATCAAAAACGCAACTATTGAAGGATGCTAGCAGGAGGCGTACTCCGAGCGCCGACCCGCTCTGGAGCGAGTCCATAGAACCAGTCAGCTTTGACTGCTTGATTTCCTCTTCAGCGGCTTAACGGCGATATAGCTATTTGTAGAGGTAACGCAACGTGGTGTGGCGCGAAGCTTAGTCTCCGCTAGTTTGCGTCAGGAGTCGGCCGTATTTTGCTCGACTCAGCATATTTATATGACTGAGATAGGGAGACAGCAGTTCTATCTCGTTGTTTGTTCTTGATGACAGACTCCCTTTACTCTTACAGAATGACTGCGTTGGGCCAGATAAGTTTATGTGCGGAAACCAGTGCTTACTTCTTGAATGGGTTTGTGACGGAAGCACCGACTGTCATGATGGATCAGACGAGGCCAACTGCGGTAAGAATCGTTTCTCTTTTTATTTAAGTCCCTATTAAAACTTAGAGTCCTTCGGCTAATCCCATCGTCACCCTACACGTCCTACTGAACCAGCCTATGTGTTTCCCGTGTTCACGAGCAAACAAGATTTCAGTCACAAAATTTTGTGATTAGGACAAATTTTGAATTTCGAGCAAGGAAGAAAATAAAACTGAATGTTCAAATATTCGCAAGGACGAATCCAAATTTGAACTTTATTTTTTGGCCGGACAAGTATTTTGCTCAGAATCCTGTCAAAACTGGAAATTTGGCTGAGAAATCTATTAGAAATTTGGAAATCGGTTGGTAATTTGGAAAAAAGCTTTGATCTAGGGCTGAGAATACACGCCAAATCCACTTCTGAGCTTTATTATTTTATTGCTGGGACAGATAGTCTTCCGGAATCCGGCGGAAACCTGAAATTAGCGAGGATCACAACAGTGTTGGTTAGACTCCGGTTAGAAATGTAGAATACTGAAATCGAGGTAGGAAGAAATGCTTGATCTCTTCATTTTAAAAAAGAAATAGAAAACCGAGATTTTTTTTTGTATGGCACTTGCAGCCTCTGGCTCAAGTGCCATGTACCGATCGCAATTCCGTCTGTCGGTCTGTCGGTCGGTCCGGTTTTTTTGTCCCACTTTTCCGAGCTAGGGTATTTCCAGATGTGCTAGGACAATGAAACTTGGCAGGCATATCAGGGACCCGACCAAACTAACCTGGAAATAATCAGATTCCCGATCCGACCATATGCGGGGGAGTGGAGGGCGCTGTAAACTGAAAAATTCAGGGCAGTTTGTCCCACTTTTCGAGTTAGGGTACTTCCAGAAGTGGTCCGATGTAATCCGGGAAATCGAATAGTGTGTAATTTTCGAACGGGTGATCGGATTGGAATGAAACTTTGATTCATTTATAGCGATAAAGCAATAGCTACGGTAATGCATGCGGGTCCTCCCCACGTTAAGCTTTTTCCCATTGAAAGGATTAAGCACCTACTTCCATATGGTCTCCATTTCCTGTGCACTCTGCGTTTTACTGAATAGATTATATATCTCAATGTCCCGTTTAAAGTCTTGACCGGATTTGATAGCTAGAGGGGAGTTGGGGGAGGGAGACCGGAAATTTCAAGAAACGGTTAGAATGGAGGGATCGGAGTGAAACTTGCTGGGGAGAACAAACATCTGCTCCAGGTAAATCTTTTACACAATTGGACTGGATCCGGACAGTTGGGGGAGGGGGAGTTTCCCGGAATTCCGGTTTTTCGCGTCTTTCGTGACGAAACTTGGCAGGCATATCAGGGACTCGATCAAACTGACTTGGAGATAAAAGTTTCGTCGAACAGATAATCTAGGGGGGAGTGGAGGGAGGGGAATTGGGAACATTGAGTCGTGGGTTACTTTGGAACGGGTGATGTGATTCGAGTGAAATTTAATAATTGAGCTGAGGATATTTCTCTGGTGATCTTTTTCATTTCCGGACCGGATCCGACAACTATTGGGGGGCGGGGCGGAAAATACTTGACCCTCTTAGACTGGAGAGATCGGGATGGAACTTTGTGGGAATAAAAAATACATGTTCTGGATAAGTCATTTACAGAACCGGATTGGCTCCGGGCATTGTGTCTGGAGTTGGAGGGGGAAGTGGGGGGGGGGAATCCCGGTGACCATGAGCTAAGGTACTTCCAGATGTGCTAGGACGATGAAACTTCGCTGGAATATTAGAGATTCAACAATATTTGCTTAGAATTCGCTACTTCCAAAATCCAATTATTACTTACAGTACCAATCTTGGGATTTTGTTTACAAACGAAGTTCTAGCTCCCTTAGAGAACGCATCTTAATCGCAAAGTCGAAATTTACTTTTTATCAAACAATACATCTTAACCCATGCAAGTGACATATGAGCCTACAGCTCTTGTTTCTTGATTAGCTATAGTTATCCGTCTAAGATGATATGCGAGGGATAAATATAATTTCTGCAAATAGCAAATAGTTACCATTTCGAGAAGGTCGGAACGGTTAGCATAGCAACTTTTCACGAGGTTAGAACGAAAATAGTAACTAATAGTTACTACTGTCAGAAGGGTGGAGCAGGCACTATCTATCGTGATCGTTTTCCTGCTTGGTCGATACTACGGATGCAATCCTGTCAAAACCGGAAAATTCCATAGACATCGTTTATTGTCTTTATGATGAAATTTATTTATGATGATGATGAAATTTTATTTACGCACTTGAAGAGAAAATAGTGCAGTATAGAGAAAGAAAAGGAAAAAATGCACCGAGCTTTCATTAATGTAGTAAATGCACAAGATAAAAAAATAAACATTAAAAAAAGGAAAGGGACTAATCGGGACTAAAAAAATCTTCTTCCTAGATGGAATGCGGAGAAATCGTGATCTCCCTTTTTCTGCTATGAGCATCATTTGAGGAGCTACTTTCATCTCTCTCTTCCATTGCAGACTTGCGTGACCGATATGGAGGATGCGCACTTGAGCATGGATTCTTCGAATGCCTGGATCGTAAGTGCTTGCCGGCTAACAAACTTTGCAACAATGTTTCTGACTGCTCCAGAAATGAAGATGAAGGAGCTGGTTGTGGTGAGTGTGATATCCTTGTTCCTTTTTTTTTTCGTCGCATCTTTTTAATTAACTTATTTTTATATCATTTAAAAAACTAAGAAATCAGATTTCGTATATGGCGATCCTACATATTCATTGATATGTAGGATCGTCAGAGGTGGTTCCGTCTTAGTATTTGTATGGCGCTTGCCTTCCAGCCAAGTGCCATATACCGATCACTTTTCCGTCCGTCTCTCTGTCGGTCTGTCGGACAGTCCAGTGATCGCACGTTAGGGTACTTCCAGATGTTCTAGGACGATGAAACTTGGCAGGCATATTAGGGACCCGACCAAACTAACTTAGAAATAGTGACTTCCCCCATCCGACAACCATGGGGGGGAGTGGAAGTAGCGGGAGTCCGGAATATTGACGTATGCATAACGTATGTGTAACGTATATTATGACGTTCTGTGTTTTAGGAGCTAACATAGGATTTGGCTGTCCCTAGTACGATTTATAAGTTTAAACGCATCCGGCGTCTCGCTGGCCGGTGCTTTATATTCAACGATAGCAATAACTTACAGTTTTTTTTTGTGTTTAGAGGTTAAATAGAGTAAGTGGTTGTGACCTCACGCTAGTATAGAATTCCACTCTGTTTTTAATAAGACCATCATGGGGGGCACGCGTTGAAGCTTTCAAAATCACGATTCCAGAAGGACGTGTATGAATCGAGTTTTTATAACAGAATTATTGATCCCTGGAACGGCCTTACCGAGAATGTGGTCCCGATGAAAAAACTTCAAGAATTAGTTATATGGAGTGTAAGTTTTATTAGCATATGATATGATATGATATTTATTGCAAAAAGCCAACTGGCCATAGCAACTACCACAAAAAATCACTTACAATAAAACAAACAAAACAACAAAAACAAAAATGACAATCCTAGATATAGCTTAATAACACTTACATTAGATCCTCCCGATGCTTCGCTGCCAACCGGACGAACACTGCCAAATTTCTCATTACTGCGAAACACTTGTCTCCAATCAGATCTACTAACCCTTCCTCCCCTAAAGCACTCCTCCCAAACATTTCTTCCCTTAATCCCCCCAACTCACCACATTCACACATAAAATGTAACAGACTCTCATCAATTTCACCACACATAGGGCAAAAGTATGGACCATCACGTACCCTGTTTTTCCCCATGTATTTCCTTTTTTCCCCAAGTGGTAGTGCGTTCCCCCTTAAACAAACTAGTGCCTCTAAACTTTTCGCATCCAAACCCACCCTAAAATATAGTTCCTCCCCCCATCCCTCTTTAGCTTTTGCATAAACTTTCAATGATTCAGACTGGTCCTTCATACATTGCCACATTTGCACTTCTTGTTCACGCAGTACTCTTTCTACCTCTTTTGACACTGACCCTAAACCTGCTGGCAAACCTTTTCCTCCATTCCAAAACACAGACATTCCACATTCATCCAATATCGTCTTAACTTGTTGTGGCCAAGATTCTCTTGATACGTCCTGGAGGGCCTCCATATAAGCTCCCTTCAGAGGGCGTACTCTTGGCAGTGTTAATATATTCTCCCAAAATCGGACCATTCTAATTAACCGTCTATTTCTTAATGAATACAAACCAAGATCTCCGTTCACAACAATATTACTAAAAGACTCTTTAACTCCCAACCAACGCTTAAAATATTTGTTTTGGATTACCTCCATTTTTGGTGCCTTTACATACCCCCAAACTTCTGAAGCATAATGCATTGTAGGTACAATTTTTGTTTGAAATACCTGTTTATGTAACTTAAGATTTTTAAGATCACGGAGACTACTACCCATCACTAGCCCCGCACTACGACTACCTCTTGACACGCCCATCTCCACATGCTTTGTAAATCGGCAATTTGAAGAAAACTTAACTCCCAGGTAAACAAACTCGTCCACCACTTTTAAAGGAGAACCACCATACAAGAATCTATCCCCCGGGTCCACTTTACCCCTTCGTCGGAACACCATACAAAAGGTTTTACTAGTATTAATCAATAATTCTTTTTTGCCAATATACCGTTCCATAAGATCCAATAATCTTTGCAAATGCTCTCTTGAATCAGCCATCAACACTACATCATCAGCAAATAACAACAGACAAAGACTGATTATATCTAGTGATAACATTGGTGCACCATTCTGGTTCATAAATTCTTCAATATCATTCAAAAAAATAGAAAATAATTTTGGTGACAATGTACATCCCTGCTTTACTCCAATTTTTGAAATTACCTCCTTTGAGAACCTTCCCGCCACCTTCACCACAAACTTCACTACTGAGTAAATCTCTACAATCACCAAAACGAAAGGCACAGGCAACCCTAAATCCATCAAGGACTGGATCAGCAGTTTTCTATTGACCGTATCAAACGCTCCTTTTAAGTCCAAGAATGCTACATACAACTTACCTTTTCTGACCCGAGTATATTTCCTAGCTAATACATTCAAAATGAAAATTTGGTCCAGAGTGCTGTAACCCTTCCTGAATCCTGCTTGGAGGCGCGTCAGTACCTCAGTTTTATCAATCCACCTCATTAGTCTAAAATCCAACACCTTACAAAACAACTTACTAATCACATTACTCAAATGGATGCACCTATAATTCTCCTTCGATAACTTATCTCCTTTCTTAAATATTGGTACTGCCACAGATATATTCCATTCCTTGGGCCACTTCGTATTTTTTATAATAAAAGAAAACATCGTCGCCAGGATTGGTAGTAGACTAACCTTACCTAACTTCCAAACCTTCGAAGGAATCCCGTCTAGGCCCGGAGCCGACGCACCTCTCATCTTTTGAAGCCGGTCGAAAACCTCCTGCTCGTTCACTGGTTCTAATAGCCTATAATCATCTTCTCTTAACGGGAATCTCACAACATCTTCTAATTCTTTTTTAATATCATCTAGCACCCAATCCCCCCCTTTATTAAGACTATTTTCTTTTTCCTCAAGGAATTTTGGCCATGACTCTGCTGGTGGTACATTCGAATACTCATTTTTCCCCATTGAAGACTTTATTTCACTCCAAAACTCCTTTCTATCCTTCTCCTTAAAAGCCTTCACTATATTTTTATTATTTTCCTCACAACACCTCCTCTTCTTTATCTTTATTAACTTCTTGTATTCACTACGCATATTCCGATATTCTACCAGCTTTTCCAGCAAACTCACCCCTTTCGCTTCCTTCACCATTTTGAACGCATGCACTACCATACTCCTCCTTACCTTGCACTCCGCATCAAAGAAATCTTTATTCTTTCTAGGTCTACCTTTATCAACACACTTTCTGCTACTTTCATATACATAATCTGATACTTCCAACAGTGATTCATCCAGTAACCCCTCCGACAACATTTTCTCACATTCAAGCATTTTTTGTTGAGTAAGATCACTTTCTAAAATCACTTTTACTCTCTCCTCTGCACATTTACTCATTTTTACTGGTCGATTTATCTTCACCGAATCCTTCCTCTTATCAATTCTTTCTTTCATTCCCCCAAGATACTCCGGTACATCTCTCATCAATACTTCCCTCTTTACTCTCATTCGCAATGTAATCGGGACATGGTCTGAACCAATTAAATTTTCAACACTAAAATCCATGCAAAAAGGCCAAAGAGGAATGCTTACCAGCCCGTAATCAATTAAGCTAGGCACTCCACTACCATAACATGTAAACTCCCCTATATGTTTGTCTTCTCCCACCCTTCCGTTTAAAATCAACAAATTCTCCTCCCTACAAAAATCCAAAAGGTTCAAACCCCACCTATTTTTCTTTCGTAGCTGATCTTTACTCCTCCTATCCACAATCTCCTCATTCACCTCTCTCCTACTTATCCCACATGGTTCGTCCGGGGACAGCTCCACATCGGGAAGATCGCTTGCTGCACCAGTGTACGCGTTAAAGTCTCCTAGAAACAAAAACAAATGGTCATGGTACCTCAAACGAAAAACGCGCGTTTCTTCTTTCAGTAGTTCCCATACGTCTTCACTACCATATGAACTCGACTGTGGTGGGACATAAACGCTACACACTAAAAGCTTAACATCTCCTATACGTAGTGCCACCCACACCATATTCTCCGAACGCGATTCTCTAATCTCTAATTCTCTAACACACATAGCCACCCCTCCATAATACCGTCCATTTGCTGAAATTTCCCTGAAACTCTCGAAAGATCTATAACCCGGCAAATACGTTTCCTTTCCTCCATGTGACCACGTTTCAACCAAACTAATAATGCTCCAACTTTTATTCTTGGCCTTACTTAACTCCAAAATGTCTAAACCTTTTATTTCTGAAAAACCTTGAGTGTTCCAATGAATAGCATCCAGAATCGTTTCCTCATGAACGCTATGGCCAGGCTTTTCCTAGTCCGATCCTTTCTCAGCCGCTTCAGCACTTGCTGGGTTCCCATCACTTGGAACCTCACCTTCACAGTTATTTACACCTCCGACAGAATCTTTTCTCCCGAATATTTGTCTCGGAACCGCTGTTAATGAACTCGATCTCGCACGGAAAGACCCTGTCCGCTTTTGGGGTTGCGCGACACTGTCATTGGGGCTGATCACTTCAGCGTTACTTCGTTTCGCCATTTTGTTAACTGGGACAACAACTGACTGTACACTGATAGATTCCGGACCCTTGGGAATTGGTGCAAACTGCATAGCGCTGCTGAAAACATTAGCATTACTTACGTCTTCAACACTCCCGAAACTTGCGGCACTAGCGAATGTTCCCAATGAACTTGCCCGTGAACGCGTACCGTCTGAGTTAACAACCCCTGAGTAGCTACGGTAACTACGCACGTCCTTTACGTCTTGTCGAATAACTTCCTCAACTTTTTCCGTTGTAAAATTATACGCGAACATTCTCGCTCCCACCAGAAGCTTCACACCCCTCAATTTCGCATCCTGCTTATTTTTCCTTGCATCTTCAAGCATTGGCTTTAACTGCCCTCGAGCGAACAATTCTCTAGCCGTGTAATCCGGTGCCGTGAATACACTAAATCGTTTTAGTTGCTGTGATGATCTGAGTACGTAATCACGTGTAAGCGCGCTGACGAACTTTATTAAAACAGGGGGAATCCCATTCGCCGATTTTAGGCGGAATACGTCTCGTATGTCTTTAAATGTCAAGTTCAGGTTTGGGATTCCGGCATTAAGTAACTGTGCAACATCTTCCCCAAGGGAGTTTCCTCTGATCTTTGGGGAGAAATTGTATATGATGATGTTATACCGTTTCGCGTCTTTCTCCGCAAAATCCACCCTTTTCCTCGTAGCCAATACTTCCGCTTCTAGTTTGGTCACTTTCGACTGCACCGAACCCATTTCAGCATACCAGTGTGCAAATCCAGAGTCCATTTTACTCGATAACTCTTCTTTTGTTTTCCTTATTTCTTCCAAAATCTGTTTCATGGCTAGATCTCCCATCTTTAACAGCCTACTAAGATTGGAAAGGTGTACCTGTTCGAGAGCCTGTTATTTTATCCACGCTGACTCGGGCGTGCAGTTCGCTAAGCCACCGTTAATTATGCCACGGCTAACAGCAATTCCAAATCAGCTTCTCAGCAAAATCCACCTCCAACAACGATTTCAAGTCGAATTCACTGTATATTTATTTCACGTCTTGACTGAATGAATGCTGAATGGCAACTGAGTAACTGTTACCACTACATGCTACTATTAGCAAAACCGGGTGCTACTATATTAAGACAGTATGCTACTGGATACTACTGCTTAAGATTGGCCCAGTCTGAGGCACATTAAATGATAGTAATCCTTACTATTACATATCAGTACATGCGACTTTTTCGTAAACTACACAAGCTACAAGTTTTTCATCGGGGTTAACCTTGCAATCGATCAGTAGTCTCAAGCATATAGCAGATAATATTTGTAACTCTCAGTATGATTCCTCCCAATTTTTCAGCTTTAATTAGCGGGGAAAGTCTTTTCTGTTGTATATTATTTGGGTTTGCCCACTTTAAGTGGAAGTGAACTTCAACCATTCTATCGGTCACGAATTTTCATTTCAGGTCAGCCTTGTAACCTAAGCTGCGGCCACAGGTGTATCAACACTCCAACCGGTCCACACTGCGTCTGTCCTCAGGGGTTTAAACTGTCGTCTGACCAGAACAAATGCGATGGTAAGTGTTTGTTGTTGCTTATTATTAGTTTTTAATTATTACTTAGCTGTCCTTGACTTACTCTTTGCCTAGATCTGGGGCAGATCTAGGGTGTTGTTCAGTTTTACACATCCTCAAATTTTGGGTATGGGTATTATAATTTAATTTTTTTTTGTAAATTTTGGGTATTATAACACCATGACCTGCACGGGCATGGTGCTCTATTGTTTGAAAGCAAATTATGAATTCAGATTCTCGATTATATTATTTATTTATTTATTTTATTTATTTCCCTCAAAGAATATATATATATATAGCTTTTATTCACCAAAATAGCAAAGATAGCTAGCAAAGGTAAGTCAACCTAGCACTTTCAACGGGATATAAAATGGCCAATGACAAATGACAAATAATACCAGATAAACAAGACATGACTAAGAACTATTAAACGAATGAACAAATATGGCACAAACGAGTTAACATATCTTTCAGTTGCCCGCTGGATAATTTGGTAATTTAGCTTTGTTTGAGTGGGTTTGAGTACGCGTGTCGGGCCTGTTTTTGAATTGTTCAACATACTCTGTCAACATTGGATCTGTGAAGTTCAGAATTTAGGCATTTGTGGCGAAAAGTTATTGTTAAACTGTGCCTACGTTGCTCAAGGGAGACTTGAAAGGCTCTCTTCAGAACTAACGTACACTGGGCCCAGGATAATCTTAATTGGTGGGGGGGGGGATTTTGGTTAGGGTGCCATGATCTTGCTGCAGGGCATGGTGCCCCAATGTATGAGCACCACGCATGTACGTTGGGGCACGTCAAGACGTTGGGGCACCATGCCCAGAATTTGAGGATTTGTGTATGACTAGTGCTGTGACCTAGATAACCTGGCTTTCTTGCTGGAGACCCGATCAGATCAAATCATCACGTAATATTCTGCAGTGTTTCCTTCCTACAGTTGTGACCAGTCACTCTCCATTTGGCTAGAATTTATTTGATTGTGCAAAACGGATACGTCAGCTGAATTGTATTAGAGCTATTGTCGGCCCCTCTTGGCAAGGGTCCTCCTTTTTTTCTAGCTTGAGCGGCCTTGAGTCTGAAGGAGACCCTTGCAAAGAAGGGCCGAAATATAGTTGTAGTAAAATTCAACTGATGTATCCGTTTTGCGCTATCCGAAGATCACTGCGATTTTCTAGCTTGGGGCAGACAAGGAGTCTTGTCAAGAAGGCCGTAGCTCTGGAATCAATATCAGCTGACTTATATGTCTAACCAAGAACAAATAATCAGACAGAACCTCCGTCTCCCTATCTCTGTAAAATGACAGTGCGGAGTCGAATATTTGTTCATACCCTTTCCGCCACGAAAGAGCGGAGGTTATACGTCAGCTGAATTGTATTATAGCTATTTTTGGCCCTTCTTGGGAAGGGTCTTCTTTTTTTTCAACTTGAGCAGCTTTGAGCCTGAAGAGGACCCTTGCCAAGGAGGGCCGAAATGTAGTTCTAATAAAATTCAGCTGACGTATCGGTTTTGCGCTATCAAATATGATTCGCAGTCAGCTTAAGGAATATTTATATTTTATTGACCTTGTTATTGAATATGACTGCGCTAAACGGATAATTAAGCTGAGTCGGAACCCTCTTGAAAAGGGTCCACTACAGGCTCAAGAAAACCGAAGATCACTGCGATTTTCTAGCTTTGGGCTGACAAGGAGTCTTGTCAAGAATGGCCGTAGCTCCGGAATCAGCTAACTCTAACCAAGAACAAATAATCTGACAGAACCTCCGTCTCCCTATCTCTGTAATACGACTATGCGGAGTCGAATATTGTCCCATACCCTGACTGCTACGAACGAGCGGAGGCTAGTATCTTCGCGCCACATCACGTTGCGCTACCTCTACAAATAGCTAAATCGCTGTAAACCGCCGTAAGGAAAAGTAGAAGTCAAAGCTGACTGGTTCTGTAGACGCGCTCCAGAGCGGGTAAGCGCTCGGAGTATGCCTCCTGCACTATTTTTTTCTGCGATGAGCAACGGCGAAGACGGAAGCTGAGTAAACGGTATCATAATCAGCTTAAAGCTAGAGTAAATACCTCTAAGTCCGCTCAGTTTTGTCGGGGTATTCATAGTTGCCGCATGGGGCTAAAGACAGAAGTTCTATCTGATTATTTGTTCTTCGTCTAACGCAGTCAAGTATGATTTGCAGTCAGCTTGGGCCGAAAGAATACTTACATTTTGACTCGGTTGATCAAGGACGAAAAAGGGCCCAGTAACTCAGAGTAGAATAGGTGTCATGATGGAGTACGTATTTGTTCTCTTTGCCATCGTGATGGGGATGGTCTGGATCATTTTCTGCTAATAGCTTTCGCACGACTGGTGGGCAGCTCCTTGGTATCTTACGATCTACGTCACCAAGAGTGATTGTTTCTTTCGGACATTTTGTGCAAAAAGCACTGGAGTTGAGAAGTGCTGTTTCTTAGTTTGTTATTTTGTTTTGTTTCCATGAGTTGTTTGTTTATCCTGCGTTGGGTGTTTCAATACGATTTATATAATATGGGTCCAGGCGAGAGGGTCGGGGTCGGGAGGGGTCGCCGGGGGGCTCTAGCCGGAACCCATAAAATATGACTCAGTCAGATATATATAGTACTCAGTTAGCTATCTGAAAGACCGCCAAAAATTTGGTGCTCTTCCGAAAGTTATATTTGGGTGCCATTTACAAAGTGAGTTCGTGTGAGCTGTAACACAAAGAGGGAATCACGTTCCGTTTTCTTGGAGTGTTAGAATCCCTAAAAGATCCTCACAAAATGCTTTTACTTCTTCCAACCAACTTCTCTCTTTATATGCTGGTACCGGCAATCCTTTTCTTTCACGAATATGATGTTAGACACTGAAAAAAACGGCACATCTTTTCACTTCACCCCTTTGCTCACCGCCTTGATGTTCGACCCTCGATCATATTTGAAGTCATAATGATAACGATAAGACTGATAGTAATGCGAGGAGTAAAAGTTCCATCTTGCCTACATCTATTCTGGCTGCTGAGATTCGTGAATTTCGGTTATTCCCGATAAGCACTTTCTCATTCCTGTTCGTAATCATTGACGTTAAACTTTCCGTTGACCAGTCTTGAATTGCGTCTGTCTCGTTCTTCGTGGTGACATTTCGAGAAACAGGTTGGTGCGAAGTCTGCTTCTGTTTGTCTCCTTCATTCTTGGCAGTTTCATTGATATCCTTCGTCTCGTCGGCTTGAAGGGTTTGGGCTTGGTTTGGGCAAGGTCTTCGGGCTTTGTTTTCAGAGGGTGGTTAGTCATTGACGTTGTTGTGGAATTGTTCGCCGATTGCTTTTCTCTTGGCTGCTGTGCGAAAGTTCCTGTCACATTAGAAATTGACAAGTATTTCTGAGGCTTGTTGGACTCTATAAGCAGGTGGTGGGAAGTCGTCTTCTCTTCGTCTCCTTCATTCTTAGCAGTTTCGCTGTTAGCCCCCCTCTCGTCAGCTTGAAGGGTTTGGGCAATGTCTTCTGGCTTTGTTTTCAGAGGGTGGATTGTCATTGATGGGGTTGTGGAGGTGTTCGCCGATTGCTTTTCTCCTGTTTGCTTGGTTAAGGTTCCTGTCAAATTAGGAATGGACAAGTATTCCTGAGGCTTGGTCGACTCTGTAAGCTGCTTTTGGGAAGTCCTTTTCTCTAAGCCTTCTTCGTTCTTAGCAGTTGTATTGTTAGCCCCCTTCTCGTCTGCTTGAAGAGTTTGGGCAAGTTTTTCTGGCATTGTTTCCAGAGGGTGGTTAGTCATTGATGTTGCTGTGGAATTGTTTGCCGATTGCTTTTCTCTTGGTTGCTTGGTTAAGATTCCTGTCACATTAGGAACTGACAAGTATTCCTGAGGCTTGGTTGAATCTGTAAGCAGGTGGTGGGAAGTCGTCTTCTCTTCGTCTCCTTCGTTTTTAGAAGTTGTACTGTTAGCACCCATCTTTGCTTGAAGGGTTTGGGAAATGTCTTTAGGCTTTGTTTTCAGAGGTTGGTTAGTCGTTATTGTTGTTGTGGAGTTGTTAGGCGATTGCTTTTCTCTTGGTTGTTGGGTGAAGGTTCCTGGTCCATTAGGAATAGGCAAGTATTCCTGAGGCTTGGTCGGCTCTGTAAGCAGGTGGTGTGAAGTCGTCTTCTCTTCATCTCCCTCATTTTTAGCAGTTTCGCTGTTAGGACTCTTCTCGTCGGCTTTGGGTAATGTCTTCTGACTTTGTTTTCAGAGGGTGGTTAGTCATTGATGCTGTTGTGGAGTTGTTCGCCGATTGCGTTTCTCTTCGTTGCTGGGTCAATGTTCCAGTAGTTTCAGGAATGGACAAGCGTTCCTGAGGCCTGGTCGCTTCGGTAGCCGATAGTCTGCTGTTGGAAGGCGGTACCGCCTTTGTGCTACTTGGTGTAGCAAAAATCATCTCTGTGTCGTTCAACGGAGCGTAAGAACGATTGCACTGGTGATGTCATTCTGTAGCGAGCCCGTTGTTGATCGCGTTGTAGTCTTAGCGCCGGAGTCTGTTCTTAACGCTGGTGCGGGTACCGGGTCAGCTACTAACCTGGAAGTACTTGACATGCTTGTTGATTGCATTTCTTTCGACTGATTCTCCTCTATTCCGTCAAACTGGATTCGGCCCTTATGAGGGGTAGCAGGTAGGGCGATATTATGACGCGGTACCATCTTTGTATTACTTGTCGTAGTTGCAGTTGGTGGACTCGTCCTCAGGTCTGGCATCGATGATGGTTGATGGAGTAGTAGTGAGAGAGGGACGCATGCGTTCAGTTGTAGTCAAGTCCTCCTTTCTTTATGCATTGTGGCCATAGGGCTGTGAACTTCTCTTGAGTCAGTTTTGAAGATTAAACCTGATGGTGAAGGCCTGGCCGCAGAGGTTACTGTTCTTTGGCTATAGAGAATTTGTTCATACTGAGGCTTAGGAGGTTTGGCTGTTTGGATCATTCTTGTTTGCGTGGTGTTCTTGTAAACTTTCGTGTATGGAGTTTCTGAAGCTATCAGCGGTTTGGCAGGTGTAGTAGGCGATAAAGATGGTGTTGGCCGTTGACCAGTTATCGACTTGGAGGTATTCGATTTTGATCGATTTGTCTCTTTTCCAACAGGCTGGATTAGTTTATGCGGGTTAGACGTCGTATTCCGAGTCGGTGAATGAGTAAGTAAACTCCTCTCAGGGTTGGTATCGATAATAGTCACTGGAGTCGTATTGAGAAAAGGACGAATGCGGACTATTCTTGATGCTGATGTTTTTGGAAGAAGAGCCCCAGTCTTTAGGTCGAACCCTCTGGGTGAGTTCTTCGCAGAAATACCCGTTCTTTGCAAATCTTTATCGAGCTGTTTCTCTGTTCGTTCAGAATGGACGTGTCCATCCTGAGTTTTAATCGACTGGTTGGTCCAGAGCCTGCTAGTTTGTGTTGGTGACGTTTTCTTGTTGTCGTTCGTAGCTGCAGTTTTCGAAGACGTCTGCGGTTTAGCAGCTGTAGTAGCTGATGGATTCTTAGCAATAGATTCGGTCGTTGATCCCAGTTCCGTTGTTCGGTGAGAATAGGACACACGTCACTGTGCTTGGTCGTTTTTATGGCCGAGGATGCGATATTCTGAAGCGGTGCTGTCTTTGAGCTAGTTCGGGTACATTTTTGAAAGTCGTCAATGGTTTCGCAGTTGTAGTAGCTGACTTGATTGAGAGTGGTCGACTGAGGCCATTCGTCAATTTTGTGGGTGTGCTTTCTACTGTTTTTGGAGACAATGCTGGCGCATCAAACGTTTCCCACTTCTCGTCTACTGCAGCTGGTCGGGAGTTGTCGCATCTGGCTTCCTCGTATATTCTTCCCTCAGTCATTCTCCTCATAGGCTGCCAAAAATGATACTGGTTTCGAACCGCCAAACAACTGCCATGGTTTCTCAGGTGCATCTCCATCTCCTTCCAGGAACAAGGTGAGAACTCGTAGGAATGGTCTCGTCTTACCTCTGAATCTTCTCTCTTGCCTGTGAGGAGAAATGGGTTGTCAGGTCGTTCACTTTCATCTCGTCGTCCGTCAAATATAGTGCCTGTGTCGTACTTTCTTTCCATACCGGTTGTAGACCCTAGTATAAAGCCAAGAGATGCCAAAAGTAAAGGCAAATTCATCAGTAAGATACTCTTGTGCTTGTGATCTATTGCGAAGTAAAGGTATGGGCTACTGCACACCGTCCGTTTGGTCCTAAAAAAAACTCCGCTTTGACCACGGCCGTGGATCGAAAAAGACAACTGTAGACACTTCTCTGTCCTTGGTTAAACCTCCCATTTTTATTCCGAGATGACTCTCAATACGTCGTCTAAGTTCATCGGGTCTTGTATCTTTTGTGTTTGTGCCTTTTGGTGTTTCGATCTTTTTGTTTTTGTGTTTTGCAAGTCAACTTCAACAGCTGTAATAACAAAACTGGATTTCCCGCTCTTGCGAAAAGTGCGGTCTGCCGAAATAAATAACAAAGTTATAAGTGCAGCCCGGTGGCGGGCAGATGTGTCCCTCAGTTGTGCCATCTCTGAAGACACAAAATAGCCGTTAAGCAGTTGGCTGCTGTGTATTAGAGGTCGGACAGGAATCATGCAGCTTCGGTTTCCACCTGCTATACGTCGGGATTGTTTTGTGGAATCGTTTGTGCTTCCAGAACATCCTCGTCTGCTAGGAGGTCGATATAGTGTTTCACACCACTAGTTCTATGTAGTTGAATCACTCCTCTGCTTGAGTAAATGGGCATGATGAACGTTGAGTTGAAACCCGCTAATGTACATCGGCAAATGTGAATCGTTCTCTCCCACTAGGACCCCCTCATAGAAAGTATCAGGGTTGAGACATCCATTTTCCTCGGTTCCATATCCTCTGCGAATAATGTACTTGAAGTCCTCGGCAAAAATGTCTGTCACTTTAATGGCATCCACTGTGAAATCTCCATAATCAGTATTAGTGATGTCAAGGACTCCACCACCCTTTTTCCATTTCCAACGGAAAGTTAGTGTCGTTGCTTGCGTCATTCCGAAGCAGTAGATTACCAGGACCATCGCCGGGATCTTCATTGTGAATGTTAACTTTTCTTACAACCGCATCGACTTTTTATAAAGCGGAATTTGTTCTGTTCATGTGCATCTTCTTTGCAGTTAATTTTGGGGGGGTTAGTCTGGTTAAAAAACACGACTTGGGTATGAGAGTAAAATCCATAGGTTCTTTTGCATTTTTATTGCACCCTGTTCGAAAAACTCCTTTATCAGATACTTAAGAAATACGGCGAATTGGTACAGTCTCTGTGAGCTTTCGATCGACGTATCGATACCACTTCTGGACATTGCCCTTGTGTCCAGTAACGGTTCGTCGGACTGACCACTACTGTCACGATTTGGCTGAAAATGAAACGACCAGGTCATCAGAAACAGAAAAATGTGCGAAGCGCAACATAACGATTGTTCATGTTAGGAGCCGTCCTTCTTGCAGAATGATACTATGCCAACTTGTGTGTACCTATATTCAATTCATTTAATTCCTCCAGAAATCGGAGAGTAAAAGACATACATAGTAAACGCATACATAACTGGCCAAACATATAAAACGACACTATGACATAGGCCCTATCGCATAAAACAGATCAACAGGCAAATATCAAACAGAAATTAACAAGACCAAAGGTGTCGATGGGATCCCAAAAATCTAATATTGGATTCAGAAAATATGGTCTTGTCTTCGTCAGATCCAGTCTTCGCCAGGCTAGTCACCGGAGAAAACCAAGTTCAGATATACCTCTATGAGTCATACCTATTTTGACGATACAGACCGAGACTTCGTGCTTTGCTTCTGCCAAGTTTCTGGTTTTGCCCGAATTCCGAGCAAACTACTAGTCCAGCAAAAAAAGAATATCAAGAAACTAAAGAACATCTAATCAACTTTGAATAAAAGTTTGACTTAAAAAAAATCCGGTTACAACCGGATTCCGGACTAATTATATGTCCGGGTAAAGAATGATTGTCATATACAGACTCAGCCTGTCTTCTTACCCCATAATCTGTCATCTAATCAAACTTTTGCATTTAACAAGTTTTCCTGTTTTTGCCGGATTCCGGGTGAACTAGTAGTCCGGCGAGAAAATATTTTCCACCATCGTGTTCAGCATGTCTTTTTACCCCTAAATTGAACATATAATCAACTTCAAATGAAACTTTTACTTTTAACCAACTTTCCGGTTTTGCCGGATTCTGGACGAACTTCTTGTCCGACGAGAAAATGGTTTTCACTATCGTACTCAGCATGCCTTCTTACACCTCAATCGACTATCAAATTAGATGTTTAAAAATATTTTGTTTGTCCCTTAATTTGAACCCCCTCCCCCACCCCTAAATGTAGGGTTACAGAGCCCATCTACGAACTTGACCTTACCCTTGACCCAACGAATCTTCACACCAAGTTTCATCAAAATATCTCATTCCCTTCGAGAGTTATAGCGCGCACAGACGGACAGACGGACAACTTTTGCGATGTGATAGGTATCCCTCCACTTACGTTTTGGGATCTCAAAAAATAAAACGTTTGCATAATGACTAAACCATCAGCTACAGCCTCAGCGAGGTTGTGATGGATTCGAGGAATTTTAGAAAGAAACTTAGCATTTTTGTTTGTAGATATCGATGAGTGTCACCTAGATTGGTCAGTTTGCAGTCAGAGATGCTCAAATGCCGCGGGGTCTTTCACATGCTCCTGCTATGATGGATTCAGTCTTCGCCCGGACAACCAGACCTGTAGTGTTGTAGGTAAGACAAAGACTGCAGCGTCCCTTATTCCTGTAAGTTGGTGTCGATTTAATTGTATCGGAATTCCATAAAGTCGTGACGTACTTAGTGACGTCGTGTGATTGAGGACCTAACATAGGATTTGATTTTCCCTAGGCCGTTTTATAAATGTAACCCACTTGGCTCTATATACATATTAAAATATATACTCAACGATAGGACTAAAGTATAGTTTTTCGTTTTCTGAGGTAAAATAGATTAAATGGGTAAGACGTCATGCTTGTTTGGAATTACGATACAGCTTAGTTTATACCGTTAGTTAATGCCCCTGTTAGGCATATATTATCTTAATGGAGCAAAATGGTTTTAAAAATATTACACTGGGCCCTGGTTTGGCCCATGCAATTTAAAATTAATTACTCCGAAATAAAAAAAATTAAAGGAAGTAAAAAAAAAAAATTAAATTATCAGTTATAATATAGGTTATAATTTAAAGGACACTTCAACAGTGAAACCATACTTGAACACACACCATGGAAAATGCATTTACAGACATGGCCACGGAGAGTATTCTTCTCCTGACCGTGACGTTTTCAAAATAGGGATGTCCGTTTCTGGAGGTTTGCACATGCAGACAAAAAGCGCAATTCATTCAAATCTTGTATGGCGCTGGCCGAATCGTATTGGAATTTCTTCTAGATATACGTTTAGGCTTAACTGGTTAAACAATATTCCAGAAGAAGGGTTGATTGGAGACATTTTTTCATTTCTAAAATTGTTCGGTACTGAAATAAGGACAAATGCAAAATGGAACAAAAATCATAGCTTGCAAACACTATTTCGGATTTTTATTGGTTTTTCTGCAGGCAATGTTAACAGAAGGTCATACAGATAGGGATGATACTTGATACCCTTCATTCAGGTGTCCTTTAAGGGTACTAGAAATTCATTTTGAGCAGCACCGTTGCGGCACAAACATCATAATAATAATATAATATAATGCAAAAATAAGGCACATGGCCTCTACAAAAATTAACATCAAATCATAAACTAAATTTCTCTTCTAAACATTTCTGGGCTAAATGCCCTGAGGCCATAGTAGCTGTCGAGCCTGGATTTGAAAGCGTCAATGGACGGGGAACTGATGACCTCTTCCGGCAAAGCATTCCATTCTTCCACTATTCGGTTCTGGAACGTCCAGCGACCAATGTCTTTGACAAATCGCTGTCCCTTCAACTTGAGTGAATGACCACGAAGGTGGCTCTGATTGAACTGTACGATTTGCTCGGCTGAAACATCGTACAAATTGTGGCAAAGTTTATAGAGCTCAATCAGGTCGCCTCGGAGGAAACGGTATGCAAGTGCCGATCATTGGCCCTCGTGGATCACGAATTGGGGATCATGAAATATATCGTATGGTCAAAAGAGTTTTTTTTACTGTGCGGTTAAGGTGAGTGCTTTGAGGGAGCTAGCAATTAATTTCTAAGCAAAACCCTTTAAGCAAAAATGAGAATGGGCTCATGGCGATCACGAAAATGTAAATTATGCTTAAGTATTTTTTGTACTTTTCGGTCTTGATCAGTACTTTAAGGGATGTTCGGATCTGGGAAGTGGCAGTTTCTAAGCCAATATTGTCAAGTCTGTAATGTTTCAGCTAAGTTCCATCGTCTTAGCATATCTGACAGTACCCTAACTCCGATTGCCGGAATCCCCCCCCCCCCTCCAAATCCCCCCGGTGTCCGAGTCGGATCTGGTTCTGTCGTTGATGTATCTAGGGCTTGTGCTTGTATCTCCCACCAAGTTTCATCCCGATTGCTCCACTCTGAGCATGTCACACGATTTCCGTTTCTCCCTCCCCCACACACATTCATCGAATCCGGTCTTGACTTCATATATACTTAGAAGGCTTTTAAGTCCTCCAGTCCAATAAACTAGCCACATCCAAACCGTCTGTGGTGGTCAGTACAATCTGACTAGATTGCCTACCCCTTTTGGTGTAGTAGTCTCGGAAAATGGGTATAAATCACTGTATACAGTTGTTTCATTTCGGGGGGGGGGGGGGGGGGGGCTATTAGATCTGAGAAATTAGATCTTTCCAAATATCAAGTTTCATTAAGATCCGATCACCGGTTCGAAAGTTCCATAAACTTCAAGATTCAGGATTCCCCCTCCCTCCACTCCCCCACGATGTTCGGATCGCGGAAATGACTATTTTGAGGTCAATCTTGTTGGGTCTCTGATATGCCTGCCAAGTTTCATCGTCCCGGCCCACCTGGCAGTACCTTAACTCCTTATCACCGGAATTCCAGAACCCCCCACCAACTCCCCTCACAGTGCCCAAATCCGATGCGGGTTTGTTAGTGATATATCTAGGTCTTGTGCTTGTTCCTCCCACCAAGTTTCATCCCGGTCGCTCCCACTTCAAGGGTGTCACATGATTTCCGGTCCTCCGCACCCCCCTCCGACTCCTCCCACATTCACCGGATCCGGTCCAGACCTGAAATGGGTTATCAGAGACACGAGGTCTTTCTAAATGTCAAGTTTCATTAAAAGAACAGAAAACTTGACTCAGACTTGACTCGGGGAGCTAGCTGACATATCAAGAATGTACCCTGAGTCGATATTGAGAGTAAGCAAAATTCTCGTTACGACCATTGCAGTTTCCGGGCAGTTTCCGAGAATTCGACTTTTGAGTTAGTAGATAAAAAAGCAAAAGGTTTGTGTGCCGGGAGTAGGAATCGAACGCACGACGTCTTGACTATTATCCCGATATTATGGCCGAAACACGGCCAAATGCGAACTTTTACATTGCATAAGCACATAATTACAGTACATAAGGGGCAAGGGCCTGCCAGCTAGCTTTGGCAACACTAAGGAGGGGGGTTCGAGATAAAAAAAGAAGGGGGCTCCTGTCGACAATAAGTCCCTATATCTTTATCTAAGCCCCTCAGGTCGGTTTGAAGGCCGAAAGTTGTGTAGTCAAGATTTCTGTGCCTTTAAGATCAGATCACCCTTTCGAAAGCTTATGTATGCCACTAAATTCCGGATTCTGGCTCCCCTCCCTCCCCCCACGTTAGTCGGATGGGGCAAGTAACTATTTCCAAGTTAGTTTGGTCGGGTCCCTAATACGCCGGCCAAGTTTCACCGTCCTAGCACATCTGGAAGTATCCCAGCTCGCAAACACAAGACTGACCGACCGACCGACGGAAAAGTGATCGGTATGTGGCACTTGACCGGAAAAACAACAAAAAAACAATATAAAGCTATCCCGTTGAAGGAATGAAGGATTTATGATGCACTGCCCAAGGGCGTAAGTGCAGTAAAAAAGGTTTCGGTCCGCTAAGATTTGCTTCTGCGCTGGTCATGCGCTGAATTTGACTTTCACGCTAAACATACTAACACTAAAATATAGATTACAAAATCAGTCAACTTATCATTTTGGTATCGATAATAATAATAAAATGCATAAAATAGGCCCATTGGCCTCTACAAAGCTCGTCTATAACAGTGTTCATTACTTACAGCGGTCGGTCTGTCGGTTGGTTGATCGGTCAGTCCGGTGATTTCAAGTTAGGGTACTTCCAGATGTACTAGGGTAGGGATATGAAACTTGGCAGGCATATTAGTGACCCGAGCAAACTAACTTAGAAATAGTTACTTCCCCGATCCGACCATCATGTGGGGAGTGGAGGGAGGGGGATTCTCGAATATTGACAATATTGAGCCACGGAATCCAGCTGTGAGAGCCCGTGCCCTTCAACCTCCGTGAAGTGCGCCAATTGTGGGAGTGCCAAACGAGGTCCATTAATTACTAGTGCGGAGCCCCTTGAAACGGACGTGACTCGAGCTTATTTGGATTTTGTTGCTATTTTATGCTTCAGTCTACCCTCTTTACCTATTCATTTTTTTTTCTTTTTTTTCCACACTCCGCCTTGTTTGGCCTCGGCCATATGTGTATTACTTACATTTATTACTCGGTTCTATTCTATGCTATAAGATTGAGTCAGCTTTATCCTCATATAATTAACTTATGTAATCGTCTCTTACAGGTTAGCCTCTTGGCATTGAAGAGCTCGGTATTTGTAATATAGGTCGTAATTCAAATATTGAAGTTTGAATTTGAGATTTTGAAAAGTAGGTCGTTTGTAGATATCGTGGTTGCGTGTTTGCTGGAGATAGTTTGTAGCAATTGAGTACGGTTGGAGTTAATATATTTAGTGGTGAAGGATTACGCTTTTGTAGAAAAGAAAAAAAAGTATAAAAATCATTAAAGAAAATATGATTTAGTCAAGGATTATAGAAGAAACGATTAAAATATAATATGTGGATTTGTAATTGGAAATTTATAAAATAGGTTGATAATTGAAATAAAGATTGTCTTTTTGAAGTATTCTATAGAAAAGATGGTACGCGGGATTTAATTTTTTTTTTTGTTTAAACATCGGTATTTGAAATAAACCCCTTACTCTCTCGAAACGTGTTTATTTTCTAGAATTGATGGACCTTTCTTCCTCTTAGGTCATCCTGAGACAGTCTACCTCGCCACGGACCATGACGTTCGAAGCCTCACGTATCAAACTCCCGGTCTGAACAAGAACGTACTTGACTCAAACCACTGGATGTTAAACGAGGTGATGACTTCACTCAGCGATCCCCGCTCTCTAGCGGCCGATATTGATGGTCACGTTTTCTTCTTGGTAGATGGCACAAGTGTTTACAAGGCAACGCAGCATGGGTCCCATAGGAGGCGAATTCTTTCTAATGGTAAGCGGTGGGGGATGACCCAGCGATTCTGCAGGATTTGGTAGATGAATCTGACATCTATTCTAGCGATATTTCGGCCCTTCTTGGCTATGATCCTCTTGGCTGGAGTTATAAAACGGACCTGAGATCATAAGATCGTTTAGTGCTCTCAAGTATGATTCGCAGTCAGCTCCTGCTGAAGGAACTCTGATTCCGTAGGAAATTTGGAGCAGGATTCGCTAACTATGGGCCAGCCGGGCAATCTGTTTGATTTAATTGATCGTCATCGACTTTTGGCCGTTTCAGTGGTAATCCGTCATTTTGCCTGTCTGTCAGTTCGTCCCAAATATCCGTCACTTCGCCCATCTCTTACGGCAGCTCACCTGTAAGTTCTCTCACCGTCATTACCTCCACCCGTCAGTTGGTAACCCGTCATTTTTCCGTCTGTCAGTTCGCCCCAAATATCCGTCACTTTGCCCATCCCTTACGGCAGCTCACCTGTAAGTTCTCTCACTGTCACTACGTCTACTCGTCAGTTGGTAACCCGTCACTTTCCGTCTGTCAGTTCGCCCCAAATATCCGTCACTTCGCCCATTTCTTACGGCAGCTCACCTGTAAGCTCTCTCACTTTCCCCCGTCAGTACCCCCGTCAGTTGCACCTGACGGTAGGCCGTCAGGTCGCCCACCCGTATCGCCCGCCCGTCCACGACAAGATTTGGTTTTACGAGCATGGCAGGAGACAGTAGCTGCGTTTTTGCAGATACCATGTATCTGATACACGGTTTCTCTGCAAAAACGACTATTGCCGAAATTGCACTTTTCGAAGCCATCCCAAAAGAAACAGTGACATCCAGTTACGTCACTATGTGGTATCAGATACCACGGTAACTGCGAAAACGACTTTAGACCGTGGTATTGGATACCGTGGTATCTGCAAAAACGCAACTATCGTAAGTTGCTCTAAAGGAGGATGTGTATCTGGTTCAGGGGCGTCACGACGGGGGGGGGGCGCCCCTCCCCCAATCCTGTTGGCCAGTCGGTAAAAAATAACCGAGTCTGCGCGAAGCGCCGCGATTTTTCGACAAAACAGTTGATTTTTTTTCATGAAAACAGTCGGTTTTTCTGAAAATTGGTCGATTTTTCTGAAAATCAGTGGATTTTTCTGAAGATCAGTCGATTTTTTTCAAAAATGTAATTTGTGTTGTTGAAAACACTCGTTTCTTCTGCAAAGAAAGTCGGTTAAAATTACCAGCCAGTCGGTAAATGCCTCGCCCCCCCCCCCCCCGCCCAAACATTTTGGCGAGTAACGCCAATCTGGTTACACATCTTCTCTTTCTGCAGAGCTGTCTGATCGCCTGGAAAATGTCCAAAAGAGAGCAGTGAGAATCATTCTGGATGACCATAATATTTCATATGAAGAGGCTCTCATCAAACTTGAAGTTCCTAAATTAACTGAGCGCAGAAATACTCTTTCAAACAAATTTGGAGCTAAGATATTGTGTTGTCCTCAGATGACCCATCTATTCCCCCCCCCCCCCCGGCTTCCTTGCGTCGGTCCGAGAGAGATACGGGCAATCAATTATCTCCATATCCTGCTAATTCTTCTGCCTACTTTTTATGGTACTTGATCATACTCAAGTGCCATATAGCGATCGTAATTTCTGTCGGTCTGTCGTTCTGTCGGTCTGTCCCGGTTTTGCTAATTTGGGCACTTACACACAAGCTAGGACGATGAAACTTCGCAGGCATATCAGGGACCCGACCAGATCAACTTACAAATAAACGCTACCCCAATCCGACTTTCCCTGGATCTGGGAGTCCGGAAACTATAAAGCAAAAGGTGAGCAAAAGGTAGCAAAAAGAGCGCTGCCCAAATGCGGGATCGATCTGCGGACCTCTGTGTCGCGAGTCAGGTGACTACGTGGCCAGGACTTGATGTTTTAAAAAGCGAATGCGGGAATAGATACGGTTTAAGATTAAAGTAAGACCAAGTGGTCGAAAGTGGTTAAATTACACAAATCTCGGGAAACGCTTCCACATAAGCTAGGACAATGAAACTTGGCAGGAATATCAGGGAACAGACCAGATTAGCCTGGAAATAATCACTTCCAGATCCGATCATAGTGGGGGGAGTGGAGGCATGGGGGGGGGGCGGAAATCTTTTGAAACGCTTAGGATCGAGGGATCGGGATGGAACTTGAAGGGAAGAACGAGCATTAACCCTAGATACTTTATTGACAAAATAGGACCGGATCGTGTCGCAGTGGAGGGTGTCGGCGAGGGGTTTCTTGGATTTCCGCGGTGATCATGAGTTAGGGTACTTCCAGATGTACTATGACCATGAAATTTGGCAGGCATATTATGTACTTTCCTAGATCGACTTGGAAATAGTTCCTTTCCCGATACGGTGATGTTGGGGGAGTGGAGGGATGGGGATCCAGCATCTAGTGACATGCATAACTTTAGAACGGGTGATCGGACGTGAACGAAACTTGAGAAGTGTCAGAAACAAGTACCTCACATGATCAATTTCAAGTTCGGAACGAATCCAATAACTGGGGGGGGGGGAGCTGGAGGGGGGTGCAAGAAATCTCGTGAAACGCTTAGAGTCGAGAGGTCGGGATGGGACTTGGAGGAAAGAACACGCATAAGCCGTAGAGACAATACTGACAAAAACAGGACCGGATCTTGTCACAGTTGGGGGAGTTTGAGAGGGTTTTCCACAATTATGGTCATCACGAGCTGGGGTGATTCCAAATGTGCTATGACCATGAAACTTAGCAGGCTGTGCTATGGCCATGAAACTTGGCAGGCATGTTAGGCACTCTGTCAGATTGGCTCAGAATAGTCCCTCCCCCGATCCGATCATCGTTGTGAGAGAAACAGTTATCAGTGAGTAGAAAACCATGACAGATTTAGTAGATTAAGTCGATTTTCTGATGAAATGAATATCGGGAAAGAGATGCGGCCTTGACAACTGCAAACCGTATCTGACAAACATGCTAACTGTTCTTACAAGTGCCATAGAGCTTTCAGGTCTTGTTACGTAGTTTCATCCCATCATTTATTTCTGGTCATATCTTGTAAGTGTATTAGTTAACTTGTTTCGTGTCTGTGTATTTTGTATATTTGTATTTCTCTTCTAGCTTTTAGCTATTTGGACTAAACTTGATTGATTGATTGATTGTTAGGATATCATAGGGTTTAAACGTGATTCGTAACTTGTCTGTAGGGGCAGAAGTTGCGTGAACGAAAAGCTGTTCTTGTGCGGAAGCGAGGAAACTAAAGCTGCTTTTACATTGAAGCGTTGTTGCGATGCGTCGCGTATGCGTTTATTGTGTTATCTTGCGTAGCGTATCTTTCACACCTGCGCGAGAACATGTCACGCTGGGTGCGTGCGTATTTACGTTTTCTTTTTTTTGGTGTCTTTTGCCAAATTTTCATTTCTTTCATCAATTACTAAGTTTGTAATTATCGGTCATGTCCGAAAGCTCCGAAACGAACGAAAATGCTGAATTAATTCAGCATTTTATGCAGCATTTCGCTTTCGGACTTAAATTTTCGCTCAGTTAATGCAGCATTAAGTTAGCATAAAATTCTTCGACAAATTCAACAAGAATGCTAAATTTTACGCTGACTTTTCAAGAAGAAACTGGGGAGTACGGCGATTCTCTCAGTGTTTTCGGCGGCAAATGTAACAAGTTCAAAAAGACAACTGACAATTCGGCAAACATTCCAAATTCTAAGACAACTGGCGATCATGGCCAATGAAGAAAGGGAAGATAAGAAGGTTAGATATCAGTAGCTGATCCATTTTGTCAGCTTTAAACAGCTAATTCTTTTTTCTTCTTCTTCTTCCTTACTTAAATTTTGGTATTCTAGAAGTGTCAGAGAAGAAAAAAAGGTAACAGCTTTCGGACAAAAAAGAAAATGCAGCATTAATGCAGCATTAACAGCACCAAAAAGCTTTCGGCCACGTTCATCATTAGTAGCATACATTCAAGCAATGCTTACAATGGATATACGTCAGCTACGATTCTTCATCAGTGATATTTCGGCCTTTTCTTGGTAACGGTTCTCGTCAGGCTCTCAATCTTCTGGGTCAACGTCGTGGAAGGAAACAAACCTGTAATAACCCCTTGCCTAGAAGGGGCCGAAATATCGATGATGAAGAATCGTAGCTGACGTATATCCGTTGTAAACATTGTTTGAATATATGTTTCAGAGTCTTATCATTAGTAGGTTTTTCTTCATCATTAGTAGGTTATTCTCCAGTTTCTCTTCAAAAACTTAAATTTTTCACTGAAAATCTGATGCGTAACGCGTTGCGTTTTATTTATCTGCGAAAGCTCTGCGTTGCGTCGCCGCAATGGTGACGCAGTCGCGTAGCTTAGTTTGAAAGGCTCTACGCGTCAATTTGAAAGCGACTTAAAACACACAGTCCGGTAAGATTATGCATGCACAATTCTGGGCGCGGTGGGCACATACCTTTGTACAACAGCTTCTGTCCCCTCTTTGTGAGTTTTTTCAACGCGAAATTTTAAATTCTTTTCCTCTTTATTAGATTAATTATTGAATTTTTAGCGTTTTAATTTGTTGCAATCCTTGTTCTAGTGTAATTATTGAATATTTGACTATGTTAAAAGCGCAATTGTATATAGTTATGTTTGACGAGATAACAAATATTCGGTTTTTTGTTAATACCGTAAGGAATGTTTTATCGAATAATAAAGATTGATTGATTGATTGATTGATTGATGTGTATAGTTGTGCTCTGCGAAGTATGTCCATTCGCATTTGTTTTGTGCAGTTTGCCGTTACTGCAGATAAAATTTGCAAATACTATTTCCTTTCCAGGTATTTCCGCACCAGAGAGCGTGGCGGTTGACTGGGTTGCGAAAAATTTCTACGTTTCTGACTCGAGCAATAAGCAGATTGTCGCCTGTTCGATCGTAGGAATTCAGTGTACTATCGTTCTTCAAGGATCCCCAATAGATAGACCCCAAGACCTTGCAGTGGATTCGGTTGAAAAGTAAGTTGTTCTGCTTAATTAAAGAACCTGTCTTACCTATAATACTAACGCAACCGACTTCGATAATCGCTCCGTGTATTTCCCAATCCGGAGACCCCAATTTCGTACGTTACATTCTACCCCTCTAAAAAAACACGCTGGTTTTCTCACTTGCCGTCTTTTGCTACCTTCGATCTGTATCGCTCTGTCGACGGTTGTCTGCGAGAATTTTTTCCATAAGAAAAACCGGTTATGTAAATTGTTTCCCTGTTTTCGCTATAAGTCAACCGGTTTCGGAAAAGGCTTAAAACAGCCAAATCGTGGGTTATTTGTCGAAAGCACAGCCTAGTTTTAAAGTATTTATATATATAAAAAAACTAAAGTTGAAGAGTAAATAGTGTGAGGGCCCGATGAAAAATTTATCACAAAATAGTACTATGAAGTTGTATGAAAAAGTAGCATGCAGTATTAACGATGCTACTACATGCTTCTACTTCAAGGCTACCGTGTTGCTGCATACTACTATATGCTACTATTAGCAAGACTGGATGCTACTATGGCAAGACAGGATACTACTGGATACTACTACATACGACTGGACCAGTGTGAGGCACATTAAATGAAAGTATTCTTTGCTATTACATAGTATTACATGCACCTTTTTTCGTACCACTACCATATTACTAAGCAGGCTACAAATTTTTCATCGGGGGGTCCTTTAAGGATTAAGGAACGACCGCGTATACGTAGTCATTAAGCATATATAATCAATGGTAGCGCAGTGTCCAAAGGCACAAGTGTAATAAAAAGAAATGCAAAACATAATTATATATTCTAAAACATAAGTATATTCTCAGGCTCGACTGCATGAGTATTGATGCAGGTGTAAGAAGACATGACGAGTGTGCATCTGGAATGGTCAGTGATTGGCCAAGTCGGTTCTTGTTTCGATTTGAAGGTGCTACCGATACGGGAAATGAATTGGCACTGTATTTCTAGTCTGCTAAGTAATTGGGTTGGCTCCGCGATGCATGGATGTTCATGTGTCGTCGAGAAGTCAGTTACAAAGTCTAGAGAGATTGCACCATACCCAACGAAAACGGACGGGATCCTAACGAACAAATTTAACATTAGGAGGTATAGGACTTTCGACTTTGAAACTAAATTACCGGCTTTTGATAGCCACTTTGAGCCAGCAAATTGCAGGATTGTTAATCTGGCTCCTTCTGGAGCAATATAACTTTTGTAAATGAGTGTTCTTTCTGATCAAAGTTTGAAGGCGTCAAAGTTTGTAAACAAACACGGAATCTCGTCCTATTGGTCAATTATGACACAAATTTTCAAATCTGCGTCATCGCCGACCAATAGGATTCGAGACTCCTCTTTTGTGTTCAAACTTTGAAGCCTTCGAGCTCTTACTTCCTTGGAAACTCTTTTGTTAAAGTAGAACTATACGATTAAGGAAAAGCCCAGTTAACATTCCTGCAAGTCCCTTGATCAGAATGATGGTCAAACGCCGGTAATTTAATTCCAAACTTGAAAGTAATATACCTTCCAATATTAAATTTTGTTGTTACGTTCCCGTAATGACTGTGTAGCGATATCCGTTTCCATCGGGTAGGGTGCAATCTCTCTATATCCAGTAAATCGAAACTTGTCCAAGCTGATTCTTTGCCTTCTAGTTGCGTTTTCGCGGATATCATGGTATCTGCTACCACGGTCGAAAGTCGTTTTTGCAGTTAAATCTGATCAGTTACCGGGGTAACTGGTACCAGATGCCACGGTCCAGACCGTAGGGTAGTAACTCACCTTAATGTCTGGAAAATTTTCCTCGTTTTCATCATCAATAGGCGGGCTTTGGTTTTGTCAGATCGGTGGAAAAGAAGTTTGGCACTTTTGATAAGTGGATTTAAGTATTTCTTTATTTCTTTTGGGGTGACTTCTGAAAGTGCAAATTCAGCAATTGTCATTTTCACCATTTCCACCATGGTTGCATCACTATGCAACCAGAGAAAACAGCGTCCTAGATATGCAGTGACTCTGTGTTATCATTTGATTACTCCTCCTATACCTAGTTTGAATACTACCGAGTTTGAAGATCCCTCTGTTCAGTCTGAGGAACCTCCCGGACATTAATTTGCTGAGTTCCTTTAACCATTATTGAGATTTTACTAAATTTTCATTGTCCACATTTAATCGTTAGGCTATATGCTGCGCGGAGGCGTTACTAGCCAATATGTTTGGGGGAGGGCAAGGGATTTATTGACTGGCTGCTCATTTTTACCGACTGTTCTTTGCAGGAAAACCGACTGTTTCTAAGAAAAGTCGACAGATTTGACGAAAAATCAACTGATTTTCAGAAAAACCGACAGTTTAAAAAAAGGAATATTTTTACGAAAAACCGTCTATATAAAGAATTTTTTTTACCATATTTGACGGTGCAAAACGGATGTCAGCTATATTTTATTAGAGCTATGTTTCGGCCCTTCTTGGCAAGGGTCCTCTTGATGCTCCAGCCGCGCTCAAGCTGGAAAACGAATTTCGAAGTTCATTGCGGGAAAGGAGCGTCCCCCCTCATACCTGACGCCCCTGATGCTATGGCAATTTAAATTAAAGACTCGTAACGGATAAGTCAACTAGGAGCAATATTTGATTTTATTTCTGCGACAGTTCGGCCCTTCTTGGCAAGGATCCTCTTCAGGCAGAAGAAACAAATCTGCAACAAAATAAATGGAGCATCTAGCAACTATAACTGCTCTGTTTTGGGTAACTACTCCTTAGACATTGGTGAAGGGGAAAGCTAATGCTGTGATTTCATTTTTGGGATTCAAGTGGAGGGATACCTATGACATCGCAAAAGTTGTCCCTTTGGTTCATCGGACAGGTCAAGTTCGTAGATGGCTTTGTAGCTCTACATTTAAGGGTGGGGGTTCAAATTAAGTGGTAAACAAAACATTTTGAAACAGATAATGTGGTAGTCGATTATGAGGTAAAAAGACAATGTGAACACGATGATGAAAACCATTTTCTCGCCGGACAAATAGTTCGTCCGGAATCCGGCAAAAACCGAAAAGTTTGTTAAAAGTAAAAATTTTATTTCATGTTGATTAGATTTTCAATTTAGAGGTAAGAAGACTTGCTGAACACTTGTATGAAAATAATTTCTACCCGGACAAGTAGTTCGTCCGGAATCCGGCCAAAACCGGAGAATTTGTTATAAAAAACAATTTATTTGTAGTTGATTAGAAATCCGATTTTGGGGTAAGAAATGATGCTGAATCCTTATATGACAATCATTTTTTTACTAGGACATATAGTTTGCCCGGAATCCGGATGGAACCGGAAGATTTGTTATAAGTTAAATTTTTATTCAAAGTTGACTAGATGTTTGATTTTTGGGGAATTAGATACGCCTAGTTCGTTTTTTAGCTTTCTTTTTTTCACCGGACAAGTAGTTCCGGAAGTCGGTCGAAACCGGAAAATTGGCAGAAGTGAGGCAGGAAGTTTTTGTCAAAATAGATATGACTATTATAGGGGTAAACACACATGCTGAATCCGTATCTGAACTTGGTTTTCACAGATGATTAGCTATTTGGTCTTAATCTGTTTCTGAATTTTGGTAAAAAAAAAACTGGACCTGGCGAAGACAAGACCCAATTGTCTAGATCAAATATTTTATTTTTGGGATCCCATCGAAACCTTTGGTCTTGTTTCTTCACAGCTGCTGTTTTGCTGCTTGATTGGGTCGTTGACATGGACATGGGAGTTTTTTTTTTCAATATTTTCTCTATAAAGTACTGGAGGAATCCTAAAAATCACCTGTTATTAGCGGGTAGCAAATGCCAGTTGGGGAAAGGAATGTCATCGGCAGTCTACCAGAAAGAAAAGGATATCTAAGTGCCTAAAAACTAAGAAAAGGTATTCTATTTTCACCAATCTTTCTTTTTTCTTTTTCAGGCTAATTTTCTGGACTGATTTTGTAAAAGGCCGATCTGGCTCCGCGTATATTGGCAGAGCAAACCTAGATGGCTCTGAGCGCCGAAAGCTGCCGGTTGAGGGATTGCATCTACCGAACACGTTGGCCGTAGATACTGAAGAAAAGAGGCTGTATTTCGGTGATCTTGAGACAAAAAGGATTGAAAGTGTCAGTTACCAAGGAGACCATCGAAAGGTAGGTTGACCTCTGCAAGTTATGATGCGTACGTTAGAATTTAAAAGGTCAAGATCGACCTGAGGGGACGTTTGCGCGTGGATGGCTCTGGTCTCGTCCAGATCGACTGACATTTTCGACGTGGATGCCGTCGATCTTTTCGTCATTTTCGTGTGAACGCATGAAAAGTTGAACGGGCCATTCACCACGATGGATGCCTCCCTTCAGCACCGCTCCCAGGGCAGCGTTGAGCTGCACCGGGATATTGCGTGGACCTTCCCACTCATGTGCTCCCCTTCAGCAGAATGGGCATTTTCGCGTTGACGGAACCCATCTTTCTCAGCGATCAACGCCCGATCGATTTTCTCACGTTCGCATGAACGGGATCACCCGTCTAGCTCTACAGCCATCCACGCGTAAACGTCCTCTAAGTCAGGTGATGTAACGACCGTTGTACTATTCTCGAGGTCATGTCATTGCAGTCACTATCCGCTCGTAATGTTGTAAATCTAAAAGGTAAACATTTACGTAAGTCCAGCTGATAGCTTGCGATTTGTAACGAAATAGTAACAAGGGCACACGATAGAATGACCATCGTCTGCTATCCTTAAGTTCATGTCACTGCACTGATTAGCCTACTCGCCCGTACAGTTATTTAAAGCAGATAAGGAAGTTCCACTGTTAGCACCAGTGGATTGCTAGGCCAAAGTGAATGCTTTATTCGTAAATTGCCCCCCCCCCCCCCCCTACACACATACACGCACAGATAAACCTGTAACATGATAGGTTTGTTTCCTTCCACGACGTTGACCCTGAAGATTGACAGCCTGACGAGGACCCTTGCCAAGAAGGGCCGAAGTATCGCTGTTGAAGCATCGTAGCTGACGTATCTGTTGTATACATTATTTGAATATATGTTTCAAAGTCAGCTTGGGCTCAAGGAATATTTAGCTGGTTATTGCCTTATTTTGAGGCATAGTATGGACCGAATAGTGATTTTGGGAGGATGCGGTGTTCCGAAACCGCGGAAAAATAAGTACTGCAAAAGCCGCAAAATTCGATGCTGCGAAACTCACCGCGACAGCCACAGTTATAAATGTGATCAAGGAAACCAATGAACAACTTGCGACGTTATAGGAAACAAATACAGTAGTTGAGTTTTTGCAGATACCATGGTATCTGATACCATGGTTAAAGTCGTTTTTTCAGTTATCACGGTATATGATACCAAGGTCAAAGGTGTTTTTGCAGTTATCGTGGTATTATGTCAGTTATCGTGGTCTCTGATATTCTGATACCACGGTCCGACCGTGGTAACTGATCGTGGTATCTGAAAAGTTATCTCACTTTCATCAGTTTTTTGAAATGGTGGGAAAGAAGTTTGGCAATTAGTGATGTGACTGAATATCAGTTTTTCTTTTGGGATGACTTTGAAAAGCGCAATTTCGGCAATTGCCGTTTTTGCAGAGCAACCGTATATCAGAGACCACGGTATCTGCAGAAATGACTAATGTAAATCCAGCTACTGTGGTAACAGATACCATGGTATCTGCAAAAACGCAGCTGGTGACAGTTAAGAATCCGTCCAGGAAAAATTTAAAAATGTCCGTCACCGCAAAGATGCTGAATTTGCATATCATATCGACACGGCAAAGGTATAATAAGTTTAACATTCGCAACAGATACACAAATGTTAAATATTATACAATTTAAACAGAAACAGGTGTAAATGGATTCAAATGAAAGGAATAAAGATTCACTTTTATATTTGAGGATTAAAAAGTTGCACGAAAGATGCAACGAAGCTTTTCCTGTACCTTTTGTGTGTGAAGTTTCTTTTTGTTAATTCGGGAAGTTTTTGGGACTTTTCCCGGGGTAGGAGGGGGATATACTTCAGGAAGGGTGATGAGTGTGTGGAAAATGATCACGGAACCTGGGGTCAGAGAGGGCCTCGAACTTTTTTAGGAGAGCTTGTTTCGAGAATACGCGAGGCCCGTTTTTTGACACATTATAATGTGTCTTTATTTAAAAAAAAATTACCAACAGGGGCTGCCGTGTGACAAGTAAAACTCACTAAACAAACAAAAAGAAATGTCAGTATGTGGAAGGTATGAAGCCCAATATATCAGCCGTACAAGACTCAATTAGGATCGATCGACCCCACAATATAGTTCGTCCCATCCCCCGTCCCCCACCCACCTCCTATTGAGTCCTATTGAGAGTAGTCGTTTTGGACAAATTCTTTGATTATACAATGCAGATATAGTTATTTCTTCTTTTCTTTGAAGGTTATTGTTGCCAACCTTCATGAGCCGGTCAGTGTTGATGTTTTTGGTGATTGGCTGTACTGGATTGATCGAGAGTTGCAAGAACTGCAGCACTGCTTGAAAGCAAATGGAAAACAGAAATCTGCCGTCTACAAACACATGGACAATCACATGAATACAGTCTTGGTGACGCATCAGTTGAAGCAGCGAAAGACGGTAAATAATATTTGTTTCCATAATTCTGAAGCAGTTTGATCAACTGCCATTAAATAAATATATGTCGTAAATTTTCTTTTGTACTTCAAATTTTTAATAACCCATATTGCAGTCTGAGTATCTTGTTTTCTTTTGTTGTTGTTGTATTTATTCACTTTACGTTTGACGTCTTTTATCTTGATACAGTTATTTTTGTTGACAAAAAACCGAAAACTCGGCTAGTCCGTGAATGGTTTGAAAATAAATTGAATTGAATTAAACCTAAAAGTCATTGAAGGTACTTGTTTGACTGTTAGGTATTAATCAAACTATCTCCTAAACCGCTATCATACAACAACGATACACAACTGAGGCAGCTATTTACAGAGTATACCATGGGATCAAGATTTCTTCCACTACAGAAGACCTCCCACTTTGTCTAGTATGCTGAGTACTGGGAAACTGTAGATTTTGTCGAAGACTGCACTATGATGTCGGCAGCGACTGTCGCAACTCGCTCGCTTGCGAGATGTTGCCTGACAAACGACATATAAACTAAGTTCAGGCGCTGCCACATTGGATGGGTGTCTCCGGAGAGTGAAACTTGGCAGTCAAATCAGGGACCCGACCAAACTAGCCTGGAAATAATCAGTTTCCCGATCCGACCATATGCGGGGGATTGGAGGGCGGTGGAAACTTGAAAATTGAGGGCAGTTTGTTACACTTTTGCTAGTTAGGGTACTTCCAGATGTTCTAGGACCAGAAATAATCAGTTTTCCCATCTGACCATCTCGGGGGAGGGGTGAGTGGAGGGCGGGGAATCCGGAAAATTGAGTAGTGTGTAACTTTCGAACGGGTGGTCGGATTCGAATGAAACTTAATAAGTGAATAGATTATATATCTTTGATGTCCCGTTTGAAGTCTTGACCGGATTCGGTAGCCAGAGGGGAGTTGGGGGGGGGGGAGACCGGAAACTTCAAGAAATGGTTCGAATGGAGGGATCAGAGTGAAACTTGCTGGGTAAGAACAAGGATCTGCTCTAGATAAATCGTTTAGACAGTTGTACTGGGTCCAGACGCTTAGGGGAGGTGGGGGGGGCGGAATTCTGGAGATGGCGGTTTTGGGGATTTTCATGACGAAACTTGGCAGGCATGTCAGGGAACCGATCAAACTGATTTGAAAATAAAAATTTCGTCAATCTGATAATCGTGGAGGGAGGGGAATCCGGAATACTGAATCATGCGTAACTTCGGAATGGGTGATCGGATTCGAGTGAAATTTAAGAATTGAACGGAGGACATTTCTCTGGTGATCTTTTTCATACCCGGACCGGATCCGACAACTATTGCAGGGGGGGGGGGGGAGGCATCCATGACACGCTTAAAATGGAGAGATCGGGATGGAACTTTCTGGGAAGAATAAACAGCTGCGCTGGGTAAATCATTTACTGAACCGGATTGTTTCCGGGCACTGTGGGGGGAGTTGGGGGGGGGGGAGACCGGAAATCTTCAGAAACGGTTAGAATCGAGGAATCGGAGTGAAGCTTGCTGGGAAGAACAAACATCTGTTCCATGTAAATCTTTTACACAATAGGAATGGATCCCGACACTTGGGGGGGGGGGGGGGTCTGGAATTCCGTTTTTTTTGTGATTTTCACGGCGAAATTTGGCAGGCATATCAGGACCCGTTTAAACTGACTTGGAAATAAAAAAGATCCTCGATATGATAATCTTAGTGGGGAGAGGAGGGAGGGGAATCCGGAATATTGAGTCGTGCGTAACTTTGGAACGGGTTATCGGATTCGAGTGAAATTTAGTAATTGACCAGAGGACATTTCTCTCTGGTGATCTTTTTCATTTCCCGACCGAACCCAACAACTATTGGGGGGGGGGAATACTTGACCCGCTTAGACTGGTGTGATCGGGATCGAACTCTATGGGAATAACAAACAGATGCTCTGGATAAATCATTTATAGAACCGGATTAGCTCCGAGTATTGTGGGTGGAATTGGAGGGGGGGGGGGGTCTGGGATTCCGGTGATCGCGAGTTAAGGTACTTCCAGACGTGCTAGGACGATGGAACTTCGCTGGAATATTAGAAATTCAACAAAATTTGCTTAGAAATCGCTACTTCCCAAATCCGATTATTCTTTAAAGTACCAATCTTACCGCAAAGTAAAAAAAATACTTTTAAGCAATATATGCATTTTCATGATGCCCATCAGCCCATTATCATTTTTGCCTTAAGGATTTTGCTTACAAATGAAGTTCTAGCTCCCTTAGAGTGCGCATCTCGACCGCAAAGTCGAAACTTACTTTTGATCAATCAATACATTTTACCCGACGCAAGTGCCATATGAGCTTACAGACGTAATCTTAGATGTAGAAAATTCGATTAGAGCTGTTTTTTTTTTGATTTTAAGTTTGCTATAGTGTTTGGAAACGATGAAGAAGCTCCTTTAATTCGCTAGGTGACCTGCGATTCGAGATTTTTGGGAAGGTAAATACAATAAATGATGAAGTATGGATGATGAGCGTTATTGGAAGTAAGTGTTTTCAAGATTTGAAGATGCTGGTAAGGTTCCTAAAAATAGCTTTAGTCCACAGAGAGAATTACCTTTAGTTTAGTTTTATTATTTCGTTCAAGTGTTCTCTTTTTTTTTTTTTTTTTTTTTTTAAACCATTTTTGCCATGACCTCAGGCTTTTTGTGCAATAAATTCTATTCTATTCTATTCTATATCATTTATACTAGCGGAAATGGGAGCGATAGCTAACCATTGAAGCTTCTGTTTTGTCCAGTCGATGAGCAAGGCTACCATTTTTGGTAAGCTTTAGTTTGTTCTTCGTCTTCCAGCTCCTTAATAATAATGTACTTTATTTCCTCAATAGCATGTAATCTACATGCTAGCATTGGAACGTTATTCATGCAAAGAACACAGTTATATGAGTATACCTTACATCTTTTAAAATATGTTGAACTTTGGTTCAAAAGTATCGTTTAACTTTACTAGAATTAAAATTTTTGTGAAATAGGGTAAAGATTTCAGTCGAGTTTGTGAACACAGAAGAAAATACATTGTGTATGCTTTTGTCGGGCGTTGGTCGACATCGGGTTCTTTAAAAAAGAAATCGAAAATCAAATTCTGAAAAAAATTGTGGTGCATAACACATTGACACATCGTGTTATTTTTCTACCGAAGAACTTAAATTTCGTAACCTTTGTCGGGCGTCTTACTAGTCTCTTGGAAGCATGATCCCTCTGTCTTTGTCGTGTATTCGGTCTGATGCCTGCTAGGGTCTTAAAATCAGGAAATATTGCAGGTCGCTTGATGAGAGACATTCCTTCAGCAAGGGTTGGCAGGTGGAGCTTTACCAGGCTTTCCTCGTATGAAACATAGCCCGAGTCGAGCATAGTCTTAGGAGTTTTTATCTTACCATCTCCCGTTGACCTCACTCGAACCTGCCTCCCAACCAAGTTCTGATTACCCCGTTCGAGAAGTTCATGTTCATGTTTGCATGTCCAGAATTAGAATCTAGGGAAAGCTCGACTCAAAGAGCATACAAAAACACAGCAAGATAATCAATAATTGAGACGATTGAGAGACTATCTCAATGATATTTTTTTATTAATATCGACATAGTATATAATGACACTTATAACGAATTATTTTTGTAATTGTTTTCAAGACTTGTCATATGGCCCTGTTGTATGGCCCTTTGTTGGCTTTAATAAATTAAATTATTATTATTATCCGCTTTCATATTTTGATGAACTATATTTTAAACCGTGAATTGTATATATAAATCATAGGTTACAATTGTAAATATATCGGTTGATCTTTTTAACTGCATTGACACGTCCAGCCCTATTTTTCGTTTGTAAAAGATACTTATGGACAAATAAACCGAGTTGTAATTGTAATATTCAGAACCCAACCAAGTTCTGATTACTCGTTCGAGAAGTTCATGTTCGCATGTCCAAAATTAGAATTTAGGGAAAGCTCGACTCAAAGGGTATTCAAAAACACAGCAAGTTAATCAATGATTGAGACTATTGAGAGTCTATCTAAATGATTTTTGTTATTATTAATATTGGACACTTATAACGAATTATTTTTGTAATTGTTTTCAAGACCTGTCATGTTATCCGCTTTCATATTTTGATGAACTATATTTTATATTTTGATGAACTATATAAATCATAGTTTACAATTGTAAATATATCGGTTTTTCTTTTTAACTGTATTGACAAGTCCAGCCCTATTTTTCGTTTGTAAAAGATACTTATGGATAAATAAACCGAGTTGTAATTGTAATATTTACGAAGTTCTCTGTTCTAGCAAAACGATTGCGCGGATGCAGGCTGCTCTCATATCTGCCTCCTTAGTCCGAAAAAACCCTTCTTCACTTGTGCATGCCCGAACAGTTTTATTTTGAGTCAAGATGGAAAAACCTGCAAAGGTGAGTTATGTTAAACATTCGGGATTATTTTTCTTTCTTTCGTTTCAAGTCCCAAGCTGTCCGCGCGAAAACGCCCCTTCTGCGTCTGCGTAAATCCAAAAGACTTTGCTTGAGACAAGGCAAGGGATCGGAATAATATATCCTTGTACCTTCTTTCAATCTTCTCAATCTGTTCAGGTTCTCGGTGTCAGCATGGACCCATAAATTTCCTGTAATGAGTCGCCATTCAGGGGGCTGGTCCTTTCCTATGCTTCTATGTTTCCTATGCTTCTACGTAGCAATGGCTCTGCTTCCTAGCGGATGTGATCTTCCCCGTCTTCCGGTGGTGCTTTCTATGCGTACACTGGATTACGTTTCAGAGTATAAGTATTTAGGTTTTTTGATTAGTAGTAAGATGCGGGATGATTCCCATATTTTAGAGCTTACCCATAGCCTATTTAAGCGGGGGAACGTCCTAATTTGGAAATTTAATGACGTGAGTCTTGTTGTTAAAGTGCATTTGTTTAGGACGTACTGCTATTCATTTTTCGCGTTACCTCTGGTGTATAACCATACGAAAAGATCACGTTTGAACCTAGAAGCTTGTTATAAGCGTGTTTTCCGTCGGTTAGCAAAGCTACAATTCCGAGCTAGCATCAGCCAAGCGTTTGTGTCGAACCATTGTTGCACATTTATTGAAATTGAAAGGAAGTTGAAAACATCGTTTTTTTGTCGTCTAATGGAGTCGCGGAATGATTTAGTGGAGTTTGCTGCAAACCCACTATTCTTCAATCTTCCGATATGGAGTCATTTGCTCGACCCTGAGCCACCATGATGTACTCGCTTGTTATATTTTAACTTTTTGTGTTGTTTATATGGCTTAAGCTGAAATAAAAAGTGTTAATATTATTATTATGTTGCCCGAGCCTCACCTAGTTTCCAAAAATTCCGGTTGGGTGGAATCGGCGTTCTTGCTCAGATAGACAAAATTGCCAGCATGCAACCAGGTGCTTAAGCTAGGACAAAAGATCCAGGATACTCTTCCATTATAGAGAAGTATTCCCAGTTCAGCACAACAGCTGCAAAATAATTTGTTTATCTGGATAGTCGGGTATTTTATCCCCGTGGGTATTTCTCGAACTATCTGACGCTCGGTCAAGAGCTCATCAGAAATCTCTTATTGACAAGCCCCCTGTATGGTCGAGTCATTACAGGAAATGATGGGTCCCTGGTATCAGTATATAGATATCCCTTCGGCCCAAGCTGACTACAAATCATATTTGACGGTGCGAAACGGATGAAATTTAGCTGACTTATACGTTTTGCACCGTCAAATCAGTATACTTGTGCCTTAGTAAAGTCTTATTGGAGCCGGAACAGAAATCAACGCAAAAGTAAGGTTTAGAAAAGCTCACTCGATATTTGTGTACACATAATAGTTTATTAATCCATTAAAGTGTATAAACCTGTAAAGTGATAACTTACCTAAAACATGAAACAGAACTCAGATCTTTCTAAACGTGTAACACGGTAAGTACATGCGGAAAGAAAAAGAGAATAGACAAGATTGAATTATTTTATTAGCTGTTCTAGGCTTTCGGCAACACATTTTAATTTTCCCACCGACATGGGTGTAGCTTGCCTTCCGGGACACATAGCGTTTGTCTGTTTAGTCGTCACCGACTTGAGGTACGAACGCACTTCTGACGATAAGACCGGGTTACCGACACCCGTCTGCGAACTAAATTTTCCGGTAATCCCGCAATCCTTGTATGCTGAAGAAAGCTCCCCCAATAACGTGGAAACTGTGTTGGAGCTGAGCCTTGTTGGACACTATCTTTTCATTCATAGTGTCAAGGTCACCAAAGTTCAAGTTGCCGAATACAACCAGGAGTTGTTACTGCAGTAGGATGAGTGATTATGTTCAGTGATGGGTTATAAATAAAACGATGATGATGATTATGCTGATAAAACCAGGAGTTGCTACTGCAGTAGGGTGAGCGATTATGAAACCTGAATAGGACTATGTAAAAATAGGTCCTAATAGGAAACAGAAAGACAAGTATCTGGCTTTTGTTTTGGAAGTTCAAAGAAGTAGCCTAATAGTTATTACAACAATTATTGTTGATGTGGTTTAGAGCATTGGTTCCCAACCAGGGGTACGCGAGACCCTCCTAAGGGGTAAAGGTCTATAATCTCTGAATTCGAAAATGTCTGATTTCGTCAAGAATTAGAGTTTTGGATTACGAAGGTTCAGAGAAACAGCGCAAGTGTTTTTCCATTCTTGACCAGTTTGCGGACGGTAATGAAATTGACAACCTTGCAGCCTCAAGTATCCCATTTATTTTGTATGTATTTTTACGCGCTAATCCCACGTCGTCTCTTTGGAATTCTGATCTTGACAGATCTTCGTAGAATAGTAGAACAATGATTCTTCAAAAAGGGGTATGCAACTTTTTTTAACCTTAATTAGGGGTACGCGGTACGGAAAAGGTTGGGAACCGCTGGTTTAGAGGATAGAGATTAGGCTAGGTCTTGAACAGGGGTCGCTGGGACCTTGTAGATAGTGATACAAACGTCTGAAGACTGACGGGCCTGACCTTATTCTCCACTCTCACAACCAATCAGGTTTTGTGTATTAGCAAGAGTCTCATCCCCAAACCAATTGCCAGACTGCCCTGGACGCCCAATGCCCTACTGATGGCTTAGGAGGGTGTAGGTTAAGGGCTCAAAGGATCTGTCTTACCTATAATTCTAACGCAATCTACTTCCGTAATGACTCGATCCGTTTCTAGACCCGGAGACCCGAATTTCGTTCGGTGCATTCTAACCCCTCTAACAAAAGCTCGCTGGTTTTCTCACTTGCCGTGTTTTGTTGTCTTCGATGCGTATCCGGCTGTCGACGGTTGTCTGTGAGAAGTTTTTCGATCAGAAAACCGGTTATGTAAATTTTTCCCTGTTTTCGCTGTAAGTCACCGGGTCTCGTAAAGGCTTAAAACAGCCAAAATCGTATGTAATTTGTTGAAAGCAGAGTCCAGTTTTAAAGTATTCAATTATTTTAAAGTACTGGAAGTTGAAGAGTAATTTGTGTGAGGGGTCCTTTAAAACTTTAACTGAAAAGCGCTGGGATTGGACAATCTAGTTACCCATCATTTATTCACTTAAATTGGCTTGAAGACCTGCTTAAAATGCGTTACATTGATGTTTGGCAATTCACAAATAATCGATTTCAAATAATGGAATGTCCGTGTGATTTGTGGTACCTCTATGCGCTTCTATTTTTGTTGTGTGCCTTACGAGAAAGATTTATGATTTTTTTTTGCTCTGGCACTAAGCGATCTTCACCAATCTCACCACTGCCCACTGAAAAGCTGTGTTTGTGTTCAGATTAAAATTTCCCGTGTCATAGTAGACTTTACGCTGTGGGGACGGCCGCAGATGTACTGAACTTATTAACGAGAGCAGATAGTGGAAAATAAAAAAAAAATCCCTTTGCAGGATCCAAGTAACCCAGTGTATTCAATTAAATGACACACAAATAATTTGGTTTTTCAGTTAAACTTTAAAGTCCTAATCCAAACATTCTGTTTACCTTTTCTTAGTAATCGCATGCCACAGGTTTATTTTGAATTGAACGCGATTGCCGGGTTGCTGTTTCGGCTCGAGAAAAAACCCACGCCGAAAGTCGTCTTTTCTAGATGACGAGATTTTCCAGGATTGATTAGCAAAGGATTATAAGACATAATTGATAATTTTTGCACGTCTTCAGAGGTCCCACACTGGTCTTGTTTTTTTTTAATTTATTTGTGTTTGTAATAAACAGTTGGAGCGTTAGATGGAAATTACTATTTTGACCCTTGGCTCCCTATACGTGCCATAACAGCTGTCCGGGATAATCGGCTGAGATTTAGTCCAAACAGAGTTATTTCAAACCTAGGAAATTTGGTGGTTTTTTTTTAATTTGCTCATTGTTTTACAGTGTTTATAGTGGTTTTAAAGATTCATAGTGACAGTAGGGATGGTTAGCATTGTGTATGTGGTAGAAATACCATTTCTTGTGGCCCGCTTTAAAGACTGATAATTTCACTTCCTTCCAGTTTCTGGCGACCAAGAACTCGTTGTGGTCTCGAGTGGCGGCAGACTCACCATTGTGAGCCCTCATGTCATCGGCGATGGCATTGTCTCCTACCACCAGCTTCCAAAAGGGACAGACAAAATAACAGCGCTCGCCTACGATCCCGCTTCGAACTACGTCATATTTGCCGAAGGCGAGACTGAGGCCATCTATCGGTACTTTATCCATAGTGAACGGATTGAACGCTTGATGACGACCGGGTCAGAGGCTGTAGAAGGAATTGCAATTGGTAAGTACTTTGCTGAAAAGTCCATATCCAAACCTGGACTTGTCAATCCTAGGGGACGTTCTTACGGGGATAACTGTTGAGATCGGTGAAAGATAGATAGATAGTTTTATTGGTGTAATCCATGCGAAAATGCGAGTACTCTTGATGACTAACTCTTCGTGACGATCAAGGACCGCCGTGTGCCCAGCGAAGAGCAGGAACGTCACGACAGCAAACGTTGTTAATTGGTTTACGCAGGATTTGAAAAAATTTTGAGGGTTCGTTTGGGTGACGTTTCTTGTTCTTCACGAGCTCAACTGGCTTGTTTTGGACTTGTTCATGGAAATTTGTCGAGTTCATAATGACCCTCAACTGAGCTTCCAAGGTCATCACGAGAAGGTAATCGGCAAGGCGAACAGAGTTGTCTTTCTGTTAAGAAGGTCTTTTCAGTTCGATGACGAGCAAATGCTCTCTACTCTCTGCGTTGCTCTGTTCAGACCAATCCTCGAGTATGGGTACTCAGAAATTCGACCATTCTACAACAAAGACACTGTGATGGATTCTCCCATCACGTCTTTACATTTTTGTATTTTCGTTCGTGTGCTGTGCGCAAGACCAAAATCCCTCGGGGCATTTGGTGAATAAAAATGCAGAGTTAGATTTGAGTAGGATTTCAGTTAGTAATTAGAAGACGCTGCGTTATGTTGTTCCTATAAATAAAGCTGAAATAAAGGCTGATATTGTGTATTGAACCCCGAACGGATAGTGGAAAGGGTGAAATCGTAGTAACCAACATCGATCCGTTATATTGGCGCCCAACGTGGGGCACTGGAGAGAGTACAGCGAAGAATAACTAAGTTCTCACCAAAGCTCCGGCACTTCCCTTACGAGCAACGGCTCCGGAGACTAAAGCTTCCAACCTTGGCATACCGGTTCCACCGTGGTGACCTAATTGAGGCTTTCAAGTTGTGCCATGGCATGTACGACAAACTGAATGCAGAAGATGTTTTGATCTTCAACCAGAACGATCCTCATGGCCATAGCCTAAAAATCACTGCTGAGAGATTCCACAAGTTCGTTGGGAAATGGTCTTTCAAGAATCGTGTAGCTGCTCGCTGGAATAGCCTTCCGTAGGGAACTGCCAATTGCTATTCACTCAACATGTTCAAGAGTCACATGGACAGAATGTTTCAGGAAGAAATGTTTAAACTTAACAGTTTCAAGCGAATTTTGTAGAGGCTGTGTGGCCTGATTCTTAGCAATATCTTATTATTATTATACGAGCATCCTTAAACAAAAGCCATGTCTTGAGCTCGACTGGATGCTACTCATTAAGTTAATTCACCCGAAAATAGGCTTGGGGTGGATTCCATCCGCAACAAAACCCTCATGGTAATCGCTTGACGCGAAAATGGAATCTTGGATTTAGGAATTCTGGCGTCGTGGGGTCGGGGAGAAGAAAGTAAAAGACGATGAGGACAGGGATAAAAGACTCGACACTTAACAATAGGAAGAAGTGAATACATTTTACTTTTTGGTGGATCCCGTAATGCTAGTGACAGAATACCTATGACTTCGTAATGTATGTCTGTCTGTCCGTTTGGAGGGTTGCCGAAGCTTCTTTTTTTTTAAGTTGATAATCTTTTTCTTCAAAATTAAAACTGGGTATTTTACTTTAAAATTAGAAACCAACCAGGAATTACTAAGAGAAATGGGGAACCCAAGGAGAAATTTGGAAAATCTGAAATGTAATATGTTAATAGCAGATATATCGCAAACTCGAAAATTTTCTACGATTGTTGCAGCAAAAAGAACATAAGGTAAAGCAACGGCTTTGAGCAATTACCTGATGATGTCTTTCCTGTATCGCCCACGAAAACGCATTGAAGACCAAATGGCTTGCGAATTCTTTCTTGTATGTGACTGACAATTATAGACTGAGAAACCTAAGTTCACGATGCATATGGGAGCCCTAATTACGTCACTATGAGCGTGTTCGACCCTACTTACCATAGTTACTACGCATGACGTCACGAATTCTTGTTTTTTTCCGTCAAGGCTGGAACGATTGTTCTATTTTCCAGCATGATATCATGCCACGGGCGAATCCGACCAATCACGTTGCAGAGATGCGTAGTTACTAAGCTTACCACGCTCCGGAGCATGGTAAGCAAATAGTAACTATTAATTACTATTTCGAGAAGGTTGGAACGGTCAGCGTAGTAACTTTTCGTGAGGATGGAACGGAAATAGTAACTAATAGTAACTATTGTTAGAAGGGTGGAACACGCTCTATGTGACATGGTGAAAAAATAATCCCATAACCGCAATCAAGACATTCATTTCCTTCCACTGTACTATTTACAACAAAAAACTGGCATTTACCTGGACTAACGGAAAGACCCTTTGCTGACAGAGAAGTCGCAAGACTGTTCAGAATCTCATCCAACGCAGTTTTTGATTTACTCAATAAAACTATGTCGTCGGCATACTTCATGAAATGGCACTGTCTTGGAGTAGAAAGTGAAATATTAGGAAAAAAAAAATTAATATCGCTCTGTCACGCCTTGTGATAAGGAGGCAATGGATGACTTTCAGGGACAAGTGCGCTTGGAAGCGCTCAAGGGGAATACGGCTAATTACAGACGTGAGGTGCGTTTTATTATGTAGTTTCGTTGTAGTTTCACTATAGTTTGACGTACTTTTGTTTCAGTTATGGAAGTACAGCATGTATAATGGACAAATAAAACGGTACACATACTGTACTTTCATAACTGAAACAAAAGTACGTCAAACTACACCGAAACTACGTAAACATGGTAAGGAATAGAGGGCAAGCATTCGAACTTGCTATAAGTGACCAGGAGATGCAATGTTGACATGCGGCAATTACGTCTGAAACCTTAAATTATTATAAATTACTGAAGCGAACATTTAGTATTGGATTTTATTTTAATTTAGGTTTACAAGCACAGACTCTGAAGCTTTTGTACCATCTCCGAACAAATTTATTACCACTTCGGTTTAGAAAAAAGGTATTTTAGAGGACCAGAAACAGGGATGGTTTAATCAGGGATAACTAGAGATATTATCTGAGCGGACTGGAGAGGACAGTGTTGTCCACCTCCCAGGGCAGTGCCAGGTCGAGTCCCCTTTACTGGACCAGTTTGGTCACCGGGTGCTCTTCCCTGGTATAATAATAATAACTGTATATGAAAAAGCCCGAGGGCCATATACAGATACAGGTCATTAATACACAAAAACGTCAATCACCATACAAGCCTTAGCCTTATTGTAATAATAATAGTATTCAAATTTCTTAGCAACTTATTAAAGATGTAAGTGGTGAACTTGTAAAAATTTATTTAATCGACAAAAATGGTATGTAAAAATTTATTGAAATCGACTAATTTAAATAGGAAGGAGGTAGATGATTTTCTGTGTTTTAGTATTATTAGGTTTGCGATGTGCTATTATTTATATGTCGTGCTTGTAAAAAAAACTGTGCATGGCCCGCCCTTGGCTGATTGAACACTATTCTATCCTTTTACTAGTCAGCTTTGATCGGTGAAATGGCATTGCTGGCGGGTTGTGTTGATAAAGCAAGATTCACTGCATGGATTCGATTTTTCGTAGCTAGTTCTAGCTCCGGCATTGCTTTTAGGATATGAATCAGGGAATCAAGGGAATGATACAGAAAGTTTCAGTACCCTGACGTTCTTCTGTCTTAAAAACGGCTAGATACTCTCACAGAGAATTTCATTTGCTAAAAAAAACGTTTGCCTTTTAGATCCCCCCCAAAAAAAATTATCCCAAATATTTTTGCTCTTTTAATTTTTATGGCACTTGAGCTTACTCAAGTGCCATATAGCGATTGTAATTTCTGTCCGTCAGTCGGTCTGTTGGTCTGTCGGTCTGTCGGTCCCGGTTTTGCTAGTTCGGGCACTTCCAGATAAGCTAGGACGATGAAACTTGGCAGGCATATCAGGAACTGGACCAGATTAAATTAGAAATTGTCGCTTCCTCGATCCGACCATCTGGAGGGGAGTGGAGGAGGGGGAATCCGGAAAAAATAGGAAAAATGAGATATTTTTAGCTTACGAACGGGTGATCGGATCTTAATGAAACTTGATATATGGAAGGACTTCGTGTCTCAGACCCTCCATTTTAAATCCAGACCGGATCCGATGACACTGGGGGAGTTGGAGGGGGAAACTAGAAATCTTGGAAAAAACTTAGAGTGGAGGGATCCGGATGAAACTTGGTGGAAAGTACAAGCAAAAGTCCTAGATACGTAACTGATACAACCGGAGCGGATCCGCTCACTTTGGGGGAGTTGGGGGGGGGGGGGGGGGGGGGGAGAAGTCCGAATTTGTAGTGATCCCGCGAGTTCCGTGCTTCCTGATGTGCTGGGACGATGGAAATTGACAGGGATGTCTGGGACCCGACCAGATTAAATAGGAAATCGTCAATTCCCCGATTTGACCATCTGGAGGGGGAGTGGAGGGAGGGTGAAGCCATAATTTGAGGTATTTTTAGCTTGCGAACGGGTGATCGGATCTTGATGAAAATTGATCTTTGGGATGACCTCGTGTCTCAGACATCTCACTTTAAATCCGGGCAGGATCCGATGACACTGGGGGGAGTTGGAGGAGGGAACCGGAAATTTTGAGAAACGCTTAAAGTGGAGGGATCGGGATGAAACTTGGTGGGAAAAACAAGCACAGGTCCTAGACACGTCATTGACATAACCGGACCGGATCAGGGCACTGAGACCGAAACAAGACCGTTTAGGAAACTAAACTACTTTTATTATTGAAGATTAGGTATTTGATAATGCACAGAATCTACAGAAAGAAGTTAAATGCTATGTGCAAAACAGGCAACTTACATTAGATGTACAGACACAAGTAACTACACAGAAATAACACCAGCCAGCAGCTCCAGATAAGCAAGACGCAACTGAAGTCTGCGGCCCTGTACTGGAGTTTATATATTGCTCCAGTACAGTGATCCTTGGAACACACCTGGATATAACAGGAAGCAGGCGGCTTTCCAGACCGGTGGAGCGAGTCAGTGAACGAACTCTGAGGCACACCTGGATCCGGCATTAGTAGAGGCGAATGTACTTTGTATTGCTACAGGGAGTTGGGGTGGGGGTCCGGATTTCTAGCGATCCCGCGAGTTCGGCATACTTCCTGAATCCTGATGTCCTAGGGCGATGAAACTTGGCAGGTATGTCAGGGATCTGAACAGATTGACTTGAGAACAGCCGTATCCCCGACCCGACCATCGTGGGGGGAGTGGGTGGATGGGGAGTCCGGAATCTAGTGGCGTGCATAACTTTTGAACGGGTGATCGGATTTGAATGAAACTTGTCTGGTGAGCTATCGCCTCGGACGTTCAGTGTCACGTCCGGGTCGGGTCCGATACCTGTGGGGATGGGGGGGGGGTGGAAAACTCAAGAAACTCTAAAAGCAGAGGGATTGGGACGAAACTTAATGGATGGAACAAGCATTAGGCCTAGATGAAATTGACGGAGCCAGATGGTTTCGGGTCTTTTGGGGGGAGTTGGAGGGGGTTTCCTGGAATTCCGGTAGTCGTGAGTTAGAATAGTTCCAGATGTAAAACGACAAGGAAACTTTGCATGCATATTAGCGACCCGAATTATCTTGACTTAAGAACCTGACACAACATACCCCCGGAAACTTCCGTTCCTAGATCCGAGCATTTTTTGGGGAGCAAGAGAAGAGAAATATGGAAATTGACTTCTATAAATTGCGAACGAGTGGTCTGATTCGAGTGAAACTTCATGGGTGATACGAATCGATGGCCTCGACATGTAAAACATGCGTTCGAACCATATGCGACCACGATTAGGGGAATTGGGGGTGGGGGGACTTTTGACATGCACAAAAACCAAACAGATGGACCGAATGAGATGCAATTCGACAGTTTCGAGTTTATGCGGCCTAGATTTGTTATTTGGCGTCCGGGTCGGATTCGGCCAAGGTAGGGGGGGGGGACTGGAAACTTGCAGATAGGCTATGCACCAATTTCAGTCAAACTTGATGGACAGGAACAGGGAATTAAGAGATTGGGCCCGAACCGGCTCCGACAACGTTGGTGGGAGGGGGGGGGGGGTACCGGAACTTTCCAAAAATGCTCAGATTCGAGTGAAACTTGATAGATGGTATAAACGAAGATGCTTTAGGTGGTCGATTTTTTTTATTCCGAACCAGATTCGGCCACGGTAGGTGGAGATAGAGTGAGTACCGGAAATCGTGTAGCACGTCTTGGGATCAAACAAATGGATTTATTGGGATGAAAGTTTGAACAGTCATGTGCATTTGCTACAGACAATCGAGACGATGCCGAAACTGCTCAGAAACGAGTGAAACTAAATATCCTATTTCTATTTCCGAACCGCATTTTTGGATGGCGGGTGTATTTTGTGACGTTCTCATCTACTTTCTTGTACAGCCTACTCGTACAAGTGCCATATGAGCTCGTAGCTCTTGTTATTTATGTCAACTGTGGGATATACTTGATTTCATCCGCTCCTGTTAAAATCATTTTTACTTGTTAGATCCCTCTACGAGCAACATCTACTGGGTGGATGGCGATGATCGACAGGTTGTACTGGCAAACCCTACAACGAAGTTCAGGAAAGTCTTAATCACTGGTCTTCTAAATCCGAGCGGCATAGCAATATCTTTGGAACACAGGTTAGTGAAGGCAGTGACACATATATGGTTCGAAGCCTAGCTGACCAGCTGAAACCAAAACAGTCAATCATTTATTTATGACGTGTTATCCACTGGATAGCGTAGGCTGCCGGCACTATTACCATGCACATATATACAAATTGTTTGTCAAGTGTCAGGGTGGCCGTGTTCTACTCGCAGATGTATACAGATATAAGCAAAAATAAATGCAAACCCCAAGCCATATACTCGGATAAGTTAAAGTTTAACATTTTAGCTCCGGTTAGGAATTTAAAGTTTAGACAAACAGAAAATCAATGAGAAAAATAAACGACTTACGTTTTCTTCGACCATACCGTTCTGCTGGTACTGTATCACTATAAAAGTGACCACTTGTGACACCATTATCAAGTTGGGAGTGGTAAGGCAAGACTTAGAGTGGTAAGGCTGTCTATGCAGGAACTGACGGTGGTATGAAAGAAGAAATATTTGTATTGCACTAGTATTTATAATAGATGTATAGCATACGCGTATCTGATCTAGTCTGAAGATGCAGGGCTCCGGCGGTGATATATATGTTAGTGTCAAGGCGATTTTCTCTGGCCTACGTGACGTGAGAGCGTTGTTCTACTTCTGCGAGTAGAACACGGCCACCCTGACATATTGGTTGAAATGGACAATGCTAAGGTTGTCAAGTTTTCATGATATCGTCTATATGGGTTACTTGTTTATGTTTTAGACTGTCGCTAGACTGCCGAATAAAATAAGGTACAAACGACTGAGATTCTGAGATATCTGCAAGATAAAAACGAGATTTTAATCTCTGATCGATTGTGATGACACCAGAGCAAAATAACACTATGGAGTAGCGCCAGACTGGATAAAAATTGACACACAATCGAATAGAATGGAGACTAGCACCACAAGCGATATAGAACGTTCCTACTGAAACTTAATCAGTCTTTACCAGTATATTTGACAGTGCAAAACGGATGCGTCAGCCGAATTTTATTTTAGCTCTATTTCGGCACTTCTTGGCAGTGGTCCTCTTTAGGCTCAAAGCCGCTCACGTTGAAAAAACGACCTGCGGGTAAACTTTCACCAGCGCTGGCTCCGATAACTTCATATCCTGAACATAGAAAAAGTGATACAGCCTCCATTGTTTCCTTGGTGTGTGCTCATCTTTGTTTTACTAAAAATGTCTGGTACCCTAAACTTTGTCTCGCTTTAGATGTCGCAAGCGTAGTGGATGGTGCCTAGGAGTCTGGCCTGTTTGCAAAGCATGGGAGGCTTAAAGCAGAACTCTTACTAGAAATGATGTTTTCCCTATGAAATGGATCAGAAAAAACGTTTTCGAAAATACGATTACTTTCCACCTGAAACTGGCGATTCTCTTGTTAGCGCATGTCGACTATATCCAGCCCTCTTGCTCTCCGACGCGGCGGCTGGGCGCAAAACATTTGAAAACTGAACGTGCCTTGGTTAAAAAGTGGGAAAGCTAAGCAAACAAAAGAGCTAATAAACGAAGATTATCACATCCTTGTGTGTGAGAGAGTTATCATCGAACGTTGAAGATGCCCGCAAAATTTTCGTTTGGTAACGGGAAAACTTGGCAAGGCTGAGAAAGCGCTAAAAATTCGTAGTTACGAAAAGAAACAATGGAGAAGGGTGGGAATTTTAGAAGCTTATAGTTCCATATGGGAGCTAAGTATATTGTAAAAAGCAGAATAAGCAGGAGGGGTCCTTTAAGTATTGACGCTACTCCGTAGTGTTTTTTGCTCTGGATGATACAGATGTCGCTCCGCTATACTCTATCTGACTAAGTCCAAAACACGCGAGTGATCCTCAGGAAGAAGGAGTAAGCGTGTCAGTACGACTCAAACTCAACGACTCAAATCCTGTGTCAATCAATCACCGCGATCTTTGGGTGCAGCTGTGACACCACTTCTGCCTTTCTTTCGCTAGCTACCCGGAGAGGCCGGAGATTCTGCATCGGCAAGGAGAGATAGATATCAAGAGTATTCTGGGTGATCGTCATCGACCTTTGTATTCTTTTCTGCGTTGATCATGACTTGTACTTTGCTCTGAGTTCCCGATGAAAAATTCATCTCAAAATAGTACTAGGAATTAGTACGAAAAAGTAGCATGCAATACTAACGATGCTACTACATGCTTCTACTTCAAGGCTACCGTGTTACTGCATAGTATCCAGAGTGGATACTACTATGGCAAGACAGGATGCTACTGGATACTACTACATAAGATTGGACCAGTCTGAGGCACATTAAATGATAGTGTTCTTTGCTATTACATAGTATTACATGCAACGTTTTCGTACTACTACCATACTACTACGTAGGCTACAAATTTTTCATCGGGTTGCCATAAGTCCCGTCCATGCTCGGGGGACGTTTTGGGGCCACTCCTTTTGACAGGGCTAACCAGGGCTCGGTACGTTGTTCTATCGTGTGCAGTTTGAGTCAACTCTATGATGCGATTTCGGTCAAAGTTTTTGTTCCACCTCTTGCATGGTCTTCCTCGTGATCGGGATCCATCTATGGTGCCTTCGAGTGAGTTTTTGGTAGACGGTCGGGGTCCATTCTTTTGACATGCCCAAGCCATCGCAGTTGCTGTCGTTTACTTTAGCGTATCACGGTCTATGTTCTCTGATACCGCCTTCAGGGATTTGAAATCCCTTTCCGCTGGTAGATTTGTAATATGAAACTTTCTTTAGTTCACTTCTGTGTTAAATCGTGTAAGTCTTCTACGCTTTAAACTGTTGTCCGAAACCGAGTATCTAATGTACGTTTAGCGTGTACCCGAGCGGTTGGTACATATTAAACTATACCGGTACTCTGATCTTAATCCTCGAAGGGTTGGTTCGTAACATTGGAGGGCGAAGTTCATTCACTAAACAGTGTTTAGATAACACACTTACGTTTAATATTGATGTTCTGAATACATCGAATACATCTGTGAATTCAATCAATCAATCAAGTTTAATCCGAATAGCTAAAAGCTAGAAAAGGAATAAACAAAAATGACACTTTTGAAACAAATCGACTGATTTTCAGAAAAACCGATGATTTTGACGAAAAATCGACCAATTTTCAGCAAAACCGACTATTTTCATGAAAAAAAATCAACTATTTTGACGAAAAATCAGTTTTGACGAATTCAACTTTCCGTAATTACCGACTTGAGACTGACCCTAGACTGGCCCTCTTAATACATTTACATGGGTCCTTATATACCTGCTTTTTCTCTTTGTTCTAAGCGCTGCCCAAAACAGGGCAAACAGGCACTGCGTCTGAGGCAAATGCGAATATTAGAGAAAAGGGACTTTGAGACTATGAGGCAGAGGCAGAGGTATGAGGCAGATCCGAATATTAGAGAAAAGAGACTTTGAGACTATGAGGCAGAGGTATGAGGCAGATCCGAATATTAGATAAAAGGGACTTTGAGACTATGAGGCAGAGGCAGAGGTATGAGGCAGATCCGAATATTAGAGAAAAGGGACTTTGAGACTACGAGGCAATGCGACTGCTCGAGCAGAAGGGGATTTGCACCAAAAGTATGCTGTGCTAGAGCTGTTATAAACATCTGGAATTAAATACTTCGTGTCATTAGATCTGATCTCCGGATGATTTTTCGAACCACCTGAGTTTCACTGTTGATTTGAGGAAAATTTTCACTTCGAGATTTTCAGATTCTAGTCTATATACCATATTTACCCGATGAAAAAATTATCTCAAAATAGTAGTATGAAGTTCTACGGAAAAGTAGCATGCAGTACAAACTGATGCGATGGAGCATAGAAGGAGATTTTTAGAATAGGAGCTGTGTGTTAGCTATGTAAGTGAGTGCATTTTTTACAATTTTTGTTGCCATGGCCCTCGGGCTTTTTCCGGTAATTACATTCTACATTTTTCTTCTACATTCTACATGCTTCTATGTCAAGGCTACCGTGTTACTGCATTCTACTGCATGCTACTATAGATAGCCTGGATGCTACTATAGCAAGACAGGATGCTACTGGATACTACTGCTTAAGATTGGCCCAGTCTGAGGCACATTACATGTAGTATTCTTTACTATTAAGTATCAGTACATGCAATTGCTAGTACAACTATCATACACCTACACAGGCTACACATTTTCATCAGGTAGTACAATCTGTCGCGGTTTTTTTTCAGACTCTTGTTTGTTGCTGATGCTGGTGGTGTCCGGAGCCGACCGAAAATTATTCAGTATACCTTAGACGGCAAGAACGCAAAAGATTTCATATCTGATCTACCATCGCCTGCGGAATCTCTGGTGTACGACCACACTAGGCAGGCTTTGTACTGGACGTACGGAAGCGCTACTACGTCCTTTGGTGCTTCGGTAAGTTACATAAAGACCTTATATATAATTATGAATGAATGAATGAATGAATTACTTTATTTCAGCTTTATTTTGTGGGAGGGGCGTCACGTATGGGGGGAAGGGGAGGTCCCCCTCCCCAATGTTGTCGGCCAGTCTGTAAAAAATAGCCAAGTCGGCTATTTTTCGTAAAACAGTTGATTTTTCGTCAAAACAGTCGTTTTTCTGCAAATACAGTAAGTAAAAATTACCAGCCACTCGTTAAATAGCTTGTCGACCCCCCCCCCCCCCCCCCCAAACTTTGGCTAGTAACGCCTCTGCTTATTAAGCGTTTTAAAGGAAACCTCGGACTATGTACTTTTTATGTTCCGTTAGTCTAAAATAGATTTAGTACTTTAAATCCAGGCTATGTTTTGTCAAGAAAAATGTTGACAAAATTTTACAAAAACAGCTTCGGACGGAAGCCCTCAAAACCCATAACCTATGCCCATTCTTTCTCAAGTAGACAATGTAAGACGTTCTACTATTAATTTAGTTTTCTTAAAGGGCCTCTCTTACCAATAATACTAATGCAACCTACTTCCATGATCACTCCATATATTTCTAAGCCCGGAGACCCCAATTTCGTACCGTACATTCTAACCTCTCTTAGCAAAACCATGCTGGTTTTCTCACTTGCCGTTCCATATTACTTTCTATGTGTATCACGCTGTCGATGGTTGTCTGCGAGAAGTTTTTCCATCACAAAAAACGGTTATGTAAATTGTTTCCTTGTTTTCGCTACTAGTCAATGGGTCTCGGAAAAGGCTTAGCAAAAAACCGTGGGTTATTTGTTGAAAGCACAGCATAGTTTTACAGTATGTGACATTTGGCGTGTGACCTTTCGGCCTTGTGTCTGTGATTTCCCTAGTAAGTAAGTAAGTAAGTAATTTACTTATGACCTGCCATTTTAAATGAAGAAAGTAAACAAAACACATAAAAACACAGAAAAGACACTTAATTTTCAATGTTCGGTCAGGAAGCAGTGGACGACGTCGTGCGCTGGTTGGGCCCTGTTATTAGTATTTACAGTAGCTGCGTTTTTGCCGTCTTCCAGTTAACCGACCTACAAGATTTCCCACTATAAGTCTTTTCCTTCGTTCGGTTCACCGACCTAAGTTTTTATAAGCTGTTTTTTTTTTTGCTACGTTTGCCAGTCGGTCAACCGACCTGTGGACTGAGGCGGGAGCTCCGTCCAACCGACCTACGCTCTTGGCACGGCGCGAAATTCAAAATTTTCATTGGAGAGATAGGCGTCGGTGACGGGAAGACGCCATTTTTTCTTATAAGCCGTTTTTTAGAGCTCAATCGAACCGACCGGCGAGACGAAAAACGGCCAATAGTGGCAAATAGGTAGGTTAACCGACCTATGGAGAAAAAGCACAAGACGCAGCTAGTGTCATTGAATGGAGAGAAATAAATGAATAATTAGTAAACTAGCCACGGCTTTCGCTGTCTTAAGCCGTTCCCCATGCCCATTGTCTTCTAGTAAAACAGGAAAACATTTACATAGCCGGGTGTTTTGATGAGCGAGCTTCCCCTGAACAACCGTCGAGAGCGTGCAATGCAGCGAAGGTAGTGAAACAAGGCAAGTGCGGAAATCATCGAGTTGCCGCTCGGTGGTTAGAATATACCGTATTCAGTTTGGGGTTCTAGATTTTGAAGGACACCTGAATGAAGCGTACCAAGTATCATCCGTATCTGTACGACTTCCGTTAATATTGCTTGCAGAAACCCCAATCCAAATACGAAATAGTGTTTCCAAGCTATGACTTTTGCTCCATTTTGCATCTGTCTTTATTTCAGTACCGAACAATTTTAGAAATGAAAAAATGTCTCCGATCAACCCTTCTTCTGGAATATTTTTTAACAAGTTAAGCCCTAACGTATATCTAGAAAAAAAATTCCAATACGATTCAGCCAGCGCTGTAGAAGATTTGAATGAATTGCACTTTTTGTCTTGGAGTCTGCATGTACAAACCTCCAGAAACGGACATCCCTATTTTGAAAACGTCACGCTCAGGAGAAGAATGCTCTCCGTGACCATGTCTGTAAATGCATTCTCCATGGTGTGTTCAAGTATGGTTTCATTGTTCAGGTGTCCTTTAAGAAGGGACGGTAGAAATAGAAAACCGTGATTTTCGGGTTATTTTTCTTGCTCAGCTTAGCTTAGCTGCGAGGGATAAATATATATTCGGATATTTCGGTTGGAGTTCTGTGAAAGTATTTGTGCAGTGATGGGAAATAAGGATTATATAACTGCTGGGCTTTTGCACTTTCCCAGGGAATGATTGTAAAATTAGTTGGTAAATTGTAAATAGGCACAGAATTCAGAATTTTAAAATAATCTCAGATTTGTACATATACACTCTTAACACGCACATTTTAATATTCGTTATTTATTTAAATTTGTATGTCGTTCAATCCGCATCGCTCTTCTGTTTTTCAGTTACATATCGGTGTATGTTTTGTTGGTTCCGCATCGTTTTTCTGTTGGTATTGTGTTGTATCTTATGATTTAGTTTTTTTTTTTTTTTCGCTGAGGACGGTTTGCCGGAAGTGCAACCGAAATATCCGAATTTATATTTATCCCTCGCACATCATCTTAGAGGGATAATTTGCTGATCAAGGAAAAAAAAACAAGAATCACGGTTTTCTATTTCTTTTGTAATGTGGTCAGCTTGGCTTCAAACCTTAGATATAGTGATTACGGTAGTACACTGTAAGAAGTTTCTCCATATAAAGATAAAGTTAACTGCAGTATTTGCTACTCAGATTCATCTTGTCTCTATTTGGTATTACTCTTATCTGCTTTGACGGTGCAAAACGGATAAGTCAGCTACATTTTATTAGAGCTATATTTTGGCCCTTCTTGGCTAGGGTCCTCTTCAGGCTCAAGCCGCTCGAGCTGGAAAATCTAGCTGACTTATCCGTTTTGCACAGTCAAATGTGATTCGCAGTCAGCTTGGGCTGAAGGAATATCAATCTTATATGCGTAGAGAAGACTAATCTGAGTAGCAAATACTGCAGTTAACTTTAATCTTTATACTGAAAAACTTTTTACAGTGTAGGTTGCAGTGCTCTTCCGTATCTTCTGCTGCCGGTCATTTATTCATACTATTCATTTATTCATACTACACAAACTACATAATATAAATATGGCAAGAGGCAAGATCCCCTGAAGCTATCTTGTTGGTGATAACGCACTAACGCACCATTGCTCAACAATTTTATCTAGACTTCCTTGCCCATGGACCAGTATCAAACGTACCTAACAAATATATTACAAAAGTACCCTACTCCCATCTTCTAAGCCCGTACAAGTTGATACCTTGGAGAAATGGAGACTGAACCTATGCCTCGAGTTCAGTAAAAAAAAAATTATTTCGCACCCCATCTACAATGAGTTTCTCCCTCCCCCATACAACAATGTAAGGGAAAGGCAAGAGCGAGCAGTCTCTGCGAAGGTCCCAATATTCCAAGCAGTAGCGGCCAAACACAGCCGTTACCAAAATGGTCTTATACAAAGATTTTTTAAATTTTAAATAGCCTGTGACCATTTGTGCGTACGTTACTTTTACATGTATAGGTTATATTGATAAAATTTTACATGACAGTATTCACCAATTTTAGTTTTGTTACCATGATGTGTTAGCGAATAAATTACTATTCTATTCTAAATCTGTTTCGTGTATTTTCACCTGACAGCTCACTCGTCATTTGCATTACCTTTTCACTTCATTGTTGTTTTATTTTTAGATTGAGAAAGCTAATGTCCCTACCGGCACTGTTTCAACCTACCGGAAGAACCTGAGCAGACCGGAATCCGTTTCCATTTCCTCCGGATTTGTGTACTGGGTATCTTCCATGTCTCCCTCGTTGGAATGGGCGGAGAAAGACTCTATGAAAGGAATCAAGAGACTGCATTATGGTGAGTCCCCCTTTCTTTTATCCCAGGTGAATGCGAGGGTCTTCCCTCTAAAAGCCCGGTCAGACCGGGCGTCCGCATATTTGCCTCTACGTGAAAACATGGCCTAAAGGCGGCTTCACACTGACTTAAGACCCCTTTCACACTGGAGTACTTAGGTCTCTTAAGTGTACTTTATGCGTCTAAAGTCGTACTTAACGTAAGAAATCTTACTTAACTTTAGTATTTTTCAAAGTTGAAAATTTTTCAACTTTACATTCAAAGTTAAGTGCACTTAAGGAAGAGAGGAGAAAAGTTGTCAAAAAACAAAAATCAAGATGGATTTTGATACATTTGTACGTGAAAGAACTTTCCTCTACAATTCCTCCAAAAAGATCGGGGCAAGTGCTAAATCATCGTCTGAGCTACTGTAAACCATTTATTCTCATTTTGAATTATTCGCTGATGATGAAAAGTGTGAAAATCTAGGAAGAAATGAAGAAAATTTACTTAGCTTCAGCTCCTTGGTGGGAAAGGCCTAAGTATGGTAACGTAGGTAACTTAACGTAACTTTTGCTACTTAACTTTAGTTCTTAATGGACACCTGAACAAAAACCATACTTGAACACACCATGGAGAATGCATTTACAGACATGGACACGGAGAGCATTCTTCTCCTGAGCGTGACGTTTTCAAAATAGGGATAATTGTTTCCGGAGGTTTGCACATGCAGACTCCAAGACAAAAAGCGCAATCCATTCAAATCTTGTACAACGCTGGCCGGATCGTATTGGAATTTCTTCTAGATATATGTTTGGGCTTATCTGGTTAAAAAATATTCCAGAAGAAGGGTTGATTGGAGACATTTGTTCATTTCTAAAATTGCTCGGTACTGAAATGAGGACAGATGAAAAATGGAGCAAAAATCATAGTTTGGAAACGGTGTTTCGTAGTTGGATTGGGTTTTCTGCAGGCAATGTTAACGGACGTCATACAGATAGGGATGATACTTGGTACTCTTCATTCAGGTCTCTTTTAAGTGGCAATGTGAAGCCGCCTTAAAGCTTGACATAAGTTGCGTTTTTGAGCGAAGTTTAAAGTAATCTTCAACCTCAAAGGTATTTGTTTAATTACCGTTTTTGGTCGCCTGTCGCAGTTTCTTCGTCCTTCAAACTCTTATCGTCGAACTTCGTGAGCTAGCAAGTTCGAAGTTTGAAGAAATACCAACCGGACAAGGATCGCCGGAGTCGTAAAAACACTGATGAAGCAAACGGTGAACTTCGACGGCGTTTGAAAACGGAAATTAAGCAACCGGCTTCGCTATCGGTGAAAAAAACTTCGATCAAAACGCAACTATATTTTCGTGGCGTGTTTAAGTAGGCATGGTGAGTGAAATCCGTGTTACTTAACTAAACTAGGGCCCTTCGGATAGCCAATTGTTCGCTGATTACACTTTACGTTACCCAGTGAAAATTAAGTCTACTTCTTTTCCTCTTAGAATGAGGGTTTGACCTGTTTCCCACCAACCAAGGTCCTTCCCAGGGTTGCCAAAGTGACCCTTTTGGTGTCATTATGACACTTTTTGAAGTCGGCTAAACTTTCCACACTTGCAGGCCAAATTGTGGCGCATTTGCTAAAATGACACTTATATGGAACTTTCTGAGTTTTAATTATACAGTTCATAGAAATATATATTTCTGTTAGCGACACAGCTGCATGCGGGTGACAGCAATTCCCTCTGTCACACTTTTGGGCTATTCCTTGGCAATTCTTTGTCACCTTTTGTGTCTTAAATGCAATATCAGTAAGTAATGCTGTGACCCAGTTTGTTCCTTGAGTCAGAGGCGTTACTAGCCAAAATGTTTGGAGGGAGGGGCTATGTATTTACCGACTGGCTGGTAATTTGTACTGACTGTTTTGCAGAGAAACGACCGTTTTCAAGAAAAAAAAAACTCAGTTTTGACAAAAATTCGACTGATTTCCAGAAAAACGATTTTTTTTTTTTTAAATCTTCTGTTTTGATAAACATTCGACTGACTTTTAGAAAAGATGACTTTTTTCATGAAAAAATCAGCTGTTTCTTACGAAAAACGTGGAGTTCCTCGCCGACTCGGTTATTTTTTACTGACTGGCCGACAACATCTGGGGCCTTCCCGCCCCCCCCCCCATACGTGACGCCCCTGCCTTGACTAACTAATTAGTATTTGATCACCTATTCACTCTAAGCTTAAGCCCAAAGCTCATAGGACTTCATTAATTGATTTGATTTTGTATTCAATTCAAATTGTCGTGGTTCATTTTTTGAAACCACAGCCTAGTTTTAAAGTATTCAAATATTTTAAGATGCTGTGAGTAAATAGCGCGGGTCCTCTAAGCATCAAGTATCCAACAATAAATTTCCAAGTTCTGTCTCGTTCTGTCTCGACACTACTATAGTAAAAGTCATGTACATAAAGGACACGTCGTGTCTATGCCGCCAATGCAACCTATTTCTGTAATTGCGTTCAGTATTCTTAAGCCCGGAGACCCAAACATACTAAGGGCGCTAACGATGCCCTACTTACCTTTGCACTTACCACGATTTACTATACTCTATATGACTAAGTCCAAAACACAACTATGAACCTCGGGAAGAACGAGAAATGTCACCGGAACGATTACTCAAATCCTGTATCAACCAATGAACGGCGTTCGCTGGGGACAGCTGTGGCGGTGAAGCCTTCGACTCTTCCGCTAGGTACACGGCGATTCCTCATCGGCACGTAGAGTTAGTCATCAAGAGACAAGAGTATTTTCCAGGCGCACTAGGCTCCCGATGAGTGTTCGCAGATCATGCTATCGATGCGTAAAACCCGCAATCTGGGAAAATGCTTAAAACTGCCAAAGCCGTGAATAATTTGACTAAAGTAGAGCCTAGTTTTAAAGTTTTCACATAGCTGTCAGTATTGGACTAAACAGTAAATAGAGCGAGGTCTGCTTTAAAATTCAAATACTGCTTTTGCACATTTTTTTTTGTCAGGTACTTAATACCTTAGTAGAAAACTGCCTCAAATGTGCCTCAGTGTGTTTTGGAGGCGACCCCGTCTCCTTAAATATTTGTCCGGGGCGTGCTGGGTTCGTTATCTATATATTTACGATCCGCTTTTTAGTTACAGCCGGAGTAAAAGAAAACAAAGTAAAAGACACAAATTAAAACACTAAACAAAACAAAGTAAATAAAAATTGCAGCGTTCTTTAAGTACACTTTAAAAGCACACTGAATAGCCTACACATAAAAGTTTGGCACATCGACATGTAAACTAAACGGGTTCAGGATTGAAAAACAGGCTGAGAATATCGTGGGCTGGCAGGGCAGGATATTGGAATGTTTGTCAAATTAGAGAGAGGATTTAGAGCGTGTTCCATCCTACTTACCGTAGTTACTACGCATGACGTCACAGATTCTGGCTTTTTGCCGTCAAGGCTGGAACGATTTTTCTATTTTCTAGCAGGATCTCACGCCAGGGGCGAATCTGACCAATCACGTTACAGAGATGCGTAGTTACTACGCTCCCGAGCATGGTAAGCAAATAGTAACTATTAGTTACTATTCCGACAAGGTTGGAACGGTCAGCGTAGTAACTTTTCGTGAGGATGGAACGGAAATAGTAACTAATAGTTACTATTTGTGGAAGGGTGGAACACGCTCTTAGTTCATCTGAGGCAGTTGTCGACGTCTCCGTTGCTGGGTCTTTTTTTGTTTTGTTTACAAAAACAAGTAGTAAAACTGTCCTACAACCTTCCTCCTTCATCCTGGCTTGGTATAGGCTGACAGTATCGATGATAATAGTTGATAGACCACGGTCTTTAGACCACGGTCTAAAGTCGTTTTCGCAGTTATCGTGGTATCTATCTATATGTACCACGTCAAAAGGCGTGTTTGCAGTTATCGTGGTATCTGGCCAGTTATCGTGGTATCTGATATGCAGAAACCACGGTCCGATCGTGGTATCTGAAAAGTCATCTCACTGTCATCAGATTTTGTCAAATTGGGGAGAAAGAAGTTTAGCACTTAGTGATGTAACTGGATATCAGTTTTTCTTTTGGGATGACTTCGAAAAGTGTAATTTCGGCAGTAGTCGTTTTTGCAGAGAAGCCCTGTATCAGATACCACTGTAACTGCAAAAACGACTAATTGCAGATTCAGTTACCGTGGTAACAGATACCATGGTATCAGCAAAAACTTAACTAATGACAGAAGGAGTTCAAGTTCTTTTTAATTCCAGGTCATGAAAATTCAAACAAGTTTGCCAACCTTCATCGAATTGCCGTCATGCAGCCGCTTCCCTCTGACCAGCTTCATATGAACACGACCTGCAGTGCTGCCACATGTGCCCATTTCTGCATCCCGCTAGATGGCAAACATGTCTGCGAGTGCGCTCTAGGATTTGAATCTGTCGCTGGTGGCGCTAGTTGTATTAAAGCGGACTGCAAAGATTCCGAGTTTCAGTGTCAAAGCGGGGAGTGTCGTACGAAGTCTGAGAAGTAAGACTTTCTTCTTTTACTATTTGTTTTTTGGTGGTTCGCTAGAGGCAGGTGCAGTCTCTTGTGGTAGTCCTTATGGTTGGGAGCTGATGGAAATTCCGTTAAAGCACAATTCTTACTAGATATGATCTACTCCCTATAAAATAGATCAGAAAAAAACGTTTTCGAAAATACTATTATTTCCCACCTCAAACTAGCGATTCTCTCGTTAGCGCTTGTCGATTAAATCCAGCCTTCCTGCTCTCCGACGCGGTGGCTGGGCGCAAAAGATTTGAAAACTGAACGTGCCTTGGTTAAAAAGTGGGAAAACTAAGCAAATAAAAGAAGTAATAAACAGAAGATTATCACACCCTTATGTGTGATGGAGAGCTGCCAGCGGCAGTGAAGATTCCGGCAAACTTTTTGTTGAGTGACGGAAAAACTCGGCTAAGGCCGAAAAAGCGCTAAAATTCGTAGAAATGAAACAATGGAGAAAGGTTAGGATTTTAGAAGATTAAAATCCCATATGGGAGCTAAGTATATTATAAAAAGCAGAATAAGCAAGAGGGGTCCTGTAAGACTTGTACAACAGTCTTACAGCTAATGGTGAGGCTTTCACGAGTTTTTTTTCAATCAATCAATCAAGTTAATTCTAAGTAGCTAAAAGCTAGAAGTGGAATACAAATTTACAACATAAACAGACATGAAACAAATTAACTAATACACTTACAAGATTTTATCAGAAATAAATGATGGGATGAAACTACGTAAAAATTGGGCAGAAGAATTAACAGGATATGGAAAAATTGATTGCCAGTATTCCTCTCGGACCGACGCACCCACAAGCCGAATGTGAAAAGAGTTACAATAAATATTCTTTGAGCCCAAGCTGATTTTGAAACATTTAATCAATCAATGTTTACAACGGCTACGTCAGCTACGATTCTTCATCAGCGATATTTCGGCCCTTCTTGGCAAGGGTCCTCGTCAGGCTGTCAATCCTCTTGTTCAACTTCGTGGAAGGAAACAAACCTGTTATCAGTTGCAATAGTTGCTGTTTGCAGATACCATGGTATCTGATACCACGGTCTAAAGTCGTTCTTGCAGTTATCGTGGTATCTGGCCAGTTATCGTGGTATCTGATCTTCAGATACCACGTTCCGACCGTGGAAACTGATTCTAGTATCTGAAAAAGTCATCTCAGTTTCATCAGTTTTTGTCAAATTGGTGGGAAAGAAGTGAAGTGAGGCACTTAAGTGTTGTGACTGAATATCAGTTTTTGGGATCCCAAAACGTAAGTGGAGGGATACCTATGACATCGCAAAAGTTGTCCGTCCGTCCGTCCGTCTGTAAGCACGATAATTCTCGAATTGAATGAGATATTTTGATGAAACTTGGTATGAGGATTGTTTGGGTCAAGGGTAAGGCCGAGTTCGTAGATGAGCTCTGTAGCCCTATATTTGGGGATGGGGGAGGGGGTTGAAATTAAGCGAAAAACAAAATATTTTTAAACAGCTAATGTGGTAGTCGATTATGAAGTAAAAAGACATGCTGAGCACGATGGTGAAAATCATTTTCTCGCCGCACAAGTAGTTCGTCCGGAATCCGGCAAAAACCGGAAAGTTTGTTAAAAGTAAAAGTTTCATTTGAAGTTGATTAAATGTTTGATTTAGGCGGAAGAAGACATGCTGAGCAAGATGGTGAAAACCATTTTCTCGCTGGACGAGTAGTTCGTCCGGAATCCGGCAAAACCGGAAAGTTGGTTGAAAGTAAAAGTTTGATTTGAAGTTGATTAAATGTTTGATTTAAAGGTAAGAAGACATGGTGAGCATGATGGTGAAAATCATTTTGTCGCCGGACGGACGGATGTTCAAAGCAAAAGCTTTATCTGAAGTTGATTAGATGAAAGATTTAGGGGTAAGAAGAGACGCTGAGTCTGTATATGATGATCATTTTCTGGCCTGATATATAATTAGTCAGGAATCCGGTTGTACCCGCATTTTCTTTTTAAGTCAAAATTTTATTTAAAGTTGATTAGATGTTCTTTAAAGGAGATACGCCGGTTTCGTTTCTGAATTGCTTTTTTTGCTGGACTAGTAGTTCGCTTGGAATTCGGGCGAAAACGCAAATTTGGCAATAGTATAAAGCAGAAAGTTTCGGTCAGTATCGTGAAAATAGATATGGCTTATAGAGGTGTAGATAGATAGGTAGATACAATATCTGAACTCGGTTTTCTCTGATGGTTAGCCTGGCGAAGACAAGACCCAATTGTCTGGATCAAATCTTAGATTTTTGGGATCCCATCGACACCTTTGGTCTTGTTCTTCTGGGATGACTTCGAAAGACGCAATTTCGGCAATTGTCGTTTTCCGCAAAAACGCCACTAATAGGCTACTCTTGATGACTAAATTTCCTTGCCGATGCAAATCGACGGGTACCTACCGGAAGAGTCGGAAGCGGTATCACATCTGCTCCCAAAGATCGCCGTCATTGGTTGACACAGGATTTGAATTACTGAGTTTGAGTTGTTATTGAGACGTTTCCTCGTTCTTCCTGAGAATCACTGGCGTGTTTTGGATATAGAGTATAGAGGTAGGTTAATTTGACCGTCGTAAAACAGTCACGGAATGAAGTAATAAAGTTACATAGTTTCATCCCATCATTTATTTCTGGTCATATCTTTTAAGTGTGTTCTGTGTGTTAGTTAAATTAGTTAAATTTTTTCGTCTGAGTCGCTGAAATGGCTCGAGCTTACCTTCAAATCCACAATTCCATTAGATTTGGTTACGGGCGTTTGGTCCCAAATAGAGGAAAATATTCACGCAAGGCGCTCGGAAGGTTGTATAGTGCTTTTTGCGGCCCATATATCCACAATTGTTCCGGAGTTTACCATATCCTAAGGAAAAAAGATGTTAAAAATTTGAGAAGTTGTTTTTTTAAGTATTGTAAATTTCTCATGTATCTTAAATCTGTTCGTAATCGTAAATTGGTTTCGAATTTTAATGTTCAGGATAGTATTAATACACTTTTTCGTTCGCATTCAAATCTATTTTCCCTCCACAAACATCCTGCCCTCTCAGCCCATGAAATTCTTAGCCAGTTTTTCATTCCTGAACCCGATTAATGTGCTTGTCACTGTGTACAAATTTTAAGTCTATTTAGTGTGTTTTTTATTTATATGAAAAGAATGTTGTCGTGTTTATTTACATTGTTTTGTTTAAGTGTTTTAATATGTATATTTTACTTTTGTGTTTTATTGATACTCCGCTGTTACGCAAAAAGCGGGTCATAAATAAATAAATAAATTGTTTCATTTTTGTGTAATTCGTAAATATTCTATTCCTCTTCTAGCTTTGAGCTATTTGGAAATAAATTTGATTGATTGAAATTTCAATTTTTTTTTCAATTTTTCAATTTATTTTAAAATTCCTTCACGGATGTAAGCTGGGTTTTGGAATACTTTGCCTTTATTTTTGTTCTGTTTCTTCTTTAATTTTATACTTTTCGGAGTATCTCAACAGGCCGTTCAAAGTTCAACGAATTTGAACGGTTAAGTTTAAAAAAAAAATCTCTCGCTGTCTTTGTTTTTGTTTTATTTGCTTTCTGGGTTGTGACGAAAGAGAAATTGGCATTTTTCCAAGCCGGTGTACAGAGCTTTCAGAAATTAGTAAGGATATTTGTTGAGGGGATATCCCTGTACTCCTGGTAATCTGCACTTATCCGATACAGTCAGTGAGGTTGACAGATTTATAAGAAGATCGCTGGGAGTCATAAAACCTTTAGTTGATTATAAATACTCCTTCAACCCAACCTGAGGGATATATATCGCTTACAGTCGTAGCTGACTTGTCCATTTTAGTTAATTTTTTTATATTTTGTAGATTTTAAAGGATATTTACGTGTTTTAAGTTGAACTTTTATATCTCCGCGGGCTTATTCCAATACAGTTACTATTCTCGTTCTAGATGTGACGGGATCCGTGACTGCCCCGACGGATCAGACGAGATCGGCTGTTCTAAGACTTGTGACCTCACAAACCAGTTTCAATGCTCGAACAAACAATGCATCTCGAAGAAATTTGTCTGCGACGGGGACAAGGACTGCCTAGACGCTGAAGATGAAGCCAACTGCCAGTTCAAGCTGGTCAACTGCACAGGTATTGTCTGGGTGGACGTAGTCGAAAAACATGTATCGAAGGGTTTGTGCTTTGACGTTCCTGAGCATTGATAACTCGAAAAGCGTGTTCCATCATACTTACCATAGTTACTACGCATGACGTTACGTATTATATATGACAATGCAAAACGGATACGTCAGCTACATTTTATTAGAGCTATGTTTCGGCCCTTCTTGGCAAGGGTCCTCTTCAGGCTCAAGCGGCTCAAGCTGGAAAATTAACTTGTTGAAAAACAACTAAAGATTCTTCCTTAAAAAGCTGATGTTGAATTTCTTTCTTGGGGCTTGCTTGGACTTTTCCAGCTTGAGTGGCTTTTCCGGCTTGAGCGATCTGAGCCAGAAGAGGCACTTGCCAAGAAGGGCCGAAACATAGCTCTAATATAATGTAGCTGAGGTCATGCGTAGTAACTATGGTAAATAGGATGGAACACGCTCTCCGAGTTAGTAATGCTCGGGAACTGTTAAAATCCCCAGGAGCACCCATGAACCTTTCGAAACATGTTTTTCGACAGCTTCAGTGGATTTTCCAGCTGACGTATCCATTTTGCATTGTCAAATATGATTCGTAATCAGCTTGGGCAGAATGAATATCGACGTCACGTATTTCGGCTTCTTGGCGTCAGGCCTGGGACGAATTATTTATATTTTCGGCAAAACATCGTGCCACTGGCCAATCAGACCAGTCGCGTCACAGAGATCGTAATTATTACACTCTCGAGAGTATTGAGCAAATAGTGATTATTAGCTGCGTTCGTTGCACTCCGCGCTGTCTCTGGTGTTTTGTCACCAGTGTCCGTTTTTTCTCTTATGACGAGTTCACCGGTGAGTGGATGAAAACTTGCTGACTCCTCGGTAAACCCGGGCTCCCGAGTAGGTTCTGATTAGTCCGCAACAGTGAGGTAGAACCGGACACTTGTTAGTTCAAAAACGAGTTATAAGCAGGGTTGCCACATGTCGCACGATAGTGTGTAGTGTCACTCGATTTTGTTTTTGTCACTCTTGTCCTACGTAGGACATAAAAATCACTCTATTTGAGATTATGTCTAAATGTTTCCCTTTTGCAGCAGGGGTTCCGAAAAGAAGTGACTATTTCACTTTTTTTGTCAAAATAAAATTAAGATTCCGACCAAAAGTGACCATTTCACCTTTTTTCGTACAAATAAATTTTAACTCCCAATTCACTCTCTGTTTTGGGCCAAAAGTCACTCTCAAAATGTTTTTGATGTGGCAACCCTGGTTATAAGACTGGTTAGCAGTCACCGGTGGATGCAAAAACGGCTCATAAGAGAAACCCGAGACCACCGGTGAGAACTGCCGTGACAAAGAACGCAGCTATTTCTATTAACTATTTCGTTTACTATTTCGAGAAGGTTGGAATGGTCAGCGTAATAAATTTTGACGAGGTTGCAACGAAACAGTGCAGACCAAAAGTTACCATTGTTAGAAGGGTGGAACACGCTCAGAGTGTCTTTGTGATGATAGATGTCCCAGGGTAACGACACCTGGTAGGGTAGCTTAGGTCAGGAGGAGTGGATCTTCGCCCTTGTGGGGAATAATAGCACGTTCCCTGATGTGTGATGTACGACTGGATAAGGGAACAAGAATTAACTACAGAATTTAAGACCAGTGTACATACTGTCAGTGTTATAGCATTGATACATACAATACTAACACGCGAAGCAAGACCGATCCGAAACCCAAGCTTGTTCCCCCGCCTACGAAATCTTCGGAAAGATACCTAAATTCATTCGTTCCGTATTTCACTAAACGTTTTAACTCTACTTCATCTATATTCGTTTCGTATCTATTGTACGTTAGTTTGTATTTTATCCATCAATCAATCAATCTTTATTATTCGAAAAACTTTCCTTACGGTATTAACAAAAAATCGAATATCTGTTCTCTCGTCAAACATAACTATATACAATTTCGCTTTTACGTAGTCAAATATTCAATAATTACACAAAAACAAGAATTGCAACAAATTCAAGATTTATTTGTATTTTTAGTGGGTGTTGTGTTTAGCGCGCCCCGAAACCTCTGCGCCCTGGAAGTTGGGAATTGTCCAGCGGCGCAAAAGCGGCTAGACCCGCGCTAGAAAATATTACTTCCCGAGAAACCCAGACCCACTTGCATAGCATGTGAACAGTGCGGATATATCCCCGTGATATTGCTAAGGATTGTAAAACAGTATCACGAATCTAATTCAAGCTGATGGCTGGCGCTTCTCTTGTAATTGGTCGATGCTAATTCCGGAGTTGAATGACCTGTTTGGTCTTTCTTTCGTCTTAACGAAATTATAGTCATTATAGTCAGTGCTATAAGGCCATTCTTTGGACAATCAGTATGTCCGTCCGACTGTCTGTTTTATGGCCACAGAGATATGTGGCGAGGCAGGGACGCCCCCTCCCCCAATGTTGTTGGCCACTCGGTAAAAAAAAAAAAAAAAAAAATAAGCAGCCCACCTAAAATTGTGGCGCGAAAGTATTTGATTTTTCGAAAAAAAAGTCAGTAAAAGTGACCAGCCACAGTCAGTAAAATACCTTGTCACCCCCACCTCTATCTCCCCCCCCCGAAAAAAATTTGGCTAGTAACGCCCCGGGATGGCCGCACTGTGTTAATTAAAATAAAATAAATTGTTTATCTCCGAATAATTAAATAAAAATAAATAATGCACTATGCATAGTAGAGCAAGCCATCTCGGTCATAGGAGGGGGGGGGGATCTATGTCGTCTGTGCTGTATCCGGGGTGTCAAACCCCCCTGCACCCCTCCTAAACTCCTGAATTCAGTCCTACCCCACCTTATGTAACCCCATAGCTCCAGTTTGCGCCCATGGAGCGCCCAACACTAATTTTCTCCATTCCAGTATGACTCGAGAAGTATTTGATAAGGCATCTGCACAATTGCATCAGTCCAGCGTATGCCTCATCGTTTCTAGAAAGCTTTAATTTAGTTCCTAGTGCCTGCCTCTAATGTTATGTAAACATAATGCATAATTGCTAACTAATTTTCTTTAAAATTAACAGAAAACTTTTAAAAGCGGATGTAGGCTCTCAAGGTTTAGCTAGATCATGATATCTCATTCTCTCCACACTCCCAAATCCTCTCCCCCCCCCCCCCACCAAACTGTTAGAAATCGACCAGAAGGAGTGGTAAGCTCTAGGGTTCCCAAGCTCTGTCCTGTACCTGCAAAACATGCTAGATATGCACACAATTTTATTCCTAAGTTCATGCAATTTTTTAACGAAGCGTGACAGAATTTTTATGTGTACTGACATTTGAAACATGTGTTGTAATTTGTTCTGTTTTTGTTTTTTGACAATAATCGCAAATTTGTTGTATAACGACGAAAATCTATTTTTATAATAAACTTTTTATCTATCTATCTGTCGTGGTGGTTATAGTCGTGCCATTGTCGATAAATTAATTCCCACTTTGCTTTCTAGTTCATGAGTATGCTTGCAAGAGTGGGTACCAGTGCATCCAGTTCGAGCTCCTCTGCGACGGACACTACGACTGCATAGACCATACCGACGAGACAACTTGTATGAAAGGTAGGAGAGTCTTGTTCTTAGTAGAGAGAGTTTTGCCCTATGTGTGGTGAAATTGATGAGAGTCTCTTACATTTTATGTGCGAATGTGGTGAGTTGGGGGGATTAAGGGAGGAAATGTTTGGGAGGAGTGCTTTAGGGGAGGAAGGGTTTGTAGATCTGATTGGAGATAAGTGTTTCGCAGTAACGAGAAACTTCGCAGTGTTTGTCCGGTTGGCAGCGAAGCATCGGGATGATGTAATGTAATTGTTATTAAGATATTTCTAGGATTTTCGTTTTTGGGGATCCGAAAACGCAAAAGTTGATCGTCTGTCCGTCCGTCTGTAAGCACGATAACTCTCGAAGGGAATGAGGTATTTTGATGAAACTTGGTGTGAGGATTCGTCTGGTCGTCGGACCAGCCGGGTTTGTAGATGGGCTTTGTAGCCCTACATTTATGGGTGGGGGAGGGGGTTCAAATTAAGGGTCAAACAAAGTATTTTGAAACAGGTAATGTGATAGTCGATTATGGGGTGTGAAGACATGCTGAACACGACGGTGAAAACCATTTTATCATCGGACAAGTAGTTCGCCCGGAATCCGTCCAAAACCGGAAAGTTTGTTAAAAGTAAAAGTTTTATTTGAAGTTGATTAAATGTTCGATTTTGGGGTAGGAGTAAGTAGTTCCTCCGGAATCCGTAGCAAACCGGAAAGTTTGTTAAAATTAAAAGTTTTATTTGGAGTTGATTAGATGTTCGATTTAGGCAAGTAGGCATGCTGAACACTTACGTGAAAACAATTTTCTACCCAGACATGTAGTTCGCCCGGAATCCGGCCAAAACCGGAAAATTGTTAGAAGGTAAAGTTTTATTTCTAGTTGATTAGATAACCGATTTAGAGGTAAGAAGAGATGCTGAATCCGTGTGTGACAATCATATTTTACCCGGACATTTAGTTTGACCGGAATCAGGCTGGAGTCGGAAAATTTGTTATAAGTTAAATTTTTATTTTAAGTTGATTAGATGTTCATTATTGGGGAAAGAAGATACCCTGAGTTCATTTTTTAGCTTTCTTTTTCGCCGGACAATTAGTTCTGGAGTTTGGCCGAAACCGGGAAATTGGCGGTAGTGGAAGGAAGTTTTCGTCAAAACATGTATGACTTATAGGGGTAAACACACATGCTGAATTCATATCTGAACTTGGTTTTCTCAGATGATTAGCTATTTGGCCTTAATCTTTTTCTGAATTTTTATTGTAAAAATGTTCAAGGAGTCTGGCGATGACTGGATCTGGCTAAGACAAGACCCAGTTGTCTGGATCAGATATTGAATTTTTGGGATCCCATCGAATTTGGCCTTGTTGTTCTTGTTGTTTTGTTTTCTTGTACGTGATTTTTTGTGGTAGTTGCTATGGCCAGTTGGTTTGTTGCAGTAAATATCATATCATATTCAGCTCGGAGTCCTAGACACAAGTCACGCTCACAAGCCAAGACATAAGCAGATAAATACGTGTTTGTTACTTGTAGCCCGCCAAATGCACACGGACAAATGCGCATTCCGTAAGGTAAACTCATGCCTGTACACGTTGAAGCTTATATAAAAAATAAGGTTCCAGGTCTTCACGTCCTCAGGATTTATACCTCTTTCATAAGACCGTTATTGGAGTACGCATTCGCAGTGTGGCATTTTGGCCTAACTGGTGATCAAAACTCACGTATAAAAAGAATTCAAAAACGCGCCCTCCATATTATCTATAAAGGTCCAAAAGTACCCCACTCCCTTCTTCTAACCACGAACAAAATTGATACCTTGGAGAAACGTAGACTGAACCTATGCCTCGAGATCGGTAAAACAAACTTATTTCGCCACCATCTGCAATGAGTTTCTCCCTCGCCCAGACAGCAATGTAAGGGAAAGGCAAGAGCGAGCAGTCCCTGTAGACATAAGACATATATATTTTTTTTAAATTTCATCAAAAACACATAAATTAAGCAAACAATTTACCATTAGCGGCCACCTTTAAGACAAAAAAGTCCTGATTGTGGCCGTAATTCTAACCACCATGAATCCGCTATATCATTTATCAGTCCCTGTAAAGTTCCCAATACCCCAAGCAGTAGCACAAACACAGCCGTTACCAAAATAGTTTATACTAAAGATTCAGTTTTGGTCTTGTTACCGTGAAACTGAGAGCGAATAAATTACTATTCTACAGGAGTAAAAAATATCAGAGGTCCCTTTCCCCCTTCTTCAAATATACTCTCTTCTTTTCTCCATATGTGATGCGAATCAGTGATATTCCAGCCCTTCTTGTAAAGGGTCCTCTTCGGGCCGTACATAGAAGGACCAAAACAAAATATAAGTCGCGTTTTTTGCAATCGCTTGGAACGAAAGTTGCCGTTTTTTGCGATCGACTGTCGACTGGAGGTCCAGTCGATCCGTTTTTTGTCGCTTGACTGGACATCGACTGGGAACAAAGTCAACAGTCGATCCGATGCACCTTTCTCTTGGAGGTCCAGTCAAACTTGGTGCCAAATTTTGAAAACTGAAACATGTGGACCCAAAAACGTAAAATTTACACTTCAGGAAGCGCCAGTACTGCAGTAGTTTCAAAGACTGCCGAGGGAAGAGTTGTGGGGATGGACTGATTATTGACTGATTTAGACCGTTTTTCGAAGGGTTGTTCTCGCTCCCCTATCAAGCGACAAAAAACGGTCAACTGCATGAACCCGGGAACAAGTCCCAATCGCCAGTCGATCTGCAAAAAACGCGACTATAATCTCTTGGGTTGCGCGACGTAAAAGAAAACTGACCGTTTCATTTGTAATCATCATCGTTAATCGCTTCACTTCAATTCAATTCAATACAATCTAAAAAACAGATAACGGACAAGCCAATTGGTCGTTTTACGTCAATACATAACGTCATAACAGAATAATCTACAAGTATATACAATTTTGCGACACTTATACCGACATCTTATGATAAATATGGTCAATATACAAATACAGTAAATCAATCAGATATAAAATACAAATAACATAAAAATTAACTTTCAGAAGCGCTCTGAGTTATATAAACGAACAAACGAGGGGACGAAACTCTGAGCATACCTTGTTCGCAAAGCTACCACCGGCTCTAAACGAGGCACGGGATCGGCAGCTTGACGAGGAAGACGAATTCGGAAGGGGAGAAAAACAGGAGGAAGTATTTCCCGGTGAAGTGGGTTTTGGACTATAGATGTACCGAACTTCATACTAAGTTGAAGTCGGCGGCATGCAAGGGTATCTAATTTAAATTGCTTTAGGAGCTGAATGTATGGGACTTTTGGAGCTTCAGATGTAACCAGCAACGCTCCATACTGTATCCTCTCAAGCAAATCCGACTGTTCCTGGGTCAAACCAAAATGCCAAACCGGACAGCCATATTCTAGGTTAGAACGGATAAAGGAAATGTAAACGCGTAGTAAATTGGGAGATGGAACACCGTAACGGGACAAAAGTTTAAGGTAGCTTATAGTCGCGTTAGCTTTTTTAAGTATACTCTCAACCTGTCTTAGCCACCTCAGACCGAGGTTATGTATACTCAAAGCAGCTTCAGTTCATTAACGTGACATGCATCTGGGAGTGGTGGGTTGAAAGATAGGGTACCTTGAAGGAAAGAAACTGTCAAAATCACAGACTTTGTCATATTAACAACCATTTTGTCAGACTATTGCTTCCTCGCAGATATCTTTCATTGTGGTTGCAGAGCTACTTTGGATATTTTTATAGCACTTAATGATGCTTAATGACAAACCAAGTTCGTAGCTTTCTCTGCAGAAGATGCTAAATCATGCTGGTCATTTACATGAATGAAATAAAATATATTACGCTAACTTTTCAGTTTGTTAAATATCCCTTAAAAAAATGGGCACAAACGAGTTCGTGAACCCTGACGTTCGTCCTTTGGTAGGTACTGGTTTATTTGCCGTCTTGTCGTGCTACTTTTCAGAGCACCAGGGGTAGGGGGGGGGGCAAGTTCAGTTCAAGTTCAATTCAGTTTATTCATAAAAATAAAAAACACCATTAACTGTCCATGGCCCCACCATAAGGCCTGGCAATGGGCGGGGCTTATTCTTTATTCATCTAATCTTAAGGAAAGCAAACCAAATCAAAAAGAAAGAAAAAGAAGGAGAGAAAAAAAGAAGAATGAAGACATAAAAAACTGACAAGAAATATCCACTAGCGAACGATCTTCCATCACCAAAGCGCCGAAGAGAAATACCTGATCGGTATTTCTCATTCGCGAACAGCTTTTTGCCAAAGTTTAAAGTTTAACTGAAAAGCCAACTTATTTTTGTGTCATTTAATTGGATACACTGAATTATCTAGATTTTGCCATGGGATTTTTGTTATTTTCCACTATCTGCTCTACTTATGACGTCCAGAATGTCTGTGGCCGTCCCCACAACGTAAATTCTACTATGACGCGGCAAAATTTGATCTCAACACACAGACGGCTTTTCAGTGGGCAGTGGTGAGCTTAGTGAAGAATGCTTAGTACCTGAACAACAAAAAAAATATAAATCTTTCTCGTAAGGCATACAAGACAGCCACAAGCGCATAGAGGTACCACAAATCAAACGGAAATTCAATTGTTTGGAAATCGATTGTTCGGGAATAGCGGAACAACGAAGTAATGCATTTTCGGCGGGTCTTCGAGCCAATTTAAGTGAATAAGTGATGAGTAACTAGATTGTCCTATCCCAGCCCTTTTCGGTTAAACTTTAAACCCGGATTTTCAACACTGACAGGGCCTGATCGTATGATTGGTAGCAAGGTCCCACTATAATAGTCGATGCGCGTTTCTGCACTGCTTCTAGCTCTTCCGTTAGATAGACCGTGTACTGTACTTGCGGTCCTGTCGGATAGCAGTATTCCAAAAGGGGATGCACGTGGGTCGGGTATGCGAGGCGAACCTCAGGAACTGTGAAACAAACCCTACTGGAAACAAATATTTCTTCAAGCCTTCATTTGAACACCCCTCCATCAGCCCTAAATATAGAGCTACGGGACCGTCCACGAACTTGACTTATACTTCGACCCACTGCATCCTTGCACCAAGTTTGAACCAACAAAAAAATTAACCCCTTCGAGAGTTATCGTGCTAACAGACCAAAGGAGAAACTTTACCGTCCCCCCCCTCCCCCCCCCCCCCCAAAAAAAAAAATAGGTACGTCCGCAGATGTATTTTTTGCAAGCACAGTAGGCTACATAGTATTATTTATTTATGACCTATCAAACTGAATAGTACAATTTGGCTCTCGTGGGGTACCCTACTTTATTGTGGGTTCTCTCCAGGTTGATGTGCTGAAATTTTGTTTTATTTTCTTTGCAGTTTATATTTATGCCATTGTTTGTTACTTATTTTGTCATTTGTTTGACCCATAAATAAATAAATCGTTTCCCATTGACACTAAGGTCAGCAGTGAAGAATGAGGAAACATTAGTTATAGTTGTTTTTAATTGTTAAGTTATGTGACCAGAATATATATGACAAAAAATTCTGTAGCTGCGTTCTTGCAGATACCACGGTATCTGTTACCATGGTAACCGGATCTGCAATTAGTCATTTTTGTAGTTACCGTGGTATCTGATACCATGGTTTCTCTACAAAAGCGGCAATTGCCGAAGTTGCGCTTTTCGAAGTCATCCCAAAGAAAAAACTGATATCCAGTCACATCACTAAGTGCCAAACTTCTTAGTCACATCACTAGGTGACAAAGTTCTTTCACACCAATTTGATCAAATCGTAGGCTCTATTGCTGGTGATGAGGAAAGTGAGATGACTTTTTCAGATATCCTGCGTCAAAAACGCCTTTTGACAGCGGTATCGGATATCACGGTAACTGCGAAAAGGACTTTAGACCGTGGTTTCAGATACCATGGTATCTGCAGAAACGCAACTAATGTTCGGCTTCGTCCGTCAGAGAGATTTTGAAAATAAACCAAATTGAATTTAATGGGCCTTGCGCATTATGCTTTCGACGGGATCTTTGAATGAGCAGTCACTGCTGAAAAATAAGGGTACTCCCAGAATTGTAGCGCCTCTTGTAATTGGCAACAGTGGTGCAGGGCATGTGTATATCACGTTTAAGTGTAGTATATTTATCTACACTGCATTGTGTTTGGCTCAGCACCCCTTCGCGTATTGCCTCTGGGTACTGACATAAATGAATGGGATCTGAGTGCCGTAGTTGTTTTACTGAGTTAGTCGTGTATGAGATTCATAAGAGAAAATAAAGAAGTTTTTCTTGCAACCAAGTGTATCTTTGCCAAGGGCAAAGAACAGTGCATTAAGCATATTGAACTGCTTTTGATTTTTGACAGTTGACTTCAAGCATGCGTTTTTTGCACTGTTGCTCAAATTCTGAAAAAAGGGTAGAGGCGAACTGTGGAACGATGTTTAGGCCTTCCACTATCAATCAATCAATCAATCAAGTTTAATCCGAATAGCTAAAAGGTAGAAAAGGAATACAAATTTACAAAATACACAGACACACAAGAAACAATTTAACTGATAAACTTACAAGAAATTACCAGAAATAAATGATGGAATGACACTACGTAAAAATTGGGTAGAAAAATTAGCGGGATATGGGGAAACCCCATTGCCAGTATTCCTCTCGGACCGACGCACGGAAGACGGGAGGGGAGGGGGGAATAGATGGGTCATCTGGGCACAACACGTTATCTTAGCTCCAAATTTGTTTGAAAGAGTATTTCTACGTACAGATAATTTAGGAATGTCAAGTTTAATGAGAGCCTCTTCGTATGTAATATTATGATCACCCAGAATGATTCTTATGGCTCTCTTTTGGACATTTTCCAGGCGATCAGAGAGCTCTGCAGAAAGAGAAGAATGCCAAACCGGTGAAGCATATTGTAAATGACGACGGATATAAGTTTTGAAATAACAGAGGAGGCCCACTAGGTGTTTCAGAAGTAACGAGACATCTTCCACAAACTTAAACTGATCAGATTTCGTGTGTTACATGAAAGCTCTCGGTTTTAGCATTTTCTTACATCACGGTTTTCTTTCAAGTTCAATTATTATTCACATCCAATTTTTGTTTGTCTTTATTTTTCTTACGTCAGCTTACTCCACTATTTCTATTTTACAGAAGTGGTCCCTGAAGGTATTCCTTCTGCCATTCATAGAAGCCCTTCTGTATCAACTAACTTCCCGATGAAATATTTATCTCAAAAATAGTACTATGAAGTAGTACGAAAAAGTAGCATCTAGTACTAACGATGCTACTACATACTTCTACTTCAAAGCTACCGTGTTACTGTATACTACTATATGCTACTATTAGCAAGACCGGATGCTATTATGGCAAGACAGGATGCTACTGGATATTACTACATAAGATTGGACCAGTCTGAGGTACATTAAATTATAGTATTCTTTGCTATACATAGTATTACATGCAACGTTTTCGTACTACTACCATACTACTACGCAGGCTACAAATTTTTCATCGGGTTGTTATCGCTCACAACCGAGTTTAAATATTTGAATGTTATAGCCTATGCCAAGAGGGGCCGAAAAATTGCTGACGAATATCGTGTGCGACTTTTTGACCCATTGTTTTCAATGGGTCCATTTTTCTTCAAAACAGTCTGAGTTTCGCATAAATAGTCAATTTTTCTTAAAAGCAGTCGGTTTTTCGTCAAAACAGTAGTTTTTACTAAAAAACGGTCGGTATTTCTGCAAAAATGATCAACTAGTCGATAAATGTCTTCCCCCTCCCCTCGAAGAAAAAACATTTTGGCTAGTAACGCTTCTGGTTTCCCAGTCAACTTTGGCTCAAGTATTTTTGGATAATAGGTAGACTTGGGAGTCAGGAAATTAATTCATTGCATTCTTTTTAGAATGCCCGCTTAAACATACTCACTGTTCTGGCAACACGACAATCTGCGTTCCAGACGACTTTATCTGCGATGGGTACGAAGATTGCCCCGGTGGTAGTGACGAAGAACATTGTCCCCCCAAACGCGGTAAGTGAAATTAATTAGTCCGTTACCACCAAAAGATGGGCGAATCGGATCATGAAAGGATTCGAATCCGAACCCAGGGCTGGTCTGGGTACGAATCCGACCCCGAATCCGAATCCATCATTTCATGCTAAGGATTTGAATCCGGAATCGAATCCGGATTCGAGTTCGACCTTAACAAAAATCAAATCATGTACATAGGTTATGGTTTAAAATCAGAGGTTACAAAAATCACTGAAATCTAGGGCAATCAAATAATATGATAGATTACTGACGATGGCATATTCTGAGAAAACTAAAATCAGCTCAAAGAATTTCGATGTTGGCAATCTCCAAATCTTTTCGCAATGCACAGCCAGAAGTAATAACAGCAATTTCTGGTGAGTTACCTATTCATATTAGAAGCTTTTGAACCGACTGCATTAAGATATGCCCGTAAAGGCCGCCCTCAAAATTGGCCGATGTTTACTCCACCTTCTTTCCCTTTAGTTCAAAGATCATCTCTTCATAGTATTTTTACAGATGAAGTTCTTTCTGAATTGTTTGGTGATCATTGGTTGTGTAATCATTTTTCTTCATTTGAGGCTTTAAGATTAGATTAGTGTTCTCTTTTTGATGTTACGTAGTTTTAGTTTAGTATATAGAGTTAAATACCTTGTTTGGTTTACTCACGAATAAACACATATATACATACGTTCGTGGTGGAGACCAAATGGTTGGATTGCCTGATCACTCAGTGTAAAAATTAGGAAAACCGAAATGGGAGGATGTAGTCTAGGAATTCGAGCGGATTTGTAAGATTGAGGGTTTGGAATCCGAGTCCGAATCCGAATCCAGCTTGACAAGCAGAAGATTCAGATCAAAAATCCTGGATTTGTATTCGTCCATCTCTGTTTACCACAGATGAATGTAATTTTTAAAGCCAAGCTGATCAATCATGGTGCAAGAATATAAATGAGATTTTTTTTTAGAATATAAAGGACGTTTATTAGATGGGCTGATAATCTCTCAAGGCGCGGTGTGAATACAGTTTTGGATATTTCGGTTGCGCTTCCGGGGACCATCTTCTGGTTTTACATGCATTTGGCCTTGTGGTTTGTCGTTTCTGTGCCGTTTCGTTGCTGTGTTAGAATATGGAATTTAGTTTGTTTTCTGCCGAAGATGGTTGTCGGAAGTGTAACCGAAATATTTGAGTGTGTACCGCTCGCTTAACAGCTCAAATGAATAATGCGAAAAACAAAAAAACGAAAATGTCATTTTTTGTTTAAAGGACCTGTCTTACCTGGCATAGGCTACTGACACAACCTACTTCCATAATCACCCCATCTATTTCTAAACCCTGAGACCCCAATTTCGTACGGAACATTCTAACCCCTCTAACACAACCACGCTGATTTTCTCACTTGCCATGTTTTGCTACCTTCAATGTATTTCACGCTGTCGACGGTTGTCTGCGAAAAGTTTTGTCCATCAGAAAAACTGGCTATGTAAATTGTTTCCCTGTTTTCGCTATTAACTCAACGCGTCTCAAAAAAAGGCTAAAACCGTGGGTCATTTGTTGAAAGCACAGTCTAGTTTTGAGGTATTCAAATATTTTAAAATACTGTAAGTTGTTGTGTTGTATTGAAGTTGAACAGTAAATAGTGCGAGGGGTCCTTTAAGTTAGAGTTTACTTCAAAATATCAACTCAAATCGCTGCTTGAGACCAAATGGCGTGTTGACTTTGTCAACATATATAACGTCAAAATCAATAACGTCAAGTTCAAATGTCAAGATAAGTAATAAATATTGAAAATAGTGTATTAAAAATCTTAAAAAAAAAAACACACACACATATGAGAAATCTAAAACTGATTGTTGATAGCATGAACAAATTGGGGAATAAAACTAATACGGTAACCATATTTGACAGTGCAAAACGGATACATCAGACGAATTTTATTATAGAGCTATATTTCGGCCCTTCTCGGAAAGGGTCCTCTTCAAACTCAAAGCCGCTCAAGTTGGAAAAATGAACTTATGGAAAAAACAACAAAAACAAGGTTTTTCGAGAAGTTCACTTTTTCCAACTTGAGCGGCTTTGAGCCTAAAGAGGACCATTGCCGAGAAGGGCCGAATATAGCTCGTATAAATTTCAGCTGACGTATCCGCTTTGCAGCCGATTCGCAGGCAGCTTGCGCTGAAGGAATATTTAGTACGGTACCGCTCAGAACGGTAGGACCGGGGTTCCACCTTGGGTACTCGCTCCGGGCACGCTCTTTGTAAATTAATTTGGTTATTTTGAGTGCTTTCCTTTGTTTTTACTTTCATCTATTTATTTATTTCCCTCAGAACTGAGAAGTACAAAATAATGTATAAAATATAACTATGCCTAAAACATCCGTTGTTAATTCCGCTCGTTTTCCCTTGCTGACTATCGGTCAGAAATAAAACAAATGTTGTGTTAATGTGGGGTCTTTCAGCTTCTCCCACCATTACTACCCCTCATCCTTTTGAGTTAACCTGCCCACCCGCTAGTCGGCTCTGTAACGATACCCAGTCGTGTGTCTCCGATGCCAACGTTTGTGACGGCGAAGAGGATTGCGATGACGGGTCAGACGAAGTCGGCTGCGATGACCACTCTGAACATGGACATGGTGATTTGAATTGCCCTAAGGGAACGTTCTCATGCTACCGCGGATTCGTGGAGTGTGTGCCTGTTTCTGCCCTGTAAGTTGATCTGATCTAATTCAGCCGTCGGCAAGTAGACCCCCCCCCCCAGTCAACCACAAAACCCTGATTTTTGAGTAGCCTATGCCAAACGCTGGAAACCTGTTGTCAAACTAGCCCTGACCTAGCCCACTGCAGATGAATTCTGATTGGTTGATTTCTGAGCTTCAGTCAAATCATCAATATTTTACTGGACTAGAGTATCCAGTATTTGGCAAAGTCTATCCAGCGTTAGGCATATTGTAGGCTACGGCAAACGCCAGATTTGCCCAAAGTTTGGCATAGGGTATCCAAAAATCAGGGATTTATGGGAGATTGCCCCCCCCCTTGTTGACTTCTAATTTATTTATTTTTTCTAAATGCGTAGACATTTTTTTTTCGGCTTAGTTCCTTTTTAGGGCCACTGCTTCTCCAGTGCTCTTCTTATAAGTAGTGATCTGAAAGACAAAAATGCTCCTCAGCCGGGATTTGAACCCAGGACCCTCTGCTTACAAGGCAGGCGCTCTACCAACTGAGCTACCGAGGGGCTTGAGAACAGAGTTCGCAAACAACTACAGTAATTTATATTCGAAAAAATTGCACCGTGAAATATGATTCGCAGTCAGCTTGGGCCGTAGGAACATCTGTCACCGCAGTACGGAGCTAATCGCCCATACATTCCGCCAACAAGTATCCATCTTAGCTGGAAAGAAGAAGAAGCGACGTGCGACTCTTAAACCAAAATGCAGAAGAATCTCTACCCTTCCGACGATCCAATCGAACAACAAAAACAGTAGCCGAGTCCAGAATGAAATCGCAGCACCAGCTTTAACTTCAACCAATTTTCAGAGAAGAAGTTCACAAAAGCAGATATTTAAGGAAGAATCTTTAACTGTTTTTCCACAAGTTTATTTTCCAGCCTGAGTGGCTTGAGCCTGAAAAGGACCCTTGCCAAGAAGGGCCGAAATATAGCTCGAATAAAATGTAGCTGGCTTATCCGTTTTGCACCGTCAAATATGTTTCTGGTTTATTGGTCACGATACAAGACCCTTGTGTTAAAGTGCTATCTGTGTATTATTGCTCTTATCTGAACTTCAATCTGACTCTACAACAATACTTAAATGTACGCACTTGCTAAGAATTAGTTATATCGCTAGCATATATCGCTATGGTGGACAGGCAGAAACGCGTAACTCAAAGTTTTTGATTTTCCAGGAGGCTAAAAAAGCAAGTGCGTTTCGCCGCGTCGCCTGCATTAATCTGCATTTTACACTAACTCTATCTCAGTCTCTATGCATGCTACAGATAAGCTAAAGGTCAAAATGTGCTCCTTGACCTCGGGTTAATCCATAACTCATTTTCTTGAAAAACTGAGTTACGCGCTTATAGTAATGTAATTTATTTCCTTAATAGCTTGAATTATACACCCTAGCACTGGATCGTCATTCACGCAAATAACATATGACAATTACATAAGTAAATATTTCATCTACACGTACAACTGAAAATATAATTTGACTTAACTAGAATTATAATATTCGGTAAAATAAGGTACAAAAGATTTCAGGTAACGATCTGTTGAGTTTATGGGTGGTCTTTCTGGTCTCTGGGAATCGGCGTCCCTCTGTCTCTGTCGCGTATTAGGCCTGCTATTTGCTCTATTCTCAAAGTCAGGTAGAATGGCACGGTGAGCATGTGATGCCAGACACTTGCTCCCGAACGCTATTGTCAGTTGATGCCGCATTTCAGCAACGGTTGGCAGGTCAAGCTTGACCAGGCCATCCTCATAAGAAAGATAACCCGTGCCGAGCATAGTCTTAACAGCCCTTTTTTTGGATACCACATAAAGTGATATTGCCAAAGTAAAAATGCCTTTTACAAGAAAACCCATGGGTCTTGTGACTTCATAGATTTGGATTAGATTAGATTAAAAATAGATTAAAGGAAACAAACCTGCAATCAAACCTTGGAAACAAACATGTCAGGTTTGTTTCCTTCCCGGAATGACAGCCTGACGAGGACCCTTGCAAAGAAGGGCCGGAATATTGCCCTGCAGATTGACAGCCTGACGAGGACCCTTGCAAAGAAGGGCCAAAATATTGCTATAAAAGCTGATATATCCGTTTTATTCATTATTTGAATATAGAGGGATAATATTTTTATAACTAATAAGTTTTAAATTAAAGAAAATTTTATGGAATCGATATATTAAGGAAGGAAAAAGTAAAGAAAATTTTAAGGTTTTAAAGATGTGATGAAAAAGGTAAAATGAGGGTAAAAGAAAGACAGAATATTAAAAAATTAAACATAGAGATAAAGGAAAGTCTACGTGACGCTAAATATATAGGTCGGTCATTGACAAAAGAATAGTTTAAAATATTAGATGTTAGGACCGTTGGCGTTCACCGAGGGAAAGTGGAAGCCTTGGACAGGAAGAACGGAAACGAGACTATATAATCGGCAAAAAAAAAAAAAAATCTCTTCTCTTTGTTTTAAGGTGTAACTGCTCTGCGGAATGCTTTCATGGTGAAGATGAGCTACACTGCCCTCCCACCAGTTGTAAACCGGAATTTCCGGCCGGAACCGGATCCGGTGGAGATCACTACTTTTCCTGCGGTGGACAAGACTCGAGCTACTCTATTCCACTCAGCTGGGTCTGTGACGGCGAACCAGATTGTAACAATGGTGCTGATGAGACATCTCCTGCTTGTAACAAGACGAAATCTGAAGAATTTGGTAAGCTGTCTTTAAGTCTTTTACGGATAAGACGACACGTATCCGAATTCCGCGGTCAGTGGCTCGGCCAGTACCAAGGCTACAAAAGGTTGCATTTTCCCACAAACCGGTACATAAATAGTGTTGTCCTTTCTTTTGTCAAGTTTTTTAACAATGGTTACAGTTGATTCCTAATATTTTCCCTTGGATTTTAAGCTCATTTATATTTTGGTTATTTTAGCGTAATTCTTGTTAATTTTAAATATTATAAATTCTGACACTAAGATTACTCATTGTAATTGTGTTGACAAGTTACGTGACCTGAAAAAATGGCCAGTTATGGGCCATAGTGATATGCGATTTAGCTCTGTATATATTATTCACTTTCAAAATTATAATCTTAGTGTAGACATTGTTGACGTAAACTCAAGTCGTAGGCTTACCGTCGTTTCAAGATTTTAATGAATAAACTAAATTGAAATTGAATTGAATTAAGTAAACAGACAGATAACTTTATACATAAAAAGATCCCATGAATAAAAAAAATCTGGTCATATTCTTGAATTCCTTACACAAATTTCATGTGTCTGAAAGCCAGCTTCTGAAATATCCACTTCTCTGCCGTTTTAATTTTATCCATTTGCTGTTTGGCATTTCGCTCTTACAAAAGAAGAAAGTGATAAAATTGAACGGGTTCAGAAGAGGTCTCTACAAATCATCTACGGAGGTTCCCCACTGCCTTACTCTTTTTATCTAAAAGAATACAAACTTGACCCCCTTTTTGTCTGTCGAGAGAAACTGTGCCTAAAATTTGGCTCAACCCTCCTCCTCCACCCCATCTACAAGAACTTCCTCCCGCCTCCCTTTGTCCCCCTCAGATCCCGACTCCCCAGAGAGGCGGCTGCGAAAGTTCCAAAACTGACACCGGTTTACTCCAGGTCACAGCGTTATTCTCGAAGCTTTGTGCCGAGTTTTGTTCGTACTTTTAACAATTCATAACTTGTGCGTTTTATCCTATTCTTTTTGTTTTTCTCGTTGACAAATCTTTCTTGTTTTAACTGTTTGACTAAAAGATACCATATTTGGGCTATGCCTATGAGAGACTGTATCTGGTTTACATTAAATGATTTGATTTGATTTGATTTGACGTTAAATGTCTCCGACAACTTCATCGTTCTAGTCCGTAAATCACCCAGTTTCCCATCCGTCTCCCATATGTGGGTCGGAAGTGAAGACCGGTCTTTTGAAAGGAAAGAAAAGACAAATGACTTTGTCCCAGAGCAAAGTAATACTAGGGAATAGCACCAAGACTTGGCAAAATTGACACACACTCAATTAGCAGCGATACTAGCGCTACTAGCGATACAGAACGTCCCTACTAAAAGCATTCAGTCGTTCACCAACGTCTGCTCCGATAACTTCATATTCCGAACATTGCAAAAAAAAGATACAGCCTTCATTGTTTCCTTAGTGTGTGCAGATGCACCTTTGCTTTACGAGAAATTTATAAACCCGCATGTTAGTCTTTTAAATGCCGCAAGCCTAGTGGTCGGCGCTACAAGTATAACCCATTTGCAAAGCATGGAAAGCATAGGTTTTGGCGCTATTGCTTAGTGTTATTTCAGTCTGGGTCGTCGTAAGACAACGGGGAAGTCGGGGAGCTAGGAGAGCTTAAAGGACACGTCGTGTTTATAATAGTTCTTCATTCTACTCCAGTGTTATTTCCATCCATTGTCTATCCCAAGATTCTTCACTTCGTAAGTGTATCCTGTCTCCTCTATTAGCAATAGACTGATTGTCACGCTTGCCACGAGTTCTTCTCTTTAAATGACGTAGCCTATTAGGCCCCCTTCATCGTTACTGGAGAGCTGTCTGCGCTCGAAAAACAGTTATGCGGATTTTGCCATTTTCTGTCTGAAAGACGCCACAAGTTGACAATGGATTTTGGACGTAAATGCTTGTCCTCTGATATTCATAGATCTCTCCTACCGGATTACGAGGCCCCGAACCAAACTTGACCTGAAACAAGGCTTCGCGCTGCAACCCGTAATTGTACCAGACTTGTTCGCCCCGATATCTCTACTGACCGGTATCTTTCGTCATTTGTACCATATTTCGTAAATTATTTTAATTCGGAACCGTGATATAGTCGTTATTAATTGTATATACATAGAAATATTTTAAGGTAATTATTGAAAAGTGATTATAAAGTTTTAGCCGTGTTAAGAACTGTGTGACGATCCGACGCTAGCGAGTAATTATATGAGCTATTCAGGAAATAAACGTTGTTATTACTATTAAAAATAGGCTGAGCCGTGTGTAATTGTCTGTAAGCACAGCCTAGTTACATACCTACGAACAAGCCCTTGCGAAACTGAATCTATCACCGCTTATAGTCAGTCTTGAACACCTGATTTTGCAGTTTGGTAAATCCAACCTAGCCAATATGAGCCACCGGTCACTGCTACCGCAAACAGCCCCTCCCAATAATTGAAATCGATTGCAGAATAAACTTCTACCCCTTAAGTCCACACAAATCGGAACGGGAACTCGTTTGTGCCTTTTTGAGATCCCAAAACGTAAGTGGAGGGATACCTATGACATCGCAAAAGTTGTCCGTCCGTCTGTCCGCACGATAAATCTCGAAGGGATAGAGATATTTTGATGAAGATTCGTGGGAGTATCCTTTGGGTCAAAGTACAGGTCAAGTTCGAAGATGGGCTATGTAGCCGTATATTTGAGGGTGGGGGAGGGGTTTCAAATTAAGGGGCAAAACAAATATTTGTTTGAAGCCATTGAGATAGCTATTGAGCTAAAGCTATTGAGATAGTTGATTTAGGGGTAAGGAGACATGCTGAATTTGAATATGAAATTTATTTTCTCGCCGGACAAATAGTTCACCCGGAATCCGGCAAAAGCCGGAAAATTTGTGAAAAGTAAAAGTTTAATATGAAGTTGGTTAGAGGTTCGATTTAGGGACAAGGAGACGTGCTGAGTCCGAATATGAAATCTATTTTCAAGTCAGACAAATGCTTCGGCCGGAATCCGGGCAAAACCGGAGAATTTTTTAAAAGTAAAAGTTTTATTTAAATTTGATAAGATGTTCGATTTGCGGGTAAGAAGACATGCTGAATTCGCATATGACAATCATTTTCTCACCGGATGTATAGAAAAAGTAAAAGTTTAATCTGAGGTTGGATGTAGGGGTAAGGAGTCATGCTGAATTCCTTTTTGAGCTTTAGTTTTTTGCCAGACAAGCAGTTTGTCCGGAATCCGGCCGAAACCTAAAGTTGGGCAGAAGTAAGGAAGGAAGAAGATACGACGCAGGCTATAGGGCAAACCATATGCTGAATCCACATTTGAATATTTGACAGCGCAAAACGGCTATCTGAATATGTCTGAACTTGTTGAAATTCAGCTGGCGTATCCGGTTTGCACTATCAAATACGAACTTGGTCTTCTCCGATTATTACCATCGGCCTTAACCTGTTTTTAAATGTTAAAAGTAAAAATACTTAGGAGTCTGTTGAAGACCGAATATCTACAAGACCGAATTGTCGGGAGCAAATATTAAAATTTTAGGGATCCCATCGAAACCTTTGGTCTTGTTTTTCCATCGGTTTTCCATGCTGAATCGTAGTATGTGTTTGTTATTTGGAATTTGTAGGAAACTGATTTATTCATCCTATGCTAGTTTCTAAATATACCAATCTCTGTCTATGTCTCTCTCTCCGTCTCTCATAGGGTACACGAGTACAATTTGACTCCTATGATATTGGAAAAAGCTACTGAATTAACAGATGGACAGGACTGGTCCTCGAACTAACAATAAGTAGTCGTAACAGAACAGAACATGGGTCTTGTGTAGAAAAGTTTTTAGTGTCTCCCGTGGCAACACTGACGAGGCTGCTCCTTTCCTCGACCCGCTGGCGGAATCAACCAAGCGGTCTGATTGGCTATGTATAAGCGAAGATACAGCCCGGGTCTGTTCTCCTTTTTCACCTTAGTACAGCGCGCCCCGACGAAAAGAGGAATCTGTACTTGAACAATGCTTAAAGGACCCCTCGCACTATTTACTCTTCAACTTTCAGTATTTTAACATATTTGAATACTTGAAACTAGGCTGTGCTTTCAACAAATAACCCACCTTTTTGGCTGTTTTAAGCCTTTTCAGAGACCCGTTCACTTATAGCGAAAATAGGAAACCAATTTACATAACCGTTTTTTTTTTTTCATGGACAAACTTCTCGCAGACAGCCGTCGACAGTGTGATAAACATCGAAGGTAGCAAAAGATGGCAAGGTAGAAAATCAGCGTGGTTTTCTTAGAGGGTTTAGAATGTACCGTACGAAATTGGGGTCTCCGGATTTAGAAATATGTGGAGTAATTATGGAAGTAGGTTGCGTTAGTATTATAGGTAAGACAGGTCCTTTAAGACTTTGGCTTTGTGAACTTGCTTCCTTCTTTCAGGTTGCCCAGGCGGACTACACCAGTGCAAAAACGGACAATGTATCCTCCCAGAAAATGTGTGTGACAACACTGCACACTGTGACGACGGATCAGATGAAGGAAAAGGCTGTGGTGAGTTTTTCTTTTACTAAAACAGAAATGTCAAGTCGGTTATAATTAACAAACCGTCATTTTCGTGTGTCACTGTCACGTCTGACGCTGATTTCAGTTTTTCACCGTTGTCAATAAATTTACTTTAATTCAGTTTATTTATAACCCATCTCAAGAAAAGGAGGGCGAAGCGCCCTAAAGATTTAGTAGCAAACAAAATAAATAAATAAAAAGAAACAGTAACACTAAATACAAAAAATATCAACAAAGACGATTAAATAAAGAGCGCTGACCATGGGTGAGACAACATTGACTCAGAAGAACGAACATCCTGAAGTCGTGTATCATTAACAGAAGTTGGAGAGATTAGGCGGAATTTACTCATCAAATAATTATTTCTGGTCCAAGGTGGATAACTGAGAAAAAATTTCGCAAAAATACACTGTGCGGACAGATAATTTATATGATTCAGTATAAAACTGCCAAATGGGAGAAAAGAGAAAGAAGATGGGGGACAGCTAGACTAAAATAATTTTTTTAGACTGTTATAAATTAAAATAGTACAAACCCTTACCTTTTTTTCTCATTTCTTCTGTTGTACCGTTGTACACGCACCAATTACTGAACGTGCAGGAATGTTCGGTATCTCCCAATCCGCGCAGACTCAGACCGCGGAGGGAGATGCCCCTAAAAATGCTGCTTCACTGGCCATTAAAAAGTGCTCCAGAGTTTACCTTGCCCAAAAACTAAGTTAAATGAAGAACAAATAAGCAAAAGAACCTTGATCTCCTAATCTCTCTAATACAACCATGCGGAGTCGGATACATCCCCGATACGCTACCCGATGCAAACGAGCGAAGGTTAGCTTAGGAGCTACGCGGAACATCATAATTCATTACCTCTACAAACAGCTAATCGCAGTAGAGCCCTGGAGAAGAAAAGTCGAGAGTAAACAGCACTGTTGGTTGTCTTACGTTGTGACGCGTCACTACAGAGGCGGGTCATACACTCCTGCCACGGTCTTCTCCTCTCAATCCGCAGCGGCTAAGAGGGAAGTAGACAGGGGTCAACTCAAAGCACAGCAAGCAGCTCTGCTCAGTTTTGTAGGATTACCCATTCGGTGTGTGGGACCGAAGACGGAGGTTCTATTGGCTTGTATGTTCTTGATTGAAACTATCCAGAAGCGGGTTGTTAAAACCATACTGTCGAACGAGTGTACTAACTATGAATATGCGAGTAGTACCTTGAGCCTATAAATTCTAGACGCCATATTTTGATAGTTTGTGTCGAAAATTTTTGTTTACAGTGAGTCAGATTCCGCCACTTCCTTCCCAAAAAACTTTCTTGACCTACTAATCTAAAAGCCAGGCTTCACCACAAGGCCGTATCCAGGGGGGGAAACCCCCGAAACATACAAAAATAACGATTTTTATAGACTTTTTCCTCTGATCTATGTGTTTTTTGTGCTTTTTTGTCCGACCAGCAGGCAACCCCCCCCCCCCCCCCTCCCGAAATAAATTCCTGGATACGGGCCTGCTTCACCATCCAGATTTCCAGTTATTTGGTGCTTTGCATAAACGACAATCTGGAAGATGTTTAATTCCCTGGACACCCAGGCGTGGTTGGCCTGGCTTCACCTTCCGGATCCTTATCGACGAAAACGGATGTCTGGAATCCGGAAGAAAATCTGGAAGGGGAAGCCTGGCTTTAACCAGACATCTTTCGTTAAGTTCTTTGTTTTGCCCATCTAGTTCCGTGTTTTTTTTTTCTTACTTGCATTTGTTAACTTAAGATACAATAGATAGAAAGTTTATTTTATAAGTTAACTTTCTTGGTTATACAACTAAATTTGCTGTTATTGCTAATTAAAATATTTACAGTATCTGTGAATGCACTCGCTCACGTTCCCTTAAAAAGTCTTAAGAATTCGGGAATAAATCTTTGTTTACATCTGCCGTATTTTGTAGGTACAGTTTGGGTGCCCTAGAACTTTCCGATCGTTCTGGTTCAGGTCGGAACAGTGTAAAAAGTATCTCCGAAGAATTAAAGTTAACGGCAGTGTTTGCTACTCGAATTATTCTTATCTCTACTGAGGTAAGATTGATACTTAATAGTGATAAGAATAATCTGAGTAGCAAATATTGCAGATAACTTTAATCCTTACTCGGAGATAGGTTTTACAGTGGAGAGAGAATTTGGGAGTGAATAGAGTGAGATACCATGGCCGAACCGGAGTCGGTGCTTAGCTCCTTTCTGCGCTCCCGCAGTATTTAGAGGTTAAAATGTTTTAAAAGGTTTGAGTATTGAAGTTTCTTTAGAAGTTGAGACTACCCATAATAAGAAGAGCCAGCTTCTGTATCACCTCCCTGTTTTCAGAACGCACATGCGATGCCGCTGGCGCATCCTATTGGCGCCTTCGAAAGTGCGACAGCTGCCAGAACACCCCAAGTGGCCCACAGTGCCGCTGCGCCGCAGGCTACAAACTAAACAGAGACGGCACTTCCTGCGAAGATATCAACGAATGTCTCATCTCTGCCGTCCAAACATCCTTGACGTCAGCATTGATGGTGCATAGTGAGGACGAGCACCCGGATTTCCATGACCATCACGATGACAATATCGTCTTTGATGAATGTAGTCACATGTGTGAAAACACGAAGGGAGATTACAGATGCAAGTGTGGAGAAGGGTACAAGCTAGCTGGTGACAGGCATACTTGTCGGGCAAGTAAGTGTAAAGTATGGCGTTTTTTAAATCGGTGTGATAAGCTGCATAAGGATATCCGCGTCATTGTTTTTTGAATAGCTAGCTAGAGTAACCCAAGCAGGTGGCGATTTTTATTACAGCTGCATAAGAGAAAATAGGATCAATTTCTATTTTTCATAAATACGCCGCTCACGTCTGTTCAAAGTATTGGCTGACTTGTATAGCTATAGTGCAGCTTATAACACCAATTCGAACAACTTATCTTGCAGCCCCCGATTCATTGTCCAGTATCGCATATTTTCCCACTGCAGTCACCATTGGTGAGACTCTCTTTTCTTTTTAGTAATCTAGTTACCTATCATTTATTCACTTAAAACTGGCTTGAAGACCCGCTGAAAATGCGTTACTTCGCTGTTCTGCCATTCACGAATAATCGATTTTCAAATAGTGGAATTTCCGTATGATTTGGGTCGTACCTCTATGTGCTTATATTTCGTTGCATGCCTTACCAGAAAGATTTATGATTTTTTTTTGTTTTTTTTTTTATTCACTAGTCAGTCTCTACCAGTCTCAGCACTGCCCACTGAAAAGCTTCTTCTTTAAATTTGTCAGCACCTGGGTTCCAGGATGGGACCCTTTCGCTTTCATTGTGGTTGATAACTTGATCGTTGGTTTCGTTGATAGGTTAGGTTAGGACAACCTTGGGCCGAGATGAATGGTAGGCCTACTCTCAAGAAATGCAGAGGAATTTGAGGGCGGTGATGATCGACAGGAACATTGCTCGTTCGCGTCTAGGGGGGAGTGATAAAGACGATATTTCTTCGATGTCACGAGGTAGGTTTTGCTTCAGGACTTCGGATCTGAGTATTCCCAGCTTTGGGCAAGGTCTATTGCATTCGAAGAGAAGATGCTGCAACGTTTCTTGGGCATTTTGGCAGAGTCTACAGAGGGGGTCCTGTCTTCTCCCCCAGTCGAACTCAGTTTTTCTTGTAATTACGGCGTCGGTCTTGACTCGAAGGTAGATGCAGTTTTCTTCTCTTTTTCCCGTTTGTGCTCTGTGATTAAAATTTCCTGCGTCATGGTCGAAAGCACTGCCCATTGAAAGCACTACCCACTGAAAAGCCCCGTTTGTGCTCTGAGATTAAAATTTCCCCCGTCATGGTAGAATTTACGCTGTGGGGACGGCCGCAGATATTCGTCATAACTAGTTCAGATAGCGGAAAATAAAAAATGTCCCTTTGCAGAATCCAAATAATTCAGTGTACCGTCTTCAGTTAAATGCTTTTGAACGGGTGTGAGCCCCGAGTTCGAATACCCGCCATAACAATTGCTTTCAAGTAAAGTTTATATGCAGTATTTTTGTAACCAACTGGCTAAAAGACTACTCGATTGCACTAATTACGCCCCCCCCCCCCATCACGCCAGTTTTGAGGCTAGTTGTAAGGCTAGTACTTTGAAGAAATGGGAATAAAGCATGTACTTTTTCCAGCAACGCGTCCTGACATCATGTTTACCACCCTTCACAACATTCGTTCTCTAAAAGCTGACAGGAACATCCCTCAGGTTGTACCTGTTATCGCTCACTCCGATGAAGGGATAGTTGATGTAGATTTCGACATAGAAGAGAGAGCCATCTTCTGGATGTCCCGTAAGTCATTATCTTTTATTCTCAACTATGCTGCTGTCTGCGTTTTTGATCCAAATTCTCCTTACGATTTTCTCCGCAGTTCTCCTATTTCGCAATTCTCGTTATATTGCGTTTTTGCCAGAATCAAGAACGGGGAAAGCCTCGCGATTCTGCAGAATCGAGAAGTTGCTCTGATGGTGCATTCTCGATTCGCTTCTCCCCGTTCTCCTCCCTGATTGGTCAACAGAGCGTGGGTGTTCAATATGCATAAACACATTTTTGTTTGTGCTCGGAGGAAGATCAAACCCATGTCGCAAACCTTTTTTATTTTGTCTTTAGTCATATGTCTGTTGTCGTAAATTCTCGTGTTGTCCTTATTCTTTTTTTTCTTTTTTTTTACAATGCCTTAGGCTAGAATTGTATTAATAATTTTTACAAACTCATCAAATTAGTGATGCGTCGTTTTCTATGCCACTGGAATGTCTGATGCTTTTGAGTAAACCAGGTTTAGTTATATTTGCCATTAAAATTGTACTTACCTTACCTTACGTATACCGGCCCGGGTGTGGGGCTTAAGTCGAGGCGACGTCAGGTCGTCTTGCATAACAGCGAAGCACAAATTAAAAAGAACCCGTCAACCAGAGATGTGCGAATCCGATCATGAAAGGATTCAAATCCGAATCCGGGGCTATGTACGAGTCCGAATCCACCAATGTATGGTTAGGATTTGAATCCGGACTCGAATACGATCTTTTAACAAAATCATCTATACCTAGGTTACAGCTTAAAAATCAGAGGTGACAAAAAAGAACCGATGCCTAAGGCAAATGAGACGGCTAATTGGACGATGTAGACAATTCCATGATGCTTGTTATAGTATGGCTTTCCTCTCGGCAATCAGGAATGAATTTTGGGGTCGTTAAGCACAATACTTAAGTACAGTGTGTACAAATTGGGAAAAGACTCGATATTGGTGGAGGATTCGCAAGACCCAAAGTTTAGAATCCGAGTCGGAATCCAGCCTGACAAGCAGGAGATTCGAATCCGCCCAATAGGACGAATCCTGGATTTGAACTCGGATTCGCCCGTTTCTGCCGTCAACAGGCCGGAGCCAGACAACGACGGAGTATAAAAATGATGAAGTGAAAAATTAAAAAAGTACCTTTCGGAATGTGTAGAAAAAGCAAATTTTTAAATTAAACGTGAGTCACGTCACCAGGAAACCGTCAGTTCATGGGACTGCGGATATAGATTGGCGAAGGCTCGTAAGCTGACTCATTCTCGGACAGAGGAAGCTGTAAGCAAGGTGATTGGTACTCCAACCAAAGATGGGTGAATCCGATCACGAAAGGATTCGAATCCGAATCCAGGGCTAGGTACGATCCGGATTCGAGTCCGACCTTAACAAAAATCGAATCATGTACACAGGTTATAGTTTAAAAACCAGAGGTGACACAAAGTACTGATGCCTAGGGTAATCAGATAGCGTGATATGTTGCTGAGGATGGTTGGTGGTGAAGATCAAAAAGTTGGATTGCCTAAGCCCGCTGTTTAAAAATTGCGAGAAACTGGAAGGATGTAGACTAGAAATTTGAGCGGATTCGTATTCGTAAATCCGAGTCCAGTTCAGCATGACAAGCAGAAGCTTCGAATCCAGCCAAAAGGACGAACCCGGATTCGAATCCGGATTCGGATTCGCCCATCTCTGACTCCAGCAGCTGGTACACTTTACTGAAGGTTGAAGTACACGGCTTTCAAGGGTGGTCTCAAAGCTCCCACCAAACTTGGAACATTCTCCGTTGTCTTGTAGTTTGAGACTAAGTGACCAGACTTCTGGCTAGATGTATGCTTATGTGAACGTTTGTTGACTTTGAGCTTTGCCATTTGCATGCAATTGCTGTGACTAAAGTCAGCTATCAGTTAGCCAAAGTAGGTAATTAAGGGATTTCTGAAAACAACTGAATATGTATTTTGGATCTTCATTCTATCATTTAGCCAGAAATTGCACTGTTCATATTAAAGTAACTGTTCAAATAAATATAACTTTACTGTAGGAAAGAAATAGAAAACCGTGATTTTCGGGGTTTTTTCTTGATCAGCTAATTATCCCTCTAGGATGATGTGCGAGGGATAAATATAAATTCGGATATTTCGGTTGCTTTGTGGAAGATTTTATCAAAAGTGGTCAACGTATAATGGATTTTTCGAGTGGGCCGTTTTCTGGGTGAAAGCTTCTGCGCTTTCCCAGACGGATGGTAAATTGTAAATATACACAGAGCTCAGAGTTGTAAATAATCACAGATTTGTACATATACATTTTTAACACGCACATTTTATCTTTCGTTATTTTATTTTTATCTGCATCCGCACCGTTTTCTTCTGGTTTTTAATTACATCTCGTCTTATTGTCTGTTGGTTCCGCATCGTTCTCATGTTGTGATTGTGGTGGATTTTATGATTTAGTTTTGTTTTGTTTTTCGCTGAGGACGGTTTGCCGGAAGTGCAACCGAAATATCCGAATTTATATTTATCCCTCGCACATCATCCTAGAGGGATAATTAGCTGATCAAGAAAAAATCCCCGAAAATCACGGTTTTCTATTTCTTTCGTAATGAATGGTCAGCTTGGCTTCAAACCTTATATTCGTCAAACTTTACTGTACTATAGGGGTACCGGGACTGTGGTTTTCTTACGTTACGCTAAAGCTCCAAGGGCCGTTAGATTGGCTAGATCGAGAAGACAGATTTAGTCCAAGATTCGCGGGGGGATTTAACAGAATATAAGGTTTGAAGCCAAGCTGACCATTCATTACGAAAGAAATAGAAAACCGTGATTTTCGGGGGGGGGGGGGGGGGGGGGTTCAGTTCAGTTCTGTGAAATTATTTGTACAGTGATGGGAAAAGCGAAGGATTGTATAATAGCTGGGTAAAAGCTTCTGCGCTTTCCCAGGGAATTGGTAAATTGTAAATAGACACAGAATTCAGAATTGTAAAATAATCACAGATTTGTACATATACGCTTTTAACACGCACATTTTAATATTCGTTATTTTATTTGAATTTGTTTGTCGTTTCAATCCGCATCTTTCTTCTGGTTTTTAGTTACATATCGTTGTATGTTTTGTTGGTTCCGCGTCACGGTATTGTGTTGGATTTTATGATTTAGTTGTTTGTTGTTTTCGCTGAGGACGGTTTGCGGGAAGTGCAACCGAAATATCCGAATTTATATTTATCCCTCGCACATCATCCTAGAGGGATAATTAGCTGATCAAGAAAAAAAAACAAAAAAAAAACGAAATCACGGTTTTCTGTTTCTTTCGGGATTTAAAAGTAATATATTTTTAAATCTTTCGTATGAGACCTCTTCGCGTAAATGGTACTTTTGTATATTACGGCAAGACCAAAACGAGGGAGATTTGGTGCGATTGTTACCTAATTATAAAATAGCTGTAGCTTTCAAGTACCCAGAGTTGCGTTTTATTTGAAGTCCACAGCACAGCGAGAGCGGATGGCGAACTGTAAGTAGCCGTTTTATTCCTGGGGGACTACGTCAGAAGTATGCTGAACTGTTCCCTGCCTCACCAAGCGTACGAACTGATCGGTCCGCTGGCACTCGGCGGGCGGCCTGCTGGCAAATAAAACGACTTCGGGAACCCCGCTCCTTCCCAGGGTACGGCACGCTGGCGAATAAAACGACAACGAACAGTGATGACAGGGAAGCTGGCAATCCGTTTTTTTTAGACAGTTTTTTTTTGCATTCTAGATAGTGGATACATTTACGTCACCAACGAAACGGCTATGACCAATCACCATGAGTTCCACGACGCTTATAGGTTCAGTTTGGGGTTCAGAAACCCTAAGGCTTTTTCTTTTGACTGGGTCAACAAGGAACTATTCGTAGCTGATAGACATGATAATATCTCAACGGTGCAGGTAAGCCTTGTATTAACTATTCGAGAAAGGAAGACCCGCTTTCGATATGCTAATAGCGTGTTCCACCCGTCTAATTAAAGCGAGGCTTCACCTTCCAGATTTTTCTTCCGGATTCCAGACAGCCCTTTTCGTCGAGACGGATCTGGAAGGCGAAGCCAGGCCAAAAACGTCTGGAAGTTCGGGGTGGTTCGACACCCCAGATCCCGGATGTCTGGAAGGTGCCATAGAGGCAACCCGTTCTAGAGACAACAAATATGCAAATGATAATAATAATAGAAACAAATGAAACTATGTAGGAAGAAAAGGGAAAGTGATTGACAGTAGTGATTGGGATGCAAGAGATATTTGAAACGTAAAGGGGACATCTAGGAAAACTCGAAGAATAACAAAATTGGCCGTCATCATTATCATGCAAGTCTGGAAGAGTTTGGTTAACTATGCGGAATCCCCCCCCCCCCCCTCCCGTCTGGGAATCTGGAAGGTGAAGCACTTACTATTTTTGTTCCAACCTCGTAAAAAGTTACTACGCTAACCGTTCCCTAATACCTACCTAACAGTAACTATATACTTACCATGCTCGGGAGCGTAGTAGGCGTGGTAACTACGCATCTCTGTAACGTGATTGGTCGGATTATTATTATTTTATTATTATTAATAAAATAATAATAATAAATAATATATATTATTATTATTATAATATTCTCCTGAAAAATAGAAATATTGTTACAGCCTTGAAGGCAAAAAGCCAGAACTCGGGACGTCATGCGTAGTAACCACGCTTAGTAAGGTGGAACACGCTCGTTCTTACTCCAGCTCCGGATATGGATTTCGTCTGATGTTCGACGGTGTGGTTCAACCTGTCACTAGTTTTGGAAGTTGCCTTCTAGAAATCATGAATGACGTCCATTACTGGTATGGATTAGCATTATTGGTAACAATTTAGTTAAAATAATGCATATAAGAGATACGTCAGCTACGATGCTTTGTACGTATCCGTTTTATGCATTATTTGAACACATGTTTCAAATTCAGCTTGAGCTCAAGGAATATTTAACAATTTAGTTTTTGTTTATTTCTTTTACTTCCTTTTCATACGTCTTTTTCTTTGCACCTTGTAACGGCTTTACAATAATCCTTAAATTTGTATATTATTATTTAATTATAACACGATTTGATTTTTTTTTTACACGACGCGAGGGTCCTTCTTACAAAGTCCTTATAAAATTTGGTGTCTCTTAAGTTTCCATGCTTGTTGACGAGGGCGGTCTTTATTCCGTCTTTATACCTAAACTGCAGTATCCCGGTCCTTGTTTTCTTTTCCTACCTTTTTCTTATCTTCTTTTTTTTTAGTCGTGCGAATAGGTTATGCAGGGCAGTATCTGTTAAATTAAGTATCTTCTGAGACCTTTACGTTTTAACCTGTTATCCGAAACCGAGTATCTAATATACTTTTAGCGTGTACCCGAGAGGTTGGTTTATATTGGACTATACCGGTACTCTGATCTTAATCTTCGAATGGTTGGTTCGTGACTGTGGAGAGGGAAGTTCGGACGGTAGGTCCTGGGTCCTACATTCAATAAACAGTGTCTAGAAAACATACTTACGTTTAATATTGAAGGTTTTTAGGTTTTAATTACTCTTCTGTGTAAGTTCTGCATACATCGAATACATCTGTTAATCCAACTCTCCTTAATCACTACTGACTTCTTACTGACTTTGATACAAATACATTGATCCTTATATACCTGCTTTTACTCTTTGTTCAAATCAGTGCCATAAAAACTGGCACTGCGTCAATACAACTTACGGGCGCTCTGCGAGAAAATGAAAACTTGGTTAAATTGTAATAAAAGTGTGTTATTTACACTTTTTTCTTTATTCTTTTTTGTTCCCTTGGGATTAGAAAACATCATGTTTTTGTAGTGTAAATAAATGTGTGGAGTGTTTTGGTACATGGTTCACCGTCTTATTCCTTACTTCAGTTTTTTTTTCTTTTGATGTGTTGTTGAATAGCACATCCTCGCAAGCAGTATTTTTGCTGTTTATTTATGAGACCCTCTATTGTTTCGTCCATAAAACTATATTACTACTACTTTGGAACTGAACATTTCGTCTCGTTACATACCTGCTGTCGAAATTTAACCAGGGAATCATTCGATCCTTCTTGTCAAGGGGCTTCTCCGTGCCTGACAACCTAAACTACAGTATCGATGACTATAATTTATGATTTTTGTTTCGATAGGCTTGCAAACTGGAGCACTCCCGCTGCGCTACGATTTACACTACCCACAGTCTTATTACAGATGTCGTCGCAGATCCAGTCGTAAAGTAAGTTCTGCTTTCCGGATTTAGCGAGCTGTTCTACAGATACCCTTACTACTTCAGTTCAGTTCAACTTTATCACATATCCAACATATTCCCAGGGGTGTTGCCAGCCAAAACTCTCAGAGCGCCCATTTTTAGATTTTCGTCGCACATATAGTAATCAAACATGTGATACCTTGCAAGCGTTGAAGTCTGAAGAAGCCTCGTCGAATCTGTGAGCTCAGGGAAGGGCTTGGGCGTGGGAGGTGACTACCTCAAAATATACGACAGATTTCCAGCAAGGCTCAAGAGTCATACTAGTTGGAAACCGTAGCCAGGAAACACAGCATCGCATGCTGGAAACTGTCCGAAATTACAGAAACGGTCGCCAGCCAAAACTCGAGGGTGGGTTGGTGTGGGGGTGGCACGGCGCCCATTTTAGATTTCGTCGCAAATGTAGTAGGGGAGGGGCTCAGGGAAGGGCTTGGGCGGGGGAGGCGACAACCTCAAAATATACTACAGGTCTCCAGCAAGGCTCAAGAGTAATACCAGTTTGAAACAATAGCCAAGAAACACAGCATCGCATGCTGGAACCTGTGCGAAATTACAGAAACTTAAGGTGAACGTCATTTGTAATAACAGGAATTATCTAACGCAATAGCCCGGCCCGCTGCAGTTCCTATAATGATTGTATATCAGACAGAATGGAAATGAGCGCCGCAGGCCAAATTTTTAAGGTGACCCAAGCCTAAAACACGAATGAAATGACGCGAGCTTCCATTAAACAGAGCCTACTACAGAAGGCGCCACCGTCAAAGTTGATTTGAGAAATCAGAATACGTCTTTTCGTATCCAAAATAAAATTAAGGGCCACTTAGCACGGATCTGCCCGTCTGTATTTGTTCATGACGAATCCAGAAAATGTGAGACTTTTAGCTGGAAGTTGGTAACGTGCTTCAGTTTGACCCTTTCCGAGAAAGAAGTACTGATCATCCAGGAAAAAAAACGTGAAACAGAGCAGACTTGTTCTGAGTTTCCAGTTAAAAAACAAGTAAAAATCAAATTACATGTTTCAACAATCAGGCCCGTCATTACACCGTCGCCATTGCTCACGAAGCCGATTTATTTTAAACGTCGCACTAACTAAAAATGTTACGCCACAAGCAAAATCGGCCTGATTTTTAACATGAATTAAGAGATATTGGTACATAACCGATCATGTTAAAATTGTCAATCTGGCAAGCTCGAAACATGCGGCTGAGAATCCTATGCCTGAGGTCTCAAACTCTCGAGAACCCAGGACGGCCTAGGTCCGAGGTGGATGTCAACTCAGCTTCTTGGTAGCCCTAAACTAGCCTTACTGACTTTTTCGGGCTCACTGCCAGCCCCCCATTGAGCTTTCCTGGGTGAGCGCCCATTTGCTGAGCTTTTGTGTTCGGGCACTCTGCGAGCGTCCAGTTTAGCTATTTTTATTTTGGTTGGGGGGCGCTCTGCGAGCGCCCAGGTTAGCTTTTTTCTTTCTTCGAGGGGGGGTACCCCCCCCCCCAGCGACGCCTCTGCATATTCCTATACCAATAGCCCGTCTTAGTATGTGATAACAGGTCACCTGTGCAAGGTGAACAACAAATTACCAAAATTTATTTCCCCCCCAAAAAAATTTTTTTTTACTGAAACTCACTCCAAATCAACTTTTTTCACTGAAACACCCTCACCGACATACCTTCACTTGAAGAAATGTTGCACGAATGTTCCGCACCGCAAGAAATTAGACACTTTCATTGTTTGATGTAATAATAATACAAAGCAAGAAATAACTCTTACGAAATTTTGAGTAGACGAACTGATCAGACTTAAATCCCATCAACAATTCTCTTGAAACCATCGATCGATTCAGCATTAACCGCATCTTCGGTAAGTCTGTTCCAAGGATCAACAATTCTGTTGCCAAAACCCCACTTAAAAACGTCCTTGTGGAATCTTGATTTTGCAAGCTTGTACGCGTGCCCCCGATGATGACGGTTAATGCTGAATCTTACTAGATCAATCACTACAGAATTGTCATAACTTCCATTGATTAATTTGAATGTTTCAATCAGGTCTCCTCTAAAAAATCTGTATGCAATGGAGGGAAGGCACAACTTGGCTAATCTCACTTGGTAGGGAAGATTGTGCGGATCTGGTATAGCTTCGTAGCTCTCCGTTGAACTTCTCATAAGCCTCAATGTCACAATTGTAATATGGCCTCACTGTGGTGTGGCCATTTTCAACGATCGGCCCTTCTTCATTGTTCGGCCCTTCTTGGCAAGGGTCCTCTTCCCAATAGGGCCGAAAAAGATAGCTCTAATAAAATTCAGCTGACGTCTCCGGAATATTTAACTTTCATTGTTTTTGTTTCAGTTGCAGTTTTACCCGATGAAAAATTTGTAGCCTGCGTAGTAGTATGGTAGTAGTACGAAAACGTTGCTTGTAGTAGTACGTAATAGCAAAGAATACTATAATTTAATGTGCCTCAGACTGGTCCAATCTTATGTAGTAGTATCCAGTAGCATCCTGTCCTGCCATAGTAGCATCCAGTCTTGCTAATAGTAGCATATAGTAGTATGCAGTAACACGGTAGTCTTGAAGTAGAAGCATGTAGTAGCATCGTTAGTACTGCATGCAACTTTTTCGTTCTACTTCATAATACTATTTTCAGATAAATTTTTCATCGGGTAATGGCCCCCTCGTCCTTTTCACAGCTTTCACACCCCCGATGACGACATACGTGGTCTACTAACCTCTGAAATTGTACATCGTAAAAAATCCTTAGTTGCTTTTTTGCAGATACCATGGTATCTGTTACCACGGTAAATATATTTGCAATACTCTTGCCGATGCAAAATCTCTGACCTCTAAGGGTATCTAGCGGAAGAAAGACACAAGTGATGTCAAAGCTGCTCTCAAAGATCGTGGTGAACACTTGGGATGTAATCAGTTGTGATTGTAGTAACGTTATGCATTATACGTTATGGATAACAGGCATTGCCAGAAAGAGCCGAAATCTGCTTACTTTTCCGGTATCACGACAACAATTAAAAACGTCAGATGATGCTTTTTCGATGTTTTACGGCTCTTCCTGGCAATATAACATGAAATGCAAAAGTTTTTCAAAATCACAACAGATTACATCCCAAGTGTTATCTGTTGAAACTGCGCATCCTTGTGATATATGTTATGAATTGACAGTATAGACAAAAATTATGGTTTTCTCGGGCCGAGTCAGGTGAAACGCTCTCTACTCTCTTCTTCTCTTGGTGTTCGTTGCTTCCCCTCTGATCTCTCAGCATTTGCACCACAGTCGATCTAATAAGAGAATCACTAATTTCACGAGCCAAGCAGAGATGGGCGAATCCGAAAAATCCGGATTCGGGTTCGAGTCCAGGATTCATCCTTTTGGCTGGATTTGAATCTTCTGCTTGTCGGGCTGGTTTCGGATTCGGATTCCAAGCCCTCAACCTTACGAATCCACTCAAATTTCTATTCTACATAATACGAGTCTCCGTTTCCTGATTTCAAGCAATCCGACATTTGATCTCCGCCACTAATCATCCTCAGTTATTTGTCATGTTATCCAATTACTTTAGATATCAGTGTTTTTTGTCACGTCTGATTCTTAAACTATAACCTATGTATATGATCTGATTTGTGTTAAGGTCTGATCGAATCCGGATTCGATTCGGGATTCCAATCCTCAGCATTAAATTGTAACTTTTTAAAGAAGTAAAGTTAAATTCTATTAGATATACTTACCTGTTTCATACTTTATGATTGCTCTATTCCTTCCATCTACCGACATATGGTACGAAAACTGAAAAGCTTGCAACTTCCGCTAGGAAGTGCGGCGTAAATTCAAAATAGTGCCAAACCACCATCAACCCCCTAGCGGCTTCCGCTCTTCAGTACATTTCGATCAGAAAACATCTGACACAAGCGGGGAGGATGGGCGGGAAATAAAAACTTAAAGTATGAAACAGGTAAGTATATCTAATAGAATTTAACTTTACTTCTTTAAAAAGTTACAATTCTATATCGCTATACCTGTTTCATACTTTATGATTGCTCTGAATTACCACAACAGGAGGTGGGCATACCAGACAAATAATTGCACTTTTATTACTACAAAACTACAACAGATCAGACTCTATTGCATCAACTTCAAGAACGAAACATCACGTGGTGTTCGCTGACACTCTAAAACAAGGAGCCATTCGTCCTCATATTTTCAACTGGGCCACCACTGCAGATAAATCTAACACAGGTAAAGTACCAATATAATGACGTAGTGAACCGGACGAAAACCAAAAACCAGCTTCCATGATACTCTCAAGCGATACTCCCTTCGAAAATGCGGTTGAAGCAGCCATACCCCGAACATCGTGAGCCCGGACTCCAACCGCTTCCGGGCAAGCGATCATTATCACCGAACGAATCCACGAGGAAATCGTACTAGGGGCGATTTCTCTATTTCCATTATCTTTGGTTGGGACAAACAAACGCCCCCTCCCTTTTCTAATGTCCTCAACCTTGTGTAAATACATCCTCAAATTTTCAACCGGGCATAATTTCAGATCATTATCTAACTTCGGGATATGAATAACTGGGTGAAGAGATCCTGGTTTCTGGTTCTTAGCTTTAAAATTCGGGGCGACACGCAAACTAACTCCAAAATCTGAGAACTGGACTCCGGCTACTACCAAAGCATGTAACTCGCTTCTTCTGCGCCCAGAAGCCAACGCCAAAAGAAAAGCTAATTTCTTAGACAAATTCAGAACACTGGCATTCTCATTAAATTGGTCACCTTTAAACATCTTGAGTACTTGTCCCAAGTCCCAAGCAAAGGAGCGTTGCGGTCGGACGGGCTGATTCGCCTTCAGACTCTCTAACAGATCTGTCACTGCTCGGGACTCCATAGAGGTATTATTAGCATATGCCAAAATTGTTGTCAGAGCCTCTTTATACCCCTCGACAGTCGACGGACAAAAGGCGCGATCCGCTGACAGATAAAAGAAAAAACTCGTGAGGTTCTGCACCGAAATAGTTAGTGGATCGCATCCATTCTCCCCACACCACGCCGTGAAAATCCGCCATCTACTGGCATAAACCGATAACGTACTAGGCCTCTGTTTATTAACAATGGCACTGATCACACCAGGAGAAAAACCTTGTGACTCCAGTAAAACTCTCAAAGTAGAAAGGCGTGTAGATCCAGGTTCGCTAGGTTGGGGTGGAGATACCGCCCTTTCTTTATTACATCCGGTAACTGTTCGAGCCGCAAGGGAGGTACCTTCACTAAACTCAACAGGATCGGAAACCATATCATTGACGGCCACCGCGGGGCAATCAATATTGCACTCACTCGTTCGTCCCTCATTTTCAGGACTACCCTGGTCAAGACTGAAAAAAGGCGGGAACGCGTATACCATCATCCCGCTCCATGGAATCGAGAACGCGTCCGTTGCTACTTCCCCCTGACCCTGTTCCAACGAACAAAACATAGGCAGAACTGCATTTCTGCGATCCGCGAACAGGTCCACCATTGGGGTTCCCCACATAGCGAACAAACTGCTCAGAATCGACGGATTCAGGCTCCAATCGAGTCGTGCAAATCGGATTCTCCTTAACAGGGGAATCTTGCCCCGGGATAAGTCGTCCGCCCTGGTGTTCAACTTGCCCTTCACGTATCCTGCCCGAATCTGAATCCCCTTTTGTTCGGCAATTCTGTATAACTCCTGCGTAACCCGCAACATTCCTAGAGATTTGGTTCCTCCCTGTCGGTTCACATAACTCACTGCTGTCGTATTGTCGATCATGAGAAGCACCTTGGAGCCAGATGGTAGATCTAAGCGTTCCAAAACCCGACAAGCCGCAATTAATTCCAGGCAATTTATATGCATTGTCTTTTCCCATTCTGTCCAAAGACCCGAGATATCTTGACCGTTCCCGTGTCCTCCCCAGCCAATCCGACTTGATGCATCCGAGAAAACCTGCAGGTCCGGATGAAATAGCCCCAGTGGAACCCCACGCGACAACCAACTCTGGTCGGTCCATCTTTTTAATGCCGATCGTAATGGGGGGAGAACGGGAATCTTTATCTTGGAAGGTAAATTTTGATACCTGGCGGGAATCCACGCTGTCAAATAAACCTGCAAGGGGCGTATGTACAATCTGCCCAAATAAACCTGGTCTGCAACCGAATTCAATCTTCCTAAAAGCCTCAAATACATCTTCAGAGAAACCCACTTCAACTTCGTGACACCTTTTACCAGACCAATAATTTCGGGAATCGCGGATGGTTTTTGGGTATAATCGTTCAAGTCGAACGCGACTCCTAGATAAACAAAAGATTGGGACGGGACAAGTATTGTCTTCGTAGATGCCCGTAGACCGAGAGCACTGAGTGTCTGCTTGACAAACGCTAAATGATTCGCGCACTGGTCTCTGGAATCCGCTATTAGGAGCCAATCGTCCAAATATTGGAAAATCAAAATTTTCCTGTGATGGAGATATTTTGCTACCTCTCGCATTAAAACCGAGAAAATCCACGGGGCTGTCGTGAGACCGAAGGGTAGAGTAACGTGCTCGTACACCACGTTCCCAACCTGAACTCGCAAATATTTCTGAGAACGGCGATGCATGGGGAGGTGAAGATATGCATCTTCCAAGTCCAAGACTACACCCCAAGCACCTCTTTTCATTACCTGAGTAATCTGCCGCGTTGTTGTAAATTTGAACTTGCGCTTCTCGACAAAACTGTTCAACACCTTTAGATCTGTTATCAGCCGATACGATCCGGACTTTTTTGGGATTCTGAAGACTGGGCTGAAGAAACCCGGACTGTCGTCCGACACTACTCTGACAGCCTTCTTTGCTAATAACACTGACATTTCTTCGGCTATTGCCGGGCACTGACGCGCGAATAACCTTCTCCGGCGTAACTTGGGCGGGTTCAAAGAAAATCGTATCTTGTACCCATGCTTGATCACCCTTAAACAAAACGGGTTCGTTGTCACTCCCTCCCACGCTGCTAGATAACGAGGCAACCGTCCCCCAATTGGCTCCTTCTGAGGGGCATCTTGCAACATAGGCGTGGGGGGGTGCACTTCCCTAGCGACGAAAACGAGGCGTGAAGGCCGACCTTCCACGACCTCGGCCCCTATAAACTCAGAGGCCCATCGCTGCGGGGGCGGAAATTCCCCTGACTGGATGAAGACTGGACTGGGTCCGGCCGGTACTTCTTAGCTGGGGGTCCACTGTGATTGTTCTGTGGCCCACTAAAACTGTTCTGTGTTCGCTTCTGACTTCCATAAGCCATAAACCTCGGATCACACTCTGCCCACTGCTTGGCCGCCTCAAGACATTTCCCACCGAAGAGAGCGGCCGCATCCACTGACTGTCCTCTAAGAGGGACAAATATATGTGGAGGGGGAGCAAGAGGTAATCTAGCTGTGGCACTATCCCGCCTCCATAACACCAAATTCGCTATTACGGGCATCAAGCTAGATAGCACATGCCTTAACACAACAGAATTTGCAGCTAGTAGGGATTTCATCTTTTCTTGACGTGATTCAACGTATGAAGCCGCTTCCTCGCGTGCTTCCTCTGTGTCGTCGAATTCAGGCAACTGGGCAAGCGCTGAAAAACAGTGATTCATGCCTGCTGTGAATGTGTCCGAAGCGTTACACATGCTTGCAACCAAGCGTAGCGTCTTTTCTAGCTCGAGCCACTTTTGCCTTGGTAAGGTAAAGGGTGCAGTTTCCGCCTTTGGCTTTAATACTCCAAAGTCCACATCTTCAACTGGAGGACGGATCTGAAACCCATCATGGCAGCCATACAGGTCAATGAGGTTCTTGTCTGCTGACATAGGTAGGGTCGATTTGGAATCCAATTTAGCAACATTCTCATTGATAGACTGAAGTGACGAGCTCAACAGTCTGTTCATAGGTAGTCTGACTCTCTGAGACTGGGAAGACTGTACCAGACCCAGTGACTCTGATGTAGACTGGAGTTTGGTGGCCTGCTCTGCTCTCTTAAGCTCCGGGAAAATTTCAAACGAGACTTTTATAGCCTCTCGAAAACTGGGTGTGACCTCAGAAGGTTGATCAAGCCTTTCCAGGGCCGCCGATAGGAGATCTCGAGTGGAACTATCAGCCGTGGAAGCATCAACCCCAGCAATGGCTTGGCGGAGATTCTCCATCAATTGGTCCATGACTCAACTCTATAAATCCATATCAGAATTAATACCTAACAACAGAAGAATTAAAACTTCTAAAGTTAGGATAAACTCTTCCTTTACTGTTAGTAGACACTGGCTGAATCTGGTAACATATAAAGCAGACCAAATTCAGCAGCAGGCTGAACATTGTGGTATCGTAAGTACCAAAAATATTTCAGCGACAGAAGAGCTGATCGTTTTGGTATCGTAAGTACCAAAAATATTTCAGCAACAGAAGAGCTGAACATTTTGGTATCGTAAGTACCAAAAATATTTCAGCAACATATAGAATCAAGAGTGGTATCGTAGGTACCGCGCAGACCAAGTTCGGCAGCAGGCTGAACATTCTGGTATCGTAAGTACCAAAAATATTGCAGCAACAGAAGAGATGAACATTTTGGTAGTGTTAGTACCAAAAATGTCTCAACAATATATAAGATCAAGAGTGGTATCGTAAGTACCGCCTTGAGCTTTTACCACCGGCTCAAGCTTATCTTCCGAAGAACAAACCAGAATAGTTTGAAGCCCTGAAAACTATACAAATAAACAATACTTTCTCAAAGGCAATCAATAGTCTACGTTTAAAACTCAACTATAACTTATCCTTTAAATAAAAGGGAGACTAATAAGATCCGGTAATATATTCACAACTCAAAATCAACCACCACTAATCTCCTGGCATCATAAATACCAACAATAAATCAACAATAAAAGAAAATCAAACTGACAAGAGTGATATCGTAAGTACCACAATTAATCTTTAAATAAACCCAAAAAACTGGGCTAAACAAACAATAATATCTCAACAAAAAAACAAGAATCTTTGTTCTTATGACAACTTATAACACAATTCTCTCTCAGATATTTTCCGAAAAATTATCTCCAAAATGCCAAATAATCAATAGCCTATATTATCCTCGTAAATTTATCAAAAACTTACTGCCAAAATAATCATTAGGCTAGGCTAAACTTTGACAACCTGAGAAACCCATAATGATTGGGTGACTCACTGCCAATTTAACAACATAAATTCCACAACTCTGAAGAGTTATGTGGACAGCATAAATGCTTCAACACTTACCAAAATCTTTCTTTCTCCAAAAAATTATTTTATGAAAATAATTTCGACCATATGTCTTCGTGGTACGAAATGTACTGAAGAGCGGAAGCCGCTAGGGGGTTGATGGTGGTTTGGCACTATTTTGAATTTACGCCGCACTTCCTAGCGGAAGTTGCAAGCTTTTCAGTTTTCGTACCATATGTCGGTAGATGGAAGGAATAGAGCAATCATAAAGTATGAAACAGGTATAGCGATATAGAATGGTGGATTCGGATACGAATCATTTCCAATCGGATACGAATGATCTTCGTCCATCTCTGGAGCCAAGTATAAGTATTTATGAAAAACAGTATTTCCGGGCTATTTTCTCGAGAAAAAGTAATTTCTAGTAAGCATTCAAGTAACCCTAGAGTAGTTATATAAACCGGGTTCTGGCTCACCCTCCCCCCAATTTCAAAACCCCATTTTAACATCAATTTCTTAAATTTTAACATCCTTTTTACCAAATTATCCCCCTTTTTAAGAACATTTTTATTTTCTTAATTCCAAAATAAAGGATACAAGAAATGAGAATATTACCCTTTACTACATATAAAATACTACAATATACTACTACTTCTTTTTTTTTACATTTTTCATTTTTTATTCAAATATTACTGAGTAAACAGTTCTAAATCCACATATGTTTCTTTGTTCTTGTTTTCGCGTACAATTGGTTGCAAAACTAGATTTTTCTTTAAAAGTAATTCGTTAGCAATGGCATTATATTTCTGTGTTATAAACAAATCACAGGGTTTGTCATTATGATTAATAACTACAACCAACTTATCACCATATTTTGTCTTAGCAATTCTCATTTTAACAATAGTATATTTCAATCCTAGAACTAGTTCTTCTTTCCTGATTGTCTCATTGTATTTATTCATTCTGATTGTATTCAAGACTTCCTTTGTGGACTCCATTTATTAGGGGATGATTTTATTAAATAAAAATCCAGGCTCACAAACTCACATACATATTTTTATTGATAATATCTAATGTAAAAAAAAAAAATCCAAATCAATATTCATCACATCATCAAATTAAAATCTCCTCAACGTATCCAACAATTCTACCTCTAGTCCTGATAAAGCTCTTAGGGCAACAAAAAAACAGAAAATCTCATTGCGCATTAGTATTCACATCACAAAACATTTCGTTGCGGAGATTCTGCAGGCCCCGTTGGTGTAGTGGTCTAAGATGTTGCAACGTCTTAAATCAACCACTTCATCAATGATGTCGTGAGATCGAATCCCGCCATCAACTTGAGGTTAATGGTGAGGATGGCGAACAAAAAACTCAGAGGGTTTCCTCCCCTCACGGGGCACCCCAGACACACCATAAAAAATAATAAGACGACAAATAAACATCTTCAATCTTCAAAGTCTGGGGTGGGAGGTTTTGCAAAAATTTTATATTTTTGGTAAATTTTCTTGTATTTTGATAGTTTCGTTCTTACAATATTTATAACCGTTCAAGCGAACCTGTTTCATGTATTTTTCGCGAGGAAAAAATCGAAAGGTTTTACGCATCTCTGTTTCTCTCTGAATTACCTCCTCAATTGTTAATTGTCCGCATTTTAGCATTGAGAACAACTCAGTATAAAAATTGTAATTTGTCCTAAATTCTGCTTTTCTATCAGCAATGCTTAACTGCTTTTCAATTATTTCGATGATAACAGCACCCAAACTTAAAGAAGCTAACGGTAGCACTAGAAACGCAGACATTCCTGCTGCCGAAAAGAGGAATTTGGATACAAGTAAGCTATTACTTATACGATTGTAGTACTTGTAACTGCGACGGTAAACATACATTTTCTTTTCTAATTCTTCCATTTATTATGTAATAAAATTGTTTCAGAAATTATTTGATTGAATGAAAGGTTCGCGATTCGGAACACATCCGCCACCTGCTAAACTGTATGGAATCTTTCTTGACTGATTGGAGAGAATATAGACAGCGCTTGCTCTGTGAAACGCATACTGAAACCAGTGCTTTTCTTTACGGCTGACAAAACTCAGACGGGAGAAATTTATTAATAAAAATGTTCCCCTATTAAATGATGAATACTGCAGAGGTTATTCAGCTTTGTAAAAAGGTTATATCAAACAACAAAGCGGTTATACAAAGATTATCGCTATACACATATAATGAACTGCGGACTTATGCGAAAATTAATAAAATCAAAACAAATGGAGCTAAGAAACATGAAATAACAAATAATATAATAAACCATCTTAATAAGTATATTTTGATAGCTGAAGATAAAATTAAAATTGAACGCAGAAACGAAAGAACTCATAATAAGAACAGACCATCCGACTACAAACCAGAACCGAGATTACGAACCATTCTGGAAGATGAGATAAGAGAAAATAATATCACCATTACAAAACTAAAACAAGAATATAATGATAACAAAGAAAAAGAGACAAGCGAATTAAAAAGATTTCTGAAAAACAAGAACCTATCAACTCGCGGAAACCGAGAAGAAGTACTAAAAAGAGTTGGAGAATATTATAATAATATTATTAAAAAACACGAAGATACTATAACGAAAAATAGTAATATCATTAGAGATCAAACAGAAAGACGTGATAACAGTAGACAGAAAGTAGTCGATTTATCCACTCTCTTTATAAATAAGAAAAAAATCAAAGAAGAAAAATTGATTCCTGATCATTTATTTAGAAAGGAAGAAGAACAGCAGCCTACTATTTCTAGGGAAACGGAAAACCTTTATACCATCAACGTTTCTATTGAAAGCAATGGAAGAGAAAAAGATACTCTTATTGCTTTTGTTTTCGCAGATTTGAGACGAAGAATGAACGAAATAAATCAATATAGAGTTCAGTTTGTAACCAGGGTTATATTCTATAGACAGGAAAATGATGAAGAAGTAGTAGTATATTACAACAGTACTTCTTGGATTTTAAATAAAAATAGCATTCTTACTCATAGTCATTTGGATGATAATAACAAGAGACTGAGTTCTTTAAGTAATACCCCTCGATCTGGGCTACAATTTAGTCGGTATGAAGGAATTGATTATAGGATGACACGAATAGAATCTTACATGGGAGGAACGTTTAAAATACTGCCAGATTTCGTAAAAAATAAAAAAGCGTGCATAAATATAAAAAATTTAGATCAAAAATGCTTTCTTTGGTCCATCTTAGCACATTTATACCCAACCAAGGACAACGCTGAGAGAATTTCGAAATATAAACAATATGAGAACGAATTTGATTTCGAAGGGGTTACCAACTTCCCAATGGATACTAAAGATATACACAAATTTGAAAATAGATACAACATTAAGATTTGTTTATTTCAAATTGAAAAAGAGAAAATTATCAGAAGTCATATACTAAAAAGTACAATCAATGGCAAAACAGCTAAACATGTTATTAATTTATTATATTTCGATAATCATTATGTACTGGTAAAGGATCTGAGCAGATTAGTTGGTAGTCAAATCTCTAAAAATAAAACAAAGACATACCTCTGCACTTTTTGCGGAAGGCATTTTACAAAAGAAGAACACTTTGAAAAACATGAAAGTAAAAATAATTGCGAAGATCCTGATATAATAATGCCTCCTGAAGGTTCAAGTATACAATATAAAAATATTGCAAAACAAATGAAAGTACCCTATTGCATAATAGCCGACTTTGAGTCTTATAATGAAGAGTACAATCAAGTACACGGGAAGAAAACAATAAAAGTGGCCAAACAGAAACCATTTGCTTACGGATTTCAGGTATGCTGTTCCTTTGATACAAACCAGAACAAATACTACGATTATTTCGGTGAAGACGCTGCAGAACATTTTGTTAAAACCGTTACAAAAGTATCCACAGAAATTGCAAACAAATATGAAAGCAGGCAAAGAAACCATACTTATACCAATGCAGAAATTACCGAAAAATGGAAAAATCTAATGAATAAGACTTGTCACATCTGTACAACTGAAATTACTGAAAACCCTCACTTTGATCACGACCACATGACAGGAGAAGATAGGGGATTTGCTCATGCTGAATGTAATATGAAATACAGGATTCCTAGGCATATCCCGGTAGTAATGCATAATTTATCAAAATATGACTCTCATTTATTTGTTAGAGAATTGATACCTGATAACGGAATTTTTGAAAGTGCAGAAAGTTTCATCTCATTCTCGAAATCAATAAGTATTACAAAAGCGGATACGGAAATAAAATATGAGATGCGGTTTATAGATTCAATTAGATTTATGGCTTCATCTTTAGACAAACTATCAGCAAATTTAGCAACATGTGATTGCAAAGTACCTTGTAATCATCTAAGACAGAATTTCAAATTCACATCTAACAGCTTCAAAAATGAAGATGAATTCAAAGAAATAATTAAAAAAGGGGTATATCCCTATGAATTCGTAGACAGTTTCGATAAAATGAAATGTACAAAGTTACCACCAATAGAAAGCTTTTATTCTAGGTTGACGGGGAAAGGTATTGACAAAAGTGATTATAAAAGAGCGGTATCTATATGGAAGCAATTTAACTGTGAAACATTACTTGGTTATACCAAATTATATCTAAAAAGTGATGTTTTAATATTGTCGGATGTTGTAGAGAATTTCAGGGACGTTTGTATACATAATTATGATCTGGACCCACTTCATTACTTCTCAGCTCCAGGATTAACATGGGATGCTTTCCTAAAGCATTCGAAAGTAGAACTACCACTATTCTCGAAGGAAGACATGTATACATTCATTGAAAAGGGGATAAGAGGTGGTGTATCACAATGTATAAAGAGATATGCAAAAGCAAATAATAAATATACAAGTGATTATAATAAGCATAAACCATCTAATTATTTAATGTATTTAGACGCTAATAATTTATATGGGTGGGCGATGTCGCAGAATTTACCAGCGAATGATTTCCAATTCATTTCCATACCAGATGATTTGAAAGAAAGGAATGAATACGAATCAATGGAGTATTACAACCATCTAAAAACTCATATCAATTCGGTGATTACGATTAAGTCGGTGAGACAAGATGTGGGTGCTATATATGAGGTAGATTTAGAATATCCAAAAGAACTACACGAATTACACAAGGATTTGCCATTAGCACCGGAACACTTTAACGGTAAGCTATGTACCACAGTATTAGATAAAACCAACTATGTAGTTCACCACAGGAATCTAGAATTCTATTTACAAAAAGGTTTGATACTGAAAAGAGTACACAGAATACTAAGATTCACTGAAAGTGCTTACTTAAAAGGATATATAGACCACAACACAGCACTTAGAACTAAGGGTACAAATGATTTTGAAAAGGATTTCTTTAAGCTTATGAATAATGCTTGCTTTGGAAAAACTATGGAAAACGTAAGGAAGCGAGCGGATATGGAAATAATAACGGATAATGAAACAAGAGAACAAATAATAAAGAAGCCCAACTTTAAATCTGAAATAATTTTTAGTGAAAACTTTTCAGTGGCAAGAATGTCGAAGGAAAATATAAAACTAGACAAACCAATGTATATCGGCTTTGCTGTATTGGAACTATCCAAGTTATTGATGTATGAATTCCATTATGATTATATGAAGCCTAAATATGGAGATAAAATTGATTTGTGTTATATGGACACTGATTCTTTCATATATGATATTAGAACTGAAGATTTTTATCAAGATATCAAACAGGATTTGAATGAGAGGTTCGATACATCTGATTATGCGAAAGATAATCCATATGGGTTTCCTAGTGTAAATAAGAAAGTGATAGGAATGATGAAAGATGAATTAGGTGGACAGGTTATGACAGAGTTTGTTGGATTACGATCAAAAGTATATGCTTATTTAAAGGACAACCAAGACCCTTCAAAAGCTAGCAAAAAACTGAAAGGAATAAAAACCAATATAGTTAAAGATAAAATTACGATTCAAAACTATAAGGATGTACTGTTTGGTAAAACGGAAAACCTTTCTATAACCCAGTATAACTTAAGATCATACAAGCACAATATGTTTCTAGAAGAACAGAATAAAAAAGCGTTAGATCCTAAGGATGATAAAAGGATAGTAACAAGCGATAAAATACACACTTTACCTTTAGGTTATAAACATTAAATTCAAGTACCTACTTAATAAATTCAAGTACCTACTTAAAAAATTCAAGTACCTACTTCAAAACTTCAAGTACCTACTTAAAAAATTCAAGTACCTACTTAAAAAATTCAAGTACCTACTTAAAAAATTCAAGTACCTACTTAAAAAAATCAAGTACCTACTTCAAAACTTCAAGTACCTACTTAATAAATTCAAGTATATACTTAAAATACTCAAGTAAATCTTATAATGAAAAATTCTTCCTAAATAAATGAATGAAAAGGCTCCAATCAAAGTCTATGATTTTAGTGAAAAGAACACTTATCAGAATAAGCACGACCTTGCACCTCAGTGGCCATTCAGACTCTTAATTTGTGGTAGTTCTGGAACAGGGAAAACTAACCTTCTTTTGAATTTAATTTATGAATATCTTTGTTTCAACCGAATATACTTGTATGCTAAAGATCTTGAAGAAGATAAATATCAAGACCTTATAACCAATTTAACCACTTTGGAGTCACAATGCAAATCGAAAGTCTTAACAGTAAGTAACAATCTTGATGATATTGTCGATGTTGACGACTTAGACCCTGAGTACCAAAACTTGATTATCTTTGACGATTTTGTCACTGAAAAAGACCAGAAGAAAATAGAAGATTTATTCATAAGAGGAAGAAAGAAAAATGCCTCGATTGTTTATTTATCACAGAGCTATCATAAAACGCCAAAAGGTGGTAAGGCTCCAGTGCAATTATTTTGCATTCTTTCAGTGTTCTAATCCAAAAGAAGTAAAATTAATAAGACAAAGCCATGTATCCAGTATAGACAGTGAAAAATTTCTCAAACAATTCGAGACTGCAACCAAGGGCTACGGTTTTTTCTTCATAGATTTAAAAATAAAAGATAAAACCCTTAAGTACAGGAAAAACTTTGAAAAATTTACCGGATAATTTATTTCTATAATAAATGAATAAATTTGGTAGTGTTGGAAAAAAGGTTAGTAACGAATCGAATGAAAAGAGAGTTACTGATGACAACGGTAATATTAACCTACAAGGTAAGAGAATTATTATGTTAGGGGATGCGAAAGCTGACCAGGACGCTATTAGTTTCAGATCTATGACTATTATTTTGAATCAATTTAAAGAAGAAATTACCGCACAACAAGTGGGGGCAAATCAGTATTTTAGCGAAGATATCAACAGATTAACTGCGGTACATGATTCTCCTAAAAATTTATTGGTAAGGATTAATGATAAAGGGTTATTTGTAAAAGAAATAATTCGAGTTAATGAGAAAGAAATTGATGCTGAGAACAAATTGATAACAAATGTTCAAAACCCTAGAAACAAAAATGATGCTGTTAATTTAGCAACGTTAACTATGAATCTTTTAGATTATGACAAAAAGCTTCTTGGGCAACACACCCATAACGGTATAATTGAAGGAAAGATTGCTGGTCAAAAAACTCGTATCGATAATATTGAAAGAGCAGTAGTAAATATTTTAAAAAGGCTTCTAGAGCTAGAGCTAAAACCTGTTGACAAACCATTCGTTACCAGAATAGAAAAAATGATGGCTGGTAAATAAATTTTATAAGATAAATTTATTCCCTAATAAATGGTTGAAACAATGGAGTATACAGTTTATTTGTCAAAGCTTCAGAAAGGAAAGCTGAAGAAATGCTTTGATGCTAAACAAAAATGTCAGATACGTGTTAGTCATAGTAGACAAAATGAACGAGAACCAGTTAAGTTACTTTTAAGTAAACGACAAATTGATAAAATTGAAACCTGTAAAATGAATAATAAGGGATGTGATATTGATGTATCATACAAGCAGATGAGAGAAGCGATTCAAAAAGGTGGATTACTTCCATTTTTAATACCGCTAGCAATTACCCTTGGTAAGGCAGCTTTATCAAGTGGTGCTGCTGCTTTGGGTACATTCGCTGGTAAGAAAATTATGGATAAAATGACCAACACAGGTGGTGCGCTAAAACTTCCTGGAACACAAAAAGTTACCGGTAATGGTGTACGTGGTAGACCTAAGAAGGAAAAAACCGATGATGTCAACACAGGTGGAGCGCTAACACTTCCTGGAACACAAAGAGTTGTCGGTCATGGGGTACGTGGAAGACCTAGGAAGTCAAAAAACGGGGACATCAAAAAAGAAGCAAAAGTAAAGTAGGACCTCTAACCAATTTTGATATTATGGATGCATTAGGGAGTATACCACAGTTTCGAGGTGTTTTCTCTTTAGATACGCTACCCAAACATATAAACGATTCGGAATGCGGTGTCATTAATTATGATAAACTCGGAATGCCTGGAACTCACTGGGTTGCGTATTGTAATCTACCTGAATCCCCCTATGTCGAATTTTTTGATTCTTTCGGTGTTCCCCCAGGAAAAGAAATAATTAAATATCTAAGAACTTCAAAGAAAAAAATAGCTTATGAAAATCTTGCTGTTCAAAATATAGATGAATTAAACTGTGGACTTCACTGTATTTCCTACATCCAGCGCAAAATGAAGTTGGTAGCTTTTCGTTTATAAAAATTGTTTTCTAATAAATGGAGATTTATTGTATGAAATGTAAAAAGAGCACTGGCACTGAATCAATGTTTATGGCAGTGTCACAAAAAAATAATGTTCCAATGCTGAAAGGGAATTGTGTTATTTGCGGATCGAGGAAAAATCGCTTTTTAAAAAAAACCTCAACGCAGAAACAGATATTTTAAAGACGTATTATTCTAATTATTCAGGTGTGGATGATATTTACAGAAAATTAAAAGAAAATGGTGTTAAGGTTTCCAAGGATAAAATAAAAAATGTGTTGCAAAATGAGAATGTGTATACGTTACACAAACCTTCCTATCATAACTTTGAAAGGAGGCGAGTGTATGTTCACTATGTTGATGAGCAATGGCAAGCTGATTTAGTTGACATGCAGAAATATAAAAAAGAAAATAATAAAACAAATTACATTTTAACTGTTATTGATTGCTTTAGTAAATATGCTTGGTCTATCCCTCTGAAAGACAAAACGGGTGCTGAAATAATAAAAGCATTCAGTGTTATATTTAAAGAAAGAATTCCTAAGAAACTACAAACTGATAAAGGTAAAGAATTTGTGATGAGAAATGTTCAAACTTTTTTGAAAAATAACGGCATACACTGGTTTGCATCTGAAAGCGAATTGAAAGCACAAATCGTTGAACGGTTCAATAGAACCCTAAAAGAAAAGCTATGGAAATATTTCACTCACAATAGCACTACTAATTGGATTGATATTTTACCTTTATTTGTGAGTAATTATAATAACTCGTACCACCGTTCAATACAAATGAAACCAGTTGATGCTAGTAAAAAGGTAAATCAGAAAAAGGTTTTTAGTGCTCTGTTTCCTCCAGTAGATGACTACAAAATCGCAGGAAACGTCAAAGTAGGGGATTTAGTCAGAATTAAAAAAGAAAAAAGTATTTTCGATAAAGGATATTTACCTAATTATACGGATGAAGTATTTCAGATAGCAACCATCAGACCTACCATTCCCATTACTTATGAAATATCTGACAAAAGTGGGGAATTAATTCAAGGAGGGTTTTATGAAAAAGAACTTTCAAAATTTATTATGAAATAAAATTAGTTGTATATAAATGGATTCAAGACGCTTGAGTGATATGTTATCGGATATAGTGAAGAACAGAGAAGTTCAGAGAAGAAAGGATCAACAAAATGAGATGGAGAAGGCAGGATTTCGGGAATATGCTTCAGAGTTAAACGCTCCAGTTATTATAGCACAAAAAGAAAACACTAAAGACACCATCAAAAAATTACAAGAGAACGCTGAAACGATAATTAATAAACTACAGGAAGGTGATAATAATTCAAGAAGACGGTTTGTCAGATTAGGTGATACATTTAAAACAGCTTTACAGACCACTACTTCAGAGGAATCGAGTCGAGCTCCCACTCATGCTATAGAACCCAATCTAGAACAACCATATGACGTAAATCTAAACTTAAATATTGATGTGGAATTATTAAATCAAATTAATTTAAAATATAAAGATGACTGGAATGATATCGATAATTATTTTAAAATGCCTCATTATTACCTGAAGCATCCTAACGAAATAGATGGGGCTCTGAATTGTTTAACATCTATAAGTCAAAGTTATGGTGGTCTGAAAAGTAAAAGTTATAGTTCGAATAGGTATGATAAAATTATTTTATTTATACAAGACTATAAGGATAGATTAAAAAAAATTCAATCTAGTATACCCTTTATCAGACAACAAGGAACTGGAATATTTATGAATTGTGATGAAATGATTTCAAAATTATACACTTTGATAGGTAGCAGAGTAAACGGAAATACATCTGATGAGGTGAGAAATGAAGCTATTGATATTTTGGATTCGTTAATGCGAAATAAATTTCTTACGAAGAGAAATTACAATTCAATATATAAAAAATATTTCTAATAAATGGTGTTGTTAAACATTGAAGGTAATGAAAGTATCATTGATATAACATTTAGTCAACCAATCGAATTGAATCGTAATTGGGATTATGAAATAGGTTTGAATCAGTGTACTTTGTGGTATTCATGGCATAATATAAGTGATAAATTTGGAAATAATACATTTCAATACAGGAAAGATGAAGATAATAATGCAACAGAATGGATGAATGTTACTATTCCTAATGGGATGTATAACGATGATTGTTTGAATTATTTTTTGTGTCAGTATTTTGATACCCCAAAAGATAAATGTCCTATTGTAATTTCATCCAATCCAGCATCTATGAGATTTGTCATACTATTACAAGAAAAATATGTGTTTAGATTTAATAGTGACTTGTGTCAGATTTTAGGATTTGAGAAGGATAGTGAGATATCTAAGAAAATCAATGAAGGTACAAAGCTTCCGAATATAACAAGAAGCGTTGATAAAATTCAAATTCACTGCTCTCTTGTAAACAGTTCTATCGTAAACAAAAGTAAATCAGATGTCATTTGGACATTTGTTCCGAATACAGAACCGGGTTGTCAAATTGTTGAGAATCCTAGACAATTAATCTACCTTCCTATTAATACAAAAGACTTTATTTACTCCTTGAGAATGACAATTACTGATCAGTTGGGAAGACCTATCGATTTGAATGGTGATAACGTTGGATACGTGCTGCATTTAAGAAAAGCTTAAAGGATTAGTGAAATAAAATTATTTACCTATAAATGTTGATTAATAATAAGCGATTACTTTATAAAAAGCAGTATGGAAGTGGAATCGGTAGTGTATTCAAAAACATTGTTAATTCCCAGTTATTTCAAACGTCAGCAAAACAAATAAAAGATGGGGCTATGTCAATGTATAATAATATTATTAAACCGAGATTTGAGTTGTTGAAAAACAGAGCAATAGAATATGGGAAAGATCTGATCAATGTAAACAAGAAGGAACTCATTGATGTAATTGGAAACAAAAAATCGATGAAGGATCTTATCGGTACAAATAAAAGGATTTTAAATCAAAGAAGTCAGGACTTGATCAAAACGTTAATGACTGGAAATGGATTAAAGATTCTGAAATAAGTTTTATTTAATAATTACTTTCTTATATAAATGGCAGTAAATAAAGTTATCAGTCCGCAATGGAACATTTTTGATGAACCGCTTGTGGATGAAACAGTGGTTAAATATGAATTTAAAGAAATTCGAGAAACAGATGTGAATGTATCTAATAAATCAGAGTTTGAATTCGTAACAAAGAAATTAGATTCCTGGTTTTATCCAAGTGAAAGTTATCTTGATGTTAGTGTAAGAATAGTAAACGAAGATGGGACTCCTATAGCTGCAACCGATGTTGCTACTTTAACGAATAATGGATTTAATTTATTCAGTACCGCTGAGTATGTAATAAACGATGAATCGGTTGAAAAAATTAATCATGTTGGTATTACAACTACCGTTACAAAGTTGATTGAATACTCTGATGATTATTCTAGAAGTGCAGCAAGAAATCATTTCTGGTATAAAGATTATAATCAAGGAAAAGAAATCAATCCTGTAGTTGCTTCGTTTACTGCAGGGGCTGCAGCAGGGGCTGGGACAGTCAGGTTGACCAATAATGATAATTATAATAAAGGATTTGAAAAAAGATATAACAGAACAAAGAGCAGTAAATTAGTAAATATGTATTTACCATTATCAGAATTGTTTGGATTTTTGAAAGGAAACAAACGATTCTTCAGAGGTGCATCGCATAAAATATTTCTAAGAAGAAATGATGATAACAACATGATTATAAGAAATGGAAATACTAATTTCAAAGTAGTCATCGAATATTTATCCTGGAAGATCCCTATTGTAGCTCCTAGTATCGAAATGATGAGTGAATTAGAAAAGGATCTTGCTAAGGATAAAAAGCATAATCTGATGTGGGAAGCATGTAATAGTTATAAAAGTGATGTTAGTCAGAATAAGGAGCACACCTGGAAAGTTGTGTCTGAGAGAAATAGTCCTACAAAAATCGTTGTGATGTTACAGAAAAATGAAAAGCATAACAATCAATTAATGAATAATATGGTGTTTGATCATATGAATTTAACAGACATAGAACTTAGAATTAATGGGGATAAATATCCTGAAGAACCACTCAAATGCGACTTTAGCGATGAGAAATGTAAATACTCAAATCTTTACAATAGGTTCATACATTTGGGCTATAAGCAATTAGCATTTGATACTGGTAGTGTTGTTAGTATAGAAGAATTTAAAGAAGTATATCCACTATTCTGTTTCGATGTTTCCAAACACGAATCAAGTATATATAATGGAACAACTGCTGATATTGAAATAAGTTTAACATTAAAACACGCTCAGCCTGTACCATATAATATTTACTGTGTTATATATTATGAAAGAAAAGCTACATTAGGTATTATTAACAAAAATATGTATGTAAGTTTGTGAGTCTGGATTTTTATTTAATAAAATCATCCCCTAATAAATGGAGTCCACAAAGGAAGTCTTGAATACAATCAGAATGAATAAATACAATGAGACAATCAGGAAAGAAGAACTAGTTCTAGGATTGAAATATACTATTGTTAAAATGAGAATTGCTAAGACAAAATATGGTGATAAGTTGGTTGTAGTTATTAATCATAATGACAAACCCTGTGATTTGTTTATAACACAGAAATATAATGCCATTGCTAACGAATTACTTTTAAAGAAAAATCTAGTTTTGCAACCAATTGTACGCGAAAACAAGAACAAAGAAACATATGTGGATTTAGAACTGTTTACTCAGTAATATTTGAATAAAAAATGAAAAATGTAAAAAAAAAAGAAGTAGTGTATATTGTAGTATTTTATATGTAGTAAAGGGTAATATTCTCATTTCTTGTATCCTTTATTTTGGAATTAAGAAAATAAAAATGTTCTTAAAAAGGGGGATAATTTGGTAAAAAGGATGTTAAAATTTAAGAAATTGATGTTAAAATGGGGTTTTGAAATTGGGGGGAGGGTGAGCCAGAACCCGGTTTATATAACTACTCCCTAGGCAGAAAAAATGTACTCTTTGTTCATTATGATTCCTTCGTTCAAATTCGTAGATGGGCTTTGTACCCAGAGTTTTAGACTGGTATGAGATTTGATGGTGTAGGAGGGCCAAAAGCAAATTATCCGGTAAAATTCGTTGTAATATCGATATACAAGTGGAAAAGATAAACGCTGAGTTTCTGCTAGTAGATGCATCAAATGGATAGTTCTTATCGAATTCGGTGAAACTGGAATTTTTGTTATTTATTTATTTATTTCAAATATAGCCAACTGGGGATGCTACATAACAACTAATTTTATATACTGTAAAAAGAGGGGAAAAAAATATGCTGAAGGCACGAAGTCTCCAACAAACAAAGTACAAAACTCAATCAGAATGGGTCGAACCCACTCAATCAAGATGGGTCGTACCAACAGTAAATCTCCTTCCCCCATACTTGCCACAGAGGCAGAGACAGGCGCATTTGCGGACCACACAGAATCACCAGCAGAGGATTGCTCATCGCCATAATTCGAGACTGAAGAGATAGAATGGAGGAAGGACGGATTTCAGGGAGGGACTCCTTCACCAACAAACATACCCGAAACACTACAGTTCCATCTAAACCCATGTAACTATACACGACTAATTAAATGCAGGATTGCCGTGCATAGCGTGCATCACATTACTTGCGGGCCGTGCATTTTAAACTCGCATTGCGCGTCCTTAGGAAATGAGCAACTATATCCAACCAATTATTTATTCTATATTAAATACCCGTATTAATTAAATACCCCCCCCCCCCCGGACGAGAATTTCGAAATTTTTCGGTCGTTATCAAATTATTGGTCCGTCAACAGCAGTGGAGAAAGAAATATAAATTTGAAGCAAAAATATTGATCACGACTGGGAAACCTCTTGGTTTAGTTTTAGGGTAAAAGTTGTATTCTGTATTTCGTATTTTAGTCCTTTTTCGTGTTTTCTTTTTCTCTCTTTGCCTTATTATTTATACCGTCGTCGTGCTTTGTGCTGACTTTAACGGGTTATAAATAAAATCATCGTTATCATCACTTTATTTACAATGACGTTCAGACATCGTCAAACAATTGGGTAATCATAAAACAAAGATAGAAACTATCATAAAATATTGTATAACGTGCATTATCGTATAGGCAAAATTAAACCATACGGTATGGGATCCCACGGAAGTCTTTGATCTTGTTAAATTCTTATGATACTTATTTCAGGACGCTTTTCTGGTCGGAAGTCCATCGCGTTCGCAGTGCGTACCGCAAAGGCTTAATCGGTTCTATGAGTATGGATGGTAAACAGGCCTGGTTCTTCAAAGGTCACGCTAAAATCCTATATCCGGTCAGTCTGACCGTTGATTCAATCAGAAGAAGAGTGTACTGGGCAGACCTTCATAAGAATACGATCGAAAGTGCGAACTACAACGGCTATGGACATACAGTCATCGTCCGACATATGGTAAGATTTGTTTTGTAACAAGTGAGTTTACGGTTGATGGAGGGGGTGCCACCCACTCTCCTTGGACGCATAAAGCTCATGCCCGGGCCCCACTATTTTTTGGTTCACCAGTGAGTTGACGAAAACTTGCTAACTCCTCGCTACCGGGATCCCGAGCAGGTTCTGGTTAGTCTGCACCGATGAGGTAAAACCGGAAACCGCTTGGTTCAAAGACGGGTTAGAAGACTGGTGAGTAGTCACCGGTGAATGCAAAGAAAAACCAGAGACCACCGGTGAGAACTCCCGTGACAAACAGCGCAGCTATAGTCACACCTGGTATTAACACCGGTAATAAGACCGTATTACGGTCGAATGGGGAAGAAAAGACGCTAGAAACGTAAAATAGACGAGATGGAAAAATCTATCTCTGCCATTTTGAAACGTAACTTCGGACCAAAAACAGACGACAGTCACTGACTTCAGCTAGTTTTGTTTAGCCATGAGTGATGGTGGTGGTAATATATCTTGAATTTCTTCTTTCCAGGTGTGACCAGGATAAAACGTAAGAGTGGGTAATAACCAAATTAACGAACCAAATTACGTACAGTACAAATTACCACTGAATGTGGCCCGGGCATTGTTCTTACAGTTGTTACCTGTTAACTTTCCCTGTGACCCCTGGCCACCTTAAGGGATCTTCTCAAATTTCGTACATCTCTGAACTTATACTCGTCAATAAATTGATGGATTGATATAGATAAATATTTTATTAGTACAACTCGTAGTGAGTAATAAGTCGACCATTACATTTAACGGGTTAAAATAACTTGAATATATACAAACGTTGACAAAAAAAAATGTCATTTGGAACCCACCAGTTCCTGGATAATTTTCTCAGCAAAACATGGTACCAAAGAATTCAAAAACCGGTTAGTACGACCCAAGGCCGTATCCAGGGAGGGGGGGGGGTAGGGGATTGACCCCCCCCCCCCCGCGAAATAAATGCCTGGGTACGGGCCTGGCACGACCCTTCACTTGCACCAAGAGTCCACGTCCGTCCTGTCACCAGTGCTAGGTCGATGTATGTCTCTGTGCTTTTCACTGGCAAGGATCCACCGGGATCCACGAGAAAAATGGATAGTTCGGTAGGCTCGTAGCGTTTAAGATGGCGGTAATATGGGTGGCAGCAGGACCCTAAAATTTCCTGTAATGACTCGCCATTCAGGGGGCTTGTCATTTCCTATGCTTCTATGTTGCTATTTTGCTCGAGCCTCACCTAGTTTCTGAAAATCCCGCTTGGGTCGAATTGGCGTTCCTGCTCATATAGACAAAATTGCTAGCATGCCACCAGGTACCTAACCTATGATAAAAGATCCAGGATACTCTTCCATTACACAGAAGTATTCTTAGTTCAGCATTATAGCTGCGAAAAAATTTGTCTATCTGGATAGTCGGGTATTTTATCCCGTGGGTGTTTCTCGAACTATCTGACGCTCGGTCAAGAGCGCATCAGAAATCTCTTATTGACAAGCCCCCTGAATGGCGAGTCATTACAGGAAATGTATGGGTCCCTGGTGGTAGTGAAGTACATTTTATGTTAGCGTATATAGCTTTATTTATAACTTACTTTGTACTATAGATATATCCCAATCCTGGTAAATACGAACACTGACAACTTTAGTACAAGGACTGACTGATAAAGAATGAAAGACGAATGAATAAGGAATGACCCTTAACTAAAGCCACGTTCGATTTATCCTTGTCACGGTTCTGTCTCAGTCGTGTCAGCCAAATGTCGTTTTATTTAACTATCCACTTAATGTCATTTGTTTTTGTCCTGTCGGCAGACAATTGTCAGTGCCCTGTTAGACAGGACGCCGTGAATGATGACATGAGTTGCGTTTTTGCAAATACCATGGTATCTGACACCACTTTCTAAAGTCGTTTTTGGGATCCCAAAACGTAAGTGGAGGGATACCTGTGACATCGTAAAAGTTGTCCGTCTGCCCGTCTGTAAGCACGATAACTCTCGAAGGGAATGAGATATTTTGATGAAACTTGGTGTGAGGATTCGTTGGGTCGTCGGACCAGTCGAATTCGTAGATGGGCTTTGTAGCCCTACATTTAGGGGTGGGGGATTGGGTTCAAATTAAGGGACAAACAAAATATTTTGAAACAGCTAATGTGATAGTCTATTATGGGGTTTGTTAAAAGTAAAAGTTTTATTTGAAGTTGATTAGATGTTCGATTTAGGGGTAGGAAGACATGCTGAAGACGATGGTGAAAACCATTTTCTCGACGGACAAGTAGTTCGCCCGGAATCCGGCCGAAACCGGAAAGTTTGTTAAAATTAGAAGTTTTATTTCGAGTTGATTAGATGTTCGATTTAGGGCAAGAAGACATGTTGAATTTTCTAACCGGACATGTAGTTCGCCCGGAATCCGGCGAAAACGGGAAAGTTGGTTAAAAGTAAAGTTTAATCTGAAGTTGATTAAGTGTTTGATTTATGGGTAAAAAGACATGCCAAACACGATGGTGAAAATCATTTTCTCGCTGGATAACTAGTTCGCCCAGAATCCGGCCAAAACCGGAAAGCTGGTTAAAAGTAACAGTTTCATTTGAAGTTGATTAAATGTTAGATTTATTGGTAAGAAGACATGCTGAACCCGATGGTGAAAACCATTTTCTCGCCGGACAACTAGTTCGCCTGTAATCCGGCCAAAACCGGAAAATATGTTAAAAGTAAAAGCTTTAGCTGAAGTTGATTAGATGATATATTTAGGGGTAAGAAGAGACGCTGACTCTGTATATAATGATCATTTTTTACCCGGACATATAATTAGTCCGGAATCCGGTTGTACCCGCATTTTTTTTAAGTCAAAATTTTATTTAAAGTTGATTAGATTTCTTTATAGGGATAAGGAGATACGCCGGCTTCGTTTCTGAATTTTTCTTTTTTTGCTGGACTAGTAGTTCGCTCGGAATTCGGGCGAAACCGCAAATTTGGCAGTAGTAAAGCAGGAAGTTTCGGTCAATATCGTCAAAGTAGATATGGCTTATAGAGGTATAGATAGGTAGATAGAATATCTGAACTCGGTTTTCTCTGATGATTAGCCTGGCGAAGACAAGACCGAATTGTCTGGATCAAATCTTAGATTTTTGGGATCCCATCGACACCTTTGGTCTTGTTTATCCGGACATAACATTATTCTGGAATCCGGTTGTAACCGGATTTTGTTTTAAGTCAAACTTTAATTCAAAGTTGATTAGATGTTCTTTATAGGGATAAGGAGATACGCTGGGTTTTTTCCTTTTTTTTTTTGCTGGACTAGTAGTTCGCTCTGAAATCGGCAGGAAGTCTCGGTCAGTATCGTCAAAATAGATATGGCTAATAGAGGTATATCTGAACTTGGTTTTCTCTGATGATTAGCCTGTCCAAAACTGGATCTGGCAAAGACAAGACTCGATTGTCTGAATCAAATATTATTTTTTGGGATCCCATCGACAGCTTTGGTCTTGTTGCAGTTGTCGTGGTATCTAATATTCAGATACTACGGTCCAACCGTGGTAACTGGTCGTGGTATCTGAAAACGTCAGCTCACTTTCATCAGTTTTTGTTAGATTGGTGAGAAAGAAGTTTAGCACTTAGTGATGTAACTGGATATCAATTTTTCTTTCGGGATGACTGTAAATAGCGCAATTTCGGCAATAGTCGTTTTTGCAGAGCAACCCTCTATCAGATACCACGGTAACTGCAAAAACGACTAATTCCAGATCCAGTTACTCTGGTAACAGATACCATGGTATCAGCAAAAACGCAACTATGGTCTCGGAGCAAGTTTCGGTCGAGTATATTTCTGGAATGCTTTTTATTTATGATGCTTGTCCGCTGGGTCATTCACCTGACAAGGCAGAATCAAATTGCTTTAAACCGTTACAAGGCAGTAACTAGAGCACAAGACCGAGACAAGGAGGACTCAACCCGAACGCAGCTTAAAGTTCAATGAGCACATCAAACTACCCCCATCCCACTCTGTAACAACCTAGGGACAATCCTTACCCCCTAGATCAGCAGCTTTTTCAACAGTTTCCTCTCCGTGATATTTCAAAGCGTAATTTTTTGGGCCAGTACATGCTCAATTTACTAGCTTGGACAAAGATAGAAGTGATGTTTCTTATAATACTTAGTAGGCCTTTATTTTATGCACAAATCAGCTTGTATAATTCAGATTTGAATAAGTTATTTGTTTTTGAATGATTTTTTTAGCTATGTTATTTTTTATAAGCTTATTGCATATTCTGGTACATTTTATAAAGCATGTTGATCAAGCTTCACAACACTATTCCACAAAGAAAAACTTTTAATAGGCACTTTATGCCATGGAACTTCTAATGAAACACCAGAACAATCCGGGTAAACTGCATTTGCGGCTTGACTTTGGTCACATCTCAAATATTTCATTTTCTATCAAGCATTGCTGGGAGTTTTTGAATTTCCTGCCACGATATCGCAGCTCCCAAGATTTGGATCGCCGAAATGCCAGAGAGGTAAAGACAAGAGATAACAAGAAAACGGCCGATTTTCGTAGCGCCTTCTAAGGGAAGTTGGAAATGTTTATTTGTGAAGCATTTAATACAAAGTAAAGCATTAGAAGTGTCCATTGTGCTTTAAGAAAAGAACGGGCTTATATACTCTGGCTCGACAAGTGAAGATTTAACTCTGTACATAGAGCTAGTTAAGTGCTTGACATAGAGACCGACACAATAGTTGCGTTTTTGCAGATACCGCGGTATCTGATACCACGGTAAAACGGCGTCTTTGCAGTTATCGTGGTATCTGATGTTCAGATACCACGCTCTGGCTGTGGTAACTGATCGTCGTATCTGAAAAAGTCATCTCACTTTCATAAATTTTTCTCAAATTGGTGGGAAAGAAGTTTGGCGCTTAGTGATGCGACTGACGTTAAGTGATCTGACGGATTTAGACTAACGTGTCGGTGAACTGTCAGAAAATGTTTGCGTGACGGATTACGCAGGCGAACTGACGGGACCCTATTTCTGCATTCTTTCAGGAAGATGCTCCAGTCAGCGTGTCCTTTTTCGAGAGCAGACTTTATTGGGTCAGCGAAGGTAGCAATGTGTTATCCTATGTCTCTGTTCATTCGAAGGAAATTCATCGGATGAAACTACCATTCCACAACGCTCGCCAGGTTATACTTCACCACCCTCTTATGCAGCCTAGAGGTATGGATTAATTATTATTATTATTATTAAAACTGAAGAGTAGTGTAGCCTACTATTACTACAATGAAATACAAGGGAAAAAACAAAGTCCAAAATAAACAAAATAATCAGGGCGTTTTTTTTTGTGAAAAAAGAAAAAAGGTTGTGACAAAGAAGAAAAATTAATTGCCCGCCCAACTGTCCTCCCATCTCTTGTAATTTACTTGAAGCTAATCTGAATAGGCGAATAAGAATCATACGGACTTAAAGCTCCTAAGAAATTAATGTCAATTATATCGTCCACTTTGTCCCATAGGGCCGGGTCTTGGCAACGCGGGAATATTCTTAAATCTTTCTTTGAGCATCATAAATCCTACGTGAACATTTAGCCTTTTTGTATTTTTAATTCTAGTTATGAGCTTAAACACACAGTTCATCTATGGGAATATTTTGTATGTGACTGACTCTTCTATCCTTCTCCTTTGGCACTTTTAGGCCGCGGACAGGAACGGAAGGTTATCGGTTCTGAAGACCTCGTTGGTTAGAAATACCGCTTATGCAAGTTTCTTCTTTATTTCTTATCAAAACCAAGGGAGCTGTACTAGCCGACAATACCCAATGAAAAATTTATCAAAAATCGTAACAGGAAGTTGTACGAAAAAGTATCATGCAGGACGAACTGATGCTACTACATGATTCTATGTCAAGGCTACCGTGTTACTGCATGCTACTACTAGCAACACTGGATGCTACTATAGTAAGACAGGATACTACTGCTTAAAATTTGCCCAGTCTGAGGCTCATTAAATGATATATATATCATTTATCCGGGATGTTTGTTGATGAGGGTCTTCCTTCTTCTGGGGAACTCAGGCGTCGGTCTATCTTCTCTCTTCAGACCCGGATCCTTCGGTCTAGCAATCCACTCCTTGTGATTCTTTCGGGCCCAAACATGCGGCTATCGTTACCTGTGTGGATGGCTTCTCTCTTCAGACCCGAATCTTTCGGTCTAGCAATCCACTCCTTGTGATTCTTTCGGGCCCAACCATGCAGCTATCGTTACCTGTGTGAATGGCATGGAACCGTGAGCTGTATTCAGCATTTGATGTTGGGTAGATTATTGTTTTATATTTTTGCCCACCCCCATTGTTAGTTGTTAATATCTATTGTTAGTTGTTTAGTATGGCCCAAGCTGGCCGTTTTAATAGATTAAATAAATAAATATTCTTTATGAAGACATGCTTTTTCGTACAACTATCATACAACTACGCAGGCTACACATTTTTCATCGGGTAGTCAAGGTGAGTTTGTAATCTCCGAGAAACCCACCAGGGTCTCGAAGGAAACACTGTTCAGATATTGGAACTGATACTGTATCGAGAGAGATAGAGGGATTGGTATAATTTGAAACTATCGTAGCTATAGCCAGTTTACAGTCTCATAACACTCGTGTATAGATCTGAGAACGAAAGATAAAAACACCTGTTATCGTCTTGTGTTTCAGCGGCAAGTAAATCACACAAAAAAAAATAGGATCAAAAACTAAATCCCACAAAAAAACTATAAACTAGGATGTGTCCGGGACTACTGTTGACCAGTTAAACCTGTTAACCATCTATCCGTAAACTGCCACTCTTCTCCGGCTTGTGATCTAACCTTGTTTGTTGTTCTAGCGGAATCTGGCTGCAACAACAATCCATGCTCTCATATTTGCGTTGAAGTCGATCCAACCCTAAGAGGTTACGCATGCGTCTGTCCAGATAGGCACATTCTGGACGTCAGTGGGCATACCTGTATCGCTATGGAGGTTAGACTTAGCGTTATGTTATTCCTTCATGTTTCAGACTTTAAATTTGCAAAGTATTTGATGGGACTGCCAGTGTGGATAAGTAATTCTTTTCTGCAGAGAAAGTATCGATTGGTAAGCCCAGCGTGATTTATTGAGAAGCGTATTAGTAATTTATCTACTGAATGTCAGGAGTCCTTCCATCTTTGGTCATTGTGTTGCGAGAGCAACACTTTGGTTTTGTCCTCGTTTTTTTTGTTTGTTTTTTTTTTTTTTCCTATGACTCCGATTTCATTTTATTCCTGGTAACTGAGAAGGGTCTAACCTGTGCGGTTTTTACGGAAAGTGTGGACCTTAGGCCGGATTGATGAATATGACATTACATTTTGGAAAGCTCCGTAGAACTCTTGCCTGGGGCCAATAAGGACGGTTTTTGCTTGTCATCGAGCCAGAGCCTACGGTTTGCGAAGTGAAGTGGAGTTGTATAGCCTATGTCGGAGAGGACCATCTCAAGTTGTGTAGCGAACCTTTCGTTTCATCAAAAGATGTTTCTGCTTTCGAGTGGAAAGCTCCGTTCTAGCACGCAAGCAGGCAGGCACCAGTTTCAAATTGAAGATGGACTAAAATCTATAAGTGTTAAATATATGCGGCAGTTACCCGGCCCCACAGCCAACACATCTTCTTTGAGTGATAAATAGAAAAATCTACAGAGACAAAAAAGTGGCTTTTTCCCACGGGTCCGAAAGTGCTGCCATCTATTGTTTCTGTCCATGTCTGCGACGATTTCAGCTGAGTTTATAATTTTTTTTTTTTGCACTTTGGTTTGTGGTAGAGTAACGGTATCAGATGTGCCTCTTAAACTTTAAAAGTTCTCTCATTGCTAAAGAAACTAGAGCTTATCCTTTGCTCCTTTCTAAGTCGTGACGTTAGAAAGTTGGCCTACGGCAAAAAAGTCAACTTTTGAACTAAGACAGGTAGAATTTTTTTTTCGACGGCAATCGATAGCCACTGATGAGCTGATCGAAGTATATGTCATCCATTTTTTGGTACAAAAATTCCTTCATGAGATACACCAGTTTGAAAATTTCAAAGGGGTTGACAACTTCATAGTAAGGTACATTGAAACCAAAAATAGGCGATACCAGTTATGATACATATAGGGGACTTTTAAGCAACAGTCGACTGTTAGCCCATAATCATCTTCGGTAATGAGGGGTTTGCAGCTTTTGCTAGTTGGTATACCTGTTATTTGTTTCCGGTGTATTCGATGGTTAGAACAATTTGGTTCCCAATGGTAAGATATGCAAGGGACTTGTAAGTAATAATCGGCTGTTATGCTACAATCATCTTCTGCGATGATGGGTTTGCAGCTTTTGCTAGCTGGTGTACCCATTATTTGTTTCCGGTTAACTTAATGTATATCACGGGAGAGGGACTTGTAAGTAGGAATCGGTTCACGAGGGGCTAGGAATTTTTTGCAAATGGGTGCACATTGTATTCTATTTCTATAAATCTGACGGTAAGAAAGTTTGTGTCGATGGTCTATCAATGTAACCGAGGATTAACTGTTTACACAACGGATACAAACGAAAATGTAAAGCAATGAGGTAGTTTCATCATAATTAATAGTGTCATCTATGGTATTTTAATCCTGAAAAGTTACGGATAGCTTTCTATTACCAACTAGATTATATAAGATATTGTTCCAAGTTTTCATCCGTCACGATGTCTACGATTGAAAAGGATAAAGTACAACTGACTGCAAAGTTAATTTAGTCCCTTCTTCCTATATTATTTTGTTGTTGTTTTTACAACGCTGACGAATACCTTTTGATCATATGATTAATTTTTTTAGAACATCCCATTTAAAAAGCTTATGCTATAATCATCGTCAGCGATGAGGGGCTTGCAACTTTTGATAGCTGGTATATCCATTATTTGTTTCCGGTGAATTTGATGTCAATCACGGGAGACGGACTTGTAAGTAAGAATCGGTTTACGAGGGGCTAGAAATTTTTGAAAATTGGTGCACATTGTATTCGATTTCTGTAAATATGACAGTAAGAAAGTTTGTATCGATGGTCTATCGCTATAACATAGGATTAACTGTTTACGCAACGGGTACAAACGATACGGTAATGTAAAACAATAAGGTAATTTTGTAATAATTAATAGTGTCATCTATGGTATTTTAATCCTGAAAAGTTACGGATAGCTTTATAATATCAACTAGATTATATAAGATATTGTTCCAAGTTTTCATCCGTCACGATATCTACGATTGAAAAGGATAAAGTTCAACTTCGACGGCAATCGATAGCCGCTGATGAGCTGATCAAAGTATATGACATCCATTTTTTGGTAAAAAAAATTCCTTTATGAGATACACCAGTTTGAAAGTTTCAAGGGGTTGACAACTTCAGTAGTAAGGTACACACTGAAACCAAAAATAGGCGATACCAGTTGTGAGACATTTAGGGGACTTGTACGCGACAGGCGACTGTTAGCTCATAATCATCTTCGGCAATGAGGGGTTTGCAGCTCTCGCTAGTTGGCGTACCTGTCATTTGATGAACAATTTGGTTCCCAAATGTAAAACATGCAAGGGACTTGTAAGTAATAATCGGCTGTTATGCTACACAAATCTTCAGCGATGAGGGGTTTGCAACTTTTGCTAGTCGGTGTACCCATTATTTTTATCCGGTGAGCTTGATGTCTATCACGGGAGAGGGACTTGTCAGTAAAATCGGTGCACGAGGGGCTAGAAATTTGTGCAAATTGTTGCACATTGTATTCGATTTATATAAATCTGACGGTAAGAAAGTTTGTATCGTTGGTCTATCGCTGTAACCTAGGATTTACTGTTAACGCAACGGGTGCAAACGATACTGTAATGTAAAACAAGGTAGTTTCGTAATAATTAATAGTGTCATCTATGGTATTTTAATCCTAAAAAGTTACGGATAGCTTTATAATACCAACTAGATTATATAGGATATTATTCCAAGTTTTCATCCGTCACGATGTCTACGATTGAAAAGGATAAAGTTCAACTGACTGCAAAGTCAATTTAGTCCCTTTTTCCGATATGCTTTTGTTGTGGTTAGGGCAATCGATAGCCCTTGAAGAGCTGATCAAAATATATGCCATCCATTTTTTTGAACAAAAATCCTTCATGAGATAAACCAGTTTGAAAGTTTCAAGGGGTTGACAACTTCAGGAGTAAGGTACACACTGAAACCAAAAATAGGCGATACCAGTTGTGAGACATGTAAGGGACTTGTAAGCAACAGTCGACTGTAAGCAACAGTCGACTGTTAGCTCATAATCATCTTCGGCAACGAGGAGTTTGCAGCTTTTGCTAGTTGGTATACCTGTTATTTGTCTCAGGTGTATTCGATGGTAAGAACAATTTTGTTCCCAATTGTAAGACATGCATGGGACTTGTAAGTAATAATCGGCTTTTATGCTATAATCATCTTCAGCGATGAGGGGTTTGCAACTTTTGATAGCTGGTGTATCCATTATTTGTTTCCGGTGAATTTGATGTCAATCACGGGAGACTGACTTGTAAGTAAGATCGGTTCACGAGGGGCTAGAAATTTTTGAAAATTAGTGCACATTGTATTCGATTTCTGTAAATAGGACTGTAAGAAAGTTTGTATCGATGGTCTATCGTTATAACCTAGGATTAACTGTTTACGCAACGGGTACAAACGATACGGTAATGTAAAACAATAAGGTAGTTTTGTAATAATTAATAGTGTCATCTATGGTTTTAATCCTGAAACGTTACGGATAGCCTTCTTCCGATATTGTTTTGTTGTTGGTTTTACAACGCTAAAGAACAGCTTTTGATTATTTGATTATTCTTTTTAGAACATACCGTTTTAAAAGCTTCGATAAGTTGACAATTTCAGCATTTAACCGACAGGGAAGAAACAAAACCAAAGTGTTGCTCTCGCAACACTTTAGCCGGCGAAGCCGGACAAAGGTTGCCGCAACACTTCACGTTGCCCGGGCAACGTAGGTCTAGTTTCTGTTTGTTTCGAGTTTGTAGTTATCAAAGTATGTTATTCCTTTCCGTTGTTTCTTTTTTCGTTTTCCTTGTTTATTTTAATCCGTCTTTCTGGGCCTCGCCAACTTTTGTTCAGTGACGGGTTATAAATAAAATGATGATGATGATGGTGAAACAAGAGCCCCTAATGTTCTGTTCAACAGAGCAAGTCAGCGGTCTTCTTAACCATTTCCGATCATCTTCACCGCCCAACTAGGGGACGTTTTCGCGTCGATGGCTGTAGAGCTGAAAGGGTTGATCCCCTCCACGCGAAAAGGAGACAATCGATCGGACGTTGAACGGCTGAGGAAGATGAGTTACATCTACGCGAAAATGCCCGTTCAGCTGGATGGGAGCATAAGAGTGGGAAGATCCAGACTGTTCAGCTCATCGCTGCCCTGGGAGCGGTGTTGAACGGGAGGTGTCCGTCGAGCTGGATCGCCTGTTCATCCGTTCACTCGAAAATGACATCGACGAAATCCGCGTGAAAATGCCCGTCGAATTCGACGGGATGTCGACGGCACCAGAGCCATCCACACGAAAATGTCCCACTAGTTTGGTGCCAAGGGACACCTTCTATTGGTAGTTTGGTGGGGTGGACCAAATCTCTTCTTTCTTTTTTTTCTATACTCGTTTTTGGGATCCCAAAACGTAAGTGGAGGGATATCTATGACATCAGAAAAGTTGTCCGTCTGTCTGTCCGTCCGTCCGTCTGTAAGCAATTTAACTCCCGGAATGAGATATTTTGATGAAACTTGGTGTGAGGATTCGTTGGGTCGTCGGACCAGTCAAGTTCGTAGATGGGCTTTGTAGCTCTACATTTAGGGGTGGGGGTGGGGTGTCAAATTAATGGGCAAACAACATATTTTGAAACAGCTAATTTGATAGTCGATTATGGGGTAAGAAGACATGCTGAACACGATGGTGAAAATCAATTTGTCATCGGACAAGTAGTTCGCCCGGAATCCGGCTAAAACCGGAAAGTTTGTTAAAAGTAAAAGTTTTATTTGAAGTTGATTAAATGTTCGATTTAGGGGTAGGAAGACATGCTGAGGACGATGGTGAAAACCACTTTCTCGACGGACAAGTAGTTCGCCCGGAATCCGGCCCAAACCGGAAAGTTTGTTAAAATTAAAAGTTTTATTTGGAGTTGATTAGATGTTCAATTTAGGGCAAGAAGACATGCTGAACACTTATGTGAAATCATTTTCTACCTGGACATGTAGTTCCCCCCGAATCCGGCCAAAACCGGAAAATTGTTAGAAGCTTAAGTTTTATGAGATGCTGAATTCGTGTTTGACAATCATATTTTACCCGGAAATTTCGTTCGACCGGAATCCGGCTGGAGTCAGAAAATTTGTTATAACTTAAATTTTTATTTGAAGTTGATTAGATGTTCATTATTGGGGAAAGAAGATACCCTGAGTTCGTTTTTGAGCTTTCTTTTTCGCCAGACAAGTAGTTCGGCCGAAACCAGGAAATTGGCAGAAGTGGCAGGAAGTTTTCGTCAAAACATATATGACTTATAGGGGTAAACACACATACTGAATCCATATCTGAACTTGGTTTTCTCAGATGACTAGCTATTTGGCCTGAATCTGTTTCTGAATTTTAATTGTAAAAATGTTCAAGGAGTCTGGCGATGACTGGATCTGGCTAAGACAAGACCCAGTTATCTGGATCAGGTATTGAATTTTTGGGATCCCATCTAAACCTTTGGTCTTGTTTTTGTTTGTTTTCTTGTCCAGTAACCTACAGTTGGTTATTGTAGTTTACGAAGAGGTCATTTTTTCATTTCCCGAATGGCGATTAATGGTTCATCATCATCGCAAACAGAACTGATGATGCCATCGCTCTTCGTTGCGATTCTCTTGACGCCATCAATCTTCTTAAAGCCACGCTTAACCTTCCAGACCTCCAGATTCTGACCAGAGATGGGCGAAAAACAATACCCAAATTTTCTTTCAAAAAACACTAGTTCTAATATTGTCTGTTAGAAACACCTAAACCTTTGTATGTTCTACCTTTCATCGTGCCTTTATAGAATTTCTTGTAGCCGAATTGCAAAATGCTCAAATAGATTATTGAAACTGAGGTCAGCTGTACGCAACGCTTTCCCTTATAGATGGTGAAAGGACCAATCAACGACTTTCACAACGGCACAGGGGTTGGCAGCTCGAAAAGTGGTGTTACTGCAGCAAGTGTGATCCTCTGCCTTGTTCTGGTCGCAGTAGCGGCGATTGTTGCGGTGGCGTATCGTAAGAAAATCAAGCGGCTCCAGCGCGGCCACCCTTCAATGAAGTATGTAGATTATTATTTATTTTATTCCTTAAAAACTTAAGAGTGAGTTTAAGCAACAATGCATCAGTCAAATCTCACACATGATTAGTCGAATATAAAGCAGCTGACTAATTATGCAAACGCTCTAGTCTAATTATTCTCTAGACTAAATACAAAAGAAAAAGAAAAAAATAACTGTATCAGGGCACTTTTTTTTCAAGAAAGGGAAAAATTTCGTCGGTTTTCTTTTAGAATTTGCCCTTATGTCGTACTACGGTATAAAAGGTGTAGTTTTGGACTCCCGGTTCCTTACGGTATTTGGTAGCGTGGGGAAGGCTCGTGGGGTCTATCTACTAGGGCATCATGGAGACAAACGAAGTAGAGTACGAGTATAGGTTTATTAACTATTTCGATTTAGTTAATACATGGAGTGCATACACTTGTAACTTCACTCTGTTTCACTATGTCACTGGCTTACAAAGGACTTAAGATTTCTTCAACATATTTGTGCCAAACACAGGAAGAAACACCAGTGTTCACTCAAAATACCTCATGACAAGCGTGTTCCACCCTTCTAATAATAGGAACTATTACTTATTTCGCTGACCGTTCCAACCTTGTCGGAATAGTGACTATTTGCTTACCACGCTCGGGAGCGCAGTAATCTTTGTAACTACGAACCCCTGTGACGTGGTTTGCCGGATTAGCCCGTGGCATGATATTTTGCTGAAAATAGAAAAATGCGTTCCAGCCTTGACTCCAAAAAGCCAGGATTCGTGACGTCATGCGTAGTAGCTATAGTAAGTAGGGTGGAATACGCTCGTAGAGGCTAGTACTCAAGCGGCAAGCACAGACCTTCTTCACAAGCAGATGGACCAGAGCAAAATAATACTAGGAAGTAGTGCCAAGCCTTAAACAAATTGACACACACTCTAATAGCAGCGATACTAGCACCACTAGCGATAGAGAACGTCCCTACTGAGACTCATTCAGCCGTTCGCCAGCTCTGACTCCGATAACTCCATATTCCTGAAGGTCGCAAAAAAAATGATACAGCCTCCATTGTTCCTTGGTGTGTGCAGACCGCACTTTTGCTTTACTAGACGTTTCTGAACCCGCAAGTTTGTCTCATTTTAAATGCTAATACACTACGAATATAGTGTATTAGCTATATTCAATACACTATATTCAATACACTAGGCCCGTATTCAGAGCATGGAAAGCATAGGTCTTGGAGATACTGCCTAGTGTTATTTTGCTCTGAGATGAATCAACCTGTGGAACTCACTAGCAGACAAGGGGTAGTCAGGCAAACCGTGGAGATTCGACTGGGAAGCTTAGCCAGGCAGCACAAACAAAGGCGTATCCTACTCGCGTGCAGTTGCAAATTTGCAGGTAATGCACTAATTACTCTTGGAGAAGTGCTCTTCAAGATTTCAGAAAAAAATATAATTTATTTAGGAAGTCAGTCGAACGGGACTGATTGATTTTGTTGGTTTCCTTGCAGTGTGTCTTGGCTTCGGTTCCGGCCCCCCACAGAGAACCTGGCAGAGGACAGTTTGACGTTGGAAGACAGTCTTAGCATTGACTATGCAGAAGAGCTCCGTCTGAGACAGGCACTGGAGCATCAAAGCAAGGGACAACTTGGTGTTCGAAGGGGGAAGAGCGTCAGAGACCTTCTAACCCCTGTGAAGGATTTTGTAAGTGAGCATGTTCTTGTTGGTGCGCTTGGGAGGGGGGGGGGGTAACTTTTGAGTTCAGCGTACGGACTAGCAAGGATTTGGGATTCGGTACAATCGATTGTTTCTAGGTTTAGATTTTTCTGCTTATTGTTTAACCGAAAAGTGCTGAGATAGGACAATCTAGTTACCCATCACTTATGAAAGAAATAGAAAACCGTGATTTTGGTGGGTTTTTTTTCTTGATCAGCTAGTTATCCCTCTAAGATGATGTGGGAGGGATAAATACAATTTTGGATATTTTGGTTGCACTTCCGGCAAACCGTCCTCAGCGAAAAAAAAAACAACTAAAAATATCCAACATAAAAACGATGCGGAACCAACAAAACATACAACGTAACTAAAAACCAAAGAACGATGCGGATTGAACGACATAAAAACTGAGATAAGATGTCGAATATTAAAATGTGCGTGTTAAAAGTGTATATTTACAAATCTGTGATTATTTTACAGTTCTGAGTTAGATAGATAGATAGATAGAAAGTTAATTTTAGAAATCGACTATCGTGGTTATAAACCAAATTTGCGATTATTGTCGAACAGACATAACAAACTACAAGATATGTGTAAAATGTCAGTACGCTTAAAAAATTCAGACTTCGTTAAAATATTTCACGAACTCGGGAACAAAACTTTGTCCATATCTAGCGTGTTTTGTAGGTATGGGACAGAGCTTGGGAACCTTAGAACTTACCACTCGTTCTGGTCGACTTCTAACATTTTGATAGGGGGGAGGGAGGACTTGGGAGTGGAGAGGTTCTGTGTCTGTTTACAATTTACCAACTAATTTTACAATTATTCCCTGGGAAAGCACAGAAGCTTTCTCCCAGCACTTATACAATCCTTGTTACCCATGCCTGTCACTGTACAAATGCTTTCAAAGAACATTTCACAGAAAGTCACGGTTTTCTATTTCTTTCGTAATGAATGGTCAGCTTGGCTTCAAACCTTATATCCATCACTTATTCACTTAAAGAGGCTTGAAGAGCCAATGGAAATGCGTTACTTCGTTGCTCGGCTGTTCACAAATAATCGATTTTCGAATAGTGTCGGATTTGTGGTGTCTCTAAGCGCTTGTACATGTGCTGTATGTCAATCTGACGGAAAAGATTTGTGAAAATTTGTATTCAGGCACTAAGCAGTCTTCGCCAAGCTCATCGCTGCCCACTGAAAAGCCGCGTTTGTGATGAGATTCGAATTTTCCGCGTCATAGTAGAATTTGCGCTATGCGGACGGCCGTATATATTCTGAACGTCACTAGTAGAGCAGATGTGGAAAATAAAAAAATCGCTTAGTAGAATCCAAATAATGCAGTGTGTTGTACTAAATGATACAAACATAAGTTGGCTTTTCAGTTTACCTTTAAGCCAGAGGAGTCGCGTATGGGGGGGGGGGGGTAGTGTTGTCGGCCAGTCGATAAAAAGAAAATAATCTCTTCAGTCGAGCCTGGAATAATTAGTTACTCCGTATTCAAATTCACATTGTTTCTTCAAAAAGTCTTCCTTAAAAAGAATAGCGTAGGAATTGTCAATAATTTGTATTGGTAGGTGGTTAGAATCAGAAGTTAGTAGTTGAAATGGACTGTGGCTATGTTAAAGAACATCCTGTCCGGTTGTCCGAAGTTCTGAACCACTACCACTGCTTTTCGAAGTCCGGCTTTTTCGTGCTCTGCTCCCTGTCGGTTTTGTATAAAAATTTATTTTGTAGAATTAGTGATGATATTAAATGAACCTGAACCTGATAGCTGAGTTGAAATGTACAGCGAATCAGTCAAGCCCACTCGTCAGTTCAGTTATCGGCCAAGCATCAAGCTAAGAAGGTCGACAAGGAACGAGAAGAGTCGCCCGTGATTGAAAGACAAACCTGCGAACACGAACCGCCAACACCCGCGAACTCGGGGTTTTCAATCTGGCTTGAGGCTGAATAGGACCCTTGCAAAGAAATTTCAAAATGTCGCTAGAATACAAAAGAAATCTATTCATTTGACTTAAGGCGTTTTTCCGTGCTCCCACAACAGTTTGCGGGTCGACTGTGGCTCGAAAAGAGTGTTTCCGCTGTTTTTTGTGCGGCCCACAAGTGTGTTTCCACGACCAACAAGACTTTCGTGGCTCGCTTTGTGGCTCAAATTCGACAAAGAACTGGCGTGGTGATTGTCGATTTTGGCGGGAACTATTCTGGCGGGAAGAACTATTCTGGCGGGAAATTGAAATTAAGCAGCAAAATAGTGTCTAAACAATAAAGTTAACTACTTTTTCAAGCATATAGACTTAAAACTGAGGATGCTTTTGGCACAGAATGGTAAGGAAATAAGCCTGGAGTTCTAAATTGAGATTTGAGATTTTACATGAATTTTATTTTTATTTTCACATTTGAAATTACCGCCAAAAAATAGACAAAACGGCGTTTCCGCGGGTTTCAATTAGTAGCTCCACTGTGTGGCACACAATCCTGTTTCCGCGAAAACACTCAGAATTGTGAAGCCCACAATTGTGTCGCGGAAAAAGGCCTTTAGAGTTCCATTATTTCTAGGCCAAGAAAACCGTATCGTCTGCCTCCAATTTTGCCTCTCGTGCCAGATCCTCCTTCCACAACACAATCAGCCCCAAGTCACCGTTGTTGCTGAACAATCCCCGTTCCGACAACCTTCGGACGGTGCCGCCATCTAGTGGGATTTTCGTCGATATTCCTGTTCATGGGTATGGTGAAGTAAGTACGGACATGTTGTCCCCAAGAGAGTCCGACGATGGAGGGTTTAGAAGCGAGTTGTAATTTTTTTTTTTTTTTTTTGTTATTTCTTAAAGGAGTTATTAAATTTGATTTTTGCCAATGAGAGATTCTTAGTTTGCAGGTCCAAGTTTTTTTTAAAGATAATTTCATAAACCACATTGGCCTGACATATCATAAAAAATCAACGAAGAAACCAACTTTCTTGGTTGTTAATCTTCATCCTCGTTTTTGGCATTTTTCCTCGAAATTGGGTAGCTTGGGTACAATACTTTTACCCTGCTCTTAAAAGTGTAGTGGGGCAAAGTGCAACAGGTATATATTTAAACAGAGTGGGGTTGAACCCGACATCTAAAATAATGTCCGACCCAACCCCTCAGAATATGTCCGGTTCAACCCCACAGTGACCATTTCTACGAAAATTAACACCAAGAAAAAACAGAAAGCAGTAGGAACCCCGCAATAGGCTAGTAAGATACAGAATTGAACCTACAAGAGGCTCCTGAAAGCGGCATATTTGGAAGTATTGAAAGATTTGAAAAGTGGTGCGTGGCCGCGACAAATCAAACAAATAATAGAAGATTGTGGTCTAGGCGGAGTGTGGAATGAGGGAGCAGGGCCATCATATCCACTAGGGAGATAGCCAAGTTAGTAAAAGATAGGCTAAAAGACCAGGAGATTCAATTGTGGAGTTGCGGTGTGCGGAGTTCGTATTCTTTGAAGTGGTATGTTTTGGCTAAAGAGGTATGGGGGGAGGAACTATTTTTTAAAGCGGGGCTTAGACCAGAGGAACTTAAATGGATGGTGAGTCCGCGGGCGGATTCTCTACAATTGGACGAAAGAAGAAAGTTTATAGGTAAAGTTAAGCTATGTTCTGGTCCTTACTTTTGCCCTCTGTGTGGTTCACTAGGGGAGGATATTTTGCATCTCGTGGGTAGATGCGTTGAGTTAAATGATCTGCGTAAAGATATTTTTGGACATAGTAGGATGGAGGTAGAGGATTTGGTTAAGGTTGTGGGGAAGAAAAATTGTGGGGACCTTCGTCGGCTTGGGAGGTTTCTCAAGCAGTCTATGGAGCATCGGGAGCGTTTTTTGGAGTAAGCGTTCCCTCCTTTTGGTGTAAACATTGTGTTTGTGAGTGCTGTGTTTATGTTGTTTTCCTGCCATGGCCCCACGGGCATTTTGGAAATAAATTCATTCATTTCATTCGTTGGACTAAACTATCGCGCAGTCACAAAACACAATTAAATTCTTCTCGAATAACTCGGTAAAAATAAAGAAGTCGCCTGGTTGGGAAATGGTTTCCAGGCTGAGCCTTCAAATTTCGTCCCATGAAATGTCGCCCCATGAGTTAAAACACCGTTGCCAACCCCAGATAATTATTTATCGATTCATACCTTAGGCTCTGCTCACACTTGAAACTGGCCGGTCCAACACCGACCTCCCCTATCCGTTTTATCCATTGTTTCAATATACGATTCCCAGTCAGCTTGGGGTCAAGGAGTATTCAGGGTTAAAAAGTCTTGACAAAAAAAAGAAATTCTCATCGTGGACGATTTGTGAACTCAAATTAGATTTCAAAGCTTGCATTTTTACTTTACCGTGGTATCAGATACCACGGTATCTCCACAAATTGTACTTACTGTATGTCTCTGTATTTCAGAATACACTGCAAAAAAAAATCTTGCAGAATTTACTACTGGGATTATATTGTCTGTCAAAAGACAATCTTATCTCTAATTTGGATTGATCTTACCCCATTAATCAAATCCCATTTTCGTTGGTTTCTTCGTTGATTTATTAATTTTTTTTTGTGATATCTCAGTAGAGATAAGATAATCCTTCACTGTAACAACTTTCTCCGTATAAAGATGAAAGTTAACTGCAGTATTTGCTACTCGGATTCATCTTATCTCTATGTGGTATTAATCTTGTATCCGTAGAGAGAAGAATAATCTTAGTAGCAAATACTGCAGTTAACTTTAATCCTTACTCGGAGAAACTTTTTATAGTGTAGCAAGCATCTCGCAGGAAGGTCCAAACAAATTTTTCCTCCATTTTAAAAATACCACATAATTTTTTCAAGAGGGTTTGCTCACCGCGAACTATAGCCTCAACGTGTAGTTTCAGACTATCAGCCCCTAAACGTGTACTAGATAACTTTTGCAGTGAGGGTCACTCATTTTGAGAATATTAGTAATGAAAGGAGGGTAAGTTCCCACTTGTCTTTTCTGGCGGCTGAGGTTATCGCTATTGGTTTCTTCCAGGTAGGCCTATTCAATCTCATAATTCCTCTTCTCACCGGCTTCATCGAGGGTAATCTTTCTTTTGGCGTGCCCTGTAACTCCTCATCATCCGTTGTGCTGTTCCAAATAGTAGTCGTCTCTGGCAAGTCTCCCTCGTTTCCAGAAGCTTCGCTGTTAGCCCCCCTCTCGTCTTGATCAGTCAGGGGGAATTCCTCCGTTTTTGTTTCCAAAATGTGGCTATTCGTTGACGGCGTTACGAAGAAGCTTGCCGATTGCTTTTCTGGTAAGTCTCCCTCGTTTCCAGAAGCTTCGCTGTTAGCCCCCCTCTCGTCTTGATCAGTCAGGGGGAATTCCTCCGTTTTTGTTTCCAAAATGTGGCTATTCGTTGGCGGCGTTACGAAGAAGCTTGCCGATTGCTTTTCTTTTGGTTGCTGCGTAAAGGTTCCAGTTGCACGAGGTATAGACAAGTTATCTTGAGGCTTGGCCGATTCAGTCGCCGACAGTCTGCTGTCGGGAGGCAATGCCGTCTTTGTGTCACGTGGCATGGCTACAGTAGTTAAAATCTTCTCTAGTTCGGTAATCGATGGGGTTGTAGCTAGAGGCGGAGGGATGAGGCCTGTCATAGACAGGGCCTTGCTTGAGGAAGACGACATCAATTCAGATGTTGTAGCAATGGACAAGAATTCCTGAGGATTTGCCGATTTGATGGCTAAGACTCTGTTGTCGGGACGTGGCGTCATCGTTGTGCTACTTGGAACAACTATAGTGGCTGAAATCCTTTTGGGTTTGGCGCTGGTGACCCATGCTGGAGTCGTAGCGAGAGCTGGATGGGTCTGGTCAGTCATAGACAGGACCTTGCTTGGTTCAGTCGGCAACGATGCACCTGTCTCAGGAATTAACAAGAATTCCTGAGGACTTGCCGATTTGATGGCCAAGACTCTATTGTCGGGGTGCGGCGTCATCTTTGTGCTACTTGGCACATCTAGAGTGGCTGAAATCCTTTTGGGTTTGGCGTTGGTGACCCTTGCTGGAGTAGTAGTGAGAGCTGGGTGAATTTGTTCACTCATAGGCAGGACCTTGCTTGTTGCAGATGCAGCCGTGTCAGGAATTAACAAGTATTGCAGAGTTCTTGCCGTTTCAGTGGTCGAGCTGCTATGGGAATGAGGCACCACTTGTGTGTTGCTTCGCGTTGCTGCAACAACTGAAATCCTTTCGGGTTTAGCAGTGGCGGCTTTTGCTAGAGTAGGAGCGGTAGGGAGACGGGTAAGGTCAATCATAGTCAGAATAATGCTTGAGAGTGCTGTTGTCGTTGCTGGATATGATGCCGCTAATAGAACTGGATCCATTTGTGAGGTGAAACTAGAAGGGAAAATGGTTGTTCTGTTCTGAATCTGTGCCATCTTAGAGTTGAGTGGGGTTGCCGCAGTGTTTGATGTCCCCTCAAGTTTTGCAGCTTTGACTGTTGGCTTATTCGTAGCGAAGGTGCTTGTTCTTTGCATATCTCTTACTCGCTCTCTCTCGATTTGTTCAAGACGGGATAGGGATCCCCGAGGATATTCGATACTCTGAATCGGTGGCACCTTTATTTTTACTGGAGCTGCTGCAGTGGCTGGAATCTTTTCAAATTTGGCATTGGTGTTTGGCTTATTCATCGCGTAGAGTCTTCGCCTGTTTTCTTCCCGCTGTTTTTTATTTCGTTCAGAATATGGTAGGTCTTTCGGACGTGTAGTCAAGATACTCTGAACTGGTGACACCTTTGTTTTGATTGGAGTCAATACGGTGGCTGGATTCTTCTTAGGTTTTGTAGCATTGATGCTTGGCTTAACGTTCATGAGGGGCCGACGAGTTAGAGCAAGCACCAAGTCTGAGTTTTTCCTGCTGCTGCGTACATCTGGAGATATTGGGGGTATAGTGAATATTGTTGGTTTCTTAGTTGATATAACTGTTGACGGCTTGTCGCATCTGGCTTCAAGGCTGTTTCTTTCCTCATCTGTGGTGTACGACGGATGCCAAGTAGTATGTTCGTTCCTGACAATCATACAACTGCCATACTTTTCTAGGTATTTCTTCATATCTGGTGGTCCATCGTAGATGGTTTCATCCTTGCTGTCCAGACCAGACCTGATGAAGACCTTAACAAGATCGGTGAGAAGTAAGGCTACGTTATTCTGAAAGATACGTTCGTTCCAGTAACTGATTCCAAAGTACAAATAGGACGAGCTGTGGCAAAGTTTGTTGGGTTTCGGATATTCCCCACGAGATGTTCGTGCGTCAAAAAAGACAATTGTGGACGCTTCTGCGTCCTTGGTCAAATCTTTCCCAAGATCTTCAGCAATACTCCGGGAGCGATCAGCGTTTTTGTTTCGTTTTTGTGTCGCGTCTGGAATCTCGACTTCGACAGCAGTAAGGACAAAACCGAAGTTACCTCCGTTGCGGAAAACGCGATCCGTCTCGATAAATAACAGAGTCATGAGTGCTGCCCGGTGCCTCGCGGACTGGTCCCAATTTTGTGCCTCTTCTGTCCACCCATAGCTACTTGACAGCTGACTGCTGTGGACGATGAGTCTGACACGAATCCCGTTCTTAGCATTGTTTTCTACCTGCAATCCGTTCGAACTGCGGCGTAGCTTCGCATTATATCGGCTATAGTCATGATTGTCTTTTCCTCTAGTGAACTGCATCGGCTCAGGATATGCTTGAATGACATCAAAATATCCCCTGCTTGAGTTGATGGCCATGATGACCGTTGTAAAGGTGGCGCTTTCGAAGTACAGCATAACACTTGAATATCTGTCCCCCACAAGGGCTCCCTCGTAGAAAGCATCGGGTTGGAGACAGCCATTTTCTGGGTTAGTATTTCGTGTACGAATATGGTATTTGAAGTTTTTTTCGAAAATTCCAGTCAACCTTTTGGCTCTCACTTCGAAATCCCCGTAATCAGTGTTCTTGATCTCCAGCACAATTTTATCTTTCTGACGTCCAAATTCAAGACTCGGTGCCACAGCGCCATTTAAGCACAAGTAGCCAAAAATTATCACGACTGTTAATGCAGTAATCACCATGTTTCAGATTTTTCTGGCAAGGATTTTGAGTGTTGTTTATTCACAAAGTTAATCAAAACTTCATCTGATAAAGATGTCGCTGTTGCTTAGAAGTTTTCAGAGAAACTCGCACAGCCGGATAATCTGCCTTAGCAGCATCGGCAGCACTCATCATTTTTTTGCATTTTGTTACACAAGATTATGGGAAGTCATTTTCCTGATAGTATGTAGATTCTCCTTTATCTGGTTTCGGAACAACGGGTATCACGTAGAGACATTTATTCAGACAATGTTTACAACGGATACGTCAGCTATGATTCTTACTTTGCGCCCAAGCTGACTCTGAAACATTTATTTATACAATGTTTACAACGGATACGTCAATTTACGTGTTTTTTAAGAATCATAGCTGACGTATCCGTTGTAAACATTGTTTGAATAAATGTTTCAAAGTCAGCTTGGACTCAAAGAATATTTATCACGTAGAGATCCTCCAGCAAAGCAAAATGTCGTCTGTGGATTTGTGGATACTTTGCAGCAGAGCGAAATAACACTGGGGAGTAGCGCCAAGACTTGAAAGAAGTGACACACACTCGGATAGCAGCGACATTAGCGATAGAGATCGTCCCTATTGAGACTTACTCAGTTGTTCAAGAGCGCTGGTTCGGACAACTTCATATTCTGAACATAGCAAAAAAATTATACAGCTTCCTTTGTTTCCTTGGTGTGTGCTGACCGCACCTTTGCTTAACTAGAAATGTCCAAACCAGAAAGTTTGTCTTGCCTTAAGTGCAAGCGCAGTGAGCGGCTAAACTACTCCCTAGTGTTATTTTGCACTGCTTTGCAACTAGTACTTGAAGGGGATACATAATCTGTTGAAAAGCGAGCCATCCCTCAGGTTTCGTCTCGAAAAGAATCCGGCTTTGAACCATTTTAAACTTTTAATTGCAACACAGATGCCGTACTTAACGGCATTTTTCTCATGTCACCGTTAGTAACCGTAAAGCTGTCGGAAGCCATCGTCACTTGTCATAAAGGATATTTGTTCGACTTTCAACCAATGGCAGCACGCCGGGTGCGGACGAGCACGGTTACGACTGTCTTACGATTGCCAATGGAGCTTCCGCTTTAGATGTTTCGCTTGATTATTATCCAGGCTTTCATCCGGATTCCAGGCATTCGATTTCGCAAACGGTCAGAGGCGTCATTTGGAGGGGGGCGGCCAAGGGGGTCAGAACCCTTTTAAATCCGAGCCTGGGTCAGCTTAGCGTCTGACGTAAAGAGAGAGATTATCTTTGTAACGTGGCGTAGAGTCTAGTATCACTTTTTCTGGATAGCTGAGGAAATTTAGGTGGGGGGCACCAACCCGAAGGAGCTTTTAAAACCGAAGGAAGGGGAGAGGCACCAACCCGAAGGAGCTTTCAAAACCGAAGGAAGGGGAGAGGGTGAGCAAACACTCAGTACCTTGTCCACTTAACCCAGCTTGTTTATTGTGCAACACGGTAAAAAAAAATCCAGTTAACCCCAGCTTGCTTATTTTAAAACGGTAAAAAAGGTTTTAAATCTATATTTATCGTGGGTTACAGGAAAGGCTTGTTTCCGGTTTGTTTCTGAATTGTCATTTTATTCGGAAAGGGTCGAGCTGAATCACTGTCATGTTCCAGTTTCCAGGTAAATGTCTCAAACTGTTTGAAATGTATCATGACGAAACACTATGAGCTGGTACATCTTCTATAATCTGTATTCAAAGCCAGAAGTCATCTACATGAGCAGGTTATACACTAATTAAGCAACTAAATTAAACAAAATATAACAAAAGTTCAACTTCTTTTCTCACGCAACTTCACTCCTTCATCAATAAATCTACAAACTTTGTATATTATCTGTGCCGATGTACAATCCAAGTACAATCCGCAAATTCCACCCAAGCAAAGACACCCTTAAATCAGAAAGCTCACGACATGGACAGTGGTTAGTTTTTGGCAAAACAGGCAGATTAAAAAAAAAAATCTCCTGCGGCTCTCACTGGCATATTGTTGCTACACAGTAATTAGAGGCTGCTGCGTTGGCTACACACTCTGGTAAGTTCCTGTTACCAGAGGCGTTACTAGCCAACATGTTTGGGGGGGGGGACGAGGCATTTACCGACTGGCTGGTAATTTTTACCAACTGTTTCTGCAGAAAAAACGACTGGTTTCAACAATAACAAGACCAAAGGTTTCGATGGGATCCCAAAAATTCAATATCTGATCCAGACAACAGGGTCTTGTCTTAGCCAGATCCAGTCTTCGCCAGACTCCTTGAACATTTTTACAATTAAAATTCAGAAACAGATTAAGGCAAAATAGCTAATCACCTGAGAAAACCAAGTTCAGATTTGGATTCAGCATGTGTGTTTACCCCTATCATATCTGTTTTGACGAAAACTTCCTGCCACTTCTGCTAATTTCCCGGTTCCGGCCGAACTCCAGAACTACTTGTCCGGCGAAAAAAGAAAGCTCAAACACGAAATCAGGGTATCTTCTTTCCCCAGTAATGAACATCTAATCAACTTCAAATAGAAATTTAGCTTATAACAAATTTTCCGATTCCAGCCGGATTCCGGTCGAACTATATGTCCGGGTAAAATATGATTGTCATACAGGGACTCAGCATCTCTTCTTACCCCTAAATCGCTTATCTAATTAACTAGAAATAAAACTTTGACTTCCAACAGTTTTCCGGTTTTGGCCGGATTCCGGACGAACTATACATGTCCGGGTAGAAACTTGTTTTCACATAAGTGTTCAGCATGTCTTCTTGCCCTAAATCGAACATCTAATCAACTCCAAATAAAACTTTTAATTTTGACAAACTTTCCGGTTTGGGCAGGATTCCGGTCGAAATACTTGTCCGTCGAGAAAATAGTTTTTACCATCGTCTTCAGCATGTCTTCCTACCTCTAATCGTACATCTAATCAACTTCAAATAAAACTTTTACTTTAAACAAACTTTCCGGTTTGGGCCGGATTCCGGGCGAAATACTTGTCCGTCGAGAAAATAGTTTTCACCATCGTCTTCAGCATGTCTTCCTACCCCTAAATCGAACATCTAATCAATTTCAAATAAAACTTTTACTTTCAACAAACTTTCCGGTTTGGGCCGGATTCCGGGCGAAATACTTGTCCGTCGAGAAAATAATTTTCACCATCGTCTTCAGCATGTCTTCCTACCCCTAAATCGAACATCTAATCAACTTCAAATAAAACTTTTACTTTCAACAAACTTTCCGGTTTTGGCCGGATTCCGGGCGAACTACTTGTCCGATGACAAAATGGTTTTCACCATCGTGTTCAGCATGTCTTCTTACCCCATAATCGACTATCACATTAGCTGTTTCAAAACATTTTGTTTGTCCCTTAATTTGAATCCCCTCCCCCACCCCTAAATGTAGAGCTACAAAGCCCATCTACGAACTTGACTGGTCCGACGACCCAACGAACCCTCACACCAAGTTTCATCAAAATATCTCATTCCCTTCGAGAGTTATCGTGCTTACAGACGGACGGACAGACGGACGGACGGACAGACGGACGGACGGACGGACGGACGGACGGACGGACGGACAGACGGACAACTTTTGCGATGTCATAGGTATCCCTCCACTTACGTTTTGGGATCCCAAAAATGACAATTTTGAAAAAAATCGACTGATTTTCAGAAAAAAAAACACTATTTTGACGAAAAATCGACTAATTTTCAGAAAAAACGACTGTTTTCATGCAAAAAATCAACTGTTTTTACGAAAAATCGAGGCGCTTCGCGCAGACTCGGTAATTTTTGCCGACTGGCCGACAGCATTGGGGGGCGTCAACCCTCCCCCCCCCCAGTCGTGACGCCCCTGCCTGTTACTAGACCTTTCACCTTGACCTTTCTCTTGAACTTTCTTTAGTTTAGCGGACGTGGTGCGCTACGTTTCTTGTCTATTATTTCTAAACCGTTTACTCTTCAGCCGAGCTGCATTGCTAGCAAGTATATTTTTCGAAATCCCCTCCCAATACTCAATATGACCAAGTCCAAAACACATGAGTGATCCTCAGGAAGAAGGATTAAGCGTCTCCGTAACGACTCAAACTCAACGACTCAAATCCTGTGTTTGCATCGGCAAGGAGAGATAGTCATCAAGAGTATTACTTCAAACCACCCCTGCGTAATGGGGCCCCGTACGAAGCCAGTGCCCCTCTTCATTTTAGCGAAATGACGCCTCAGCGCGGGATCCGAAAGGTGAAGCTAGGCAACATGCTAGGAAGTCTGGGATGCTGGACAGCCCAGATTCTGGAATCTGGAAGAGTATCATAGAGACAATATATTTGAGATACACATGAAAAAGGATAAGGTAAGTTGAAAAAGTCTGTGATTCCCGATGAAAAATTTGTAGCCTGCGTAGTAGTATGGTAGTAGTACGAAAAAGTTGCATCTAATACTATGTAATAGCAAAGAATGCTATCATTTAATTTGCCTCAGACTGGTCCAATCTTATGTAGTAGTATCTAGTAGCATCCTGCTTGCCATAGTAGCATCCAGTCTTGCTAATAGTAGCATATAGTAATAGTCAGTAACACGGTAGCCTTGCAGTAGAAGCATGTAGTAGTATCATTAGTACTGCATGCTACTTTTTCGTACTACTTCATAGTACTGTTTTGAGATAAATTATTCATCGGGTTGACAGTTGTCGACGAGTCAAAAAAATGGTGCGCAATTTCTTAGATAATAATTCTATGACGGGTTCGATTCACTCTCCGCCCGGACGACGGGGAACAAAGTTTGGATATCTGGATTAGTGTGTATAGGGCTATAGTCCTTTTTGCCCGGTTCGAACTTATGCTTGTCCGGCCTGATTTCGAATTCCAAGCCCTCGATATTTTGTTCTGTGGCCCTGTCTCGCATCTTACATCGTACCTTTCTGGCGAATGTTAACCAACACTGGCAAAAAAATCTCTATATTTATCTTCGTTTCTACAAATACCTGCTCCGCCTAAAAAGGAACCCCATGTGCCGACGAGAATTACGAGACCCGACAAAAGAATTATATTTCTTCTGTGGTTTGCCCGATAAACATTTGCAGGATTATTTCTTGCGTGTAAGAAGAACCCGATGTGCCGACGAGTCGACTGACGCCCGACGAAAGCATACAAAGTTTTATTTCTTCTGGACCCGAAATAGTAAAATAGATAATATCATTGACCCGCTTATAGCAGTCGTGCAAGTTACATAGAGTTCGATAGCATTGCTAAGCATGACTGGAAGATCCATTTTGGAAGCAATCCCCGCGTTCTCGCTGTTTCTGTACGCGGAGTCCGCGTGGAGTGACTCCCTCTGTTTTTGCCGTTCTTTTCGATTCCCCGAGGAGTCCTCGGGGAACGGCGAGAATACGCCTTAAGTCCAAAACACGCCAGTGAACCTAGGGAAGAACGAAAAAAGTCGCCCGATCGGATGACTCGAATCCTATGCCAACAATCAAAGGCGTTCCTCGGGGCCGCTGTGGTTTAGTGATTCTTCCATCTCTTCGCTAGGATCGGCAGGAAGGGTTATAAAGCCAGGCTTCACCTTTCAGATTTTTTTGTTTCCGGATTCCAGACAGCCGTTTTTATCGAGACGGATCTGGAAGGTGAAGCCAGGTCAAAAACGTCTGGTCCCAAATCCTGGATGTCTGGAAGGTGCCATAGAGGCAACCCGTCCGAGAAACACGAGAAATATGCAAATGTAGGAAGAAAAGGAAAAGTGATTGACAGTTGGTTGGGACTGGGATGCAAGTGATATTTGAAATGTAAAGGGGACATCTAGAGGCGTATTCTCGCCGTTCCCCGAGGACTCCACATGAGGAGTCCCCGCGTTTTTGTTTGTCCCGGGGACTCACTCGCCGTATTCTCGCGAGTCCCAGCGGACGACGTATCCTCCCATTATCATCACCATCATCAAAAAGGACTCCCTTTCAGATTCGGAGGGGAATCAGTTTTTGCTGGTGTTGGTGCAATGTAAAACTAATTAAGAACAATCAGAATAAGCAAAACCAAAAATAAAGTGGATCCAGACTAATTTTGTCAACTGTATGTTTTTTTTTTTTTTAACAAAATCCATTTTAGAATTATTCCCCGTGTTCTCGCTGTTTCTATACGCGGAGTCCGCATGGAGTGACTCCCTGTATTCTCGCCGTTCCCTTCGATTCCCCGAGGAGTCCTTGGAGAACGGCGAGAATAGGCCTTAGAGCTAGGAAATTATTTGAAAACAACGAATTAGCTGTCGTCATTATCATGAAAATCTGGAAATTGGCTTGACTATGCGGAATACCCGGACATCTCGGAATCTGGCAGGTGAAGCTACCCTACACGGTTTGCTGTCTGCCAGCAGAGCCAGATTACTTTTGAGGAAGAGAGTATTGAAAAATCTAATTATTACTTACCTTCCGAAGCTCTAACAGATACTACAGAACCAGGTCTCTTATCTAAAGAAAAGTTTTTTTTTTCAGTTAAATTCTCATTTTACAGTTTGGGATTATCTGTGGAGGGATTACAAATTTGGGTTTTAACAACAGAATGACGCGTAATTTAAAAGTTGACTTTCACGTGGAGAAATCATAAATGGAACTTGGGTATCTGGATTTTGAGCAACAAAACTCGCTAGCTTCTTTAGTACTTAGTGGAGAAAAAGAGCTGCAGGATCTAGTGGTGAGTTTTTAAAAGTATTCTTGATCTGTGTTTTATTTGATTCTCACTTGCCTTGTCTTGTATCTTGCCTTTCCCAAATACTGTAATATTTTGACATAGAAAGAAAGGGTCACAAACAAAACTACGGAGTTTGAAAAATGTGGAGGCACCCAATCACTGATTTATTTATTATCACCAAAAGTGGTAAGTCATAAAGACTTGTCACTACATACAATGTGAACATAAGGCACTAGTAATACAAATAAATCTATACAATGAAAAATAAACTGAATTAAACTTAAGTTGGCAAAAATGGGTCTGCATAAGCACTCAAATAAAATGTTGACGAAACAATCGATCGTTTGAAAATATCTATGTTTTCCGACATAAGAGTTTCATCTGGTAGTGCGTTCCAATCTTTCCAAATCCTATTTTGAAAACTATAAATGCCAACACGTCGGTTTGGCTTTGGCTGATAAAGTTTAAATCTGTGCTGACGTCAACTCCTCGCACTATCCTATATACATTCAACAAATCAGCACGTTTACGTCTGAAATCTAGGCTAGGCAACTCTAAACTTTTCATTCTATGCGGATACGACAGATTTCTCAAATAAGGTACAAGCTTTGTTGCGCGTCTTTGAACTTTCTCAGTGCGTAATCTATCCGTTTTATTCATAGGGTACCAAACCGAAGAATTGTACTCCACCAAAGGCCTTACCAGCGATGTATATAACGTTTTGAAGCTTCGTAGGTTGAATTTTCTGAATGTGTGTCTAATAGTATGGACACGAAAATTTGCATGGTTACTTGTGGTAGCTACATGTCTATCAAATTTCAAATGCTTGTCGAAGTAAACACCTAAGTCACGAACCACTTCTGTAGTGCAAATGCTGGATGAACCAATACTGTACTGAAATTCCGTTCCACTACTTGACAAATAATGAACTACAGTAGTCTTATCTACATTTACGAACATGGAGTTGCGGTTTGACCATTCATGAAGCGAATCAATATCATCTTGCAGCAGTTTACAATCAGATTGATTTTCAACCTTCCGGTATAACTTGACATCGTCGGCAAATAATTTTACTGTAGAATTTTTAATCACGAGAGGCAAATCATTGATGAAAAGACAGAACAGTACTGGTGCAATGCAGCTACCTTGTGGTACACCACTCAACAGTTTCGCTGAAGATGACAATGCACTACCTACTAGCACTCGTTGACTCCTATTTGTTAAATAATCCTCAATCCATGCTAAGGACCTTCTACCTATTTTATAACTAGAACATTTTTGTAGAAGAAGTCGTGTTGAAATTTTATCGAACGCTTTGGAATAGTCAAAATAGATGCAGTCGAACAACACACCAAGATCACCCATTTTCTGAAAATCTGATACAACTTCTAAAAGCTGCGTGTTGCATGATCTTTTCTTTCTGAAACCATGCTGTGAAGGGTGCCATAGCCCATTCTTCTCAAAATAATCCTGAATACGAGACACTATTATTTTTTCAAAAAATGCGACAAAATATGGAAGTGTTGGATATTGGCCGATAATTACTTAATTTCGACTTTGAACCTTTTTTATGCAGTGAAGTAGATGATGAAGTAGATGAACTTAACCTTGTTTAAAGAATTACAGTAGAGGTATGCTTACTATATGTGAACGTTTGCTAACAGTGAACGATCGCCGGAGGCAAAACTAAAATCCAAACCAGGCATTTTTTCCTATAAATAATAGTAATAATCACTCACGCTTTTGTCACTTTTTGAATATTTTGCTAATTCACCATTCACCTATGAAAGTGACTCAGCTGACACCTCTGTTTTGTTTTTTATAATTTTAAAAGTTTGCCGGGAGGAACGCACCTTCAATGGAGAAGATGGCGGTCCGAACCGTCAGATGCCCTCAAAAGAGGAAGGACCTTTTTAATAAATTCAAAATCAAAGAAATTTAATTGAATTTCTGCTTCAAGTTTGTGCCAGGATAACCCTGAAATAGTTGGCTATTAGCTGATATCAAGTTTGTTATTTTTCTTTTCCATTTTACTTTCTTATATGCAAGTAAGAAAGCCAAGGTAATGGAACAGTTAGAAAAGTGTTCAAATAAGCATACCTCTACTGTATATTGTGTGGCAGATGGGGCTACCACATGACATCATCTGACCTGAGATGCTTCAGTAGATATCATCTAGACACTGTCTAGACAGGTACCTGCACCACTTTATAAGTTTTATCAGAGGATTCTTTTCTTTCCAGAATTTCCATTTTCATTAAAACAGGATCTTAGAATTTATTTAAAGGATATTCTTACAATGTAGTCTTTTTATATCTACGAAAATGAACAGCTGGGCAAAGACACTTCTGAAAGCAAGAAATTTTCTATTTTCGACTGATTCTGAGGAACCCGGATGACCGAGCGACTCATAGGAAAACAGAGAGAAAAGACCAGTTTTCTATGTCTTCCTATCATAGGATCAAAATTCTAGACACCGACAAAACACGACAGAATGCATAGAAAATTTCAAGTTTTCACCAGTCAGTGGTATCGACCGGAGTATCAACCAAGGCAGACAGATCAGTTCAAAATGTAAAAGTAACCCACTACTGGTACCTCTTGATCAATCAGTTAAGAACTATTCAAAAGAGGGAGGCCCCGCCCTTCAAAAACAAAAATCTCAACACTCACCAAAAGAGCAGCGTAGCTGACTGGGAACAAACCGAGGAGCTTCCGCCTGGAAGCCACATATTATAACTATTATGCCATACCTGACTGTCAGAGCAAATAGAATGAGAAACAAGATAGCCATGTTGTGTAAAGTTCACAAATAAACATGGACTTCATCCAAATTAAGTTGCCTACTATTTAGGGTGCAGCAGAGCAGACTAAGTGTTCAAAGAAAAAAATAAAGTGGAAAAATTCAGCTTCTTTCCTTATCCACAAACTGAATCCCTAATCAACTTTACATAAAACTTTTATGTTTGCGCCGGATTACGAGCGAACTACTTTTCTGGCGAGAAAACAATTTAAGATATGGATTCAGCATGTTTCCTTACCCCTAAATCGTCTACTAATCAGCTTTTTAGAAATATTTTTGTTCGCCCCTTAGGCTAATTTGAAACCCCTCCCCCACTCCTAGATGCAGGGCTACAGAGCCCATCTACGAACTTGACTTGTGCTTTGACCCAACGGATCCTCACACCAAGTTTGAACAGAATATCACAACCCCTTCGAGAGTTATCGCGCGATCAGTCGGGCAAATTTACTAAGTCATAGGTATCCCTCCACTTACGTTTTGGGACCCAAAAACGATAAAAGATATCCCTTTTTTAACCAGTTGCATTTTTTTTTTGTGATAATGTATTGCTAACTTGTGGGCTTTGGGTTTCTTGGACAGTTTCTGGCAATTTTGTGGAGGTTTGGGTATCTACCACACATTTTAAATGGTGGGATCGGGGACGGAACCCTGCGGGTAGGAAAATAATACATAGTAGTTGTGGGGGACGGGGGGGGGGTGTTCTTATGGAACACTTACAGTAAAAGGATAGGGGACAGGATTTTGCGGGCTGGACTGTGATTAGCCTCAAATGTATGAGGGTAATCACCGTCCGATTAGACTCGTATTATACCGATTCCGACAGTAGGAGTAGTTTGAGGGTTGTTCCGGAAGTCTTGTGATAGGCCAAACGGCAAACCCCTTCGAAGGGTAGAGACAAAAGTTGGTAGGTGAGTTGTGTCATAGGCCCTAAATCTGCAGTTTCTAGATCCAGGTCGGTTCCGGCCAGTGCGGAGATTTTGAAAGGAAGGGGCCAGTCACACACAAATCTTCAGTCTTTGGCACAAGGCTCCAGAGTTAAGTTAGCCTATATATACCCGAACATATGAGCACAGTGCTCGAACCAGAGGGCACAGTGCATTGGAGCAATGGCACAGTACCACCGTGAAATCTGTTAGAAAAATAAAACTGAGTTGCTTTTTTCGGATTTTCGGTTCAACAGGTTTTCTTTTTGTTTTCTATTTATATAATATGTTTGAAAATGCAAATTTTCATTTGAAGAGATTTTCGTGGGGGTAGGTTTACTGTCCCTCTGCTCCGAGGCATTGTGTCCATACGTGTGGGTATACCCCAAGGCATTTTTCTGCGCTCCCGCAAACAGTTTGTGGTTCGATTGTGTCACAAAAAAGTGTTCCTGCGATGGTTTGTGGCTGGAATTTGATAAGTTCAATTCAATTCAATTTATTTTCAAAAATTCGCTCACGGACGAAGCCGAACATTGAATTTCTTCCGTCATGTATAACTTAACAATTAGAAACATCTATAACTAATGTTATTCATTTGGTCAATATACATGTATCTCATAATAAAACTCTAAGTAAAACCTTTAATCATACCTAACATGTCAGCTTATCAAAACATCTATAAATAAATCATAATTCGGTCAAATTCGCACCAAACTAGAAACTAGATAATATCAACAATTATTATATCTACAATTCAATAACAACACACACAGAAATACCATTAAATTATGGAGGTGTTTCAGAATGCCCGTTAAAAGGTCAGTGAACGAAGGAACAAAACTTTTTTTGTATCAGTCATGGGAATAGGGTACTGGCTGCAACTTTGGAACAGGCTGGGCAGCAGCTCGTGCCGGTCTTGGCCTAATAGGTAGATGAGCATCGGAAAGAACTTCTCGTACACCAGGGCTCTCCAACGTTTTTAGACCGAAACTGAAACACAACTTTTTTCGGCGCTGTACTAACAATTCTAAATTAAATCTTTTCAACAATTGGAGATATTGGACTAAGCAGCTATTCGGTTCGAATTTGGTGGTAAGTTCAACATTAAGCATACATAACGAAATTAGCCACTTTATCAAGCATACAGACGTAAGCTGAAAATACTTTTTGCGATGGTAAAGAGGCAAGCCTGAAGTTTTATGTATTGGAATTATGTTGCGAGAGTAACACTTCAGTTTTGTGGTGTTTTTTTTTTCGAGTCCTCCGATTTCATCTTGTTACTAGAAGACGGTAAGGGTCTAACGTTTGCGGTTTTTACGAAAAGTGTTTACCTCCGGCCAGATTAATGAATATGACATTACATTTTGGAAAGCTCCGTTGAACTCTTGCCTAGGGACAAAGAGGGGGTTTTTTGCTTGTAGTCGAGCCAGAGCCTACGGTGTGTGAAGTGAATTGGAGTTTTATAGCCTATGTCACAGAGTACTATCTAAATTTGTGTAGCCAAGCTTTCGGTTTATCAAACTGTGTTTCTGCTTTCAAGTGGGAAGCTCCGTTCTAGCAGGCCAGCAGACAGGCAGCAGTTTCAGATTGAGGATGGACTAAATATATAAGTGCTAAATATGTGTGGCAATTCCCTGGCCCGACAGCCAATATTTTTTCTTTGAGAGACAAGACAAATGTACAGAAACAAAAAAGTGATATTTTTCCAGGGGTTCGAAAGTGCTGCCATCTATTTTTTTCTGACCGTTCTGTTCGTGAATTTCTGCAAAGTTTATCATTTCATTTTTTTGGATTAAGGAAGAGAAATGGTATCAGTAAACCGATGGGAGGTTTAGCCCTCGTGTTATTACTCTTTATACTCGGACCTGCGGCTTATGTCCCACTTGGGATCATTATATGGTAGCGTTCGAGCGGCAGCAGTATTCACCCTTCGAAGGCGTATAGGGATCGTAGTCTTTCGTTTAGGGAGGTCGGTTCTTTTTCTTTAACACTTACTTTATTTATTCCTTTAGTACAACCTGCTTCTGTTAACACGTAAGGTAATCTAATAATACAGACACATGTCTCGCTACAGTCAACTCTCAGAATCATCTGCTCGCTTCGAGCTTCACATCAAATTCCTATTCTTGCTTATTGCGTAGGAGCTAACCGCAGTCGCTACAAAAGATTAAACCAAAGTCCTGATCAAACGTGCCTGAAAACTCAGGAAGAGGATGTTCAACAACAGGGAACTGATAAGGCTACTTCCATCGTCCCGAGGCTTGAATTATTACCAAATATGGAGTTGCTTTTCTCAGACCGCATTATTTCAGATTACGGAATCAACTTTGATATTTAATATCCTAATACTATCCGTAACACTCGTTATCCCTTTCAAGGTTTTGACTCCCGACAAAACAAACTATGCCACTGCCAGAACTTGATTTTTATAAACTTCTCTTTACTTGGCTTACTTTATTTTTGCATTCTAAAATTTTTGATCAACCTGTCTAACTCAGTTACGACAGATGTTCCATTTCCAGTATCGGCTTTTCAATAAAATGAAAACAAAACTTTACAAGCCTCTACCCTTCCTTTTGTCCGAAAGTTTGCATGAGCGGTGGTTTGCAAGTTTTTAGACCTGAAACCTTTTGCTCCCCGGCATAGTATGCTGAATACTTTCCCGACAAAAGGGTACTTTATGTACTGATAAAATAGAAGCAATTAAATAAAAGTCTGCATCCCTTCCCTCTTTCGAAAATTTCGTTCAGGGTAGGACCTAATTTTATACAATCAATATCGAGTTCTGACTTGGCTAACCCACCCGTAAAGAAGTTAAATTTATAATTTATGGCAACACAATTAGCTTATAATTTTACAATTGTAAGTTGATTTCTAATTTTAACATTAATTTTTTTTTTACTTTAATGGAATCAATATGAAGTTCAAATTACTAAGACACCCGCGAAAATCTGAATTAAAAGAAAAATAATGCCTCTCCCAATTAAATTAATTCTTGAGCATCTGGAACTTGGTTTAACCGCGGTCACGACTCAAACTGAAAACTACGTTAACACAAACGTTAATTCGCGACGACACTACAGTACCGACAACAAGAAAAATTTTCCATATTATATACACGACATAAAACAATTAATTATTTTTATTTCGTTTTATCGGAACCAATGAAAATCGGTTCTTAATTTAACTTAAGCAAAATTTACAGTATTATACACACCACATACTACAATTAATTATTTTTATCTCGTTTTATCTACTTCAACTTAAGCAAAAATTACCATATTGTGCTCACAACATTTTACAACTAATTATTCTATTTCATTTTATCTAGTAATTTATTACTATTATTATTATTACATATATATATATATTTTTTTTTTTTTTTTTTTTTTTTTTTTTTTCTTAATATACATTTATAGTCTTGGCTCTTCAGCCATCTGAATACATTTGATAATGTGATAAGCATGCTCAGCAAATAAAGCAATAGAAAAATCGTGGCCTTCGGCCCTTCAAATACGTTTGAAAGTTTAAAACAAGCATGCTTCACTCATTGAAAAGGAAAATACTACAATTTGTGGCCTGAGGCCCTTCGAATAATTTACATGAATCACATGTTAAAGCGGCAAAACAGCACTAAAATTATAATTGTCTTATTCCGATGTTCACTGTTACTGTTGTGTACACCCACTACCGTGAAAAATTCCGAAACAGTACAACCGGACCATAAGTTCTTGCCTTGCACGGGCATTCGCGGGACGCATAAAAATATCGTTAAGCTGATCCACGGTGACCTCCATCGGAATTCTTTCTCGTCGATGACTTCTGTTGAATAGTTCCTCGTTGATGACTTCTGTTGAATAGTTCCTCGTCCATAACTTCTGTTAAGTAGTTCCTCGTCTTCATCTGTTCTGATGAAAACTCGACCGAAATTGTTACGAATGATGGTTGGTTGACTCGACGCTGACTCGGTTGACTTGATGACTTCTGTTGAGTCGTTCCTCGTCGATAACTTCTGCTGGGTTTATGGCAAAACTGCTTCTAGCTGTTCTGATGAAAATTCGACAGGAATTCTTATGAACGATGGTTGATTAACGGCTCCGTTCATCCACGGATGCGGTATGGGAGCACTCCGACTTGGAATACTAGGGAGGGGTTTTATGACTACGTCCCCTCTTGGTTCCTCTGGTAGAATAGCTGGCGAAAACGGCATGGCCTCGTATGCGAATACATCTACGGCTACTTCAAGATTCGGTGGCAACTCAGCTCGTTCGCCGTCCTCCATTGGCATGGGCAGAGTGTGAGGGCGATGCTGCTCCTCGTTCTGTGGCGACTCGGCTCGTTCGCCGTCCTCGATTGGCATGGGCGGAGTGTGAGGGCGATGCTGATCCTCGTTCTGTGGCGGCTCGGCTCGTTCACCGTCCTCCATTGGCATGGGTGGAGTCTGAGGGCGATGCTGATCCTCTTCTCCTTCCTCATCCGCGAAAAGGTCAGCAAGCCGTTCATCGATTCTCCTAGGGCTCATATTGACGTCCCCTACCGGTTCCTCTGTTGGCGTTATCGAAGCGAAGCGTTGTCGAACTAGTTGGCTTTTCATGCTGTATGCAGGGCAGGGCCGTTATCAGCTAAACTCTTCTGTGCTCCTTAGTCGAACTTCTGCTGATGTGGACATAACTCGTCCGCATGTACGTGACTTCTAAATGGGAAGACAGATGGCGCTGCAAGCCGTCTCTTCTTTCTCGCCACTGGCAAGATTGGTTTGAGAGCGACGACTGGTTCTTTTCTTCCTCGATGAATGATTGACGAACTGCTCCTCCATGACTGGGATTTCTGCTGAGAACGACTCGTAGTAAGGACTAAGTTGGTTCGGCTTCGGTTCGACCTGTAATATAAAATAAACGCAGTATATCTGGAATACTTATTTAATCGCTTTACACGATTACTTTTGGCGTCCTCTCATTCTCATGTTTCTTTCTTCTCCGTGTTTCTTGTTATTTGTATATGTGCTTCGCGAAAATTTAAAACACCTCAAATCTGACGTTTAACGCACATCAGATGCTAAAACCGCAAATCACGGGAGCTGTTTTAATTTAAAGACACCTCAATTCTGACGTTTAACGCACATCAGATGCTAAAACCGCAAATCACGGGAGCTCTTTAAAATTTCCCACGACTTCTCTTTGAGCGTTTAAAGTACGCTAAGGGTAACTTGACCGCAAGTTCTGACCTTTCAAATCGCGACATATGCTAATCCATTTAAGCTGGATGGCCTCTGACGGTAGTTTTTAGCTGTACAGCAAAACAAAATTTGGCGCGATTTCTACGGCACACGGTAACAAAGTGAAGTTGGACGTATGCTTCAACCATTTCTGTCTAGATCTATCTATCTGTCTATACTTGCTATCATGAAGAGCTTCTGGATAAAATGCCGGTTAATATCTCCGACCATTGACCATTGGTTGACACTGTCTGTGTGTCCTTCTAAGCTCTGAAAGACTCAAAACAATAATTAGTAAAACCCTCACTCGATTTGTCTATCAATCGAAATACGTGTCTAGCAGCAATTATTTAAAAATCCTGTGACTCAATTATACTGCAAAAGTACGTCAGCTACTCGCGTGAAGCAAAACCGCAAAGCTAGTCAGCAAAAGCAAAATTGAAAAATCGTGGCTGTATAGTCTCTACAGGTTTTCATTTGTGTCATAGCTTTTAGGCATGATCTGTTAGTTGAGCTACGTGACCTTCTCTTTTCAACAAAGGGGAGCGAACTCTTACTTTTCAGGGCAAAAGTAATTAGGGAAAATTTTGGGACAAGCAAAAATCGAACAAAATTTCTTTACTCAGTATTTCAGGGATTCAATCTGATACAATTGTTATTTTGTACATTCGTTCAATCTAGTATCATAATACAATCTAGGGATTATAACTGATTGATTATTACTGAGCCCTCTGACATGGTGCAGTAAAACAAAATAATAGACAGGTAAAATACCGCGTAGTTTCGGTCAAGGGGACCAACATTGACCGAGCTCACTCCAGGTTTATCAGTGCATGACATCACTACACGTTACTTCCCATTTTAAGTTGCTTAATTCTCCAATATTTTCTCACCCTGATTTAATTCAAACAAACTTTTGCTCTTTCGCTTCTCTGTTTACCTACTGGCTCATACCACACTTAATGCAAATAAAATGATTACAGGGGTTTGAGACTCCCTACTAAATCTTCGCGAATTGAAATATCTATTTGTTTTAATAATATTTTTTAAGGTCTTTATAAGTTGAGAAAAGAATATTTAGAAACTGCACCGTCTTTAGTGCCGAGACAGGTCGCTCCGGCCGGTGTGAGCCTGTCTTAAGCACTTTCGACAGTATTACACGACAATAGACCGTTAGTAAAAACATAATGTGCACTTAATATTAAAACTCTGGGTCTATTATTGATTTATTAAACTTTATGATTTCTTCCATCTTTCTGAAACAAGGGAACTAAACTAAACTTTCTTGTCCATGTATTATTTGCTACGCCAAACATAAAATGAAGCAAGATAAAGCCAAGTGAGTACTCAGTAAAACAGCAACATTACAAATTTAATTTAGCGACCACCGACGACTATTCTATTATATTGTATATGAACAAAATCGCAATAGCTCGACGAGTTTATCCTGGGCTTCAAAGAGCAAATCTTGCACGTCTGCAAGGTGACCTTTGACGCCCCGGAATTCAACTGTTGTAACGTTTATTATTTCTGCAGTCCTAAGATTTTCTGCTTATTTTGCTAACTTGAGCTTCTGTTCGCGCGTGTTCCAGCTTTTCTTCTGAAACCCTATCTGCGCCTCCATCTTTTTCCTCTCGTTAATTTCCCATATTTGTCTGATCGTGTTTATTTGTCTTTCATCTGTAATAAAACACTGACAACTACTATACATGTAATTTACTTTTAGTAATTTACCCCTCTAATTATTGCCTTTGATTTTCGGGTAAATAAGGGCTTCCAAGCTTATCATACCCTAACCTATTCGGGCGGCGAACTTCTCTGGACGTTTGTCTAGTACCTCTCGTAGCCAGATCAAACCTAACACCTTGCATTGCACCGCGGCGCGCGGCTTGAGTACGTAATCTAAGCGCCTCTGAACGAACCGTAGGGTGGCTTAAAGCTCTATCACGAATTAAATTTGGTGGGGGGCTATTAAGATCAATAGGAGCTTCAGACCCAGGGTGATCAGATTCGAGTTCCCCAAATGGTCCTCTCAGTTCTGGCATACTACCAGAACTGTCGACCCCATCATTGACCCCGTCGCTAAAATTCGACCCGAGCCCAGAATGACCCGGTGTCTCCTCAAGTGTGCCCCTTCCAAAACCTCCCCGTTGAGGGCTGGTTTCTTCTGATTCTGGTAACCGAGATACTTTACCCCCCCGAGACTGAGGTGTCTCAATTACCGTTTGATTTGGTGTCTCTTCTTCTGATCGAACAGGTGATAAGTCCGGGGACCTGTCAACCCGCGTACTAGCCTGAGGAAAGTTATTACCCGTGAATGAATCGCTTATGCCCACAGGATCACTAAACGGATCCTGCGCAGTTGTGCTCTCGAACTCTAGACGGTAGTTTGGGGCCTCTAATAACGGTATCCCCACCCCAGCGAGATTTTCGTAGAAATCATGAGATGGTGTGATACCCTGTCTCAAAACTGGTGCCTCGCCAAAAGTTGGCGTAGAGCATCTAACAACTGTCCTTGGTGTGAAAAGTTCTCTTTTCATCAGCGCATCGTCTAATAATTCGCTCTCGAGGCTCGAGGAGCTCCCCAACCCCTGCCTGCGAACAGGTGTTTCGGTATAGGGGTCATCCCATTCTAAATCTTCAGAGCCCAGAGAATAACGTCTTTTGCAATCCCCATGTTCATTTGGTTGATCCGTATGATACGGCTGTAATGTTAAAGGGCGGTGAAATAGAGGAAGTTGGCGAAATTTCGGAAAATCATCCATCGATTCCGGACCCGGAACCGAGGATTCCGGTCTAAAAGCAAAATCACTCGCGCCAATATCATACATGTCCTCAGTAAGTGGGTTTGGTATAACGGAGGGTGGGTTTGGTGGGTCGCAATCTGGGATAGTTTTCTGACCTGCAGGTGGACTGTCCCACCAAGTAACTGTTTTTCCGGTACGCGAGCTTTCAGGTTTATTTCCGGCCGGATTTTCTGCGGGAGAGGAAATGGGTGCCGGAATTTCGTCAAAATTAGGCGGTATAATCAGTTCATCTTGCATAACGTCCCTTTCCCACAGACTCCTGGGAATGTACGTTTTCAAACGATTGTAATGGACAATTTCCACCCGTCCGTCTGACAGCCTTGTGATTTTAAAGTTTAGGCCATTTTCCAAAACTGCATTTATTCGATAGGGACCCACCCAACGTATCTTGTCCAATTTTCGCAACCTCGCGTCGGGTGGCGTATGCAAAAGTACAAGGTCACCGACCTTTAGGGGTTTCTGATTTTCGGTTCTATTGTAGTAGAACCGCTGACGTTCCCGAGCGATATCGGAGTTGTCCCTGATCATTTGATACGCAGTTCTCTGCCGAGTAATCATTTCCGATTTGTAATCCGAATCCAGATTATAATAGACCCTACTGTTAATGACGGTGTCCATCGGGAAACGGGCGTCGCGAAGGAACATAGCATAAAATGGGTTGTCCGAGATGGATTCGTGAAAAGCTGTGTTCATAGCAAATTGGACATAACAAAGTTGGTCTTCCCAGTCTGAATGTCCCCTATCCTTGACATATAGACTTAAAATGTTTGCTATATCCCTATTCCGCCTTTCGACCGCCCCATTACACATCGGATGGTACGCAGATGTACGAAGTTGCTTGATGTCAAGCAATTCAAGAATTCCTTTGAAAACAGCATTTATGAATTCTGAACCCTGATCACTTATCAAGCGTTCGCAAGCCCCATAAACCAAAACAAAATGCTCAACAAACGCTCTCGCGACAGCTTTCGCCGTTTTATCTGCTATGGCCGTAAGAACAATGAACTTCGTAAAATGATCGGTGATGACGACAATATATTTTGAACCATGACTAGAAACGGGTAATGGACCGAGAAGGTCGATACCGACCATATCGAGTGGTCTAGAGGACTCGGGTATGTTGCCCAACGGAGCCCTGGGTGTGTGGTTAAGACCTTTGCGTTGACAACAATCAAGGCAACACAGCACATATTGTTTGACAACGTTGTACATGTTCCGAAAGTAAAAACGGTTGCGCACGCGCTCATATGTCTTAAGAAACCCAAAATGACCCGATATTTTTGAATCATGGCAATCAAATAGAACTTCCGGAATGAGTGAACGAGGTAAAACTGGTACTACCCGCAAATCAGGCCTGCGACAGTTTTGATACGGTGTGTAAACGTAACAAAGTAAGCCGTCGTCAAGAACAAAATTTTCGATTTCACGCAGGACTTGAGTTTCGATTTGAGAGGGCAACCCACTGCCCATGTTTAAGGTAGTTACGTAACTGCAGAAGAAAACCCGTCCTTCCCTTGCAATTCCCGCAGTTCCTTTGAGGAAAACTGGTTATCCGCCCCTGGTATTACGGCCATTATCGCGGGAGTTGGAATAGTCGTAGGGAGCCTACTTAGAGCGTCCTGCAACGACGTTCTGAGTCCCGGGGATGTGCGTGATCTCGAATTCGTACCCTTGCAGTTCCATCTGCATTCTAGCCCACTTTCCGGTAAGATCCTTCCCTGTACTCTTCATCAAACCACTGAAGAGGCTTATGATCCGAGGCAGCAATGAATTTTCTACCGAGCTAATAAGGGCGAAATGACCTGATGCAGTGAATTATGGCTAAGGGTCTCCTGTTCGACCGCCGCATGTTTGACCTCGGCGTCGTTGAAAGTACGTGACGTATACTGTAAGACCTTTTGCCTCCCACCCTGTTCCTGGGTCAAAAACCCTCCACATGCCTTTTTGCTAGCATCGCAAAAAATTTTCATCGGTTTCGCGGACCGACCAAGATCTGGAAGGCCAAGTATAGGTTCTTCTAACAATTTAGATCGCAGCTGTTCAAAAGCTTTCTCTCCTCATCCCCAAAAATAAAAGGTACCTCCTTTTTGGTAAGTTTAATTAGGGGTGATGCTATAGCCGAAAACTGGTGGACGAATTTGCGAAAATACGAAAAACAGACCTATACATGAGCGCAGTTCGCTGACGTCCTTTGGGTATGCAATGTTACGTACCGCACTTAGCTTATTGGGGTCTGGACGGACTCCATTCTTATCGACCCGATGACCCAAGAAAATAACTTCCTCCTTAAAAAAATCACTTTTCCGCGCTTTCAATTTCAGATCCGGCTTTTCGGAAAGCGGTAAAAACTTTAATCAACAAAGCCATGTGCGAATCGTCGTCTTCTGAGGCGTTTATAACGTCATCCAGATAGACGGCGACCCCCTCATCAAACAGATGTTTCAAAATTCTATGCATAATTCTACTATAAGCCGCAGGCGCGTTTTTTAGACCAAACGCGAGTTTCGCGTATACGAACTGGTCGTATCCCGGTGCTGAAAACCCCGTATATTTGCGGCTTTCTGGATCGATTTCCATCTGCCAATAACCACTCAAACAGTCAAGAACAGAGAAAATCTTTTTGCCATGCCAATTTGTCTAAAATAGCAGCTATATGAGGGAGCGGAAACTCGTCTCCCACTGTCACATCATTCAGGCGACGGAAAATCGGTAACCGCACGGTAACTTCCATCCTTTTTCCCGACCAACAATAACGGAGCTAGCCACGGCGAAGCGGCTGGCTCTATAACCTTACAAGCCAACATTACGGTCAATTTCTGCCTTTGCAACGGGTTCAAGGTGGACTGGAATGCGATAGGGACGAACTTTCTGTGGGGGTGCATTACCCACATCAATTACAAAAGGCTCAATGTTGCAAGTTCCCAAATCAAAATCGTCCTTCGCGAAAACGTCATGATTATCAGTTAAAAGCTTCTCTACTTTTTGTTTTCGAACTGGGTTTTTCGCGAGGTGATCTAATTTGAACATTTTAAGAAACGCATCCACTTCATTGTCTGGCAGAAAATCAGGACCCGAATTAACATCTGTTGGTTTTAATGAAGTCTGTAACACTCATGCAAATATTTTCGTCTGCAATCCAGGCTTCGGCATTCGCCATATAAAACAAAGGAATTTTTATATCTTTGTCCGAATAGTTTTCTATGAATACCTGAAACATGCCGTCCTGTGTAGTTACAAGTTGTTCTGGTAAAACCAAGTCTGGGAATCGTTCATTCATTTCCTTCGTAGGTGAAACCAAAAATAGCCCGTCTGTGTCCTATTGGCCCCCTACTGGTAGATAAAACACAACGTTTACTGGTCTTTGCATTAACACTAGTCCTAGAAACGAGTTGAAGACGGTGTATGCGTTTCGGTGGTTTCACAGATTCCACCTCCGTTTTTACCAACCCGATTTCAGACTTTTTACAAAGTATTTTCAGCATGGGGAAGTGGGCAAGGGTGATCAGGAGGAGGTAAACTAACTACAGGACCCACCGGGTGACAAGGGATCGACTGTGGACTACAAGACTGACTTCTAGGGTTCGTTCCAGCTCGGCCCGAAAGTTACTAAATAGTTACTTTTCAGTCACTTTCACCGTTCCAGCTTGTCAAAAAGTTACAGGTAGCACAAGGAAGAGTGTTACTTCGAAGTAACTTTTTGTAAAGATAGTACCCGACCGTCTTTAGCACTTTCACTTTCCAAGAGCCGTCTCGAGAGGTGAACTCGGGGCAGCAAAGTGAGACAAGGTGTAATTGCTAAAGTAAACAGACATTATTGTGTAATTTTCAGCTGTATACTTGGCCTTTATCTTCTCGTCAAATATGATTCGCTGATTAACCCCCCCCCCCCAAAAAAAAAAAAAATATAGTCAACCTCATTGACGGTTTACCAGTCGGTCTGGTGACTTGATTGGGACTGTGGCAGGAATGACATTCAAATGTCTGTAATTCAGATGGCAATTTTCCACTATAATTTATTAAATTTCAAATGAAACTTAAATCATAATATATATTAAATTCATCAGAGTTATTTGGAGGCGAAAACTTTTCTGTTGATTTGTATTATTATTATTGTCATTATTACTGTATATACTGTACCGAGGAGAAGCTAAAAATTTATTTAACGAACTCTTGTTAACCACGTATGACATAATTGGGTTCCAGATTGTAGAGTCTGGGCGTTCCATTCCTGATAAGGACTGCTAAAAAATTGCACGGGAATAAGAAAGACTGTTACTATTCCGGCTAGGAAACAATTGTATGTGAAAACAAGGATTTCGCGGACCACAAAACGACACAACCGGAATAAAGATAAAGAATTAACGGGCATAGTCAATATCACGGCTCCATTTTCAAGCCTGAAGCATTAGCTCCTCTTCTCCTTCACGTGAAGAAACTGTCCCGAACTAATTATCAAGCTGTTATTATCCAGCAAAAACAAACAATTTGTATCTCTTCATCCTTCCCCATCTCTTCTTGCATTCAAGAAACACGCATTATCTCGTCCCGTAGTAACTTCGATCGTTCCAGGTAGTAGTTAATTTGTGACGTCACACGTAGTTACTCCGAAGTAACTACGGAGAGGAGCTGGAACGAACCCCTAGTAAAACAACAATTTTGTTCCCTTTGTCCTTTAAGGTTAACCCAATTTGCCGACGGATCAGAAAAATTTACAAACAGGCCGAACCTCTCCCCCATTTCCGCCTCTACGGATTAATTTATCATTTTTAGCATCAACTAGTAGGTCGTACTTCTTTAAAAATCCGTACCCCAAAATCATCGGTATCTTCAGTTTGTCACTTATTAAAAAAGTCTCAAAATATTCATGTTCATCAATTTTTACATTCTCTGAAATACATCCAATAATTTCCATAGAATGGCCGGTAGCACTACTAACATCATTATGGTTTTTAACTATTTTTGACCTAGCTAAAACAGGGCAACTGCAAAAACGTATCATGGCTTATTAATGAAATCGAAGCGCCGGTATCCCCAAGCGCGCGTACAGGAATATCACACACTGAAGCATTAAAATACGGCAAAGCATTGCAATTCACTCCATTGCAATTAGCAAAATACGACGCAATAAAATTTCCACCCATATTTTTAGTCAAATAAGCCGGGACAGGATGCGCATCAGAATTTACTGAAACTTGACGAAGTGCGCGTCCCCTTACAAGTTTAAACGGCTGCTATTTTCAGACACCAGGCATTCCCTTGCGAAATGTCCGTTTTTCCCCACAATTAAAACACTTTTTCGGATTAGATCCGGCGGACTGACTGCGACATTGTCTTGCCATATGCCCGATCCTTTGGCAGTTATAGCAACGGATGGTACGTGGTGCGCGAGCCATTCGCGAGCAAAATGACCAGCTTTGTTGCAATTGAAGCAATTCTGACTCGATGTACCCGGTTTTCGGAACTCGGGGCCTCCCACGGTGACCTTCCCGAACATTCTCATTCCCTCCCTTATCGGCGAGAACTATCCCTGTAGCTGCTTGTGTTATTCGACGGGGCGGTTATCTCGTGACGACTCCCGACGGTGAAATGTTTGGCGGCTCGAACCCACAAATATAGCGCCGTCGCGACCCTTATTTCGCATGTTTTCTGTAGGCCATACTATCTCGTGAGGTTCTATTTGCTACTACACTAGGGTTAGTTTCAACTGAAATAGGAGCGATAGCAGCAAGCACATTATGCCGATTTAGCTTTTGCAAATTCACGTGCGCGAAAATCGTTGATCAAGAACTGTTTTGCCTCCTCAAAATCTTTGGGGCACTTCGCGACTACCCTCATTCCCAGACTAGGAGAAAGACTGTCAAGAAGGAGGTTTTTCAACAGATTTGAGTAGCCGGCAAAACTTTCTTCGGCTGCCGACGGCATTTGATCAAAGCCCATTTAATTTTAAAACCTTCAATTTCAGCTTTTCTAAAAATGGAAATGGGGTCTTCGCCATCCTCTAGGACGAAGAGTTTCGTGAATCAATCGTGCTCTAAGAGATGTGTGCTCAAACTGGCTTGCCAAAGCCTTCTTCAAATCGTCAAACGACTCGAATTCCGCGTGGCTTGTTAGGAAATTAGCCGCGTGCCCCGTTGTTTTCATGAATGCCAAACGGGATAAGTTCATCGCTCTGAATAGACTTATCCCAGAATTTCAAATTTTCCAGCATCTCAAGAAATACCAAAACGTCCTTCGCTACCAGTGAAGGTAGAGACTTGCGATGCAATTTTACAAAGCGTGTCAAGGGACATTTTTGCTGTGTCCTTCGACAGACATTTTACGTTCGCTCAGTAACCCCGTAAAAAAAATAAAATAGAAAAATGTACTCAAAACACTAAAACACTATATACTATAATATCTAGCCTACACCTTCCACTCCAAACGAAAGACGACGCGTCACCAGTAAACCGATGTGAGGTTTAGCCCTCGTTGTTATTACTCTCTATACTCGGACCGGCGGCTTATGTCCCACTTGGGATCATTATATGGTAGCGTTCGAGCGGCAGCAGTATTCACCCTTCGAAGGCGTATAGGGATCGTAGTCTTTCGTTTAGGGAGGTCGGTTCTTTTTCTTTAACACTTACTTTATTTATTCCTTTAGTACAACCTGCTTCTGTTAACACGTAAGGAAATCTAATAATACAGACACATGTCTCGCTACAGTCAACTCTCAGAATCATCTGCTCGCTTCGAGCTTCACATCAAATTCCTATTCTTGCTTATTGCGTAGGAGCTAACCGCAGTCGCTACAAAAGATTAAACCAAAGTCCTGATCAAACGTGCCTGAAAACTCAGGAAGAGGATGTTCAACAACAGGGAACTGATAAGGCTACTTCCATCGTCCCGAGGCTTGAATTATTACCAAATATGGAGTTGCTTTTCTCAGACCGCATTATTTCAGATTACGGAATCAACTTTGATATTTAATATCCTAATACTATCCGTAACACGCGATAACAGAAGATAACTAATCCGCTAGATGAGAATAGTTCAACCATGCAGAATAAGAACGAGCGGCGAGAATTTCTCCCAAAATGCAAGGGCATGCAATGCTTTCTGTTACTATTATACAGGCTACCAAGGACGGAAAAGAACAAGCGTACATTTTCACTGGTTTTCGTAAACTGTTTAAAGTTCAGTCTGATGCATTACTTCTAGTCGTTTAATTAATTATTTTTTTTGTCGGGGGGGGGGGGCAGTTAGCAGTATATTTGGTTTGAACATATTATTTCTGTTTTGTTGTTTGAGATTTCCAGAACGGGTAAGTCAAGCTTCATTTTTATTATTTTTTCTTCTGTCGATTAATTTGTTTCTGTTGATGTTTTCGTGCTATTTGGTCCATTACATGTTAGCCTTCGGGGATCCATATGCCTGCTACAATAAAAAGTTTCTGTTAGATCCAAAGTTAATTTCAATTTATTTGATGATAAAGCAAAACATATCCCTCGTGGGCAGAGCCCAAATACGATGTTTTTAGTCATAAACAAAGATAAAATAAGTTGTCAAACAGAAAAAAAAAATAACAGGGCAGAAAAATGCTAAAGATCATTTTACTGGTTTACGAAGCTCGGCACAAAGCTTCTACTGTAACGCGTAGTCTTAGGGTAGATTGGGGTCAGTTTGGGAACCTTCTCAGCCACTTCTCGGGGGGGGGGGGGGGCGAGATCTTACAGGAGCAAAAGGGTGGGGGAAGGAATGAACAGTACATGGGGTGCTGGAGAAGGGAGGAGCCCATGAAACTATGATTCCATCCTCCCCATGTCGGGCGCTTCCGACCCGCGCCGCTAGATGACCCAGCGGTCGGATCGAGTCGTGGCTTCATCTTGGGTCTTGGGTGGGGGGGGTTCTAGACGGTAATGCTAGAGTGCTTATGATATAACTCATTAAGCATATAGTCATAAACTGTGTGACGAATAGTATCTTCGAATATTAAGTATCAAAATTAGCTTTCTTAATAGTTGGAATAATTCAAGCTTTTGGGATCATTATTGGTAAGAATAACCTTTCGTGGCTTTCCAACATCCTGCTGTCGCTTCTCCAAACTCATAGTATCTATACTTTAGCTCGCGGATGTTCGAATCCGGATTCGAATCCTCACCATGAAATGGAGCATTCGGAATCGGATTCGTACCTAGCCCCGGATTCGGATTCGAATCCTTTCATGATCGGATTGGCCCATCTATGAATTATTTATGTATTTGACATTTTATTAGGATTTTATTTTTATTTCAAGACATTTGAAATTCCCCCCCAAAAAAGACAAAACCAAGACACCTTTAGTGGAGTAAGTAGGCTATCCCGGTGGAGGGGAAAATACCACTTGGGCTATCTATTTCATTTCTAAGTGTGTTTTTTCTAAGGTCAGAGCTCGTTAACTAAATAATGATTTTGTTGCTAAATTACCAAAATTGGGCGTGGGACAAAATGTGTCTGGGACTGGGACCAAAATGTGTCTGGGACTGCGACTACCTGGTAGCTTGCTTAAGTTCCCGGTCTGATTTCTGATGATCCGTCTCTGAAGCTGGAGTATTTCTAGTAGTTTTGGCATTTGAGCTCTCTGCCAAATTGATTCCTCATGCAAAATGGTTTTATTCACACCAAACAAAAATGGACTTGGCAGAAGTGGCAAAATTTGCCACTGCATTGCCATTTGCTGAAGCATGCGAATTTGCGTTTGTACGAAAGTTGGTTTTCCCCACAAGATCGTATTTCCAACTTGAGCGGTTTTTCTTACCCTTTCCGTCGGATCCCAAAGCGATCCCCCTGGGGGTGCTAATATCAAAGTCCAAAATGGCGGTGCAGATCTCCAGGTTTCCAGTGCACAGGATAACTAATTCCCGTGCATCATCGAGGAAGTACCAGTTTCCACTGATCCAATCGTATGCAATCTGATTCACGGCTGAAAGAAATGTACGATTGTTAAACGATGTACAACATAGCAATGATGATTCTTCTTTCATTTTCTCAAGCCCTTTCACGACCGCTTATATCAGCAAAGTTTTATTTCCGGCTAAGATCAGCGACTTCAGTCGTTTTACCCTGGTCTATCAAAAGAAAAATGGAGAAGTGGAGAAAAAAGACAACTGGGGTTCCATTTCACTTCGGGCTCTCTTCAGAACACACATACCGTATCGATAACATTCAAAAAAGAGCCCTCATGATTATTAACGGGGAGGCTAAAGTGCCTACAGTTACCTACTAAAAAGGTTCAAGCTGGCTACCCTGGAAGAGAGACGAACCCGCCTTAGCATCGATTTCGGTATTAAAACCCTATCTATTCCTCGATTACGTAATATTCTCCCACCCCCCTATTCTCCTATACGTATTATACCCCAGCGACAGAAATCCCAGAAAATCCCAAACTAGCCCTTGCGGCCCCTCTTCATGTAAGATATAGGAGTTTTGTTCCAGCATGTGTTGAGTTGTACAATAACCGATAAGTTGGCACTTAATAGTGTATTTTTTTCTTCCTTCGTTACAAAGTGTGCATTCTTCATTTTGTATGACAAAAAGGTCAATTCGGCGGTAACGCTGTGACAGCTGCTTTTGCAAAATAAAATTCTGTTCTACTATATTGTATCCTCTGACATGACACAAACTGATGATACAAATTCACAGATGACGTCATGACATCTGAAGCTAGAGCTAATAAAGCTGTGTACAGTAAACCCCGTACCCACATTTATACAATCACGGCATAATACCACACTATCATTAAAGAACAAATGGGGTTACGTCCTCTGACAACATACATACTGGTGAATAGGATTCACAGGTAACATTGTGATGTTTGAAGCTAGAACTAATAAAACAGTGCATAGAAATCAAGTACTCACGATTATACCAGCCAGGCATAGTGGAGTCTTGATTTATTTTTGGGAGATAATATTTCAACATCATTTTTAACCTTTTGCCCTTACGAAGGTATTAAGACGTACCTCAGAGGAAGAAAATTCGAACCAAGGCCCTTGCTCAAAACGAAAGCAAAGCTAACCAGAACACGAAAAAAAAACCTGTAAAAACATAAACAATCTAGCAGCAAATTCAGCAGCCCTGACGAAAACGTCCCACTACCTTTCACCCCCAGCAATTCAAACCAGCCACAAAAAAGGATATTTATGGTTGCTAAAAATTTCGTTTATTGTACTGCAGTCTTCCTTCTTCATAAAGTCTGACGCTAGTTAAGGGCCGAAACATCGCCGGAACAATCTCAGGTGACTTGTCCGTTTGGCACCCTCTAATATCAATCGCAGTTAACTTCGTTTGAAAGAAAATAGTAAGTAAGTAAGTAATTTATTTATGACCCGCCGTTTTCAGAACGCGGAGTATATGAAGAAAATAAATAAAACACAAAAACATACACAAAAATACACTTAATTTCAATCGTCGGACAGGAAGCAGTGTAGAAGGTCGTGCGCTGGTTGGGCTCTGTTGTCAATGATTTTTTTATAGAGACGAAGAAACATCCGAAAGGGTAACACTTGCATCTTGAATTTTTAACTTCTCCGTCAAAGTCAATTCAATTCAATTCAGTTTATTTTCAAAAATTCGCTCACGGACGAAGCCGAACATTGAATTTCTTCCGTCATGTATAACTTAACAATTAAAAAGTATGTACCGTAACCAAAAGTATGGTTATGGCATAATTTCGACAAGTGGAGCAGGTGCTTTGCATATTTAAAATAACATGAACTCATCTTTTTGATCTCCTTCTTTCGCAGAACATGAGTGACACCAGAACGAAATAGTATAGAAGGAGCGCAGAAGAAATATAAAAGGTTCAACTATATACTGTCGGAAGTTTCATGACAGATAACAAAAGGTTGCGCGGTTTCAACAGACAACACTTGGGATGCAATCTGTTGTGATTTTGAAAACGTTATGCATTAAACATAATTCATAACAAGCATAGCCAGGAAGAGCTGAAAAAGCATCTGCTGAATTTCTTGTTTGTTGTCACGATATTGGAAAAGGTAACAGATTACATCCCAAGTGTCGTCTGTTGAAAACCGCGCATCCTTGTGTTATCTTAAAAAAAAAAGTTATCATTTGAAAGATCCACTTCAAATTATACGAAAAAAGAAATAAAATTTTCTGTCGAAAATGTCTTCTTTTACTCATAACCTATATTTCGCGCTTAAAGAGTTAATATAATTTAACACGTGTGTATAATTTTATTTTCTTTTATATATAGTATTCTTTGGCCAGACTGTTTTTTGTAGTATTTCATGCTGGGCCAATTTGTAGGTATGTATTTCATTTTATACTCTCCGATCTTGGAGGTCAATAAATATTTGAACTGAACCGAATTGAATCTGTAATGACATTTCTGACAGTGTAGCATCAGCCTATACAGGCCTAACTGGCGGTGCTGATAACTGACCTCATCCAGGGAGTACAATGGGCGGTTGGGGGCTGGTCATCCTAGTCCTTTCGCAAACCCATCCTGCCACCTTCCCCAGATTTCTCCAGGTACTAATCTGAAGCTGGGTGGACTTTGGCTTGTCTTACGTGGTTACACGCTCGCCCCAAACCAAATAGTGGGCACCACCGAGATTCAATCAGCTACCTTTCGCTTACGAGTTTCGCGTGCTAATCATGCGGCCAGGATAGTCAGCTTATGGTGGGTTTACACACTGCGTAAAATCCGAGAGTATTTTGAAATCCGAGCGTATTTTACGCACGTTTTGAGCTTGAAAAGATTTCTAGCAATACG